>PVHT020000521.1:28046178-28112127 GCA_004024745.2 Catagonus wagneri
AAAAGAGAAAAATAATGTCGTAGCGAAAAAGAAAAACATTACATTCCCTGCTTATTCTTTTTTATTCTTTTACTAATTGGAATCAAGTGATATTGATTTGATCATTGGCTTCTTCACAGATTTTATGTCAAGATCATATAAAATTTCATATAAAAGTGAAAATGAGTTTTATTGTGGTGCAGTAGGTTAAAGATCCAGCTTTGTCATTGTTGTGGTTCAGCTCATTGCTGTGGCAAGGGTTCGATTCCTGGCCTAGAATTTCCACATGCCATGGGAAAGCCCCACCCCCCAAAAAACAAAGGAAAACTTTAATACACTTTAAATTTTATAATATGAAAGACATGTAGTGCTATTATGTTTATTTACATTTTGTTACATGATATAGCTTCTCTTGCTCTTTGTGAAAGCAAAAAATTTTTTCATTTTTTAAAAATATTATATATTAAAAATTGAAAAAATATAGATTTATATATTGTATAAAATATTGTTTTACAATATAAACATGCATTGCATTCATTGAATTATAATATACATTATTTTTTATTAAAGTATACTTAAACCTCTAATTATATATTGAATTATAGAATATACATTTATATTAATTTTTAATATACAAAGTATAGTCAAATTTTATAACTAATATTAATACAATAATATTTGAGAAACATTGCCCACAGTATTCTGAGCTCTGAATGTCAAAAGGTATGCACACAAAAAAATGAACATTCTTTCAGCAGCTCAAGTGATACATTCTATAGCTGAAGTATACACAAAATGTTAAGTAAGCCCTTACGAGGGGTAAATATGTTTGGGCAAAACAAAATGCTTCATAGCAGAGATGGCACTTAAATTGACCCTTGCTGAATTCACAGGAATCTCACAGGGGAAGAAGCTCACAAAAGACTTTTCAGGCAGACAGACCATCACTGGAAAAAAGTCACGAGAATACAAAGGAGCATGCATTTGGGAAAGTGACCAAGTGTACCTGGAATTCCATTGCAATACTAAGAGTGGTGTACACTACAGGAGGAGAGGTACGCAGAGGAACACTCGTAAGTACCTAAGTGGTTCACATTTGTGGGCAATGTTGGTGTGGAGGCACTGTTTACTTTTGAGGTTAGAAGTGACATGATACTATATGGCTTTTAGGGTTAGCACTTTGACCATAGTAGATGTCAGTCTTCTAGAATGTCGAAGACAAGGGCCTGAATTAAGGCGTTAGTCATGAAAACAGAGAGAAGAAATTCAATTTAGAAACTTCTAAAACAATACATTTACATGAAATTTCGACCAGTTCTTTGCCTGGTAAGGATACTGGAGGGAAGGGAAGGGAAATGGCTTGTCCTGGGACATGCAGGAGTCCTGAGGCTGGGCCACACGGTGAGGGTTCTTGGCTTCCCAAAGCAAAGAATTCAAGAGTAGCCAGATGGAAGAGGAAGGAAGTGAGTTTACCTGGAGAGATACACATTAATTTCACAGGCAGAATGAGGATTCAGGAAGTGAGATGGGCCCCAGAGCATAGTGTTGTAAGTTTTTGTGGGTTAAGTAATTTCATAGGCTAATGAGTGGGAAGGACAGTCTGACAAATTCAGGGAAGGAGTGGAGATTTCCCAAGAATTGGGCAGCGGACCACTTTTTTGCTTTTCATGGTCATAGTGTCAGGGAGAGTGATTCTGAGAAAGACTGTGAAGGTTCAATGATAAAGGTCAATGACTGCAGTGTTCTCCGAGCCGCCTTGGTTTCAGCCAACCCAGCCCAGCTTTATCACCTCCCAACAAGCTCTGGCCCTTCTTACTATCTAGATTTATGTCCTGCCTCTTTTCCCTCCAGTCTCAAGGGAAGAAGTGAATAGTGATGTGCAGATATTAGCTAGATAGATGTTGATGTCACTTGAACACTGCAAAGGAGAAGTGAAGGGTAGTTTCCAAATCATAGGTATTTATGGACAAGTAGAAGGATCTGTGAAACATGTCCTAGGAACTGGTCAATAGTTAGGACTGTCTCCATTCCTGATGAGGGCAAGTAGGAAATGTAAACGCATTTAAATTCTGAGACAGTGACAACAGAGGTTTAAACAAACATAAGGTCCTCTGTACACAGGGATGTGTGTGACCGCATGGATGACATGCCCGTGATCCGGCTTTGTCAACAGGCAGTAGAAAATGCAGCGGCGACTCTTAGGAGAGTACACTGAACTGAAGACATGGGTTAAAAACCAAGAGTGTTACTTGTGATAACCTAAGTAATGGGAAAGCTTGGAACACATCCAGAAGAAGCCCAGGATGAGTCCTAAAATGCTTGAATGTTCAAGAAAATTAAAAACAGGAAAGGAGGTTAAAAAGCAATGGTTAGAACATGAGAGAAATCTGAAAAAGAAACAAATAAACAAAACAAATAAAGACCTCACAATTAGAATATCAAAATCAGAAAGAAGAAAGCAGGTTTTTATGCTCCCAGAATTCCTTTTACCTTGATATCATATGGTTTTCTTTTTTCCTTTTGGTACACATATTTTCTTATTTTTTCTTTTTGGTTTTCTTTTAACAGCTGCACTGGCAATATATGGAGGTTCCAAGTTCCCAGGCTAGGGGTCGAATTGGAGCTGTAGCTGCCAGCCTATGCCATAGCCACAGCACCGCCCGATCCTTAACCCACTGAGTGAGCCCAGGGATCGAACCTGAATCCTCATGGATACTAGTCAAATTTGTTACTGCTGAGCAACAATGGAACTCCTCATTTTTTTTTCAACACTGAAAGATCTGTGAAAAACATCAGACTGATGATATTATTATTGTTATTATTTTACTAAGCATTTAATATTGAGAGCAATATAAGTTTGCCACTTGCCATTTTCTCTTAAATGAAAGTAAAATTCTTGATGCCAATACCGTTGGAATGCTTCTCTGTGAGACATAGCAGATGTATTCATTTATGTGGAAAGAGAATAATTACCTCATAAAAGTAGTAATGATGGCAGGTTAAGTCATTTAAAATTTTTTACCCACAAGCTATTTTTCAGTGGGAGGAAGGAATATGAGGGATTAAATTATTTTTCTCTTTTCTCTCCTTTTTTAAGTTTTATTGAAATATAGTTAATTTACAAGACTGTGATATTTCCTGCTGTACAACAAAATGACCCAGTCATACATGTACACATATCCATTAAATTTCTGCACAGAATTGAAAAACTAGAATTTAAAGCTGATTTTTTTGGGAGTTCCTGTCGTGACTCAGCAGTTAACAATCCTGACTAGTATCTATGAGGTTGTGGGTTCGAGATTGATTCCCGGCCTCACTCAGTGGGTAGGGGATCCCGTATTACCATGGGCTGTGGTGTAGGTCACAAACGTGGCTCAGATCCTATGTTGCTGTGGCTGTGATGTAGGCTGGCAGCTGAAGCTCTGATTCGACCCCTAGCCTGGGAACTTCCATATGCCGCGGGTGTGGCCCTAAAAGGACAAAATAAATAAAAATAAAGCTGATTTTTCATGTTATTTGCAGTTGTAAAGTACATCTTACTTAAAAAAAAGAAAGCTTCATCACATAAAATCTTATGATAGCTTTACTGTCACCAGGAAGACGGAAATGTCTTATTATTTTAATTTTATAGGAAAGGAGGTTAAGGCACAAAGCCAAAATGCCAAAAGTCATGTGTATATAGGTCAAGAACTGAAGTCACTACCTCTTGGTTAAATGTTCCCATCATCTATAAAATGTGCCCTGAGGTGCTCATTTTAACCTTCTCCCTAATCATCTTCTTTTAGCAGAATAATCTTTGGTCTTCCCCTAATTTATTGCTTAGAGAAAATGGTATAGCTCTCAGGTAAAAATAAAGAGAAATGGGAATTGCTAATATTCGAACTTAATAGCTAATATCTTGATATTAAAGAGGTAATTAAAAATTCTAATAATTTCTTTTCTTTTTTGGGGAAGTTGCCACATTTTTAAAATTATCTGGCTGGGTTTTTTTATTTTTATTAAATATAGTTGATTAACAATGTTATGCAATTTTCTGCTACAGCAAAGTGACCCAGTCATTCCTTTACATACATTCTGTTTTTTCTTCTCCTCTCTTCCATCATAGTCTATCCCAGGAGATTAGATATAGTTGCCTTTGATGTACGGCAGGACCTCATTGCTCATCCATTCTACATGTAATAGTTTGCATTTTATTTTCATTACTGGGATTATGTGAAAGCAAAACATGAATCTAGTTTCTGACCCTGTATTTGCTGTATAACAGAAACTTGACATTTTTGAGGGAGGTGAGTGAAATCTTAATAATTTGAAAAATTCAGGTAACTCCTTATTTGAATTGCAGGCACTCAGTAGCCTCAGGGAGGATTCCTCACTGAAAGCCTCCCATTTGCAATTCAGCCTACCAATGTGCATAATGAGAATTCATGACAAATGCCTAATCAATGGAAATCAAGAGACAGCTCTGATCAGCTTGCCCTTAAAATCTGGAGGAGACAGCCTCAAACTTCCATTCCATTATCTATAGCTCTTTTCTCTGGAATATTTTTATCTGTTTCTAAGATGTTTGCTTTCTAATGTTTGCTCATGTCTTGAATATGTAATTTTCATCCAACTAGCGTATTTTTTAAACATTTCCACCATTCTGCATGGATGGTTTCTCTTTTGCCCTATGTTGGCCAAGCTATGCATTCTTCACCATCCAACAAAATCAAGTCACAGATAGCTCTTGTGCATAGCAGACTTCAGGGAATGCTTGAAATATACTAGGATTTATGTTACCATAAGACAAATCCTACCACGTGGATAGTTGGATTGTTAGATGCCAGTGTTTTCAGAGTTCTCACCAACCTTGCTACTTTCATTTTTTTCCAGCTTTATTGACCAAATTAATTCCCCAATCTTCCTTCCAGTGAGGTATGGCTGTGTGTCTAAGTTCTTCCCAGTGGAATGTGAGCAGCAAAGATGTGCAACCATTTTAGAAATGACAAGATTATGCCTGTGTGATCCCCTTGGGTCTGCCCTCTCCTTCCCTGGGCTGCTGGTGGTTCCAAGGGAGATCTTACATATGACAAAGCCATGGCCAGCTTGGACTTTGGAAAGAACTCATGGAAAACCCTCTACCCACTGCCCACCAGAGTACCACATGCCCTAGAAAATTTGAGCAGGAACGATCTCCTGCTTCACTGAAGCACTGAAATACTGAGATATGTATGTTCTCATATCCTGGACCACCTAAAAAGATACCATTCTTATGCTATATGTGCTCGATAAATGATAGAGTCTCCTTTGTATCTCTTTACATATTTTTCATATTTTACTTCTGTTACTTTTTGTACTGCTCTTAGGAAAAGTCGTCAATCTCTTTTACTTACCACTTTTTGGCTGTGTCCATTCTTCTTTTTTTCTTCAGTAGTTACAATTTTCATTTTCAAGCATTTTAATTGGTTTGCTCAAAATCTGTTTTGACTTCTAGGATGTAATCTCTTACCTTATATCTCTAGAGATATTACCTGCATATTGTGAAATGTTCTCTTTTTTAATAACAGCCTATTATTCATTTGTTTTCATTTTTTTTTGATGAATTGGTTCATATCTTTATTGGCTTTCTTCACTGCTACTTTGTTTAATTTTTATTTTTAAATGTTATTTTAATTTAGTTGATTTATTGATTTATGTTAATATGTTCATCTTTTTATTAGAGTTTTCTGTTAATCTGTCTGTGCGTGCATTTCTCATATATCAAAGATTACCTCTATGGACTCTGCGGGAGAAAATGCATGTGGGGCCAATAGGTCTGCACCATTACCGGATCTTCTAGGTTTGGACCTAGAAGATTTTTATTCTGCTGTTTTCCCCCATTTCCAGGGACACTGAGCTGCCACTCCGCCCCAATACCTACACTCACTATTCCAGCCTGATGGTAAAATTCTCTAATGTTCACTTCTACCAAAGAGGACAAAACTGCACATAGGAAATATCCAGCATGGGAGTTCCCATTGTGGCTCCGTGGCTAATAAACCTGACTAGTATCCATGAGGACGCAGTTGGATCCCTGGCTTTGTTCAGTGGGTTAAGAACCTGACACTGAGGTGAGCTGTGGGGTAGCTCACAGACACGGCTCAGATCCTGCGTTGCAGTGGCTGTGGCATAGGCTGGTGGCTGTAGCTCCAATTTGACCTCGAGCCTGGGAACCTCCTAGGCCGCAGGTGCAGCCCTAAAAAGACAAAAGACAAAAAATAAAATAAAATAAAATATCCAACATATAAAAAATAAAGATTACCAACACCAAATGCCAAAGTAATGGTCCCAGAACTTCTTGTGCCAGGATATCTTTTATCTCTAAGCTTGAGACAGCTGTTGACCAAATCACATCTTTCATTTAGTCGTCTCCTTCTGGCTATCCTGTATTCTTAGTGATGTCTGATATTACTATCTTTTTTTTTTTTTCAACTGCAGATGGGATGCACTTTATTTTCCATAGACTTTACGACATTCTGCTTTCACATCATAATTTCTGCCATTTCTGGAAATCTCGGTAAGGATTTGAGATGGATACCAATTTCTGCTCACTTTTCTCTCTTTATCCAGTTCCCTTTTGGAAACTTTTAAATATCAAAGTCCCAGGCAATAGCCAGGTGTTCCCGTTGTAGTTCAGTGGGTTAAGAACATGACTAGTATCCATGGGGATGGAGATTCAATCCCTGGCCTCGCTCAGTGGGTTCAGGATCTGGTGCTGCTGCAAACTGTGGCATAGGTAGCAGATGCCGCTTGGATCCCATGTGGCTATGGCTCAGGCATAGGCTGCAGCTGCAGCTCTGATTCCATCCTAGCCTGGGAACTTCCATATGCCACAGTACGGCCCTAAAAAAAAAGTCAGGTAGTAACCACTTCAAATTACCCCTGCTTTTTCATGTTTAGACAGAAACAGGATTTACTAGTTAGAAATTGGAGGAGCAAATACAAACCCACCAATGGCTGTGTAGAAGGGACCAATCGTTAATGGCAGCATGTCTTTTATAAAACTAGGGTATTAAAAGTCATTCATAAGAAGTTGTCACATTTAAGAAGACAGCCTACACGTTATTCAATCAGCTGCAGCCAAAACACCGATTCCTCTGTAGATCTTGATTCCAGTGGATGGTTGATACAAACTCTTCACTTGGGCAGAAAAAGAGTGCTTGTAGGTTTCAAAAGTCTCCAGTTAATATACTGAGCACTGTAAGTGTATAATATGTCAACCACAATGATTTTCTTTCATTATAGTAAGTAATATTTTCTAGCCCATATGTGTTTTTGTTTGGCGTGTGGGATTTTTTCTGTATATAGTTTTATTTAACTACCTCTAAATCTCTGTTAGTTTAGGTACTTATATCTGTTTCACAAAGCAGGATACTGAGGCATTAAGAAAATAACTAACGCATCCAAGGTCATATAAATCAGTAATGGTTGCATAAATCAGTGTCAGCATTTGGACAGAGGTCCATCTGATTTCAAAGTGCATGATTTGATCACTATGCTATATTGCTACCTTGTGCTACCCTACAAAGCACTATGCTGTATTGATATATTGTTCCCCTTCAATCCATTCACAATTCTAATAAAGCTAATTATTTTTCTTTCATTTCAATAACAAATTATAGTTTTGATTCCATTTCAGTCTGGTATGGCAGAATCAGCCAGCATGGTCTAAGAGAAAGGATGCTACATATTTAAAATACTTGGCAAAAGAGCTGACAGATAATACACATTTCGTAGTTGAATACGTAATTGAAATGCAATCATATGCTTCTTTCCAAAAGGCGCAGTTGTCAACTACCAACAAATCACAAATTCACACTCAGCATTTTGTTGTGATGCACTGATAGTGAAATACCAATCGCTGAACCCCCAAAAGTCTGAGTTTTAGTGGTGAAATTTTTGGCTGTTTTTTACTGTGTTCTCTCTCAACATCTAGAAATGCAAAATTAGAATTCAAATTTCTGGAATAAATATTTGTCTGTTTTCTCATAGTTGTGTTCCAAGATGTGAGTACAATATGAAATACATGCTTAACTATGCCTTTTAATGGATAAACTCTGTGGGTGTTTGTATGTGTATCTACTGATTTTTTAAAGAAGCTAAATGTAATTTATATTGCTCTAATTGTTTTAAGTACCTTCAGGTCTGCTTGATTGTACTCACTGTCAACCTCAGAAAGTTAGGTAGAGGCAGCGATCAAATGAATGTTTAATACCTTTAAATTCTGTAGTCTTTAAATATGTACCACCTTACTTTTTTGACAACTGAGCCACTCTTCCTCTGCTCCCTTTGTCTAAATTCAGTGCAGGAACACAAGGAGGCAGATTGTAGTTTTGGATCAAGAACCGATAATCACTTGCAGCATCTCATAATTTCCCTAAATGCAGGGGACAGATATTTCTTCAGTCGTGTAGTTACAGTTTTATGTGGGACCCCTCACATTTCCATTTGTCTGGATTGCAATTCCCAGCTGCCTGCCATTTGCAAAGAAAATGGAAATGTAAATCTAATTGGAGGCTAATGTGGGATTATCCCTGTTGCCATGTTAGCTATTTATATGTGTGTATTGCTTGTATAAATACGTATTTTCAGTTTAAGCATTTCTGGCAGGGCTTAATATCAACACAGAGGTAGTCTTAAAGATAGAATGGGAAATACATCAAATGCATTTTACTTCAGGGCCTACAGCTTGTGATAAAAGAAGGATATACTAAATATTAGTTGTGATAAAAGAAGGATATTCTAAATATTAGTAACACATTTGAGGTCACAAAGTTAAAAAAAAACCCAAAAACATTAGTGGAGCTTAAATTGAAAAAAAAATTTCCCGCCAAACCTCATTGGTCGATATATTTCCTTAATAATACATTGTAATTCTATTATTAAAAAATACAATTTCACTTCTCTGACAATTCTTCTTTCACATTTGCCTCTCTTTGAAGTCATAATTTTTTGAAACTTAAACCAAGAGGGAAAAAAATGCGTAGTAGATGCACAATTTGATCAGACATTAGTGGGTCCCTTCTTTTGTTGAACTGGTTAGTTAACAGGTTTTCTTATTTTATTTATGTGTTTGTTTATTTAGAGTTCTGGCATATGTTCTCATTTATTTCGAATCTTGGATCTGCTTTGAGTTTTATTTTGGGAAAAAGAAGAAAATTATGATCTTTTCAAAACAAAATAGAAAGCAAAGAGTAGAAGAGAAAGATATCAAAACTTGTATACTTTAGCCTTGTATATATTACATGTAGAGAGGATTTCGCTTTCCCTATAATTAATAAATTAACTCTATAATTGTTTATTAAGGTGTTAGTGTGTGCTGGATTCTGAAATAACGGGGAAACGTGCGATGAGCAAGAGAGACCCGCTCCTGACCTTGTTGACTTCAGCCTAATAGTTGGTCTTGTTTTAAGAGCCTATAAAACCCAAAGTAGAAAATTTCTAAGTGAAAAAAAATGCACTCTGAAGACATGTGAGAATACCTGTTCTAACTTGTGTGAAAGTCAGAAAGCATCTCTTTAGAATTTCAAAGGCATCAATGTGTTTTCTTGTCAAAAATTCTTGCTAATTGAGTTGGAGAGATCCAATGTATTTTTCATTGAACGGATGATAAAAACAGCTTAAAGATCAATTTGAAGGGGGGGAAGCTCCTTTTTATTCCAATTCAGTTTTTCTTTTTCATATAATCTAGTCTTTAATTCCCATTCACGTACGTGGCTATGCAGACACATTATATGTAGTATTCAGGACCATTTTGTTTTTCACTGTTTTGTTTTAAATGTTTTCCATGCTTTTGTAATTAAGACATGTATTTATTTATTTTGACATAGCAGCTAAAATACTTACAAGGCAATGAGATTATGCATAATGTAGAGGATAAAGTCAATGGCCATGGATACACAGAATCTGAGCTCAATTCCCAGGTTCACTGCCTAGTAAATAGGTGGCATTGGGCAAGTTATTAATGGTCAAGGCCTCAGTTTTCTTTTCTGTGAAATGGAAATAATGTACTCGCCTCATAGAGTTGTGAGCGCTCAAAAAAGTAATGTATTAGAACACTTGGATCACTACCTCCTACAAAGTAAACACCCAGAGAATTATGTTATTTATAAAGAAATAGTTCACAACAATGGGGATACATAGTGGTGGAACATTAAGGCAAAATCAGAAGAGTCTTTGTTACAAAGTATTGTACTCCAGATTGTTTTATACATTTATGAAAACAGCAGCTCAAAGTGGTAGTCTTAAATGTGTTTACATGTTTTATGTATTGACCTATCTCATTTATTATGTTGCTGAGCTTTTAAAAATAATGTTTTCTTGCCTGGGTTCAGATACCATTAACATTTAGAACTATGTCAACTTGAACAATTTCTTTTAACCCTGTGGGTCTTAGTTTCCTGAGGGATAAAAATGCTCATTTTAACAGTTAATGTAAGAAAAGTTTACAGAGTACTTGTACACTTGCCTGTATGTCACAAAGATTCAAAAATTATTACTTCCAGCACATTTTTTTATTCCATGATCAGAAGTGACCAGTTAAATTGTAATATGTAAAATAATCCAAATCTAATTCCTTCTCCAAATTAAATATTCCTGGAATTTCCAAAAACAAAAATTTTATTAATTTAAAAAATTGGAGTTCTGCTGTGGTTCAGCAGGTTAAGGAACTGATGTTGTCACTGTAGCAGCTTGGGCTGGTGCTGTGGTGTGGATTCAGTTCCTGGCCTGGGAGGCTTCACATGCATGGGCATGGCCATAATATTTCTTTAATTAAAAATAAATAAAATATTATTTTCTGTCTTCAGTTATTATAAATGCTTTCATAATAAATCCTTCCAAGGAGTTTCCTTATAGATGTACTTCTTTGGGGTAAGAGAGTTAAAAGGTATCAATATAAATATATAAAACAGATACTGGAATTGTACTTTCAGAATAAGAGAAAACTGACCTTGTTAATCTCTTTTTATCAAACACTGGATTTAACTGCAGCATTTAAATTCATCACATAAAACACAAAATATAAGAACATAAAGAAAAAATAACATGGCTCTGTTAATACTAAAAACACAAGGTGCTTTCCATATGATTCAGCTGTTTCAATTTTTATATTTACCCTCCAAATTGACAATGTAGTTCCACACAAAAACATGCACAAAAGTGCTTACTGAAGCTTTACCCACAATTACCTAAACTTGGAAGCAATCATATGTCCTTTAGTCAGTGAGTGGATCAACTGTGGAACATTCAAGCAATGCAACATTACTCAGTGCTCAAAGAAATGAGCTATCAAGACATGAAAATACACAGAGGAAACTTACATGCATCTTACCAAGGAAAGAAGCCAGTCTGAAAGGTCTGCATATATATGACTCCAACAATATTGTGTCAATTTCTGCTGTACAGCAAAATGACCCACTCATACATATATATTCATTCTCATACTATCTTCCGTCATGTTCTATCCTAAGAGATTGGATATAATTCCCTGTGCTATACGATAGGGTCTCATTGCTTAGCCACTCTAAATGTAATAGTTTGCATCTACTAACCCCCAAACTCCCAGTCCCTCCCACTCCCTCCCTCTCCCCCTTGGCAACCACAACTCTGTTTTCTATTTTTTTTTAAATGCATGATGCCAAAGCTTACAAGTTTTTGCACCTATATGATCTATCTCAATGGCAGTAATCAGTTCTACCAATGAGATGATTTCAAATAATTCATGCATCATTTTTTCAAATTCACTGTTTCATAATAAAGAAATTCATAGACATAGATGTCATATTTTTTAAGTTTACTAATCTGAAGAATGAATAATAACAGTGTGATTAGAGATACAGTGATGGTGTGCTATGCATAAAATACTCTGCTAGACGTTGGAAATAGGGATGTGATACAAAGTCTTGCTTTCAGCCGGCTCAAGTTCTGGTTGGGGGAACAACATACTGTAGGAAATTTGTAGTCAGTAGTGGGCTGTAGTAGGAATAGAGAAGGTGAAGTAGTCTCCAGAGGTACCATTTCAGAAACTAGATGAAGAGGGTGTTAAAAAAGTGATTCATTTTAGAAAAGCTTTCCTCTGTCCTAGGAACTCACCTCCCCTACAGAGTTGATACAATCTCATTTTGATCGTTTTCCATTCAACCTACCATCCCATTATCATATTACTCAGAGCACCACTCGCTTTGTTCACACTGTGTGTGCCTCATTTGTAAATGACATTGTCAAGGCTATTATTGCCGCTGTTTGCAGAATGTCGGAAAGCTGTCAAACCCAGCAGAGTCAAACTGTTTGCAGCAAACAGCAAATGAAACGTACTCATAAATGATTAAAGGCACTTCATAAGCGATCCTTAGCAAGGAAATGGAAATGTTGTCAGACTGAGTCATCATCTGTTTTCTGCACCTGGATTTCAGCCAAAGACAGCTGCGGCTAATAACCAGCCAGGAGAACGCTGGCCTCACCAAAGGAAAGGGACGCTCAGGAGAAGAGCCTTTCAGTTTAACACAGTGCTGTCACATCAAGTAGGCTTACCCCTTCTTTGCAGGTTCATTACATAAACTCCATTTTATTCATTGTGATGATGTCCCCAAAAGAAAATATTAATAATTGGATGAGCTACAAAAAACTAGGAAATATCAAAAACAACAAGCAAACACACACAATGCATACAACCAAACCTTAGTCAGAAGGAACTCACCCACTTGGATATACTTTCTTTATTGACAAAATAGCCAGCTTTATTAAGGAGAATGTTAAATATACTTAGTGAGTTTGTCTTCAATATGCTCATAGAGGGAGGTCAGGATCCCAAATGACAGTGAAATTCCACTCTTTCAGTTGTACTGTATGGAGAAATCAAGACATTGAAAGTTTGCTGTCCAAGAACACATCTACCGTCATAAAAATAATGATTAAAAAATAATAAAAATGACAAGGCATTTGGCGGTAAATGGATGATGCTTCTCAAAAAAGATTTCTTTGCAAACTTAACCATGTGCAGAAACAACAAAACAAAAAACTCTGAGAGGATGGGCTTCTCATGGCTCAAGGAGATAGATCCAAATAGCATGCACTTTCTTTCGTTTTTTTTTTTTTCCTTTTGTCTTTTTAGGGCTGCACCTGCGGCATATGGAGGTTCCCAGGCTAGGGGTCCAATCCGAGCTGTAGCTGCTGGCCTCCACCAGAGCCACAGCTACACTGTATCTGAGCCTCATCTGTGACCCACACCACAGCTCATGGCAACGCTGGATCCTCAACCCACTGAGTGAAGCCAGGGATCAAATCTGCATCCTCATGGATGCCAGTTGGGTTTGCCAACCACGGAGTCATGACGGGAACATCAAATAACATGTACTTTTAAAAAAATCAGGAGTTCTCTCTATGGTGCAGCTGGTCAACGACTGGCTTGACTCTGATGGCATTCATTGGATCCCTGGCCATCACAGTGGGTTAGGAATCTGTCATTGCTATTGCTACGGCTGTTGCGTAGTTTGCAGCTGTGGCTTAGATTCAATCCCTGGCCTAGGAGCTTCCATGTGCCACGAGGGGGAAAAAAGAAATCAGTTCTGTTTAGGTCTAATTCACATACAGTAACATTCATCTATTTGAAGAGAACAGTTCAGTGAGTTTTAAAAAATGTGTATCACCACAAACAGGATACAACGCATTTCCATAAGCTCCCAAATACTCCACTCCTCTTTCCCCCAGGTACCTTCTCCATGCATCCTGGAACATGTTGAGCACTTACCTGCTTCTCTCACTGTAGATCTGCCTTTTGTAGAATCTCCCATGAATGGACTGGCTTTGTGTGTGGCTTCTTTCACTCAGTATCCTGCTCTTGTGATTCATGTCGTGAGAGTATGGTTGCATTTGTAAGTAACATTAAAGTTCTCTCTCCTCTGACTTATTGGAGCCTGTCTAAAGCTGTAAAAATTTGAGAATGTTGAGGGGCTCACAATGAAATTGTGAGTAGTTTCTGAAGGGGAAGTGCTAGACCAGGTCATGGGTATTTTCTACACATACTTTCATTAGATTCTCCTACTGACATTTCAAGGTGGAGTTTATTCATTAAATGAAAACTGAAGTTCATTGGATGGCGAAGAAAATGGTCAGCATCTCAACAGCTAATCAGAACACAAAAAGTGGAAGGAAAATTTTGTGCTTCAGTGGAAAAATCTATAGTGTCTAGAGCACAGTTTCCAGGTTATCTGATTGCAGAGTTTTCCTTATAATGCTATAAATTTTAGATTACAAGGATGGCCATGCAAATAATTCTTGTCCGTAGACATGCAAATTCTGTTCAATGGAAATTCAATTTACTTCCTCCCCTTCTGTGGAAGATGCCAGGACATTTTAATATCTGCACCTTCGTTTTAATATTCCTTATCCATGAACATGCCTGTTCTGTGGGTTCTCCTTTGAACACTCATAGCAACTTGCCATTTTCCCATTAGTGAGTAAAATAAAATACCTAACACACGTTCATTTTTATGCCTGTAAGAGAATCATGATTTTACCTTCTTTTCTTTTCTTTTTTTATTTTTGTCCATGCCTGAAGCATGAGGAATTTCTGGGGCTTGGGATCGAACCTGTGTCACAGCAGTGACAATGCCAGATCCTTAACTGCTAGGCCACCTGGGATCTTCAAACCTTTTTCGCTTTTTTTTTTTTAATATATTTTAACAGAAGGAAAATAAACTTAGGGTTTTTGACCATGTATTCTATACTTCTTTCTGCTGTACCATGATTAGTTTCTATATTTTCTTTTTGTTTGTTTTTGTTTTTGTTCAGGGCTTCACCTGTGGCATATGGATGTTACCAGGCTAGGGGTTGAATCAGACCTGCAGCTGCTGGCCTATACCACAGCCACAACAACATAGGATCCAAGCCGCATCTGTGACCTACACCACAGCATGAGATACTTAACCAACTTAGTAAGGCCAGGGATCAAACCCATATCCTCATGGATGCTAGTCATGTTCATAACTCACTGAACCACAACAGGAACTCCCAGTTTCTATATTTTCATGATACTTTGCTGCTGTACTATTAATTCTCTTAATATGTCAAAAAAATGTGTTTACATTTTGAACTCTCTCTGGTCAAGGACAGAGCAATCTCCCAGGATAGATTTATTTTTTTCTACAATAGTCAGTATTTTGATGGCAGATGTGGATTTTAAGGGGACTATATAGCTTTCTTTCATAACGATCAGGCTTCATCAAGTTGTAGCTTTAAGGGGAAGCCTATAACCTTTAAAAAGATGGGGTCATGTCAGGGTATTTCTAAGACATGAAGCAGAGGCTTCTCTAAGCCCTGACATTTCTAGTTGCCAGCTTTTAAGGGGGTGTATCAGTGGTAAAACTTTGTGTTGAAGGAAACTGGAGAAAAATGAGCAGGCGATTTTTTTCTGCTCTATGATCTATTCAGATGAAACCTGTGCTTTGTTTTCTCAGGGAACATCTGATTGGAATAGAACAAATGTCTACATTTGTTTATGTTTTGGAATTATAAATGAAGTACAAGTGTTCTAAGGGGCCCTGATGTCATCCAGTCAATCTCCATCTGATATATCCTAGCCAACAAAAGAAGCTTGCCATCATCAGAAAAACCCAAACTATTCTCAGGAGATCTGACTCTCAAGAGTTTCCCTTAGAATAAGGAGTATCTTTATCTCTGAATTTATAATGTGTAGCATTTACTGAGTATTTGTTTACTTATTTATTTATATAAAGGTTTATTTGGGATTTTTTTAATGAAAACACTAGATTTTAAGGCACATTATAAATATAGAGCATGCAGTCTCCTTCTTAGACTTTAAAATATTCCATTTTTATTGAATTATAGTTGATTTACAATGTGTTTGTTTCAAATATACAGCACAGTGACTCAGTCTTATATATATATATATATATATATATATATATATATATATATATATAAACAGTAGAAACTATGTATCTAAAACTATATATATACATACATATTCTTTTTCAGATTCTTTTCCATTATGGGTTAGTAAGAGATATTGAGTATAGTTCTCTGTGCTATACAGTAATTTCTTGTTGGTGATCTATTTCATATATAGTTTTGTGTATCTATAAATAAGAATTTTTTCTGAGCTAGACACTCTTCTAGACATATAAATATCTGTTAGTTCTTACAATTCTAAGGTGGTATTAGCCATTTTATGAAGTTGGAAATTGAGGCCAAAGAGATAAGTAACTTGACCAAAGACCCAAAAGTTTGCCTCTCTTAAATGTCAAAATTGGAATTCAAACCCAAGGTTACATGCCTCCAAACTACCCTTCTTATTTTTTCTAAGAAATTATCCCTTAAAACTATCCAACAGGGGAGTTCCTTCTGTGGCTCAGTTAGGGATCTGACTGCAGAAGTTTGGGTTGCTATGGAGATGCAGATTTGATCCCCAGCCTGGCACAGTGGGCTAAGGATCTGGCATTGCCATAGCTGTGGCACAGGCCATGACTGTGGTTTGGATTCAGTCTCTGGCTGCAGGCATGGCCAAAAAAAAAACAAACAACAATGAAATAAAAACCACCTAACGGCTCACATTCATCTTCCTGAGGAAAACATGCTGAGTTTGCAGTATATAGTAAAGGGTCAATACCCCTGTCTTTTTGAGTTGTGACATTAAGATGTAACATGCTCAGCATTGTTGATGACCTGATTGCCATTATGGAAGGCTTGAGTATGCCTCAGTTTTCTCAGTTTGCTCAAAGGAACTTGGTCATGGGTCAGTTAGATTTCCCTTGGGAATACATGTTAGTTAGTATACCTCTAAGAAACAGAATCTATTCTAAACAGTTTAAGCAATTAAATTTTTTATTAAGAAATATTGGGTAGATATCAGAGTCTTCATGGGGATTAGAGGGTGGGATCCTGACTCTCTGTAGTCAGGGACAGCGCTGGTCTCCCCAGCACCCCGGTGGCACAGGCACTGCCTACATGCTGCCACCTGGCACAGTGACTCACTTCCATGAAGCATACTTGACCCCAGCTTCACCCACCATCACCCCACCAAAAAGGTGAATTCCATGTGCTACATAATTCCTTTGACTACTTTCTTCCAAATTCAATCTAACTTAGGTGTAGACGTGTGCTACAGCCTAGTTCACATGCCTGGGACCTAAGGAAAAAAAGGCTGGTAAGGGAGTTTTACTAGTGGGGGGGGGGAGGACATGACCATGCTGTAGGAAATTCTCCAAAGACAACAGAAGTGTTGTCATTAAGAAACCATTGTGCATCCACTAGAGGAATGATAATTAAAGAAGCAGATTCTGTGATCATGAGAAGAATTATTCACACATTTGCAAAGTCATCTGACATAATAGTGTTTCTATCCACATTCTGTAAATATACCCTTAATCTCAAAGTGGGTTTTTTTTGGTTTGTTTTGCTGTTGTTGTTAGGGTGGAGGGCAGTGACTTAAGTTTCTTATCATTTGAAACTTGAGAATGGCAGCTGGATTTAGAAGTCTTTTCTCTTATGTTTTCATGTGGAAGAGATCTGGCTTTACTGAACTAGATCTGGGCTCTTTCAGTTTTTCTGTGGACTAATTTCATGGTCATTTTTTTTTTCCATTTATCTCTCTTTCTTATAATTTTTTTTCCTGTTTATCTCTCTCATAAAACTCCAATAGCTTGTATCAATAGCTCAGAAAGAGTATATCCTCCTTAAAGATATTTTAAATGCATAAAAGATAAATTCTTTATAATAATTTAGTCTATGCTGTTCAATTTTGTATTTATGATAACGTATTTCCTTCTTTATTTCTTCCATGGGAGAGATCATTTTACTTTCTTCTCATTTTGAAACCTTGGACCATGGAAGACCCAGTTAAATTTCTTTCTCAAACAGCCATTTCTGACCAATTTAACTTGAAGTGACATCTTTCATTTCTCTGAACTTCTGAAGCAAGGGTTATCCATGTCATTTATTTAGCCATTAGTAACATTGTGTGTGTATGTGGAGACGTTAAAAAAAATGTTCAAGAGTTCCCTTTGTGGCTCAGCATGTTAAGAATCAGACATGGTGTCCATGAGGATACAGATTCAATTCCTAGCCATGCTCAGTGGGTGAAGGATCTGCTGTTGCTAAAATATGCAGTGTAGTTCACAGATGTGACTTGGATCTAGTGTGGTTGTGGCGTAGGTCTGCAGCTGCAGCACTGATTCAACCCCTCATCTAGTAACTTCCATGTGCTGCAGGTGTGGCCCTAAAAAGAAAAAAAGTGTCCATAAGCTGAAGGAATATGTGGGTAAGAACAAAGGAATAGAATAAGGAATCTAAAAGAACAGATAAATTATGACTTTGGAACTATTTTTTCAAGCTTCAGAAAAATCCCACTGTGGTTTAGACTGAAACGATAAAATAAGTCAATTATTGTGAGATGCCTCTCTATAGTTTTTGGATGGAAATCTTATAGTTCCCTACTATTTCTTTTCTATTCATATATCAACAAGCTCAGTTCATTTACATTTTGATATCTATCTTCAACCCCTATTTCCTTGTACTTTTTCAACATCGGCTTCTTTTTTTCTTGCTTTGTTTTTCTTTTTCTTTTTTTTTTTTTTTTGCTGTGGCATGCAGTGATTGATGTGAGAGCTCAGTTCTCAGACCAGGGACTGAAACCCCATACCCAGCAGTGAAAGCACCAGATCCTAACCACTAGGCAACCAGGAAACTCCCATCATCAAGCTTCTGTAAGGAATTGACTGTACTCTCTAAGTTTATTTCCTCATGTTTTCTGCTAGAGTGAATACTCTTCCTGACTTAGCAAAAATCTCACTCTTTCAGGTTTATTGTCTAGTCCTCTGTCCATCTGGTTTGATATTCATCCTAGATTTTTGTCTTTAAATAATGATCATGATTTTCTACATTAACGTCAGCCAGAACAGATTTGGTAAAACTCCACTGCACATTTCCACCATCTGTCATAGTCAAGCCTAACAGGGCTTAAAGACATGTACAATGCACAGAACACATTTGAACACAGGCCCAATCTGGAAGGGCAAAATGAATGTGGGGCTTTCAAAAGAAAGCCTCAAGGTCAGCTAAGGACTGACCATGGCTTAGCTGAGGAAGGGGTGGGGAGCAAGGGAGGAATTCCACTCCAACTCACTGCCTATACCTGCTACTCTCCAGGTTTCTGCACTTTCTCCCTCCTCCCAGTCCTTATTGGGGCCAGCCCAGAGGCCTGGAAACTAAAGAAAAAATTGCATAAGTCCTGGAACCCCCAGAGAAACTACCTTATTATTCAAGGCCTTTGGGCTTATTCTTCTGTTGCTCCTGGGAACAAGAAAGGACAAAAATTTTCCCAAGTGCTCCAGCAGGCAATTTCTTCTACTACCTGTCTTCCTGCCCTGGCCCTCCATCTACCCTGGATTTCTAATAACCCGCTCTCCAGTCCCAGCCCACCTCCATGTAAGGGCATGGTTCTCAGACTTGTAATAGCAAGTAAGCCTGCTTGAAACTGAGGAATATTGCAGTGGGGGGGTGTCACTCATCTTTTTTTTTTTAAGGTATAGTTGATTTGCAATGTTTTGCCAATTTTGGTTGTACAGCTGACTCAGTTTTATTTAATCTTTTAAGAATATATAAATTCCTTTTTATACTCTTCTCCATCATGGTCTATCCCAAGAAACTGGATATAGTTCCCTGTGCTACATAGTAGTACCTTGTTGCTTAGCCACTCAAAAGATAATAGTTTGCATCTACTAACCTCAAACTCCCTGTCTGTCCCTACCCTTTGGCAACCACAAGTCTGCTCTCTATGTCTGTGAGTCTGTTTCTGTTCTTTAGATAGATTCATTTGTGCCATAGTTTAGATTCCGTAATATGTGATATGATATTTGTCTTTCTCTTTCTGACTCACTTCACTTATTGTGAAAATCTCTAGTTGCATCTATGTTGCTGCAAATGCCATTCCTTTTCATGGTTCAGTAGTATTCCATTGTATATGTGTACCACATCTTCTTTATCCTTTCATCTGTGGATGGACATTGAGGTTGCTTCATTCGTCTTAACCTTCCTACAGGCCTTTGAATCTGAAGTACTCAAAAGAGAGTACTTCAGATTAAATGGGATCTAAGGCTCTAAATAACCATTTTCCACCACAAAGTCTGAACATTCTGGTCCCCAGAGTGTCTGTGTTTATGTCCTTATTCCTGCAATGGCTGAATGATGAGTTTTATAGATCTATGAGTGTATTAAAATCGATGTGCGGAACACTACATAAACAAGGTTCTTTGAGCCTACACTGGAGTTTTGTCAATGTCACTTCTTGTATTCATCCTTATGACACAGCTACAGAATAGAGATGTTCTATGAGGCCAAGGTCTTTCATCTGGGTTCCTATAAGTGCTCAGGAAATTTGTCTTGAAAGTAGAAAAAAAAAGTACTTTCTGTCTCTGATAGATTTGGTTTTATATTTGAAAATGTTATATCAATTCACATCATCACCATCATTTATTCCCATTAATTGCTGACAATGAAACTAATACTAAGCCTCTCATTGTTGCTGTGCCAAAAACATGGCCTCTTTTGTCATTGATACCAATCCCCGGGCTTATATCACTACCCACAACCATAATCTTCATCATCGTCACTGTTGTCACTGTCTTCATAAATCATCGCTACCAAGTTTCAAATACTCTTAAGTCCTAGATATTGAAATGGGATCCTCACACATATTTCACAAAATTCTCACAAGCATAGTATAAATACGTATGACAATTACTATTATTTTTACAGATAAATACATTCAGCTGAGAGATAAGCAATTTGACTAAGGATAAAAGATAATAAATTGGAGACTGATCTTATTCCTTAACTTGAGGAAGAGAAGAAATTACCCTATAATATATTGTGTTTTATCAAGTAAGACACAGGAATCATCCTTCACTTTCTTTTTTTTCTTTTTTTCTTTTTTTTTTTTTTTTTGCTTTTTAGGGTTGCACCTGTGGCACATAGAGGTTCCCAGGCTAGGGGTTGAATCAGAGCTGCAGCCGCCATCCTATACCACAGCCACAGCAACCTGGATCCAAGCCGCATCTGTGACCTACACTGAAGCTCACAGGAACGCCGATCTTTAACGCAGCGAGCAAAGTCAAGGATCGAACTGCATTCTCACAGACACAATGTTGGGTTCTTAACCCACTGAGCCACAGCAGAAACTCCTAGACTATTTTTAGGTAAGAGGCAAAAGTCTCCCCAAACCCCCCTACTCCTTAATCTTATTCAACATATTTACACTTCAATATTTGTAAGTAAATAGGTAAGATTTATGTGTGTGTGTGCGTGCGCGCGCGTGTGTGTGTGTCATGGTGGAAGCTGAGGTGATCACAGTAGCTGTGAATTTATTTTATATTTTTTCTCTTGGGAATTAACTGATACAGTGTCAGGGCTTACTGCTAGCATGATGTAAATATAGATCTGAAACTCAGATGCCATGAAACCTCAGTTGCTTTTTGCCACTTGAGACTTAGAGTCTTCACCTGCAAAATGGAAATAAGAAAATCTACATTTGTCTTGCCAGAATCAAATAAGAGACAGGAAAAACTAGATCTATTATGAGAAATAACTCAAAAGCTATGTCTGATTATGATGGCCTTAGGGACTCAAGGGATAGAAGAAGTATTTCCTCAAAACTTTCATTCAGTGCCTCAGTAGAAGCTCTGGTTACCTTACATGGGGTGTGAAGATGGGTCTCTTTCCTTCCTTTGGACTTTTTCTTCTCTAGCCTCCCCACCTATGGGGGTTCTCTGTCTGAGCTTGACAGTACTGTTTAACATAACAGCCTCTGAAAGCGACCTCAGTCTTTATAGTGGAACATGTATAAGAAAAAGTGTCTCAAAAATAAGAGAGTGAGACTTAGGTGGAGGGTGATGTAGAGGGAGTGGAGAAAGGAAACCCTCCTCCGCTGTTGAGGGGAATGTAAACTGGTACAATCATTATGGAAAACAGTATGGAGAGTCCTCAAAACTAAATATAGAACTACCATATGATCCAACAACCGCATTCCTGGGTGTATATTCAGACAGAACTTTAATTCAAAAAATACAAGCACTCCAATGTTCATTGCAGTACTATTTACAATAGCCAAGACACAGAAGTAAACCTAATGTCCATTGGTAGAGGAATGGATAAAGAATATGTGGTACATATACACAATGGAATTCTACTCAGCTGTGAAGAATAAAATAATGTCATTTGCAGCAGCATGGATGTGCCTAGAGACAATTATACTAAGTGAAGTCAGAAAGAGAAAGACAAATACCATATGATATAACTTATATATGGAATCTTAAAAAAGAAGATACAAATGAATTTATTTATAAAACAAAAACAGTCACATACTTCAAAAAAAAAACCTATGGTCACCAAAGGGGAAAGGTTGAGGGGGAGGGATAAATTAGAAGTTTGGGATTGACATATATACACTACGATATCTAAAACAGATAATCAAGAATGGCCTAGTGAATAGCACAGGGGACTCTACTCAATATTCTATAATAACCTATATGGGAAATAATCTGAAAAAATGGATATATGTATATGTATAACTGAACCACTTTGCTATACACCTGAAACTAACACATCATAAAGCAACTCTATTCCAATGTAGAACAAATAATAAATTAAAAAAAGAAAGAAAAGGAGTCTCACTCTTGAAATGATCACATTGCATGGAAATACATTGATTCATTCCTTTGATAAAAGCATAACAAAACAAAATCTAAACAAAAGAAACTTCTCAACAAAGATGAGAAAGGGGAGAAGCACAGCAGTTAGGTTAAAGAGGGCTCTGACATGCCTATGTGACTAGGCATCATATGATGCTTGGGACAAGTCAGCTTGGGGCTTTTGCAACTTGGACCTTAAACTCATTTCTCAGAGAGTTCCACCATTGTGGCTCAGAGGATTAAGAATCCAACATTGGAGTTCCCGTCATGGCTCATGAATCCAACTAGGAACCATGAGGTTGCAGGTTTGATCCCTGGCCTTGCTCAATGGGCTAGGGATCCGGCGTTGCCATGAGCTGTGGTGTAGGTTGCAGACGCGGCTCGGATCCCGCGTTGCTGTGGCTCTGGCGAAGGCTGGCAGCTACAGCTCCTGTTAGACCCCTAGCCTGGGAACCTCCATATGCCACGGGTACGGCCCTAGATAAGGCAAAAAGACAAAAAAAAAAAAAAGGAATCCAACATAGTGTCTGTGAGGATGCAGGTTCCATCCCTGTCATCAGTGGATTAAATATCTGGCATTGCCACAGGTTGCAATATAGCTCACAGATACAGCTCAGATCCGCTGTTACTGTGGCTATGGTGTAGGCTGGCATCAGCAGCTCCGATTGGACTTTTAGCCTGGGAACTTCCATATGCTGTGGGTATAGATGTAAAAAGAAAGAAAAAAATTATTTCTCAGAATGGATGGCTGTCCTTCAAGATTAGAGTGAGTAAAATTCAGATGTAAACACACGTACAAATACACATATGGAGACACACAATCCTATGGATGGCCCTGAAAAATCACACCCCCAAACTAAGCCTGTATTAGAATCATTCCAGAGGAGGTAAATGAAGTGAGAACCAAGAGGCTCCTCCTATTTTGGCCACTACTGCTTCAATAAAATCAGAGTTTATAACCTCTGGAAAGCAACTCCGGACCAAGATGAAGGTAAACTTCATGTCTTGCGCTTTTAGTGTCTATTTGAATTTCCAGGCTGGTTCAATGGGTCCAGGAGAGACAACAGATGTGAAGGTCTGGGATTTCTTAACAGCCAGGTGATTGCATCTGGATGCAGTCTTGACTCCTGAGAGAGGTAGGAAGCTGTTTCTGTAGTCGAATGTTGTTCTTGCTTATGTATTTCATGATA
This sequence comes from Catagonus wagneri, assembly GCA_004024745.2. NCBI lineage: Eukaryota > Metazoa > Chordata > Mammalia > Artiodactyla > Tayassuidae > Catagonus > Catagonus wagneri. The sequence goes on from PVHT020000521.1 coordinate 28,070,069, forward strand.
AGTATTATTGCTTTCATGACCTGAATTTCTAGCTAGAAATATTTTGAGACTATTACTCTTTTTAGAACACCAGATTTGTTTCAACCCCAATGACATCACAATCAGTATCTTTAAAAAAAAAAAAAAACTCTCCATTGTTTCCAACTATTCAAATCTTAACATTAAGACCCAGTCCTACGGTTTTGATGCACACAGTATAATTTGTTCCCTGTGATACTAGAGGAGTTTTCGTTCTGTGTTCTCAGGGTTTTTTTTTTTTCTGATATATTTTAATAACTAAATAAATGTTAGGCTTTTCTACTGGGGGTAGTTTGGGAGAGGCTCCAAAACTTCACATCCATCCAAGAGCAGCAGTTTCAGTGTGGAGACACAGCTGGTAAAGGGAATCTGATGGGTCCCTAGAGAAGAATCCTGCCAGGCTGAGGTTCCTGAGGTTCTGAGTATTTGAAAGGTACTTAATGTGCTCTACTGAGGTGTGGGACAGATGCTGAAGCACACAAAATCCATCAGGGTTATTGAGCGGAACTGGCCATATTGTGTTCCGTATTCCCTTTTAGGGGCCAAAAAATGTAATCCTGCTTGAGCTCCAATTTCGTTTATGAAGGATATGCATGGGATATTCAAAGCTGCCAGATAATTGTGGTGATGCATTTGAGGAGCATGTCTAGGGTTGGCTTTATAAATTGTAAACCTACAATTTAAATGGAAACATACTAATGTTTACGTCTACCATATGACATGCAACTTTGTTACATTACTTTTGATTCCACAGTGAGTCATTGTCAAGCTCTATTTCTCCTTCTAGAAATGTCTTTCACTCACTTAAAGGGCTAATTGATCTGCTGTGCCATCAGACTGCCACCAGTGGATGTATGTTATTTCTTATCTTGGTATGCGACAGACATTTCAGTAATTTCTCTTTACTCATAAAATATCTCATCATCTCAAGTTCTGTATTCTTATCTGTAACTATCATCAATACCATTTCTTAGGACTGTAACATTCGCACAATTCTAAGACACTTACTTCCCAGCTCTTTAACTGCAAGTCTCCTTTTTCACTTCTGAAATTGTTTCTATTATTGTACTCCTTGAATATCATACCTTGTATTTAAAACTTACTTATGATTTTATCTCAGCTCCAACAAATTTTCAGCTACCTTGGACATCCACCAAACCATCTGACTGCTTTTTCACTGCTTTCCTTTGTGTTATCATTTCCCTTTTCACTCAATTTAGATTTGATCATCTGACACTAAAATTGCTTCTTTACAAAGAGGCTCAACTCCTTTGAATCTATCTATCTTCACTTGTCACAAACACCTGACCAAAATCAAGCCTATTAAAGCAACATACTGACTAATGCAGTTTTTAATGGTGGAATGGAATTGTCATATGTATACATACACATACATGTTAAAATATTATCTATAGTATATTACATTATAATAATAGAATATATATATATAATGTATATATGTATATGTGTGTGTATCTGTATCTCCTTCTGAATGAACTAGACTTAGTTTATGACAACAATTTCAAGTGTGCCTACAGCACTATCTGAAAATGTCTCGATATTTTCCTAGTTCTTTCTATTCACAATGGCCCAAGATGACTGTTTTTAAAAAATGTTATGGCCACACCCAAGGTATGTGAAAGTTCCCAGGCCAGAGACTGAATCGCAGCCACAGTTGTGACCAACATAAGGAACCCCAGATCCTTTTAACCCATGGGATTGAACCCATGCCTCCACAGCGACCCAAGCCACTGTAGCTTGATTCCTAACCCATTGCACTAGATCAGGAACTCCTTAAGATGATTATTTTATACACTCCTACTTCTTTTTAGAACTTAAATAAGGCTTCCCCCTTGCACACTCTCAACTGATGCTAGATTATGAGTTCCCTTTAGGAGCCAGCATGTTAGGATGTATCTTTGTCCTACAACCAATTACATCAATCTGTCTACACACACATATTCTTCCTAGTACCATGAATGTTCAATCTGTTTCTACCTAAGGCCAAAACTTCCACCAGTGCACTGGACTCCACTCTTGCATGCTTGCTCTTTTAAACAGTGTCACACTGGCCCATATCACTACATCTTCCCTCTGTCCTTCCAATTTCTGAGGGCATGTGCTGAGGGGCTTTCATTTCTAGGCTGTAGAATTAACATTAAAAAAAAAAGCTCAATTGATAAAGTCCCTGATAGTAGTTCCTTTTGTGGCTCAGCAGATTAAGAACCCAGTGTTGTTTCCATGACCATGTGGGTTCGATCCCTGGCCACACTCAGTGGGTTAAGGATCCGGCCTTACCTTGAGCTATGGTATAGGTCGCAAATGTGACTCAGATCCAGTGTTGCCATGGCTGTGGTGTAGGCCTCAGCTGCAGCTCTGATTCAGCTCGTAGCCTGGGAACATTCTTTCTCTTGGTTTTTTTTTTTTGTTGTTGTTTGCCTTATCTAGGGCTGCACCCGCAGCATATGGAGGCTCCCAGGCTAGGGGTCTAACAGGAGCTGTAGCTGCCGGCCTTCACCACAGCCACAGCAACGTGGGATCTGAGCCGCGTCTGCAACCTACAACACAGCTCACGGCAATGCCGGATCCTTAACCCACTGAGCAAGGCCAGGGATGGAACCTGCAACCTCATGGTTCCTAGTCGGATTCGTTAACCACGAGCCACAATGGGAACTCCTAGCCTGGGAACTTTCATATGCAGCAGGTGTGGCCCTAAAAGAAAAAATGAAAAGTCGCTGATAGAAATTGTGGATATGACCCAGCAGAGACAATTTTGTAAGTATGATCCAGTGTTAAAATGTGAAGCTAAATCCCCAGGCACTAAAACTGAAGGGAGACTAGAAAATCATACTGTTGTGTTGACACCACACTATGGTTGCCTTCAGGGTATTTGCTAATCTCAGTAAGTTAGATGTTTGAATGAACTTATGTGGGGAAGAGAAAGAAAAAGAGATCTCACTTTTAAACTTTATTACCTACTTTAAATACATACTTTACTGAAGTAATATGAGTACATTATTTTAGAATTGAAAATACATTGAAGGTTAAAAAAAGAGAATAAAGCCAGGGCCCTCAGAAGTCTAAACCTTCGGTGGAAAATGGGACTGGATAAAAAGGTTCATGGTCGGCTATGCCCTGGGTGGGACAATGTGCCCTCTAAGGATTTAAACACATAAGTTCAACTTCATATGAGTCTGAAATTTGAATTTAATCTAATTTCAACTCAACAAATTAAATTTTTTTTGGCTTTTTTAGGGCTACACCCATGGCATATGGAAGTTCCCCGGCTAAGGGTCGAATTGAAGCTGCAGCTGATGGCCTAGACCACAGGCACAGTAATGCCAGATCCAAACTGGGTCTGCAAGCTATACCACAGGTCATGGCAATGCTGGATCCTTAACCCACTGAGTGAACCTGTATCCTCATGGTTATTTGTCGGGTTTGTTACTGCTGAGTCACAACGGTAACTCCTCAACAAATTAATTTAACATGCTCAGAAATTGGAACCATATTAGAACTTCTGGCAGAAAAGGTACAGCTATTCTTTGCTGGTGTGTATTCTTGCAGTACTTCCACAAAATTCCACTCTTTGAAAGTGAATATGCAAACAAAAATTATAAAACAGAAAAAGGAAAATGTGGCTATGAATGAAAGTCAGTAGGAAAAAAGTTCAAAGGAATACAGATATAATGCATAGGTCCAAAAAGTTTAGAATTAAAAGAGAAATTGTAAATATGAACCAGGGATGACATATTAATAGCACAAATAAAGCAAATACTAAGAATTAAAATTTACAAGATTGTAATTTTTACAATTACAATCAGATGGGTAAAAGAGCAATTTAAGCAAAGTAAAGTTTTGTAAGAAAGAAGGTACATCTAAAGAAATTAGAAGTTCCCACTGCATGCAATGATATCAGCAGTGTCCCTGAAGTGCCAGGAAACAAGTTCGATTCCTGGCCCAGCACAGTGGGTTAAAGGATCCAGTATTGCCACAGCTGTGGTTCAGATATGGTCCCTGGTCCAGGAACTCCATATGCTGTGGGGGCAGCCAAAAAAGAAAAAGAAAATTATCTAGTCTATAAACAGAGAAAAAGAGAAGAAAAAATAAAAGGACAGTGAAAGCTATTATAGCTAAGAGTAGAAAGTTTGGGATACGAGTAATCCAGAGAAAGAAATATTAGAAAAAAAGTGAGGAAAATTAAAAGAAAATAATATCTCACAGTAGTCTAGGTTTAAAGAAGAAAGAATAATACTCAGATTTAGAAATTATAACATATTCATACAAAAAAATAAAATGAAACACACACCTCAGTACATTTTGGCTTAAAGAAAAATTAGAGAAAATGTAATTTTTAATCACCCAAAGAGAAAACAGAAATTATTAACCAATCTTTAGCACTTGATTGACCCCATCAGCAAAAATGGGAAGCCACAAGACACAAAAATAATAAATTCCTTCAATGTACTGAGGAAAATAATTCTTAAACCAAAAATGATTAATCAACTGACAAACATTTAAGAATCAAGCAAATTAAATATGTTCTCTGAGAGTTGCTGTAGTGGCTCATCGGGTTAAGAACCCAACATAGTGTCCATGAGGATGCAGGTCTGATCCCTGGCCTCACTCAGTAGTGGGTTAAGGATCTGGCATTGCCAAAAGCTGTGGCATGTCACAGATGGGTCTCGGATCTGGTGTTGCTGTGGCTGTGGCATAGGCCTCAGTTGCAATTCCCCTTCTATATGCTGCAGGTGCAGCCCTAAAAAGAAAATAAAATGCTTTCTCACACACACACACACACACACACACACACACACACACACACAGAAACACATTAAAACATTTTTTGCCAGCAAAAGATTTTTTCTAAAGGAACTTCCTGTATGACATGCTTCAGAAAAAGGAAATACCAAGGAAAAAATATTTCTATTTATCTAATAATGTCTTTGACGTTAATTGTTGACATAACATTGCCACATTCATACAACTAGTGTAGATTCTCTCCTTGACTCATAATTATGAACAACTGTAGAGCGAGTGTTTCAGACTGAAGTGTGGAGGAGTCCCAGAGGAAGTTCAGTGACTCCATGGAGAGGACATTCACTCCCTCCTTTCTCCTCATTCATGTGAGGAGACAGTCACATCATTGACAGGACTGAGCCACACAGCTGCACCTTACAGGATGGAGTGGCTGGCTTACTGATTCTCAAGTAAAACTCAATCACGGAGGAAGTACAGGATGGATTTCCATTCATAGCTTAGCATGCTCCACCATTACAGCTTAGCAGTATGATTATTTCCTCAGTTCTCTTCCTGGAGGATTTGTTTTGTTTTGAGTCAAGGGTGATATATTTTGTTGTTAACTAGATGATATATTTTGTTGTTAACTAGGAGATTCTTAATAATTTCATAATATTGTGAATATAGTCAAGGTATTTTACATCTGTTAACCTGTGTGACGTGGCACCTCATTGTAGTTTTGATTTACATTTCTCTAATAATTAGCGATGAGCATTTTTTCATCTGCCTGTTGGCCATCCAGATGTCTTCTCTGGAGAAATGTCTGTTTACATCCTCTGCCCATTTTTTTCAGTTGGGTTGTTTGTTTTTTTGTTGTTGAGTTGTATAACTTGTTTGTATATTTTGGAGATTAGGCCTTTGTCTGTTGAATTGTTTGCAAAGATTTTCTTCCATACTGTGGGTTGTCTTATTTTTTAATTGTTTCCTTTGCTGTGCAAAAGCTTTTGAATTTAATTAGGTCCCATTGGTTTATTTTTGTTTTTATTTATCTTATTCTAGGAAGTAGATCAAACAAAATCTTACTGTGATTTATGTTGAAGAGCTTTCTGCCTAAGTTTTCCTCTAGGAGTTTCATAGCATCTGGCCTTATATTTAGGTCTTTAATCCATATTGAGTTTGTTTTCTGTATGGTGTTAGAGAGTGTTGTAATTTCATTCTTTTACATGTAGCTTTCCAGTTTTCCCAGCACTACTTATTGAAGAGACCATCTTTCTTCCCCTGTATGTTCTTGCCTCCTTTGTCATAGATTAGTGGACCTTAGATGCTTTGGTTTATTTCTGCACTTCCTATGCTAAACTATAGTTCTGTTTTTGTGCCAAAGTTTTTATAACTATAGCTTTGTAATATTGTCTGAGGTCAGGGAGTCTGATTTTTCCATTTCTGTTTTTCTTTTTTAATATTGCTTTGGCTATTTGACATCTTTTATTATTCCATAAAAATTTGTAAATATTCTGTTCTTGTTCTGTGAAGAATGTTCTTGGTAATTTGTTAGGGGTTTCATTGACTCTGTAGATTACCTTGGGTAACATAGTCAGTTTGACAATATTGATTGTTCTAATTGAAGAACATGGTATATCTTTCCATCTGTTTGTGTCATGTTTGATTTCTTTCATCAGTGTCTTATAGTTTTCAGAGTACAAGTCTTTTGTCTCTTTAGGTAGGTTAATTACTAGGTATTTTATTCTTCTTAATGCCATGGTAAATGGGATGGTTTCTCTGGTTTCTCTTTCTGATCTTTCATTGTTAGTATATAGAAATACAGTTGATTTCAGTATATTAATTTTGTATCCTGCAACTTCACCAAATTCATTGATAAGCTCTGTTTTCTGGTAGTGTCTTTAGGGCTTTCTAAGTGTAGTATCATGTCACATGCAGACACTGATAGTTTTATTTCTTCTTTTTCAATTTGGATTCCTTTTATTTCTTTTTCTTCTCTGATTGGCATTGCTAGGACTTCCAAAACAGTGAATAGACAGATCATCCAGATAGAAAATCAACAACAAAATACAAGCCTTAAATGACACCATAAACCAGATAGACCTAACTGATATTTATAGAACATTCCATCCCAAGGCAGCAGAATATACATTCTTCTCAAGTGCATACAGAACATTCTCTAGGACAGAAACCATCTTGGATCACATATCAAGCCTTGGTAACTTTTAAAAAGTTGAAATTGTTTCAAGCATTTTCTCCAACCACTATGCTATGAGACTAGAAATCAACCATAAGAGAAAAAAAAAAAAAAACCTAGAGAAACCAGACTCCTGGAAGCTAAATGATATGCTGCTTAACAACAAATGGATCACTGAAGATATCAAAAAGGAAATCAAAAGATACTTGGAGACAAATGACAACAAAGACACAACCATCCAAAACCTATGGGACACAGAAAAGGTAGTTCAGAGAGGGAAGTTTATAGCAATAAAATCTTATCTCAGAAAACAAGAAAAAGGTAAAAAAAAAAAAGGCAACCTAACCTTATACCTAAAGCAACCAGGAAGGAAGAACAGACAAAGCCCAAAACTGATCAAGGCAGAAATAAATGAAATAGAGATAAAGGAAACAATAGAAAAGATCAAAGAACCAAAAGCTGTTTTTTTGAAAAGATCAAGAACATTAATAAGCCCTTAGCCAGACTCATCAAGAAAAAAAAAATTACACCTGCCTCCACATAAATACAGAGGACTACTCTAAGCAACTATATGCCAAAAAAATGGATAACCCAGAAGAAATGAACAGATTCTTACAAAGGTGCAACCTACCAAGACTTAACCAGGAAGAAATTGAAAATAAGACTAGAGCAAACATAAATACTAAAATTGAAAATGTGATTTAAAAATTCCAAAAAACAAAAGTTCAGGACCTCATGGCTGCAAAGGCAAATTCTGTCAAATGTTCAGAGAAGAGTTAGCACATATTCTTCCGAAACGCTTCCAAAAAAATAGCAGAGGAAAGAACACTCCCAAGCTTGTTCTGTCAGGCCACCATCACCCTGATACCCAAACCAAAGATATCACAAAAAAAGAAAATTACAGGCCAATATCTCTGATAAAAACATAAAGAGGGCATGCCACTATTAGTTTATAAAGAAACTGTTCTAACTCTAAATGCAAAAATACTTGACAGCATTCATTTTAAAACATTATATAGCATGTAATAACATTGTCCTTTGCTTCATTTTACATTAGTTTATTTCCTGTTGATGGTTTCAAAATCAGGGTGAATCTGCACCATTGGACTTCTTGAAGTTATCTAAATATTTTCTTCTGTTTCAGACAAGTATGTTTATAAATTTCCTCTCAAATATCTGAATGGCTTCCATAGTGAAGTGATATTTAGTGAAAAGCCTCAGAGTATCACTCCACATTCTTGTACCATTCTGCATATTCTCTTCCTTTTGTTCTAAACTCACTCCTTCCCTCTGAAAGCAAATTCCTCTCATTTATTCTGTATTTTCCAGGCATTCAGGCTACAAGCCTCCCTAAAATAACCATGCTTATTTACAGAAACCCTTCTTGCCTAAACAACACATTCTTTCCTGGCCTCTGTTCATTACGTCTTTAAGATACATCAAAATCCACACGGCTGGATGCTCCTGATGGAGGGTTAGCACGTATGAAGGGAACCATGTCTAATGTTTCTAAGACTGTTACTCGTTTGTGTTCCTTGAGGTGTGTTTCAACAACCAGCAGGTTTGCTCTGGGATTTACACAGAGGAAATCATCGTTATGAGGCAAAGGTGGGTATCATCTGCCTCGGGGAATGGGCTCTGCATACCTTTCTTTCCTGATGCAGCAGCTGGTCCCATGCTGCCTGCCAAGGAGAGCAGTGCACCTGTGTGCAACACAGGCTCACTGTGTTATCTCTGGATGTCCCAGGACACCTGCAGCCATCTGGAGAAGCAAATGAGTGCCAGGGAATTAGCAGATTTGGACACAACCCAAATCAAGCAACTTCAGCAGACCAAACTTTCTCAATGCTCTCTTCTTTAGAAGGTGATGGGGAAGAGTACAGAATTGGGGTCAAAGTTAAATTGAAATGACCACTTTGCGTCTTAAAATCTTTGTTCCCTCAGATTAATTAACCTGTCAAATCTTACTCTCCTGACTTATACAATGTAAGAGAGTAACACGCATACAAAACTCCCAACTTTATGTATATTACATTCAATGTTTAATGTTTAATTTCCTCTGACTTGACCATCACGCAGTAGTGTCTACTGATCGATCCTGACCAGGGAAAACCGAGTGCTTTTTTTTTCTTTCTTTTTCAGGGCCACACCTGCAGCACATGGAAATTTCCAGGCTAGGGGTCAAATCTGAGCTGTAGCTGGTGGCCTACACCACAGCCAGAGCAAAATCAGATCCTACCTATGCTGCAGTTTGCATAACACTGGATTTTTAATGCACTGAGTGAGGCCAGGGATTGAAGCCACATCCTAATGGACACTATGTCAGGTTCTTAATCTGCTGAGCCACACAACAGGAACTCTAGTGTTTTTTGTTTTTGTTTTTGTTTTTTTCACAAATTATTTAGGTAAAGTCTCCCTCTCAAAAACAGATCATACTCTTCTTCTCTTAAGTGAAGGCTGTGCTTAGTGACTGCCTTTCTTCCTTCTTTTGCTTCCAAAGAGAGTAGGAAAAGGAGATGGGGAAAGAGAGACAGTGGATAAACCTGACCAATGAACACTACCTCAAGCCAGTGAAAATTTATTTTGATTCATGGGCATTTGTTGTGTGTTGAAAATGGCACTTCAACTCTGTGACCTTGCTCCTCCAAACCCACAAGCCCAGCTGAACCTTCAGAGTATAGCACCTGACCCAACTTTAGTGACTATTTTACAAAATATCCTCAAAACTTTGAAAATAATCAAAAACAAAGTCTACAGATGGCCAACAAGTAAAAGAAAGGATTCTAAAAATCTCTAACTATTGGAGAAATTCAGATCAAAACTACAGTGAGGTACCACCTCATACCAGTCAGAATCGCCATCATAAAAGTCTGCCAATAACGGGGAGTTCCTTTGTGGCTTAGCAGGTTTAGCATCCAGCAATGTCACTGCAACAGCTCTAGTCCCTGCTGTGGAATGGGTTCAGTTCTTGGCCTGGGATCTTCTGTATGCTGTGGATGCAGCCAAAAAGTCTACAAATTACAAATAGTGGAGAGAGTATAGAGAAAAGGAATAATCCTGTACTGTTAGTGGAAATGTAAGTTAGAGCAGCCACTATGGAGAACAGTGTAGAGCTTCCTTGAAAAACTAAAGATAGAATTACCATATGATCCAGCAATTCCACTCCTGAGGATATGCCCAGACAAAACTAATTCAAAAAGGTACACGCACCCCTGTGTGCATAGCAACACTATTTACAATAGCCAAGACATGGCAGTAAAGCAAGTGTCCTTTGACAGAAGAATGGTAAAGAAGATGTATGGATTTATATGTGTGTATATATATGTATATATGTATATGTACACACACATATATGGGATATATATGGAATATATGTATAATGGAATATTACTCGGCCATAAAAAAGGATTAAATAATGTCATTTGTAGCAACATGGATGGACTTGGAGATCATCATCCTAAGTGAAGTAAATCAGAAAGACAAATATCATATGTTATCACTTATATGTGGAATCTGAAAAATAATGCAAACTTATTTACAAATAGATATAGAGCCATGTACATAGAAAACAAACTTACGTTTACCAAAAGAGAAGGGGGGGGGTTGAGATTAGCATATATACACTACTATATATACAATAGATAAATACCAAGGACCTCTATATAGCACAAGGAACTATACTCAATATCTTGTTATAGCCTGCAATGGAAAAGAATCTGAAAAAGATTTAGATTATATTCAGATATTATATATATACATACATACATACAAATAATTTACATATTACTAATATATATTATTGAAGTATAATTTTTTATTTGATTGATATCATTTATAATGCAATGTATTAGTTTCAAGTGTACAACCAAGTGATTCATTTATATATGTATATACGTATGAATATAATCTGAAACATTTTTAGATACTTTCCCATTGTAGGTTATTATAAAATATAATATATAAATACAAATGTATGTATATGTGTGTGTGTGTGTGTGTGTGTGTGTGTATAAAAGGGGAAAAAAAGAAAAGTCTGAGAAACTTCCACTATTTAGAGGATCCTAAGCCTGGTACCTGGATAGAATCTTAGAACAGAAACATGACATTATGGGGAGTTCACGTTGTGGCTGAGTTATGAACTCAACTAGAATCCACAAGGATGCAGGTTCAATCTCTGGCCTCACTCAGTGGGTTAAGGATCCAGCTTTGCTCTGAGCTGTGATATAGGTGGCAGATGCAGCTTGGATGCCGTGTTTCTGTGGCTGTGGTGTAGGCCAGCAGCTGCAGCTCCAATTTGACCCCTAGCAATGGGAACTTCCATATGCTATGGTGTGGACCTAAACAGCAAAAAATAAATAAAAAATTTAAAAAAAGAAGAAGAAAAAAAAGAAAGAAAGAAAAGAAACATAACCTTATGTAAAAAATAAGGTATTTCCAATAAGGTCTGAACTTTAGTTGATTGTAATATGTCAATGTTGGTCATCAGTTGTAACACACAAGACAGTAACATGAGATATTGATAATAAGGATGTTGCATGTGATGTATACAGAAACACTCTGTACTTTTTGTAGCTATTATAAAAACATAATGCTATTATAAAATAAAAAAAGTTTATTCAAGAAGTCAGATGTAGGAATTCATAGTAAGAGAAATTCATACATGGTTGTATGCCCCTTTTCCTCTTACCATGACTGGTCCCTTGGACTTTAGGTCAGAAAGTGTATTCTTAGAAATTTATTATATGTAGACAATTGACTTTGTGTAAAGACAGTTTAGTGAAAATGAGGGCTTTTTTTTTTTATTACAATATAGTTGATTTAGTGTTGTGTCAATATCTGCTGTACAGCAAAATGATTCAGTAATATATATACACTCATTCTTTTTCTCATAGTATCTTCCATCATATTCTATCCCAAGAGATTTGATATGGGTCCCTGTGCTGTAACAGTGGTGGAATAAATTGGGAGTTTGGGGTTAGTAGAGGAAACTAATACATTAGAATGGATAAGCAATGAAAATGAGTCTTTTTTTCTTTTCCTTTTTTTAAGGGCTGCACCCATGACATACGGAAGTTCCCAGGCTAGGGATGAATCAGAACTGTAACTACTGGCCTATACCACACCCACAGCAACACCAGCTCCGAGCGGTGACTGCGACTTATACTACAGCTCACAGCAACACTGAATCCTTAACCCACGGAGCAAGACCAGGGAATCAAGCACGCATCCTCACGGATATTAGTTGGGTGTGTTACCACTGAGCCATGACAGGAACTCCAAAAATGAGTCTTTTAATTGAAACACTTTTTCTAAATATCGATTACCAAAGCTTCTTTTTTCTTTTCTTTTCTTTTTTTCTCTTTTTTCTTTTTTGCCTTTTAGGGCCTTGGCACATGGAGGTTCCCAGTCTAGGGGTCAAATCAGAGCTGTAGCCACTGGCTTATGCCACAGCCACAGCAACTCAGGATCTGAACCATGTCTGCGACCTACAACATAGCTCATGGCAAGGCTGGATCCTTAACCCACTGAGCAAGGCCAGGGATCAAACCTGTGTCCTCATGGATGCTAGTCAGATTCGTTGACCGCCGATCCATGACAGGAACTCCTTAACCTTCTTTTAAAACTGATTTTGTGTAGACCCAGTCTACCATTTCTTTTGAGCAAATAAAACCAAAGAATCCTTGTGCCCACTCTCAGCTGAATTTGGGTTCTGCTTCATGCAAAATTCAGTGAGCTTCTTGGATGAAGGGATAATGGGAGTTGTAAAATCACGTTGCCGAGTAATTTATACTTGATTAATTTATCCTTATGAAATTTTGTGCAAAAAAAGATTTTACCTGGGCAAAGTTTGCCAAAGCAAATTTGTATAGTGTCTGAATAATGTGGGTTAAAAAATGGTCTCTGAGCCAAATGGATTCTTGCAAAAGGAATTTGGGGGAAGATGTAAGGAATATAATTGGTCTAATATGCCCAATGTGTTAATATTTACTCTATGGATTTTTAAGAGAACACTGACTGTAATATGAGATTAAAATTTACTTTCCTCTTCACTAAGTCTACACTTGGACAGCAGAGGAGAGCTACTTAATTACCCCTGAGTCATGGCATTTGTGTACCACAGATCCTAGTTGTGTCCATTTGTGTGATTGAGCAGGTCAATGCGAGAAGTTGGAAATACCTACATATTTTGTTTTTATTTTCCCTTTAAATTTTATTGGAGTATAGTTGATTACCAATATTGTATTAGTTTCAGGTGTACAGCAATGTGAGTCAGTTTTATATATACATATATCCATTTTTTTTCCATATAGGAATTTATAGAACATTGAGTAGCCCTCCTTATGCTATACAGTAGGTCCTTGTTATCTATATTATATATACTCATGTTAATCATGTGTATGTATTAATCCCATCTTCTCAATTTATTCCTCCCTCAGACAGTTCCCCTTTCAGAAATACCTGGATTTAAAGTCAACTCTAATATTTGAATGATATTGTCAATTTCCTCAACTTTGAAAGACCTGTTTTCTTCTCTTAACATGAAGATGATACTAAATACTTAAAGCCCAGACCCATGGTAACTGTGAAGCAAATATTGGCTTTTTTCCATTTCCACTTTCTAGAACCCTCCTCCCCATCTACACAAAACCACCACACAAACAGCAACAAAAATGAAATCTGTTTATGCTTGTCATACCAAGTCCACTTGAGCCACAGAATATTTACCGGTTTTTAATTATTCTGCCTAGAGTTTCTCTACCGACAACAACAACAAATATATTGGCCACAACCCAAACATTGTTTGAGTTATGATGGGTAGGTGTGTTTTTGTCTAACTTCAGTTGAAAATATTACTCTAAATTATGATTTATAGGACATTTTTTCAGGGAGCAGAACTGGAAGAAGTCAGATGGCATGTGTTAGAATGGTGACACAAGGGAGAAAATTCAATAAATATTTGCCATTGTTAATAAATCTGGAATATTTAGCTTGAGCCTTTGTTCTGTTTAATACCATTTCATTTTTAGCCACAAAAATACAATTAACAAATTTCAAAAACTAACCAATCTGACCCAGATTAAATAGTTTCACTTTATGGTATCATTTGCAAATCTCCACAATAACTGATTTACTTAGTGTATAAACAGGCACTCCTTTTATTTCAACATGATGCCCCAGATATTTTATACAACTCTTGGTTAAATTTTACTTTTCTGAATTCTCCCACAAGAATGTGCCTATTCATCTTCTTTTCCTTAAGGCTCTTTATTAGCTCTTAGTGGTGTACACAAGTTAAGCTCAAGCAATTCCCATTGTGGCTCAGTAGTTTAAGAACCCAACACAGTTGCCAAGAGGATGTGGGTTTGAACCCTGGCACAGTGGGTTAAGGACCCTACATTGCCATAGCTGTGGCATAGGTTTTAGCTGCAGCTCCAATTCAACCCATAGCCTAAGAAATTCCATATGCCACAGGTGCGGCTGTAAGAAGTAAAAAGAAAAGAAAAAGATAAACTCAAGCAACACTTCAGCATGATCTTTCATGCCTTCCATCACCTGCTTTCTTCCCAAATGTCACCTCCTGCTAGTCATCTCTTTGCAATTCATACTCTAACAATGGTGAACTCTATAAATGTTCCAAGAGTTCGATGCTGATTCTATTCATTGGTTTATCTTTTTCCGTTTGTCTTTATTGAACACAATCTTCTGTTTAAAGGGCCTTTGTAAATTTTATTCAGTTTGGCTGTCATCTTCTTCAGAAAAATCTTAAACCACAAAATTTGGCTTGATTTACTTTTTTTCTGTACCCTCAGAGCATATTTCCTTTACGCTAACATACTCTTAAACGACTGGCTAGATATGATGTTGAACTGCCTGTCTCAACCAATCATTTACCAAGGACTCTTTGAGGACATGGATTGTGTCCTTCCATCCTTTTATTTGCAGTGACTACCGATAGAATTTCATCTATAGTAGGTGATCAGTTTTTTTCAATTGGACAATTTGCTACTCATCTCATAACAGCTATTACTTCATTTGACTAATTATCACAATAATCATGAAACTATTATTATTACCATTTCACAGAAAGAGGGTTCTGAAGCTCAGGAGATGTTAATTATGTTGCCCAAGAAGACACCATTAAAACCATCATTCAACTGCAAAAACCGTGCTCTTTCATCTGTGTCCCTACCCGCTCCTCTTTAAACTTTCACAGGGTTTTTGTTCCTAAGAAATTATCTACTTTTGATGGGAATGCAAATAGCTTTATATTCAAGCCACTTGAATATAAAGAGAAAAGCATTTACCATGACCTCAGTTTTCAGTAAAGAAGATTTCATGAAGGGAAAGAGAACTGGAAGCAGACTTTGATACAGGACAGGATTTATGGAGGCAAGAAAATTGGAAGGAGATTCCAGATGGCTTCATGACACTGGTGTGAATGTACAAGTTATTTTTCTTGTTTGGGGAATTAATGTTGCCATCAGAAGAAGAGGAAAGAATGAGGTGATTAATCAAACAATAATGTTTATTTTCTAAGAAAAGGCATCTGGATTGACGAGAAGGTGGTCAAAAAAATTTTTAAAAAAACTTCGGTAGATCTTATTTTTCAGAACACTTTAATAATTATAGAATAATTGAAATTACAGTACAGAGACTTTTCACGTATATATCACATCCAGTTTCCCCTACTATTAATTTCTTACATTGGTATTATGAATTCATTACAGCTAATGTGTGCATATTGATACATCATTATTAACTAACGCTTTATGTAGATTAGTCATTTTTCCTTAGTTCTTACTTAATGTCTTTTTACTGTTCCAGAATCTTATCCAGGTTACCACTTGATATTTAGTTGGCATTTCTCTTTTTTTAATTGAAGTATAGTTGATTTACAAGGTATTAGTGTCTGGGGTACAGTACCAATTCATATATACATATATATGTGTGTATATATATATTTTTTCTTTTTCATAGAAAATATTCATAGATTCCATAGAAAACATTTCCATAGATACAGTTTTATTATTTAGTTTTGTATATATGTGTGTATGTGTGTGTGTGTGTGTGTGTGTGTGTGTGTGTACGAGTGTGTATATTTCTTTTCCATAGTGGCTACACAGAAGGGTTCCTTTATATCCACACACTCTCCAGTATTTGCTAATGATAGCAATTCCGACTGGTGTGAGGTGATACCTCAATACAGTTTTGATTTGTATTTCTCTAATAATTAGTGATGTTGAACATGTTTTCATGTGCCTATTGACCATCTTTATTTCTTTGGAGAAATGCATATTTAGGCCTTCTACCCATTTTTTGATTGTTTTGTTGTTGTTGTTGAGTTGTATGAGCTGTTTGTATATTTTGGAAATTAAGCCTTTATCAGCTGCACCATTTGCATTGTGATCAAATACCAACCGTTGTTGCCATCACTCCCCTGAGAATTCACACACCCTGCTGCTGCCACTGCCAAATGCTCTGGGCACTGCCTAAAGCTGCCTGAGTCTCTTTACCACTTCCTAGGGCCATGGAACTAGGAGTAGCCTGCACAACCTTCTGGCAGGTCCTTGCAACTCTCAAGAGCCCAGCAACTAGGCACTGACTACTAGCCCTACCCATTTCCTGCTTCTTCCTGGAGACACATGCGGCACCCTATCAAAGGGATAACAGCCTGCTCACACTAAGGAAAGAGACAGCAGATATCCAAAAGCCCCCCAAAATAAATGGTAAACTCCCACAAACTGCAAAGGGGAGGTCTTCATAGAAATAGCCCTCCAAGACTATAAGTCGTTGATTTCCCTAAACTCACAGAATAAGAAAAATATAAGCAAAATGAAGAAGCTCAGGAACCGTTCCCAGTTAAAAGAACAGGATAACTCAACTGATGCAGAAAATGATGAAACAAACCTCTGCAGTCTAAAAGACACTGAGTTCAAAAAGGAGATATGGAAAATACTGAATGAATTCAAGGTGAATACAAAGGAATTAAGAATGAATATAAACAGTAGTGCAGATTACTTTAGAAAGGAAATAGAAAATATAAGGAGGGGCCACGAAAAATGTGAAAATTCATTTGCAGAGAAGCAAACTGAGTTAAAGGCAGTAAAGAGCAGAATGAATAATGCAGAGGAATGAATTAGTGATTTGGAAGATAGAATAATGGGAATAACACAATCAGGATAGCAGACAGAAAAACATGAAAGCAATATAAAGGATGTGTATAAATTGAAAGTGAGGGAATGGAAAAGATATTTTATGTGAATGGAAAATACAGGAAAGCAGGAGTTGCAATACTCATATCAGACAAAATAAACTTTAAAACAAAGGCTTTAAAGAAATACAAAGAAGGGCACTATTTAATGAAAAAAAGATCCATTCAAGAAGAGGATATTACAATTATCAATATATATGCCTCAAGTATAGAAGGACCCAGATACATACAACAAATACTAACAGACATAAAAGGAAAAATTAATGATAACACAGTAATAGTAGGAGACATTAACACCCCACACACATCAATGGACAGATCCTCTAGAAAGAAAATCAATAAGGCAAGAGAGATCCTAAATGACACATAAGAAAAGTTAGACTTCAGAACACACATTCTTTTCAGGTGCACATGGAACATTCTTAAGGATTGAGCACATACTGGGGCACAAAGCTTATCTCAACAAAGTTAAGAGTATAGAAATTATTTCAAGTATCTTCTTTGACCACAATGGCATGAAACTAGAAATCAACCACAGGAAAAGAAATGTCAAAAAACTGACTACATGGAAACTAAACAGCATGAGATTAAAAAAATCAATTGGTCAATGAGAAAATCAAGAAGGAAACCAAAAATACCTCAAGACAAATGATAAAGATAACACAACCATTAAAAATCTATAGGAGGCTACAAAAGCAGAGGTTAGAGGGAAATTTATAGTGATACAGGCCTTCCTCAGAAAAGAAAAGTCTCAAATCTACAATTTAACCCACTGCCTAAATGAAAAAGAAGAACAAAGGAAGCCCAAAGTCAGCAGAAGGAAGGAAATCATAAAGATCAGAGGGGTAATCAATAAAACAGAGATTCAAAAAACAGTAGAAAAAAAATCAATAAAACCGAGAGCTGGTTCTTTGAAAGGGTAAACAAAATTGACAAACCTCTGGCCAGACTCACCAAGAAGAAGAGAGAAAGAACTCAAATAAATGAAATAAGAAATGAAAAAGGAGAAATCTCAGTGGATACCATGGCAATACAAAAAAACATGAGCAGATATTAGGAACAATTGTATGCCAACTTGACAACCTAGAAAAAAAATGTACAACTTTTCCATTCAGCCCAGCAAAACTGAGTAAAGAAGAAACAGATCAACTGAGCAGACTGATCACCAGAAATGAAATTGAATGTGTGATAAAAACACTCCCTACACGCAAAAGTCCAGGACCAGAGAGTTTCACAAGTGAGTCTACCAAACATACAAAGAGGAACTTGTACCCATCCTCCTTAAACTTGTCCAAAAGGTTGAAGAAGTAACATTCACAAAGATATTCTATGAAGCCATCATCATCCTAATACCAATACCAGACAAAGATACCCCCAAAAAATAAAATTATAGGCCAATATATTTGATGAATATAGATGCAAAAATTCTCAACAAAATTTTAGCCAACTGAATCCAGTGATATATAAAAAAGATCACACACCTTGACCAAGTGAGATTCATCTCAGTTTCAAAAGGATGGTTCAACATACACAAATCAGTCAATGTCAAATACCACATTAACAAAATAAAAGTAAAAAACCACATGATAATCTCAACAGATTCAGAAAAAATATTTGACAAAGTCCAACATCCATTCATGCTGGATATACTCCAAAGTGGATATAGAAGGAACATAGTTTAACATAGTAAAAAGGCATTTATGACAAACCCACAGCATATAGAGTACTAAATGGAGAGAAGCTAAAAGCCTTCCTGCTAAAATCTGGAACAAGACAAGGATGCCCACTCTCACTATTTTTTTTACAATGATTTACATTTTTTGTTTTTTATTTATTTATTTTTGGTTTTTAGGGCCACACCCGAGGCATAGGGAAGTTCCCAGGCAAGGGGTCTAAGCGGAGCTACAGCTGCCAGCCTACACCACAGCCACAGCCACAGCCACAGCCACAGCAATGCCTGATCTGAACCATGTCTGTGACCTACACCACAGCTCACAGCAATGCCAGATCCTTAATCCACTGAGTGAGGCCAAGGATAGAACCTACAACCTCATAGTTCCTAGTCAGGTTCGTTTTCACTGTGCAATGACAGGAACTCCCAATCTCATCACTTTTATTCAACATAGTATTGGAAGTCCTAGCCACAGCAATTCAACAAACAGAAGAAATAAAAGGAATCTAAATTGGAAGAGGGGTGTAAAAATGTTACTCTATGCAAATGACATGATACTATATATAGAAAACCCTAAGAATTCCACACAAAAATTATTTGAACTGATCAACAAATTCAGCAAAGTAGCAGGACATAAGATTAACATTCAGAAATCGGTTGCATTTCTGTACACTAACAATGAAATATAAGAAAAGAAATATAATAATACAATACATTTTAAAACTGCATTCAAAAAAATTAAATACCTAGGAATAAACCTGACCAAGGAGGTGAAATATGTATATGCTGAGGACTATAAAACATAAATCAAGGAAATTAAAGAGAATTCAAAGAAATGGAAAGCTATTCCATGCTCCTGGATTGGAAGAACTAATATTGTAAAAATGGCCATACTATCCAAAGCAATCAGTGCAATCTCTATCAAATTATTCATGACATTTTTCACAGAACTAGAACAAAGAGTCCAAAATTTTATCTGTAACCATAAAAGACCCAGAGTTGCCAAAGCAATCCTTAGGGGAAAAAAAAAAAAAAAACACACAAAAAGAGGCATACTCCTCCCAGATTTCAGACAACATTACAAAGCTGCAATAATCAAGACAGCATGGTACTGGTACCAAAACAGACATACAGACCAATGGAACACAATAGAGAACACAGAAATAAACCCAGACACCTACAGTCAGTTAAACTTAGGAAGAAAGAAAGAAGAAAGAAAGAAAGAAAGAATATAAAATGGGAAAAAACAGTCTTTATAGTAAGTGGGGCTGGGAAAACTGGACAGCTGCAAGTAAATCAATGAAGCTGGAACACACCCTCACACCATGCACAAAAGTAAACTCAAAATCGCTTAAAGACTTAAATGTAAGACAAGACACCATCAAACTCCTGGAAGAGAACATAGGCAAAACATTCTCAGACATTAACAATACAAATGTTTTCTTAGGTCAGTCTCCCAAGGCAAAAGAAATAAAAGCAAAAATATACCAGTGGATCCTAATCAAACTGACAAGCTTGTGCACAGCAAAAGAAACCATTTAAAAAAAAAGGGCAACCTACAGAATGGGAGAAAATAGTTTCAAATGATGCAACTGACAAGAGCTTAATCTCTAAAATATACAAACAACTTGTACAGCTCAACAGCAAAAAAAAAAAAAGCCCAACAATCCAACTGAAAAATGGGCAAAAGACCTGAATAGAGATTTCTTCAAAGAAGATATAAGGTGGCCTACAGGCACATGAAAAACTGCTCAACATCACAAATTATTAGGGAAATGCAAATCAAAACTACAATGAAGTACCACCTCACATGGGTCAGAATGGCCAAAATAATAAATGCGGGAGAGGATGTGGAGAAAAGGGTACACTGTTGGTGAGAATTTAAATTGGTACAACCACTGTGGAAATCAGTGTGGAGGTACCTCATAAAACTAAATATAAAACTGCCATATGACCCAGTAATCCCATTCTTGGACATATATCCAGACAAACCTTTCATTGGAAAAGATACATGCACTGGTATGTTCACTGCAGCACTGTTCACAACAGCCAAGACATGGAAACAACCCAAATGTCCATCGACGGAAGAATAGACTAAGAAGATGTGGTACATATATACAATGGAATACTACTCAGCCATAAAAAAATAACAAAATGATGCCATTTGCAGCAATGTGGATGGAACTAGAGACTCTCATACTAAGTGAAGTAAGTCTGAAAGAGAAAGACAAATACCATATAATATCATTTATATCTGGACTCTAACATAGGGCACAAATGAACCTTTCCACAGAAAAGAAATCTCATGGACTTGAAGAACAGACTTGTAGTTGCCAGGGGGGCAGGGGAGGGAGAGGGGTGTACTGGGAGTTTAGGGTTAATAGAATCAAACTATTTCATTTGGAGTGGATAAGCAATGAGATCCTGTTATGTAGCACAAAGAACTATATCTAGTCACTTATGATGGAACTTAATGGAGGATAATGCGAGAAAAAGAATATATATATATGTATATGATTGGGTCACTTTGCAGTACAGTAGAAATTGACAGAACATTGTAAATCAACTATAACAGAAAAAATAAAAATCTTAAATAAATTTTACTGTTTTGTTAGTTTTCAGCAAAAAAAAGTTTTGCTTATGTTCTCACTATGCTAGGTGTTTTACAGAATCAGATCTCATGTTTAAGTCTTTAAGCCATTTTGAGTTTATTTTTATGTATGGTGGGAGGTTGTATTTTACCTTCATTGATTTACGTGCATCTGTCTGACTTTCCCAAACCACTTGCTGAAGATACTGTCTTTTCTCTGTTGTATATTCTTGCCTCCTTTGTCAAAGATTAATTGACTGTAGGTGTGAGGGTTTATTTCTGGGTGCTGTATTCTATTTCATTGATCCATATATCTGTTTTTGTGTAGTTGGCATTTCTCTTTAGGTTCCTCTTGACTATGGTAGTTTCTCAGACTTTCCTTATTTTTAATGACCTTGACAATTTTGCAGAATATCTTGCCTAACTTATCAAAATTTCTACACTCCTAAACAACTGTCCAGTAAAGCTATTACAATTCGTCAGAGCTTGCTTAGAAGAAATGTGCTATAAATTACAAACATTGTTGATGTTGTAATTATAAGCCTGGAGCCAGGCTAAGCAAGAAGCACTAGGGAGGGAATGAGTAATGTAGTGTTCAAAATCTGACTCCCCAAACACTATTAACACAGCCTATTCATAAGACCAAACTGAGCGTATTACAGACCTCAGCAATGGAAAATGCCTCCTCACAAAACTTTAGCCATGTCAGGGGGAAGGAGAGTCTGGGGAGAGGAGTCTTGACTGGGGTTGGGTAAGGACCAGGATACAATAACTCAGAACTGGTAGAAACCTCAAGGGAAAAGTTTTGAGATGATGGCTACAAGCAATCTTAAGTTTACCATTTACCATTTACCACACCATTTACCTAGTCAGGAAATGAGGTGGTGCAATAAAGGTACTGATACTTTATTTTCCTCTAAGCAATTGCTTAACCCAAAAAGAACAACGAGGGACAAATATAAAGTCTATGTCTAATCCATCTGAGAGATATCTGTGGAAACAATTTAACACCCACTATAAAATAATTGCTAATAAATCAATAAAACTGATACTTAGGAAATAGTCATGAAATAAGAAAGCTTAAGGAAACAACATTTTCAAAGATGATCCCAAGGCAGGTATACAAGAGATTGAGGAAGACACAAAGGAGCAAAAGAGGAGTAAAATCAAGTTCATACATTAAAAGCAGAAGACATAAAATCATGAAGAAATCAAAATCAGCCTATTTTGTTCTATTCTAATCATCTGAACTAATATTAAAAACACTGGTTTAGGAGTTCCTGTCGTGGCACAGCAGAAGTGAATCCGACTAGGAACCATGAGGTTGCGGGTTAGATCCCCAGCCTCAATTAGTGGGTTAAGGATCCAGCATTGCCGTGAGCTGTGGTGTAGGCCGCAGATACTGCTCAGATCTGGGCGTTGCTGCCGCTGTGCTGTAGGCTGGCAGATGTAGCTCTGATTCGGCCCCTAGCCTGGGAACCTCCATATGCTGCGGATGCAGCCCCCCAAAAAAAGCAGAAAAAAAAACTGGTTTAAATACAATAGCATATTTTTATAGAAAAATAAATTAGCAAAATTAATGAAAAGACCTAAGAAGTGGAACAGTTACCATGGATGAAAAACATTTTTTTTTCAAAGGCCACCCCCCTCCCCAAAAGCTATACTGCTCAGAAGAATCACAGAAGTATCCTTTCAAATGTTTGGAAATAGATAATTCCAAAGCCTGTTCAACTTATCAAAAATGTGAAAAAGAAGGACTTCTCTTCAATATATCTTATGATGCTAGCATGTCAATTCCCAAAACAGTAAAACGTGTACAAAAAACTCGCAACATTTTCACTGAATGAAAATATCCTAAATAAGAGCTTAGTAAGCATTATATTTTTTTCTTTTTAGGGACACACCTGCAGCATATGGAAGTTCCCAGGCTAGGGGTGGAATCAGAGCTGCAGCTGCCTGCCTACACTACAGAAAAGCAGGATCAGAGCCAGGTCTGCAGCCTACACCACAGCTCACGGCAAGGCCAGATCCTTACCCACTGAGCGAGGCCAGAGATCAAAACTGCATCCTCATGGAAACAACATCAAGTTCTTAACCTGCTAAGCCACTAAGGGAACTCTTTAGTAAACATAATTTAGTGGCATATTTAGAAAATAATATACCTCTCAAGGGTGGATCATGGGAATTTCCCTGATGACCTAGTTAAGGATCTAGTTTTGTCACTGTTGTGGCTCTGGTCACTGCTGTGGTACAGATTCAATCCCTGTCCAGTTTACTTGCACATGCCACAGACACAGCAAAAGAAAAAAGAAAAAATAAAGAGTGGATAATTTCAATTTTTAGCAATTTAGTATTATATTCTAACAGAATTTGTACAAAAGAGAAAAACATAATCACATGGTCATCTCTATAAATATTAAAATGTTATTGATACACCATAACATAATTCCTTGATATAATACCCATAATATAGGAATTTTATAAAGTAGAAATAAATATTAAATGTGATTTAACATAGGGCTACTGAACCTGTATCTTGGGCTCCATAGTCCAAAAAATTCAGATATAACCCAGCTCCATTAGGAGAGTCTGACGGGTTGCAAGCCAAAAGCAGGAGAGAATCTTGAGTAAAGCTTTTATGTTGGCTTCTCCAACAAAATACCATCCATGACATGTTCTGGTGGTTGAATGACCTTCCCATTGATCCATTCTGAAACCATAAGGCACTAAAAGAGTGTGAACTGTTTATTTTCAACCCAAGTGTGTTACTCCTCACATGGACAAACCCTCCCTCCTTGCTCCCATCCCTACTCTGAAAAGTGACATAAGACTCTTTTGAAGGCACTGTTTATAAAATACAGAAACCTGCAAATAAACATCTCCCTTCACAAAAGTATGAGAAATCTTGGTAAACAGGGAATTTGTAGGCTTCAGGGTAATTCATCTCTATGGCCTCAAAGAAAATTCTTTCACTCAGAAGACAGAGAGAAAATGTTTTGAGTTTAGAATCCCTTCCATACCCCCACCCCCAAGCCTTCAGTTCCGCTTGTAGTGCTGGATGATTTCACTATTTTGCCAAGTCATTCATTCACAGGAGGGAGAGGTCAATCTGACTGTGTGAGAAGTTTATGTTTCGGAGTGCTTTAAAGAAAACACTCTTTCCTGATTTTCAAACACTAGGGTAATTCCAATTCTGATTTTTTTTTTTTTTTTTTGTAATTATGCAGCCGACTAGACCCAGTTTAAGGAAGAAGTCTTCAGAGTTTGGCATGAATAGTGGAAAAGCAAAGCAAACGTGGATCCACCTTGAACAGGAATTCGTCATCTCTTTAGAGACATTTGCCAGCTTTCAGGTGTTTTGTTTTCAGCATCAGCTTCCTGCTCTGTGTCTGTGTGGAATGTGAATGTGGTGGGGATGACAGTGAGGCAAGATGCAGAGGACACACACAGGTGACATTTTAAGGGGTATGGGAGCTTGGAGGGTGGGTCACAGACTCAGGAGTTTGGAATCTGGATGGGGGTGGGTGCGTGTTGAAGCTTGGAGAGACTTGGACCTTCTCTAGAACATGTTTTCTGAGATCAGATGGTCTGAGTTTGACGCTTAGCTCTGCCACTTATCAACTCTGTGTGTCTGAACACATTAGTCAACCTTTCTAGACACACTTCCTCTTCTGCCATGTGAGGATCCTAATCGTGACAAACTCAGAAAGGTGTTGAGAATATAAAACGAGACAATCAAGTGAAACTCCTTGCACAGTGTGTTAGGGATGCTGATCACATTGTTCAGTGCTCCTTTTAAGGACGGAATGTGAGTGGTCAGCTGGTGATTGGGAGAAGCTCAGATAAATGCATCTGACAGTATTTATTCTGCCTCTCGTATATTCCTTTATAACGGTTCAAATAACATGGCAAGTGGAAAACACACTAGAAATAATCAATGATATTATCAATAAAATATTTTATTATGAAATTAGCTACATTCATCTGCAAATAATGCTTAAAGTGTTTGAATATAGATTTTTCCCTTTTCATTAATTCCGTACCTTACAATAGCCTTTACTCTAAATTTAGTTTGTTGAGCTATATAATTTCTTCAAAAGAATGAATAAAGAAATTGACTTCAACCAAAGTTGAATCAGACAAATTTGAATTAGTGAGATCCAGATCAATAAATTTTTATTTATTTGATACTCCTTGGGATTTAATTTTGAAGTTCAAGCAGCTTAAGTTTTGTGGTCTGTCATTTGCAATGGCCTTCGTAAGACTCACTGGTGGCCCAGAGCTTTCGGCAGCTGTCCTAGCCACATCCTTTAGCCTTCGATGACCACAGATCTAGGAATTGGGCTGAGTAACAGAAACCTTTCTTTGTCTCCAAGGGGAAGACTTTGAGCTCAATGTTGCCAATGGGCCTTGTGAGCATCCTGTGAGGAGGACGGCAGTGGTGAGATCCTTGGGTTTTCCTTTCTCCTATATATTCCAGACTCGGAACTAAAGAATCTCATCACGCAGTCATCTCAGTGAATGAGCAAAGACTCGCTCTGCTAACCCACTGCAGGATCCCAGCCAAGAGAGAGCAAATCTTTGGAGTCCGCTGAGGACCGCCTGCTAGTGAGAAGCATTTCTGAGCAAGAAGCCAAGGTGCTAAATCAAATGTGGCCTTACCATAAAAGAGTGCTGAAGCCGGAAGAAAAAACTTCAGTCCTTCAATCCTCTTAATCAAAGCTTGTTCTGATGTAACTAAACTACATCTACTTTCCTCCTTCTCCTCTTTTCAGGGACAAAGGCTTTATTTTCTTGACATCCACAAACACTCCTTATCTCTCAGGAAAAGAAGAAGTCTGCTAATGTGTTCTGCTTGACCTTTATTTACAAATCGTTTCCTATAGATAAATTGTTACACCATCTTCTCAGTAAAGGTCTCTTCTCTGCATATTGATAGAAAATTTCTCCCAGTCAACGATGAAATGAAAGAGTTCTTTAAATACCCTTTACCTTACTACCTCCCAGATACTGTTTTATAAATAATAGGCCATTAGTACCCACCAGCCCTCAGATTTCTCAGTGTTTTTTTTTTTTCCCAGTTTACAGGGGGAAAAAAGTTACTCAAAACTTGTTAATTAGCCCAAATTGATAGGTGGTAGTGTAAAGGCACAAACACCATGCTCCTGAAAGCAAAATCCACCTCACCAAGGGCTTCCTAAATCTAGAGGCATTGGCTCCCCTATTTCAAATTAACATACAAATCCGAATCCTAAATACCCAAGAATACATGATGGCTGCCCAAGAATGCAGCACCCCTGTCACTCTATCTCAGGCCATCCTGATATAGCAGAATAGAACCTGAGAAATTCACCGTGAGCTATTAGTATTTTAATCCTCATTGCTGTGTTCCAGACATGAATGTGGAGGCTCAAGCCTGGTAAATATAATCCTCGCCACCTCAGAGCCTATGTTCTAGTGGGAAAGGGTCACTCAATGGGAAAGGAAAGTAGGTTCCCAGGCTGGGGGCTGATGGGTTCCTCTCATGGGCATGCACACTGCAAGGGGGCAAGACTTTAGAGCTCTTCCATGGAAAGTCCATCTCAGTGGGGACTCTCTGTTTGCTGGTACTCGTGTGCACGGCACAGCTCCTTACCGCCCACAGTGCACACATTTCACTTGTGTTTCCTGCCCTTCTTCCTCCTAGCAAAGCTTAACACTGTTTCTGCAGCTACGCCTCAGCCACCCCAGCCACTCTCATCCTTCTTGATTCAGTTCTAACTCCAGCTGCTGTATTGTTGCTATTAATAATAGTGGCCACCACATACAGGTCTCTTTTTGTACTAAGTGCTTTTCTATTATTTATTCAAGTCTCTCAATTACCCTATTAAGAAGGCAGTACGATTTCCATTTAGCAGGTGGGGAAACAGAAAAGGAGTAAGTAACACACAGAGAGAAAGGAGAAGACTTGGAACTCACATGTGATTCTATTGGACCCAAAGCCCACTCTTTTTAATCTATTTCTTTGGCTGCACCCCTAACATGTGGAAGTTCCTGGGCCAGGGACTGAACCTGCACCAGAGTAGTGATCTGAGCCAGTGACAAAGCCAGATCCTTAACCCGCTGTGCCATAGGAGAACTCCAGGCCACCTTATTTTTTTGCTTTATAGGGCCACGCCTACCACATATAAGGGTTAAATTACAACAGGAGCTGCATCTGCCAGCCTATGCCACAGCCATAGAAATGCCACATCTAAGCCACATCTGCAGCCTACACCATAGCTCACAGTAACTCCGGATCCTTAAGTCACTGAGAGAGGGCAGAGATTGAACCCGCCTCCTCATGGATACTAGTTGGGTTCATTACCACTGAACCACAATGGAAACTCCCTCCAGCCTACTCTTTTTACTAGACTATATGCTGAAATACCACCCTTCCTGGATAAAATGCCTTAACTTGGATAAAGTGGATGTGATTTTTAAGAACATGTCTTTTAAAATACTTCTGTTTCAAGCATACTCTAGATATGGGAAAAATAAATAAATAAGCGCAGATTTTGATGAGCTTCTACAAAGTGAATACCATTGCCAGCACCAGCATCACCATGATAACCAGCAACCAGATCAAGAAAAACTATCCCACTGCTCTCCTGGGGGCCCCCCATTCTGCTTCCCTTTAATCCCCACTCTGCTTCCCTTTAGTCCCCACTGCTTGAGTAACCAACACCCTGAGAAGGAGCAGTGTTATAGGGAAATTAATTTTGGAGATAAAGCCAAGCTTGTACTGAGAGCAGCTTTGATCAGAAAGCTTCTCCGTAGACCGTGTAACACAGAAGGAACCCGGCACTAATCATTCTAGAATCAGTCTTTGCCTAAGCTAGTGACGTCGGATCCACTGAATTCCTGCCTAGAGACACAGGTCATTTGCACCTGTGATATTCAGAGATTTTGTAAGCTACAAAAAGTCCAAGGTATAGAGCTAGCTGTACGCCCACAAATCGGGTTGTACATTGTGGCGGCATTCCCTGACCTGCCTCAGTCCTATCATCAATTCTGAACTGCCACCCAAGTCTAGTCACTCATGGAAATGTAGACCATTTCATATCACAGAGTAGCATGTTCAGCTGCTACCCTGGGAAGTGTTTAATTTGAGCAGAGACAGATCAATGTTGGAAACAAAGTTTTCTGAATAAAGACAAATATTAAGACTAGTGAAGAATCTGGAAACAACGGAGAGAAATTTTAAGGAAACCATAGATTATTCTCACAAGAGATGATCCTAAAGGAAAAGTATCATTTGGATGTGTGTCTCTGTTCACTGCAGTTTTTTTATTTTTGCTTTTATTTGCCAAGCTGCACTCCATTTATAAGTGCTTTGCTTTGATTCAATTGGATTTGACAAGATTGTTGTCTTAGAGGTACAGAGAGAGCTGGTTTTGACTATATAGTGCTTTTGCAGTGTAAAATGTAAAGATTGCTAATAAAACATGTCAGATACAGAGACAAATGTCATTCCATGTCAGTGCTTCCAGGTTCAGTTGGAAAACAATGTTGATCTTGTTTACGTGACTTTGTGTCTGTGTTCGCAGTGATAGCATGAGAAAGAGGTGTGGGCGGGGGAGAGAGAAATGCTACACACATGAAGAGATGGTGTGGGGCTCAGATGAATAAATTTTTATTTTTTAATTTATTTTTTTATTAAAATGTAGTTGATTTATAATGTTTCTTCAGTTTCTCTTGTACAGCAAAGTGACCTAATCACACAGTTTCCCTATGCTGTAAAGTAGGGCCCCATTGCTTATCCATTCCAAGTATAACAGTTTCCATCCACCAACCCCAAACTCCCCTTCCATCCCACTCCTTTTCCCTTCCTCCCTGGCAACCACAAGTCTGCTTTCCTTGGCCATGATCTGTTTCTGTTTTGTACATAGGATCGTCTGTGCCATATTTTAGATTCCACAAATAAGTGATATCATATGGTATTTGTCTTTTTCTTTCTGGCTTACTTCACTTAGTAAGAGAATCTCTAGTTGCATCCACGTTGCTGTGAATTGCTTTAGTTTGTCTTTTTTATGGCTGAGTAATATTCCATTGTGTGTATGTACTGCATCTTCTCAATCCTTTCATCTGTCAATGGGCATTTAGGCTGTTTCCATGTCTTGGCTATTGATGAACATATGGGTGCATGTATTTTTTTTTTTGAAATCCAATTAATGTAGTTTTTCTTTTTTCTAATTTCTTATATAATGATTTTTATTTTTTTCATTATTGCTGGTTTACAGTGTTTTGTCAATTTTCTACTGTACAAAAAAAGCAAAAAAGCAAAAAAAAATGCATGAATCTTTTTGAATGAATATTTTGTCTGGATATAAGTCTGGGACTGCTGGACCACAGAGTAGTTCTATATTTAGTTTTCTGAGGTGTCTCCATAGTGTTTTCCATAGTGGCCATACCAATTTACATTCCCACCAACAGTGTAAGAGGGTTGCCTTTTCCCCACATCCTGGTTGACTTGTTAATGATGGCCACTCTAACTGGAGTGAGGTGGTACCTCACAGTAGTTTTGACTTGCATTTCTCTAGTAATTCGTGACGCTGAGCAGTTTTTCATATGCCTTTTGGCCATCTGTATGTCTTCTTTGGAGAAATGTCTATTTAGGTCTTCTGCCCAAATTTTAATTGGGTTGTTTTTGTCATTGTTGTTGAATTGTATGACTTATTTGCATATTTTAGAGATTAGGTCTATGTTGCATTGTTTGCAAAGATATTTTCCTATTCTGTGGGCTGTCTTTTCATTTTTGTAATGGTTTCTTTTGCTGTACAAAAGCCTTTGAGCTTAATTATATCCCATTGGTTTGTTTTTGTCTTTATTGTCATTATTCTAGGAGGTGGATCAAACAAGTTGTTGCTGTGATTTATGTTAATAAGTGTTCTGCCTATGTTATCCTCCAAAAATTTTATAGTATCTGGCCTTATATTTAGGTTTTTAATCTATTTCAAGTTTATTTTTTGTGTATGGTGTTAGAGAGTGTTCTAACTTAATTATTTTACATATAGTTTTCCAGTTTTATCAGCACTACTTATTGAAGAAGCTAGCTTTCTTCCACTCCATGTTCTTTCCTCCTTTGTCATTGATTAGTTGACCATAGGTGCTTTGGTTTACTTCTGGGCTTTCTATCCTGTTCTATTGATCTATAGTTCTGCTTTTGTGCCAGTACCATATTGTTTTCATAATTATAGCTTTGTAATATTGTCTGAAGTCAGGGAGCCTGATTTTTCCATTTCTGTTTTTCTTTTTCAATATTGCTTTGTCTATTCACAGTCTTTTGTGTTTCAATACAAATTGAAAATGTGATTTAAAAACTTCCGAAAAACAAAAGTCCAGGACCTGATGGCTATATAGGCAAATTCTATCACATATTCAGAGAAGAGTTAATACCTATTCTTCTGAAACTCATCCCAAAACATAACAGAAGGAAGACCACACCCAAGTTCATTCTATAGGGCCCCCATCACCCTGATAACAAAACAAGGAAAGTTTACCACACAAAAAAAGAAAATATAGGCCAGTATCACTGAAGAACGTAGATGTTAAAATCATCAACAAAATTTTAGCAAACCAAATATATTAAAAGGATCATACACCATGATCAAGTGGGATTTATCCCAGGAATGCAAGGATCCTTCAATCTGCAAATCAATCTGTGTAATAAACTAAATCAACAAACTGAAAAATAAAAACCATATGATTGTCTCAATAGAGGCAGAAAAAGCCTTTTGCAAGGTTCAATACCCATTTCTGATAAAACTCTCCAGAGAGTGGGCATAGAGGGAATCTACTTTGACATAATAAAGGTCATTTATGACAAAATCACTGTTAACATCATTCTCAATGGGGAAAAAACTGAAAACATGTCTACTAAGATCGGGAACAAGACAAGGATGTCCACTTTCACCCTACTATTCAATGTAGTTCTGGAAGCCTTAGCCATGGCAAGCAGAAAAGAAAAAATAAATAAGTAAAAGGAATCCAAATTGGAAAAGAAGAAGTAGAACTATCGCTGTTTTCAGATTAAATGATGTTGTACCTAGAAAACCAAAAAGACACTACCAGAAAACTATGAGAACTTATCAATGAATTTGGCAAATTTGTAAGATACAAAATTAATACCCAGAAATCAATTGCATTTCTATATACTAACAATGAAAGATCAGAAAGAGAAATTAGGGAAATATCCCATACCATGGCATCAAAAAGATGAAAATGCCTGGGAATAAACCCACCTAAAGAAACCAAAGACTTGTTCTCTGAAAACTATAAGACACTGATGAAAGAAATCAAAGATTACATAAACAGGTGGAAAGCTACACCATGCTCTTGGATTGGAAAAATCAATATTGTTAAAATATTCTACTACCCAAGGCAATCTGCAGATTCAATGCAATCCCTATCAAATTACCAAAGACATTCTTCACAGAACTAGAACAGAGTATTTTAAAATTTTCATGGAAACACAAAAGACCTAGAATAGCCAAAACAGTATTGAAAATGAGTAAACTTTTAAATTGCACATTCTCTACTCTTGTCCGTATTCCATACCCTGCATTAAAAAGGCCCTTTGAAATTATTGGAAAAAAGCAATAAGACATACATTTTTGTACAATGTAGTATATGAGAGGTGACTTTATAGGGTGCAAAAAGGAAGTGCACCTAAAATAGCAGTCAGCCTGAGGTTTTCCTGGAGGAGACAACTCCCGACTTATCAGTCAGGTGAAGAAGGGGTAAAAAGCAATTCTAGGGGGATGGGACAGCAAAACAAAGGCTCAGACAAATATTGTTATTTAAAAATAATAATAATTATTATTATTTTTAAAAGTAAAAATAAATGAATTGATGCTGTCAAGAAACTCTCCATAAACTAGTGAATGCACCAGAAGTTTGGGGGAGTAAAGTCGACCACACAAAGATCTTGAGACATCTTCACTCCAAGCTGAGGAAAATGGGTTTTATTCCAGGGCCCCTGTGGAGCCTCTTAGGGCCCCATTGCTGACATTTCAGGACTTTTACTTTAATGAAATATCCCTGAAATATATGTAGAGATAGAAATGAAGGGAATTAAGATTTGAGGCAAAGAGAGAAAGGTGACTACCTGTTATCCACTGCTAAGGGAATGGCTTGAAATTTTGTGGTGAAGAGAATTGTTCAAATTTAAAAAAAAAAAATTTGGCTGTGTCTCTGGCTTACAGAAGTTCCTGGGCCAGGGACTGAACCTGTGCCACACCAATGACAATACTGGTTCTTAATCTGCTGAGCCACAGGGGAACTCCGAAAGTTTTTAAATATTAAAGTCTAATTAGGTTTATTTTTCACAGCAAATGTTTGCTAAACATTTTGACCAAAGAAATGTGTATTTCTCTTCTCTTTTTCCCTTTCTCTCTCTCTCTGTCATTCTGTGTGTTTTTCAAGAAACTCCTATTAGCACAGTTCTTCAGAAAATACTTTAGGCACAACATTAACTCAAAGTTTGTTAATGGCTTAAGCGTAGAAAATATAGGGAAAAAGCTCACTGATATTAATCTTGGCAATGATTTTTTTTGGAATTTGACACCAAAAGAACAGATAACAAAAGCAAAAACAAAGTGGGACTAAAGCACACTGTGCACATTTCCATACAGCAAAGGAAACAATAGATGAAATGAAAAGGAAACCCACAGAGTGGGCAGAAATATTTGCAACCCCTAAAGCTATTAAAGGGTTAATATACAAAATATATAAGGAACTCCTACAACTCAGTAGCAAAAACAAACACATACCTCGTAAAAAATAAGCTAAGGACCTCAACAGACAAACCCATTTCCCAAGAACACATGCTAATGACCAACAGGTGTGTAAGAAGAGGTCTGTCACATCACTAACAGTCAGGGAAATGCTAACCGAAAACAAGCGATATCACCTCACACCTGTTAGGCTGACTAGTACCAAAAAGACAATAATAAAGATTGGTAAGGATGTGGAGAAAAAGGAACACTTGAATGCTATAGGTAGAAATGTAAATTGGTAAGGCATTGTTGAAAACAGTATAGAGGTTCCTCAAAAAATAAAATTAAATTAAAATAGAACTATCACATTACCTAGCCATCCCACTTTGGGATATATATCCAAGGGAAAGAAAATTGGTATCTCAAAGAGCTATCTGTACTCCCATGTTCATGGAGTTATTATCCACAATAGCCAAGACTTGGAAACAAGGTAAATGTACACTGATGATGATTTTTTTTTTAAAGTGGTATATAAACACAATGAAATATTCAGCCACAAAAAGGGAAATCCTTTCATTTTTTTTTTCATATACAACAGCTTGGTTGGACCTGAATTGACTAACAAAGAAATAACCTAGGAAACTGAATATTGTATTTATTTCAACCATATTGAGACCACTGAAGAAATTTCCCTAAGGTATCAGAGTCAGATTTCAAGTAATCAAGCTTTCAAATAGTTTTCTTAGTAGGTGTTGTATCAATAGTTTACCCTTGGGCTGTTAGAAAAGTCAAGACAAGGTTTTTGACTCAGAGTAGACATACAATGTTAAAATCTCTCCTGACCCATTCTAATTTTCTTTCCCTTTTGTTCTTTCTTTCTTCATTGATCTTAACCCAATTGTTTGTGTGTAAGATATTACATGCATGATTATGTATGCTACTATACTTATATACTTACATATTTGTTGAGTATATCTATAACATCATTTATCTTTTGATTGTAAAAAGAATATAAATACATGCAAACATGAAGCCCTCATTAATGTGAAAGTGCGATAGAATCAGATCTATTCCTTTGAGAGCAATGTGGTTTTCATTGAGTAGATGAAGCAAGCTACCAGAAGAGAGAAAGACTCAGAAAGTGAGATGGCAAACTGGGAGAGCCTGAATGAAAACTTCTCTCTTGTCATACTTTCTCAGAATCAACTTAGCTGATAAGAGAGATATTCTCTGTTTAAATGGAGTAATTTTCCAGAAACATTCATTCCAATGCATAACTAGAAGCAATACTCTCCAGAGTAGATTGTGTTCTGAAATGCTTGGTTCATATCAGCTGCAGGCAACTCATCTCTGTTTCCCTCTTATTATTTTTTGCCCAAAGAAGAAAAGAATGGGTAATGTAATCAACATTTGCTTTCCTTGAACTCTTCTTTGTTGTCAAGAAATTCCTCTTGCTTGAAGAAATTTTGATTAAAGTTTAACATTTTTTTTCTGGTTGTCTCCCTCCCTGTGGTGTCCATGAGCTAGTAAATACTTGTTTTAAATTATGTTGTCTTACAAGTAATTGTTTCTGTGGTACACTTGAGGATACAAGGGTTTGGTTCTTAAATTCGGATTAATGAAACTAATTGAATAGGCTTTTTTGTTTTTCCAGATTAAGATCGGTACTTGAGTAGGTCTTTTAAATTTCTTCAATGGCAAAAAAATAAAAGAAAATAAATTTTATAAGAATAAAGTCATTATAATTATAGAGTCTGCCTTTAGTTTTTAAAGGCCTTTTGCATGAATGAGAAATGATTAAGTGACATATTACCCTTCTGTAAACTCTGAAGATGTTTTGCGCCAGCAAGGGGAAAGGAGAAGGCAAATGTTATTTCAATGGGCAACACTCGAGTAAGTTCTTGGGTCTTTGGTGAAAGACATGGTCTTTTAGCTGGTGGTTTAGGACCTCAGGGTTTTTTCTTAAAGTTGGTAGAACAATTATTACAAGGAGAGAAGGTAAGAGTTGAAGAAATTTATGCTAGAAACAGGATAAAGAGATTTTTTTTAAAGGACCAATATAAAGGTCATCGATTAGACATGTTTAGTATATATATACATATATATATATATATATATACATATATATATATATATATATATATATTTGTCTTTTTGGTTTTTTAGGGCCACACCCGTGGCATATGGCAAGGGATCGAATCGGAGCTATAGCTGCTGGCCTACACCACAGACACAGCAACGCCAGATCCAAGCCACATCTGTGACCTACACCATAGCTCACGGCAACGCCGGATCCTTAACCCACTGAGTGAGGCCAGGAATCAAACCCACAACCTCATGGTTCCTAGTCAGATTCATTTCTGCTACTCCATGATGGGAACTCCCTAGACATGTTTATTATAAAGAGTAACATTTATAAAGGAAAGAGAAAATTCTTTTGTTGCTTTGAGTTCGTTGTGTACCAGATTTATTATAAGCAGATTGGTTAAATACACATACCCAGAATATTTACCAATGACACAGACCTGGCTAATTTACATAAAGAAGAAAAAATGTACATTTACTGAGGGCTTACAATGGGTCATGTATTGTATTAGATGATTTTTAAATACCTTGTTTTATTTACAGTACTCTTGGGTTACAAGTACTATTAATCTCAGTTTTTCAGAAGATTACACGTACTACCAAGATATTTTCAAGGGACTCAGGGCTAACAAGCTAGTAGGTAAGAGAACTGGAATTTTACCCCTCCTCCTCCAATCTACTCCAAAAGCCCCATCCCCATTCTATCAGGCTGGCTGTCACTGAATGAAAACTACATATTTGCAGTTAAGAAAAAACATTTACAAGTTTTGAAATAATTATAACTTTACACCATTCAATAAAAACTATTTTCCACTGGTTCAAAATTCTTAACAGAATGTGTACGATTGCTGTCTATAAAATGTGTGAAAACATGTGACTTCTGTGATCCTTTACATGTTATTAATTTGTTCAGCATTATTTTAATAGCAAATATTTTATAGTAAATTCACTAAATTTTATTATTAAACAGTCCAGAAACTGTGGAACTTGAAGTAGTTTTTTCCTCTTCTCTCAGGATTTATGCCCAATTCTAGCAAATACCAAGTCTGAGTCACTGTTTCTTCTGACCCCCAACACAGTAATTGCATTGGTCTCCTAACAGTTTTCAAAATTATAATCAAAGGCATCCAGTCTGTTGTTTTGTGGGCTAAGGTACAGATGCTTCATAGCTACCCTCCTGATAAACCCTAAAGAAGTGGTTCATTACTTCAAAAGGATAAATTAATTTTAAAGATAAATGGTAATTCTTCATGATTTTACTGTTGTTGGGGCCACACTATACTATACAACAGATCTGGTCTTTCAGATCAACAACTGGTCTATAAATACTAGATCTATCCATATTTAGGGGAATTGATTGTTTCATCTCTCCAGGCCTCTGTTTCCTCTACATAAAAAAGAAAACAATAACTTTAGGAAGCGATGCTGAAAATTATATATGCTCTCTTATGCAAAGCTCTTGATACATTTGGGCATTCATCTATTTGCGACAATTTCTTTTCTACCTACTTCTCAGTACAGTTAAAGAAGGAGGCCAATCCTGTTTACATTTTTCAGTGTAATTTAAACAACTTAAAAAATGAAACACCAGAAACATAAGAATTTATTTCACACAGTTCAATCTTTTTCTTCATTTTTAAGTTTTATTGAAGTGTAGTTGATTGACAATATTGTAATAATTTCTGCTCTACAACAAACTGATTCAGTTATACATGTACATATCCATTCTTCTTCAGGTTCTTTCCCCATAGAAGGTTATCACAGGATATTGGGTAGAGTTCTCTGTGGTATAGAGCAGGTCCCTCTTGACCATTCATTTCATACGCAATAGCGTGCATTTGTCGATCCCAAACTCCCAACCCATCAATCTTACTTACTCACTTTACCAGTTTGTTTAGATAGATGCCACCACTGCATCCCTTCTTTGTGGAACAAAAGTAAACATCCAGGGGATTTTCCAGAGCCACTAATGCAGAAAAGTATGGAATTCTGAGAGATAAAAGGGGTATGTGTCCCTAAATCAGAGATTAAATCCAAAACCACTACACTTGCTACATTTCTCAACAGAATATGAGCTGACAGTGACTAGAAATCTTGGAATTTCGGTGTTCACATTTTGGGTCCATTATAAAGTGGATGCTGAATACATTCACTACTTTGGTGAATTCATTCACTACTTGGGTAAAGGTCATTCACTACTTGGGTGAAGGTCATTGGGTGAGGTGAAAACCTCAGGCTAGAGCTATGGTGGCTGATAGGGCTTTTGTAGATCCTGTCCCCAATCCTGAAAAATAACTACTGGTGATCACACTAGATTCAGGGAAGACAAATTTTGGAACTGATCCTACTCACCTGCACCAGCCTTAGCTGACTGACTCAGTGTTGATAAAGAATCTAGTTTCTGAATTTAATGTATTTCTATGTTTCTTATTTTTTTTGTATGATTGCTATTGTTAGTTTTTGACACATAGTATTTGTTGTTTCTGAAGATGCACACAAAATGCTGGAGTGAGGGCAAATGAGTCACAAGTCCCAGCCACCATTTTGGTTACATTTGCTTTTGTTCTGACTCAAGATACCTTGATTTTTCTGAGCTCCTGTGATGATATGGGTATTAGAATAACTCCCAACAATTGAATTTGGTTCTAAATATGCTGAGTGCTCAGCAATTCAGATCAATTGGGTTAGTGTATCCCCCAATCCCCTCAAATATATCTTGATTATAAGTTTTTATGAAAATATCTGGTTTCAAAATGACATTTGTAAGCCAACCAAACTAGGATTGTTTTCCCCATTAAATACATACATGTACACACATATGGAATAATATACTTTGTATAGTACAATGTAAAAAATTATTTTAACACAGGAAGGTAGTTTTACAACACAATTATATTATTTTACCTCAGTAGAATCACTACATATTGCAAGGTGGCAATCAGTGAAAAATCAAATATATAAACATAGTTTAAAATCATAACTACTTGCACTGCATAGTTGGAATTTACATTGAAATTATAATGAAATTACTGGGCTAGCTCTTTTATAATAAAATGGAAAGTGGAACGCAAGTTGTAAATTTCCTTATAAACAAACATCTATAAAATAATTTTGTAAGTAATATTAGAATGAGGAATAAAATTATAGAAACATATGGAAAGGAAGTGTTTCTCTGTTTTTTATGCGAGTTCCCTTAATTGTTGCCATTGCAATGCTTTTTCTCATCAGGCCTACATCAACATAGCCTTCAATGACAAATGAATAAATAATATTTAAACTCCAGTGGTAATTCTTGTTCTTGCTGACCAGCCAGAGAGTGACCTGAAATTCAAAGAAAGAGTCCATGATCCAAAGAGCATGTACCTGGGAAAGAGCATATCTTGGTTCCAATCCCATTTTCAACTCTCATTAACTGTGTAACCCAAGACTGAGACCTTCAGCTCCCTGACCTCGGGGTCTTCATCTCCGAAATGACTGCAACAATGACCTCAGAGGATTATTACAAGATTGTAAAGGGAAAAACTTACCTAAAACTAGCCAACTCAGATCCAAACATAAAATTTAGGGCTCAGACTGAACTTGTCTATAGGAAGAGGTGGCCATGAAGTATTGACAGCAAGGGGACATAACCATGGTGGGACCCACAGCCTGAGTGACCCAGACCTGGGCATTGCTCATTACCAACATCAAAGAGGATTTTTTTTTTTTGGTAATTCATGAAGTTCCTCAGCTTTAAATTTCCATTTCTTAAATGTGGTGATAAAATCTCTAATCACCAAACATGTTGGCAATACGAAATTTCTCATCTCTCTTTCTTTCCTGTTCCTGCTTCATGATTAATATGATTTTATTTATTTCTTTCTGCCTTGTAAGATTAGTTAGTATTTATATATGTGTATAATATACATACAAATTTATATATTTGTATAATATATATAATATATAATATATAATACACATTGTTTACATACATTATCACATTGTTTTATATATAATTCATATTGTGATTATATATATTGTCTTTATATACAATTTATATTGCAATATATAAAATATATAAAAATGTACAACTACATGTGTATTTATACATAAATACATAATGTATAATACATATTGCTATATATATATTGTGGTCATATATTAGGTGCTTAAGAGGAAACATTTATATGCATCTGCACTGTATCTCTAAAATGCTACACAACAAACGCGCACCCTAAACCACTCTAACCTACTCTCATAACAGGCAATAAGGTGGTAAAACATAACAGAATTGGTCCCAAAATATACCCAATATACGCTGTCAAAAAAAAAATCAAACCATTATTTCTTGGTAAAAAGATAAGACCAATAT
This sequence comes from Catagonus wagneri, assembly GCA_004024745.2. Classification (NCBI taxonomy): domain Eukaryota; kingdom Metazoa; phylum Chordata; class Mammalia; order Artiodactyla; family Tayassuidae; genus Catagonus; species Catagonus wagneri. The sequence goes on from PVHT020000521.1 coordinate 28,109,670, forward strand.
ATTACCTATTCATGAAAACAAGGAGACAATTGGGTTCAAACATAATCTATTAGGAAGGATTTATTATTTGGGAGATTTTCCCAGTATCTAAGACCTTCTTCCCATCTGTGTTGGCTCATGTTGTGTCAAAATGTGGTAAATGGATCTAGTTCTCAAGAGTAGATGAGTTTCAACAAATTTCACCCAGATTGAAAAAAGAAGCAGAATGCTAATCAATCCGCTAATAATAAGGCGTATTATCGTGAAGAACTGTTATCTTTAGTCCTCTTCATCGGTATGTGTTTTCTTCTTTTCTTTAACTGCAAGGAATTACTATGATGTGCAAACACGGAATTACTATGATGTGCAAACTAAGAATAGAAGTTCCCATAATTAATGTCATTGTCTCCCATTATCCCACATCCTTCTGAATCACATAGGACAGGGAAGAAGAACTGCCACCCAGAGTGTTTTGTTGTTCACTTTTTTGTTGAATCATTGCTTTAATAAGCAAGACCACTCCCCTCCCCATCTTTTAACAATCATTTTTGGAGTTGATCTTTATGAACCGCAGCTATTGTGCTTTTTTAAAATCACTTATAAACATGGTTAGTGACTGAAGCTACTTTCTTTGCTCAGGTAAAAGGAATTTTGTAGGCTTTGAGGACCTCAGTCATGACTGCAATAGTAGTGGGAAAGACTTCCCAACTAAAGACTTGGGAGGCTGTGGTCTGCTTTTAATCATGTGTTTATGTGTTCCTTTACATCAGGATCTAAAAGTACATACACATAAACACACACATATATGCAACAAGGCCGTTGAGATATAGTTGAGAAAATAAAAATTATCAAACATGTAGCATACATTGCAGCAATTTCTAACTCTAGCTAACAGCTACCATTTCAAGAATTATGCAGTCACACCCATCACTCACCTTGACTCTCAGAATGTCTATATAGCACCTGCTGATACTTTCATGTCAAAGATTATATTTCTCTAAATAGTAAAAAATAGATATCAAATGGGAGGAGAAATCAATTAGCAATGAACTAAATAAAAGGTGACATATATTGGGGCTTCTATTGGCATTATACTCTGTGTTCAGGGGTTCACAGAATATCTTTTTTATAGAGTAGCTTCACTACCTAGGTCAGAGTGAGACACAAGAATGGCAGTCTCCCATTTTATAAAGTCTTTACAGATGGGAATTGTAGCCAGGGGATAAGGATTTTTTTTTTAATTTTATTGGAGTAGAGTTGACTTACAAAATTGTGTTAGCTTCAGATATACAGCAAAATAAATCATTTATACATATACATATATGCTTTCTTTTTCAGGTTCTTTTCCCTTATAGGTTTTTACACCACATTGAGTAGGTTACCCTGTGCTATAAGGTAGGTCCTCGTTACTCTTCCATTTTATATACAGTAGTGTATATATGTCAGTTCTAACCCCCTAATTTATCTCTCTCCCACCACATTTCCCATTTGGTAAACATAAATTTGATTTCAAAATCTTTGAATCTGTTTGTTTTGTAAATTGCTTTTTTTTTTTTTTTGTCTTTTGAAGGCCACACCCATCACATACGGAGGTTCCTAGGCTAGGGGTTGAATCAGAGCTGTAGCCGCTGGCCAACATCACAGCCACAGCAACACCAGATTTGAGCCGAGTCTGCAGTCTACACCACAGCTCATGGCAGCACTGGATCTTTAACCTACTGAGTGAGGCCAAGGATTGAACCAGCATCCTCATGGATACTAGTCAGATTTGTTTCCGCTGAACCATGACAGGAAGTTCTTGAAAGTTCTTTTGTATTATTTTTCATTAGATTCCATATATTAGTGATTTCATGATATTGTCTTTGTCTGACTTAACTTCACTTAGTATGATAATTTCTGTATCTATCCAGGTTGCTTCAAATGGCATTATTTCATTATTTTTATGGCTGGATAATATTCCATTGTATATGTGTACCGTATCTTTATCCATCCCTCTGTCAATGGACGTTTAGGTTGCTTACGTCTTGGCTATTGTAAATAGCGCTGCAATGAACATTGAAGTGCATATATTTTTTGAATTATAATTTTCTTCAGATGCCCAGGAGTATGATTGCTAGATCATATAGTAGTTCTATGTTTAGTTTTTTAAGGAACCTCCATGCTGTTCTCCATAGTGGCTGCACCAACTTACATGCCCAAAAGATGTTTCCGTTTTGATTGCAGTGTGCTCACTGATTACATTAAAAGACTGTGTCAGGAGAAGGTAGTGGCCTGGGTGTTTTGATGAATATTTTCCTTCAAATCAAATGCTCAGCAAGGAGTTAGGACAATGATGAAATATTTGTGAAGGTCTGAGGCTTATTTTCCATATTTTCCCCCAAAGTTCTTCAGTGGGGTACTATGGCATCTAAGGATAAATATTGAAAATAGGGACATTCTGAGTATGTACTGACTCTAAGCCATGGAGATAACTCAGAAT
>PVHT020000521.1:28113127-28156634 GCA_004024745.2 Catagonus wagneri
TTGATGAATATTTTCCTTCAAATCAAATGCTCAGCAAGGAGTTAGGACAATGATGAAATATTTGTGAAGGTCTGAGGCTTATTTTCCATATTTTCCCCCAAAGTTCTTCAGTGGGGTACTATGGCATCTAAGGATAAATATTGAAAATAGGGACATTCTGAGTATGTACTGACTCTAAGCCATGGAGATAACTCAGAATAACTGGCACAGTGTCCAGTTTCTATGGGCAGGGTGGCACCAAAGCTCCAGGTTCTAGAGGTTATACAAGTGTTGTCATCTCTCTTCCTGCCATTGTGATTTACGGAGCTACCTCTTCAAGATCAGGAAACTCTCCTAGGCTGAACCTCCTTCCATATCCCAGAGTTGCCTCCAGTCATGATGTCCAAGTCTTGGCCTGGTTATCCTGTGCTTGTCCCCATCTCTTTATAATGCATTCTCCTTGCTTGCTCACTCAGAACTTCCCTGGGTTTCTCCTGCTTGTGGTTCAGACAGGACAGTCATTGATGCCATCATGTAACCATGTGAGAGGGATGCTGTTGCCCGAGGGCTTGTTTTAAGGAATGACAAATGGCCTTAAGCAGATGAGCTATAGAAAATCATTTTTATTTTTTCCTCACAGAAGAGTCTGGAGATAAACTTCCGTTTCAGCAGATTTATTATTATGGTAGTTTTTCAAACTTCCAAAATGCCCTGACATTTTCCCAAGTTAAACATACTCCTAGGAGAAAATTCTGAACATTCTAGTAAAATTATTATTAGATCAGCTCTAGCAAGCTGATCCCAGGAAACCCTCTATGAAGAGTGTAGCTTTCCATCCAAAACATTGCCTCAACTTTCTGCCTCATTGACAAGTGGACTGTGCATGTGATTAACATAGAAATTTTCTTGATAGGCATGCTTTCTGGCCTTTGAACATCTCACATTCCATAAAACGTCATTCCTTAACTGCCGAAGGGAGTACCGTTGGGAATAGAGAGGAAAAGAAAGGGATTCCTTTTTTCTATTTCAAGTATCCTATTCACATTCAAAGCACTTTCTAAACCATTTACTTTCAGAAATCTCCACATTTTCCTGAGGGGCAGGTAGGTGTTTTTATCCCAATTTTACAGATGAAAAACTTGCAATCCAAGGTTAAGTGACATGCTTGCAGCAGCACCGGGAGCCAGTGTCAAGATCAGACTTCTAACATCAATGTTTGATTGTTCAGACCACTAGACCACGACTCTTTCTAAGTATAACACAAATGTTTGGAAAGTGGTTTTAACTGCTCTTAGGAATATGAACATTTAGAACGGTGCTCTGGGTCAGAACAGACTTTCCAAATGCCTGACAAACATGGAAATAGTAAAGGCAGAATGACGTCTTCCATCTTTAATAAGACCTGGCCACTATGGTAAAAGATTTTGTAGATTAAGTCATTCATCATTTATATTTTCATTTGTATTTTCAATTTAAATTATGTTTAATTCAACAAGTAGTTAATAACCAATAGCACAAGTATCTGTTAAATTACATTGATATACATACATGTAAATGCTGTACATGTATAACACACTTTTGCTGCTGTTATTTATGGAAATTACCCAGTGACAGGTTGTCAAGTACATTATTCACTATATTATCACATATAGTCAGAAATATATTATCTCATTTAAGCATCAAACTATATTGCATGATACTGTTCTTATTTTATAGCTAAGAAAGTTTACAAATTACACGGTAAGACACTTAGTAAGGCAATATTCAGACTGAAGCTGGTGTTGGAAAGAAAAATGGGCTTTTGTATCAGACAAACTTGAGCTGCAATTATAGTTCCACAACTTACTAAGTTGCAATGATATTATTTAAACTCTGGAGTTCCCGTCGTGGCTCAGTGGTTAACGAATCCGACTAGGAACCATGAGGTTGCGGGTTTGATCCCTGGCCTTGCTCAGGGGGTTAAGGATCCAGCATTGCCATGAGCTGTGGTGTAGGCTGCAGGTGTGGCTTGGATCCCACGTTGCTGGCTGTGGCGAAGGCCGGCAGCTACAGCTCCTGTTAGACCCCTAGCCTGGGAATCTCCATATGCCACGGGTGCGGCCCTAGATAAGGCAAAAAGACAATAAATAAATAAATAAATAAATAAATAAATAAATAAATAAACTCTATAAGTTCCCTTGCTTTGAAACTTGAAATATTAATAACTAATATTATTGTCCAACAATATAGAATGCTTCTGAGAATTAAGGTAACAAATTTATTTTTAATTCTAATACTTTTTTCTAGAAAATTAAGAATTCTACTTCTTAAAATACCTCAAAAATACTCTGGAAAAGCTTTTTTTTTTTTTTGCCAAACCTGTGGCACATGGTTCCCAGGCCAGGGGTCAAACCCACACCAGAGCAGCTGCCCAAGCCACTGCAATGACAACACCAGATACTTAACCCTCTGTGCCTTAAGGGAACTCCAGGGAAAGCCTTTTTTTTTTTTTTAATCTTAAAATACAGGTGAGTGGTGATTAAGTAAGAAGATTTCAGAACAAAGACCTAGTGAAGGCAGAAATCCGGAACAATAAGTTTAATTCAGCAGTTGTCTTTCACTTCAAAGCTAGAGTTACCAGGTAGATGAATTTTGGCCATAATAGACTCATAGGGGAAAGGGAAGATATACCAAAGTTTAGATTTTCTACCAGGTGCCATGTGCAATGGGAAATCCTCTCATATAAAATGGGGATACCCAAGAGTTATGTCTCATTGAAATAATGAGTCAAATATATTCCCAGATGAAAGCAAACAACATGGAAAAGGTAACCTTCTGACAAAGAATGAGGGCCAGAATGTGCCTGAAAATTTGAAATGTCAGCTGGCAGTTTATTTTCACAACTTGCATGGCTCAAAACCTTCCAGGCTAAGAATTTATTTTAGAGTTACCTAAGTTAGCAGTGCATTTTGTGGCTGCCATTCAAAAGGTACATCACTTGATAGCCTGCTCTGGTGGCCAGTGGGGGTTGTGTTAACATGTTCAATGTGACAGTAGCAAGTAAAGAAAGTATACTTAACTGATTATCACTTCATGACTCAGTGTACAGGGTGCAAACAGAAATGCATATCTCCCAGCTTTCCCTTGATAGAGGTAAATTTGCATCCTTTAAATGGTATTGGCTGGTGGTTTGGCTTCCAATGATCCTGAATCCAGGTGCTTACTGATATCCTCCCCTTGGGTACACTGACAGGTCTGGGCACGCCCTCAACTCTGGGGAACCACTTGAAGTAAAACAGGCTTGTAAGATAATCACAAAAGCATGAAAGACAATCAAGAGCTGGGGCATAGTTAAATGATAAGTTTCATTTCCTACATGAAGCCACTCTTTAAAACTTGGAGAGGTGGCTATTTTATCTAAAGCACAGAAACCAACACACAGAGTCAAGGAAAGTGAAAAAAGAGAGGACTATTTCCAAACAAAAGACTAAGCTAAAACCTCAGAGAAAAAGTTAATGAAATGGAGCTAAGTAATTTGCCAAATAAAGAATTCAAATAATGCTCCTGCATTCAGGAGAACAACGGATGAACCTAGGGAGCATTTTAATAAAAAGAAAGGAAATATAAGGAAGTACCAAATAGAAATCATAGAGCTGAAGAATACAATAACCAAACTGGAAAAACAATAGAGGGGTGCAAAACAAAGTAGATGAAGAGAAAGCAGAAATCTGTGAACTCAAGGACAGGGCAATGGAATTTATCCCATGAGAGCAGCAAAAAAAGAAAAAATATATATATTAAAAAAGATAGTGAAACTAGTTTAAGGGACTTATGGGAAAACCTCAAGCAGACTAAAACATTATAATAGGGTTCCCAGAAAGAAAAGAAAGAGAAAAATGGGTAGAAAATATAAATAAAAGAATAGTGACTAAAAGTGTTCCTATCCTTGGGGGGGGTGGAGAGAAATCATAATTAATATCTAGGAAGTCAAGAGAATTTCAAAGAAGATAAACTCAAAGACTCCCACACTAAGATATATTATAATTAAAATATCAAAAGTTAAAGACAAAGAGAGAATCTTAAAAGTAGCAAGAGAAAAGTCATTTGTGTGTACAAAGGAATACCCATAAAATTATCAAAAATTTTTCAGCAGAAAGTTTGCAGGTCAGAATTGAGTAGAACTACATACTCAAAGCACTGGAAGAAAAAAAAAATTCCACCCAAAAATGCTCTACATGGCAAAAGTGCTCCTCAGAATTGAAAAAAGATAGAAAGTTGATCAGATATGAAAAAGATAAAGGAGTTTATCATCAATGTCAAATGCAGCTACTTAAATTGAAATTAAAGGATGTTAATTAGTAATAAAAACATATAAAAGGAAAAATCTCAAAAAAATTACTAGCAAAGGTAATTATACAGTAAAATTCAGCATATCACAGTTGTGAAGTTGGTGAGTTAATCACTTATAAAGATGGTATGAAGGTTAAAAGGCAAAGTAGTAAAAATAACTAAGTAGAATAATATTTGATAAGTACAAAGATAAAAAAATGTAAACTATCAAATCACAGACATAAAATGTAGTGAGGAAATAAAATTTTAGGACTATAGAATGCACTCAAATTGTTATCTACTTAAAACACTGTTATAAATACATGTTGTTTTATGTAAGCTTTATAGTAAACACAAAGCAAAAATCTATGGCAATTACACAAAAGTTGAAAAAAAAAAAGGAATATAAGCACACCATTACAGAAAATCATTAGATCACAAAGAAGGTGAGCAAGAAAGAAACAAAGAAATTATAAAATAGCCAGGAACAATTAACACAGCAATAAGCACGTATCTATCAATGATTAATTTAAATACAAATGGACTAAATTCTCTGTAGACATGGAGTGGCTCAATGGATAAAAAATACATGACCCATCTCTGTGCTGCCTACAAGAGTTTCACCTCAGATGTAAGGACACATAAACTGAACATAAAGAATGAAAATAGATATTACATGCAAGTGGAAACCAAAAGAAAACTGAGGTAGCCGTATTTGTTACAGATGAAATAGACTTTAAAACAAATACTGTAACAAGAGACTAGGAAATTTATTGTGTTATGTTAATGGTCAATCCAACAATAGGATGTGACATTTGTTACTGTTTATGTACCCAACATAGAAGTTCTTAAATATATAAAACAAATATACATTTGTTTTATATATTTTATATCTTGTTCTAAAAATAGAACAAGAAAGCAATATAATAACAGTAGAGGACTTTAATACCCACTTTTATCAATGGATAGACCACCCAGAAAGAAAATCAAGAAGGAAACATTTGTCTTAAACAACACACTAGACCAGATGGAATTAACAGACATGTATAGGACAGTCTGACCCAAAGTAACAGAATACATATTCTTTTTGAGTCCACATGGAACATTTTACAGGATAGATAATTGATTAGGCCACAAAACAAGTCAGCAAGTTTAAGAAGCTTGAAATTATATCAACTATCTTTTCTGAAATACAATGATATGAAACTAAATACTAATTGTAAAAGGAAAAGTTGGAAAATTCACAAATATGTGGAAATTAAAGAACATGCTACTGAACAACTAATAAAAAAGAAATTAAAAGAGAAATAAAAAAATCTTGAGATAAGTGAAAATGGAAATACATCATACAAAAATTTAAAGGATGTAGCAAAAGCAGTCCTAAGACGAAATTTTATAGTAATAAATGCCTACGTTAAACAAAAGAAAGATCTCAAAAACCTAACTTTACAGTAACTTTGAGAAACACAAAAGAGGATAAATTAAGCCCAAAGTTATATGACAAAGGAAATAACAAAAATCAGAACAAACAAAATTAAACAGAGACAAAAATGAAAGTAGAAAAGATCAATAAAACTGAGCTTTTTTTTGAAAATATTTTTTAAAATAGACAACATTCAATATTCTTTTGCAATAAAAAACTCTCATAAAAAAGCAAGACATGATAAAGGGAATTTACAAAAAACTCACAACTAGCAACATGCTCAATGGTGAATAATCAAAACTACATTGAAGAATAAATAAATGTTCATATTTATGGTCAATTAATTTTTGACAAGAATGCCAAGCACACTCAATGAGGAAAGAATAATCTCTTCTATTAATGGTGCTAGAACAACTGGATATGAATATGAAAAATGAAGTTGGACACCACATTATATAAAAAACTAAGTCAAAATCAGTCAACAATCTCAATAAAAGAGGTAAAGTTATAAAACTGTTTTACCACATGGGGTAAAATCTCAAAATGGTTCAAATACTGGAAAACAATTTGGTGGTTCCTTAAAAAGTTAAATTTGGGGTGGATGGAGAGACAAATAACAAGAGACTGGAGGAGTTTTGGGACAATGGATTATTCTGTATGATATGATACATTATGATATTATGATTGTGGATACATGGCACATATATTTGTCAAAACCATAGGCAAATGTACAACACCAAGAGTGTACCCTAATGTAAACTGCAGGCTAGGGGTAGTAATGAGGTGTCAGAGAAGGTTTATCATTTCTAGAAATACACCACTCTAGTGCAGGATACTGATAGTTATGGAAGTTCTGCATGTGTGAGGGTATATGGGAATTCTCTGTGCTCTCTGCTCAATTTTGCTATACACCTAAAACTGCTATAAAAAGCAAAGTCTATTTTTAAAAGATTGTACATAGAATTACATATGACCCAGTAATTCTTCTCCCAGATATATATCCAAAAGAAATAAAAACAGGTACTCAAATAGCTATACACAAATATTCACAGTAGCATTATTATCAAGAGCCAAAAGCTGAAAACTTCCTGAATTTAGATCAAAAAGGAAATGATAAACAAATTGTGGTATGAACATACAATAAAATATTATTCAGTTAAAAATGAAGTACTGATATACGTTACAACATGATTGAAGTTCAAAAACACTGTGCTAAGTGAAAGAAGACAGATACAAAATGTCATATCATGCATGATTCCAGTTATATAGAATATCTAGACAGAAAACAAACTACAATTGATTGCCAGGGGCTGGGAAGAGGGTGAAGCAAACTTCATATCTATGATTTTTTTTTAATTTGGGGAGGGGAGTGATGAAAGTATTTTAGAATGAGAAGCAGGTGGTAGTAGTACAACATTGTGAATCTACTTGATGCTGCTAAATTGTACACTATAAAGTGGCTAATCATGTGGGTTTTACATTAAAAAATAACTCACCATAGGGCTTTCCATGGTGGATCAGTGATAATGAACCCAACTAGTTCCATGAGGACTTGGATTCGATCCCTGGTCTTACTCAGTAAGCTGAATATATGGCATTGCCATGAGCTGTGGTGTAGGTTGCAGATGCAGCTCAGATCTGGTGTTGCTGTGGCTGTGGCATAAGCTGGCTGCAGCAGGTGCAATTTGACCCACAGCCTGGGAACTTCCATATGCCATGGTGTGGTGCTAAAAAGGCAAATAATAATAACAATAAATAACTCACTGTAGATGAGTTAGACAAAAAAGCATGAGGAAAGTGAGCTTTTTCTGTTAAAGATTAAATTATAGCTTGTAAAATCAGGGCCCTATAGAGGTGATTTTGTGAATATGTTATGCATCTAATGACATCTTCTTGTATAGTATATTGTTAAAAGGGGCTTATTTAAAGGAAACAATGAAAGCATGGCCCTATTCTGCTATATTCATGGGTAAAGTCATTGAAAATCATTAAAATGAGGTTCATCTAGAAGTCATTTGCAAATAATTGCTGTGAAACATTTCATTTGAAGATAGCCCAATGTCTGAATTAGGTGAAGTATTTCCCCTATAATTTTACGTAAAATGTACATTTTATAAGTAAAATCCTAATAGCTAATATTAAGATGAATTCTAGTCCAGCTCCATTCAAAACTCGTTGTCATCCACATCATTTTCATATCATTAAACAGAGAGTCTAGAGGCATAGAGATAACAATAATTGTGTGGAATTCAGAAAAATGATTCTAATTCCCTCTTTGCTTCTCAAAGTCCAACCAAGGGTCCAGGGATATAAATGAGGAAATTATGGAATTGATACAGGATTTCATTTAGTACCAAATTCCTTTTTTTTTCATCTGTAACAACCCCCTAGGCAATGGCACAATACACCTGTAAAGTTCCTGTATCAATATATTTATCTCTAAGAATATTTAGATAATTAAATCAAATAACTTTTCCTCTTATGCTACAGGTCTAATAGAAATTTAATTCCAAACATCTTCTTGCCTTGCTGGTTCATGTTGAAATTTTAAAAGGAAGGGCAAAACCTCTTTTAATTTCCATGGTAGAATATTTGAGTCTAAGTTTAATGAAATTGGGAATGGTTTGATATTCACTTGCTATTCCTCAACTCTGTCATTTGAAAAATAGCCCCTATTTGCTTTATATTTCCCATATGCTAGGTGCTCTTAATGTTATGTATTATTTTTACATAAAATCAGGGAAATTGGAGTTATTATCCCCTTTTTTATTGATTAGAAAACTAAAGTGTGAAGAAGTTAATTGTGTCCATGATCAAACAGGATGATTTGCAGGACTGAAAATTCATGCTTTTTAGCCCTGCATCAAATAGCTTAATCTATCATTAAGATGTATTTCGAGGATTAAAAAAAAGATTATTCTGCTGTAGATAAATTTTGTACAGTTGGGAATATAATATTGTTGATATCCATGTAATAGGTTATGGGTAACGCTTTTAATCTACTAGCCTTATTAAGTAGGCAAGATATGTATATAGCTTACTAGTAAAATGGATATGCATACATTGCCTACTTCATGCACAGGTCTACAAAATTGTTTGCAAGTTTATTGCATGCTGCAAAAGTTAATGGTATTGATTATTAATTCAATAAGGACCAGAAGGCCATTCAACTTAATGATAAGCAAAAAATTATTTATTAAACACCTAGTGCCAGGTGATATGCTAACATTAGTATCAATCTTCAAAGTAATCTTAGAAGATAAGTATTGTAGTATTAATTTTACAGAAACAATAGCTACGAAGAGTTGTTCAGTGCTCTGTTCAAAACAGAGAAATAAAAGGAGTAACGGCTAAGAAAAGTTCTATCCATCTGGTCAAAATTCCCAGGCTCCTTCCACAGGCTCCTCTGAAATCAGAACAAATGTTCTTGACTCTTTGTCATAATGTTTCTCTGTGTGGCTTATGGAAACCCTTGAAGCCTCAATTCCCACATCTCTTGGTTTTGGCTAAATCTAAAGCTATTTTGCCATTAATTACCTGTCCAACACAATGTCTAAGTTGCTTGTCTTCTACTGGTAGCAAACCTTGCGTTAGGGCAGGGAGATTCTGGAGACAGAGAAGTTAATTACAAGATCACCCATTATGCAAACTTGAGATGATTAGGGTCCCTACCAGGAAATGGCACGTGGGATATGAAAAAGAAATAAATAGAAAATATACTTAGGAATAAGATAAGCAAGAATCAATAAAGTAAGAGTTATATAGGGGATAGAAGAAAGATGTTTTCAAGTTAATCACAAGCCATTTTACTGAAGGAACTAAGCTTTTTATTTTTGGCTGCCTGGCTACATATGCAGTTTCCCAGGCCAGGGATCAGATCCAAGCTGCAGTTGAGATCAATACCACAGCTGTAGCAATACTGGATACTTTAACCAGTTGTGCCAGGCCAGGGATTGAACCTGCATCCTGGTGCTGCAGAGATACCACCAATCCCACTGCACCACAGTGGGAACTCCAGGAGCTAAGCTAATTGGTGGCAGATCTGGAAGAACATTTTAGAATGAAAAGAAACCCTGCTTTGAAACATGAAATCTATCATTTGTAACTTCACAAAACTCACAAGTTTGTGGGAAAGACACATAAATAAGCAGTAAATGGAATGTGATGATGCTATTGTTTCATAAATGTTGGTTCGATCCCTGGCCTCAGTGGGTTAAGGATCCGGCGTTGCCGTGAGCTGTGGTGTAGGTTGCAGACACGGCTCAGTTCCTGTGTTGCTGAGGCTGTGGTGTAGGCCAGCGGCTGTAGCTCCAATTAGACCCCTAACCTGGGAACCTTCATATGCCGCGAGTGCGGCCCTAAAAATGACAAAAGACTAAATAAATAAATAAATACATAAATAAATATGCTTCTCTTACTTAACAACAGTTGGTTAGGTCCTCATGGAGTTACTGAAGCTCTTTCCTCTCGGACAGTAATTGAGATTGTACAATTTGTTGTATATTCATCTTATGAACTAAAAGATCAAAAGATGGAGAGTTCAATTAATTTTTTTTTGGCTTTTGTCTTTTTAGGGTCACACCCAGGGCATATGGATTTTCCCAGGACAGGGGTCGAATTGGATCTGTAACCGCCAGCCTTTGCCACAGCCACAGCAACGCAGGATCCGAGCCGAGTCTGTGACCTATACCACAGCTCACGGCCATGTCTGATCCTTAACCTACTCAGTGAGGCCAGGGATCAAACCCGTGTCCTCATGGTTGCTGGTCAGGTTTGTTAGCCACTGAGCCACGATGGGAACTCCAGAGAGTTCAAAGTTTTATAGCAAACACTTCTCTTTAAAATTACTTCAAACTAAACAGTACTGGCAATGTATATTTATCCCATTATTTTCCTAAGGCACGTAATATTTTCTTACTTTCCATAAAAACGAAAATATAAATATTTCCTATAAATCATGCTTCTGAGAAAATTCAAAGCTATCAGGTCATCTTGAACAACTGCTAAGTCAGTTGTTATCCACTCTGCTGCTCAAGATGACTTATGCTGAGCTGTGAAGTAAATAAGACATAATCTGTAATCGCGTGTTGATAGGTGTTTGCTCAGCTATTTTTGATTATTCAGCTCAAGTTCTCATTCATTCTGAGAAGATAATATGGAGTACAATTTTAAGTTTACTATTCATCTGATTTGAACTAATCTTGAAAATATTATGATGTTTAAAGTTTCCAAGCTAAAAATACAAAATAAACCAACAGAGAAATTTACATAACTGTTGTTTGTGTCCCTATGAAGATTAAATGCTGAAAGTAGAAAGGAGAGAGATTTCAGATCACAGGCCCAGGAAGCCAATATGCTAGTATTTCCAGGCAGCTTAGTAGACTTTGGTTACATGGAGATAAACCAATCCTGGTCATGATAGAGGAATAAAAATATTTTCCTTTTCTAGAGTTCCTGTTGTGGCTCAGTTTGATCCCTGGCCTCACTCAGTGGGTTAAGGATCCAGCGTTTTTGTGGCTGTGGCTGTGGCCAGAAGCTGAAGCTCTGATTCAGCTCCTAGCTTGAGAAATTCCATATGCTGTGGGTACAGCCCTAAAAACCAAATATGTGTATATATTTTTTTTCCTTTTCTTATAAAGAAAAACTAAGGATCCTAGAGGTTTTCTTTTTAAACCATCATCAAGGACTGTGATTTGCTTGAGTATATTGAATTTTCTATATTACTGTGTATACTTCTATTGCTTAACTTTAAAATCCAATACTTAAAAAATAACATTTCTATCCACAGTCTTTTTTAATTTTTTTTAAATTGAAGTAGAGTTGATTTACAATGTTAATTTCTGCTGTACCACAAAGTAATTCAATTATATATGCACACATATACACCCACATACACTCTTTTTTGCATATTACTTTTGATTAGAGTTTATCATAGGACACTGACTATAATTCTCTGTGCTGTACAGTAGGACTTTGTTATTTCCAGTCTTGTTGACCACCGTTATCCTTAATTCCAGAAAAGGCATGGCTCCCGCATCCTAATTCTATCTCTACTTATTTCTGAAAGACTTGAGGTCGAGGATATTGATTCATCTCTATACTATAAGTGCTCAGCATAGGTTTAACAAAATTATGGTGACAGATGAACATGTGAATGAAGGGCTCCCTGGGGGCTCAATGGGTTAAGGATCCAGCGTTGTCACTGCAGCAGCTTGGGTTGCTGCTGTGGCCCAGGTTCAATCCCTGGCCCAGGAACCTCAACATGCTATGAATGTGGCCAAATAAAATAAATAAATAAATGTGTGAATGAAAAGGCATATTTAGGAGGAGAGTCAGAAGATTTAAAGAAGAAATAAAAACCTTGCAAAGAACATAATGCTGATTTCAAAGGACAATTATGAGGAAGATAAATGTTTATTATTTGAGTCAGCTATTAGAAAATGGACAATACAACTATATTTTTGAAACTGGAGAGTTTTTCTTCCTGCCTAGGATGACGGAGAAACAAAAAAGGATTAATACTGGCGGCTGGCTTTCCCAAGCCTAAAGAGAATCATAACAATTTTTACAGATTGTAATTCTAACAAATCAGTTAATCAAGCAATCTATTGAATTGCACTGTAGAATAAAATAAACACTAGGTTAAACATCTGTTCCTTGTTTTCAAGATTGTGTATTAGGTAATTTTTAGGTGATGTACGAGGAGCTGGTAATTAATGAGAGGTAGCTTTACCCGAGAAGGGGCGTAGTATGACCAGCTTATGAATGCCATGGGGACCCCATTACTGATGGCTTTTCTAGCATGAGGTGACTTGTACAAAAACGTTCGGCTTTCTCTCTCTAGATGTGTGACTCCCAGAGAGGACCAGTCACTCTGCTCTACTTGTTATGAGCACATTAGCTTTCTGAGACCAAGACCATTGCTGTTGGTTAAAGGAAAATAGGCATTGCAGAAGCTTCTCATAGGTTTAATGAAGAGCCATTATTGAGGACAGAGTTATTCTTCATGATTAAAACCTGAAATAGTCTTATTACACTTAATTATACTCCATGAATTGCCTTCCATTCATCTAAATCATCTTGCAATTTTTGATTAATTCATTTTCAAGGGGTGGGGTATAAAATTAGTTCTGCAAATTAACTGAGTGTGGTATCTGAATTAGGCTATAGGATTTTCATTTTGCAAACTGTCGGTCTCAGATTCAAGGGAGATCCCCTCTCAGATCTTCAATTCCTCTGTCTGTAGAATATAAATGATAAAAATAACTGTCCTTAAAATGTGTTGTGTAGATTAAATGAGATAGCATTTGTCAATGCCTAACATTATGACTAGAATATAATAGGCTTCTTTTGATAAATCTATTTTTCTCCCCATCTTTTTTCCTTAACAGCCACGTAGTTAAGTCATAATCTCCTCCTTTTGAAACATACCTTCTATCTTTTGATAATTTTCCTGCTGAAATTCTAGTATTTCTTTAAGGTGCCTAAATAAAGAACTACAACACTTTTGTGTAGCTGAAAAAAAAAATTAAAGAGAGCGGCAGGTGAATAATCTGAATTGGAGGTCCAGCTATGACACTGCATTTATAATCATGTTTAAATCAATATGCCGCCCTATATGGGGATCAAAAATACCTTCTCTTGGGAGTTCCCATTGTGGCTCAGTGGGTTAAGAACTCAGCTAGTATCCATGAGGATGCAGATTCAATCCCTGGCCTTGCTCACTGAGTTAAGCATCCAGCCAGCATTGCCTTGTAGGTCATAGATGTGGCTTGGATCCCGGGTTGCTGTGGGTGTGGTGTAGGCTGGTAGCTACAGCTTTGATTTAACCCCTAGCCTGGGAACTTCCATATACCATACATGCAGCCCTAAAAAGGAAAAAAAAAAAAAACCCTTCTCTTCACAAATGTTATTTCATATGTGAAATAATATCGTGACCTCCAAACTCTGCAAACTTTAACAAATGGAAGAAGGGAAGCATATGCTTTTTCTGATTCTTAAAATCCTCTGTCTACATTTCCCTCATGAAAATATGTCTGGTCATGTAATGTAGTAACAATGTTCTTAAAAGTCACCTCATTTGATTTCCTTTATTTTTCAAACAAGGAAAATCATAGGAGTAAAACCATTTGCTTAAAGTAATATAATGCCTTTGCTTCAGAGTCTCTGACTCCTCCAGAACTCAGCTCTCCTGATTCCCAATGCACCGTTTGTTCTCTGCATCAGGCCGGATCTGCTTTCAGAGTGAATGAAGGACAGTGTTCTCAATATTTACAACCCAGAAATCAAGTCTATATTGTTGGAAGATTTCAGGCGCAAGCATGTTTATTTTACATTTCTCTCTTTAAAACCATTGTTAAATATTTCATAGGTACAAAGAAGTGTATATAACCTGAATATAAAATTTAAAATATAACAAAACAAATCCATGTAAACATTACCCAGGTTAAGGCATAACATGTTTCCAGCATATTTAAAACTCTAGCCTCCACGTGACTTTAACATCCATTGCATACATAACCACTATCCTGAATTTTATGCATTTTCTTACTTTTAGGAATTGAACTTTTTTGCATATTCCTAAATGACGTTACCTAGTTATATATATTTTTTTAATTTATGTATAAATGGAATAACACTGTGTATGTAAGATTTCAAATTGCATTTTCTACATGGAGCTGTATTTTAAAAATGCATTCACATTGATACTAGTCACTAAAGTCATTCTTTTTCATACCAGCTTTGTAGTCAACTGTTTGAATGTACTGTAATTTGTTTAGCTATTTTTCTGTGGGTATATGTTTGAGTAGTTGTCAGATTGTGCTATAATAAATACTGTTGCTGGAAACATTCCTTTGTATATCTCCTCACTTACATGTGGAATATTTTATGTATCAATAGAAAAATTAAAAATTTCAATATATCCTTGAATCATTTGGTCCTTGACGTTTTTCTATAAATATATCCATTTCTCCTATTTTTTTAAATTCTTTTACACCAAGTTGTTATCTCTGTTTCCCCCTCCCTCTCAACTTTGCCATTCTAAAATTTCTAATATTGTTTATTTTATTTTTTTTACTTTCCTTTTCTTGATGTGTTTTTCCCTATTTATTTAAAATCAAAATTTTCCTGCATTGATTTTCAGTCTTTGTTTTATCTCAACATAAGCTCGGACATGGCAAAATCCCTTAAAGTTAAAAAGTATATTTTCAATATTACTCAGTTTTAATTTTCAGGTATCTGTAATACGTTATAGTTAAGTGAGTTTTGAACTTTCCAAATATGTGGGGAAAACATAAGTTACATTTAGTTATTTTTTACATTGATTGCTTCATTAAATGCATGTGTCTGAGTATATAATCTATTAAAATATTTTAAAGTTGTCAGAATGGAAAATTTTCTATTTTTTACTCCTTTGTCATAAACTATCATTATTCTGTATTTCATCATTTATTAAAATTTACACACATAATTTTTTGTGGATGTGAATTTGTAATTGATTATTTTTTGTTAATCCACAATTATAAATTTTTATCTTCCAATGTTAAATAATTTACATTTTTTTCTCTCGTTCTTTGGAATCATGTCTGTGTTTAAAGATAATTCCTTTAAACAGAGTTTAAGTTTGTTTCTGTCAGTTGCCGGTTCATGTCCAGAAGATGTTTTGGGTAAAAAAATAGTGTGATTATGGTCTGTACCTCTACACATCTGTAAATGCAGATTATAGTAAAAACATTCTCAGGGAAGTGTTTTATTTTCTAATAGTCCATGAATAACCAAGGCTGAGACAGGCAAGTCATTCATTGTCCTATACTTTCTTATTTTCTATGATTTCCATTGCTTTACTGTATCTCCATCCTACTTTAGAAATGTTTTAGTCATATATTATCCAATACATCTAAGTAATTTATACCAGAAGTTTGTATCACTACTTATCTGTACCATCAGAAACAGAAGCCGTGTGTAATAGCATTCATCTGCTAGGGTTACAATAACAAAATACTGTGGATTGAGTAGCTTAAGCATATAAATTTATTTTCTCAGTGTTTTGAGGCTGGAAGTCCAAGATCAAGGTGTCAGAGCTAGTTTCTATTTTTCTTTCTTTCTTTTCCTTTCTTTTCCTTTTTTTTTTTTAGGGTTACATCTGTGGCATATGGAAATTCCTAGCTAGGGGTTGAATAGGAGCTGCAGCTGCCAGCTTATGCCACAGCCAGTCTGTGAGCTACAGCACAGCTCATGGCAATGCCGGCTCCTTAATCCACTAAGCAAAGCCAGGAATCAAACCTGCATCTTCATGGATACTAGTCGGGTTCTTAACCTGCTGAGCCACAATGGGAACTCCAAGACAGATATTTTCATACTTTAAACTGGACATGTTATTAATATCACGTGTTCAACTTTCACTTCATTTTCTGAACATTCTTGCTTTTTCTGAAGTTTTTCATCTTACACATGCAAAGATATGGTATGGAAGTTGACACTGCTCCTCTCCTAGGCTGCAATAGCCCTTGATCTTTGGACAAATGGTTTTTCATTGCCCTGGGGAAATGTCTGACATTTCAGGAGATTTTAGAATCCTATTCTGCTATGACACCTCAAAGGCTTACAACTACACGTGTATTTATCTTATCCTCTGGGAACTTGAACCAAATTCAATATCCCTTTTTGCAGATACCAGATAATTTATTATTAGTAGTAGTAGTAGTAGCAGTAGCCACACCCATGGCATATGGAAGTTCCCAGGCCAGGGATCGAATATGAGTAAGAGCTATGACCTATGCTGCAACTGTAGCAACTCAAGATCCTTAACCCACTGTGCTGGACCCCAGTGCAGACAAGGCCAGATCCTTAATATTCTGCACCAAAGTGGGAACTCCATGTGTAAGGTATTTTAGAAAAGACAATGCATTCCGTCTAAATAAGAACAACTTCCATCTATTGAGTACTTACTCTCATAGATCATATCCTATAGATATACTGGGATGTAAAATCTGAACCAGAAACAAAACTAAATAAAACAAGACTTGTGAACCAAGTGTTACCTTGCTCATTTTGCAAGTCAGCTAAAACAAAGAAAGAAAAGAGAAGAGAAAGAGAAGGAAAGAAAGAGAAAGAAATAAGATAAAAGGAGAAAAAAGAAAACCACTTGCCAAGGATCCCAGAGCTTGTTTTAATTTATTAATTATCTAGCATGTGACAAATCACTCAGAAAAACTTGTGGTTTTAAACAACAGTAATTAATGTATTATCTCTCACAATTTCTTTAGTTGAAAGATTGAGAGTGGCTTGGTTAGACAGTTCTGGAGTGGAGCTTTCTCTTGAAGTGGCAGACAGATGTCCCCTGACACTTTTGTCATCTGAGGTCTGCCTGGGACTGGTGGATCCACTTCTCAGGTGGTTCACTCACATGCCTGGCAAGCGATGCTGGTTGTTGGCTGGAGGCCTCAGCAGTTCACCCCATGGGCTACTCCACGGGGCTGTATGAGTGTGTTCATGGCATATAGCCAGCCTCTCTGGGAGTGGGAAACCCAAGAATGCACAGGAAGCCACAGTGACTCTTGGACCCACCATCACATCTACTGATTCAACAAGGGTGTGAACACAAGGAGCCAAGCATCACCAGAGACTCTTAGGAAGGCTGGTGACCATGAAAAACTAGGTCGAAGAAACTTAATTAGAAACAAGTCAACAAAAATAACAATAGCCTGATTCAAATGCCAGTGCTTGCTCCTTTATATCATGCTGTTCTCACAAAGTTTAGACATTTAGGCACATTTCCAGGATCCAAGATAAATATCTTGGATCCCTGGAAAGCTTGTGTGGATGGAAGTAAACTTCAGGGGCTAGTCATGTTAGCTCAATATGCAGCTTTCCTGACAATAATGTGTTATAAAACAATACTGAAACAAATTTGAATTTATTTATCACCTCCAAGATCTGATCCAGAATACAAAAAAAACAAATTTGATTGCTGGGTCTGGCAGGTTAATATCTTTACTCCTTCAGACATTGGCACATGTCACAACTATAGGAAAACTTAGAATTCAGGAAGAAACCCTCTCTTATGAGTTTAGTTTAGCTTGCTTCTCTGTTCCAACATGATCAGATCTCTTGCTCCTATGCTCCTTTCTGTAATTTCCTTATGGTAACAGGATAATATGGTAGAATTGAAACCAGGGAAATTGAGGGCAAGTAAATTAGATCTCTTTATATTTTTACTGGTTCATCTAAAAACATATTTATGCTCATTGGAAATTGTGTTATGAAGAGGATAAATGATACGAACACCACCACCACCATTTAATGAGAGTTTAAAAAGTGCTAAGTGCATCATATGTTTCAACAATTTGTCCTCTTGTAAAATGTATCTTCTGAGTTAAGTATTATTACTTTCATCACATAGATGAAGCTCTGCAATCTTTAGGAATTTGGACAATGCTAGATTCCTGAAGTGCAAAGACTGGGATTTCAAAAGCCAGAACCACTCTATAATCTCCAAATGTTTCCCTCAGCCATTGTTCATGCCCATATGGTCAGAGTAATTTTCTAAAGCAATTAACTCATTTTTCTTCATCAGGTGAGCAAAATTGCCGCTGGTTCATACAGCCTTCCCAAAGACTAAGATAGTCGACATAAAGGGATTTTCCAGATGGCTGAAACTTGAAGAGTACAAAATTTAAACATTTTGAATAGAAATCTTTCCCAGACATACTTCACACTTTTCTGCTTCTCAAATGAGTGTTTGAAACCCCACATAACCTTTTCTTGATAAAATAGAGATCATTGCAATTTCTATTCTTGCTGTAGGTTGTCATGCATAGCTTTAGGAGTAACTAAGCTATTGAAGCTTGCTTATCCCAGTGTTGAGGGGCTCCAGATCACAGTTGCTTATATATTCCACAGCTGGATACAAATACAGAAAAAAATGTTTGTCTCCCTATCTTTTAAAATGGCAGCCATCACCCTTAGTCTCTCCTGTGCAGTACACAGCTACCACATAACGAACCAGCGATAATTAATACAAAGGCAAAAAGTTGCTACTACTGTGCCTTAAATAAGAGGATTAGTACTTCTAATGGCAAGCTGGGTTAGTGCTAGTACATAAATTGATTAAATCTTATTTAATGTTTCAGAGGCCATTCGCATTTCCTTCATTGTTCACTGCAATGGTTTTAACTGTCTTTGAGGCTTAAGCAATCACTGAATAATTTGGCTTATATTGTAGTTAATAATATCCCTGTTGGATGCCGAAAATACTGAACATGAGACAAATATTAAACACGTTCTCAGCCTTAAAGGGCCTGATTAACTTATCCTCTAAAGAAAGGGGAGTGGTATCACGGTGTCTGCAGGCAACGTCTTTCAGGGCTCCACACAACTCTCTGAATTAGTTAACTAGTATCACAGTCTACATAGGGATTTCAGACATAGAATCTGGATTCCACCAATGCAACTCTGATTCCAAAACCTGTGTCCTCATTAATTTGCTATTATTCCTTCCATCAGTATGATGGAGTAGGACACATCAAACAAAAGAAACAAAAGAAGTACTGAATAGTCTTGATCCCAAAGTGCTATCAGTCATAAAGTTCATCAATAATTTAGCAACGTTTTAGTGAGAGATAAAGGAGTCAGTAAACCTAGGAGTGGCAGCAGATTTAAAAATATGAATGTGTATATGCAAAGTACTTTGCCGTACACTTGAAACTAATACAAAGTTGTAAGGTAACTATACTTCAATTTTAATTTTTTTTTAAAATTTAATATTCCATTTCTGGCAACTCCAGGATAAAAATTGTAAATCGAGCCACTTACTCAATATTATGCAATATAAAATATTGCATGAGTGGCTTGAGATATATATATACAATGTATATATATAGATGTATGTACTGTGACAAGTACATCTTAGAATAGGAAATTTCACTTTATGAAAATGTCATTGACATATGAGAATTTGTAAAAAATATGTAGCAGAGTAAAGTATATGTTTTCTATGACTCCAGAGAAGAGGAATTAAGGAATAAAGATGCTCAGAGATGAGGTTAATTAGGAATGGAGTTATGTTACTTTAGAACCAGAACTTTGTAAAGGTGCATAAAAAAACGTTGTCAAGATGAAATAGCTAATACTATTATTATTAATCACAAAACATTCACCTGTGTAGCTTGTCTCCTAATTCTTGTCTCAAAGTAAAGATCAAGGTCAAGGAAGCTCTAGAAAACATGTGTAGATTTCCATGCCCCTCTTTTCAAACTAGTGTGAATTAAAAGTAATCTGAGGAACAGGTCCCTGGTCCTCATCACTTGATGGATTCAAGTTGAGGATGTTGCTATAGGAATCTTTTGAGGAATCAGTGGAGCGTGGGCACACATATGAATACCACTGCTCCAGCACCTCAGGACACTATCAGCAGTATTTTCTATTTGCTCTACAGATAGTAGATGCTCTAAACTAGCTAAGGTCAAAATGCTATATGTAACATGGGTGGGGTCATTTAGGCAAGTGATAACTAACTCCTGCAAGATCTTTATTTTTTATGATTTTTATTTTTTCCTTTATAGTTGGTTTAGAGGGTTCTGTCAATTTCTAATGTATAGTCAAAATGACCTAGTAATTCTAGATGAATGGATTAAGAAGATGTGGTATATATACATACTGGAATACTACTTAGCCATAAAAAGAACAAAACAATCCCATTTGAGCTGCATGAATGGAACTAGAGGCTCTCATACTCAGTGAAATAGGTCAGAAAGAGAAAGACAAATACTGTATGATTTCACATACCTGGAATATAATACAGGGCTCAAATAAACCTTTCCATAGAAAAGAAAGTCATGGACTTGTAGAACAGATTTTTCGTTGCCAAGGGGGAGGTGGATGGACTGGGAGTCTAGGGTTAAAACTATTGTATTTGGAGTGAATAAGCAATGCTGTCCTTCTGTACAGCACAGGGAACCATATCTAGTCACTTGTGATGGAACATGATGGAGGATGAACTGAGCAAAACATCTTTATATCCCCTCCAAAGAGACCCTGATTTGTGAATAGAGATAGGAACTCTTTACAAAAATGGCAAAATTTTCCAGCTAACTGAAACTTAGAGGAATAGAGCCAGCTCAAGCAAATTGTAACTTCTAATTATCTGTTCCTTTCCAAAGGCTCAAAACTAGAAAGTTACCATTCTCTTTGATGATTTTTTTGGAAACCAATTCTTTTTTGGGAGAAGGGGGCATTTTTCTCTCTTTTTAGGAAAGATTTAGCAGCAAGGACTTTTGGACATGCATACCTGAACATGTGTGAAATCATCCTTTAGTAACTAAAAGCAGATTTTCCTATCCTGGAGAGAGGAGATTTAACTATTCACCAGGCAACAGACCAGATATTGTTGTTTGTTGCAACTGACCGATCAGGAACAACTGATGAAGAAAAGAAAGAAAGAAAAAATCAAGATGATGAGTTATTCTATAGTTGAGTCATACTATGAAAACTGTTGCCAAAAAAAAAAAAAAAAAAAAGGGAGCACTAGACATAACAGCAGATACTAAACCCTTTATTCTGAGAGAGGAAAAGTCTGCCAAATCAGGTCATCCACTTATAAAGGCCAAAAAAAATCAGATTCATTTTATGAAGTTTTAAGTCTTTTATTGTGTGTAGGGGGGAAAAGTTAATATTTTAATTTAGAATCACTTTTACAGCTGCTGCTAGCATAGATAAAAATTTATAGTTTCACAGCTGTAGAGTTTTTAGATTTAATTAGAGGTACTGTTCCCTTTATGCAACAACTTTCTCACGGAGGTAGGCTGTGCTGATTTGAATTAATGTGCTTTAAATAATTTTTACTGAGTTTCCTGCTGTGAATAGCTAAATAGAAGTTTTGTGGTGCGTGATTTTAAAAGGAAAATTTTTTTTCCCTTTGTAACTGAGTTTGGGCTTTTTTTTTTTTTCCTGTCCTTAACCACAACAACTTATAAACAAACACTTTTATAAGGAGAGGTGAGGTCAATTTGACCGCGTTTATTAGTCAGTTCTAGGTTTATTGAGAAATCGGCTCAGTAACTTGGAGGCTAAAAGAGAAATGTCTTATAAGGTCTTTCTAAATTTCGTAAATTAACTGTTTAAAAAATTAAAGACACACTTATAGGCTAAATTTTGTGAAAGAATCTGGAATTGCATATACTTTGTGAAAGAGTCTGCAATTGCATATACTTTGTGAGAGTCTGGAATTGCAAAAATCAGAGGCAGAAGTGCATCATGTGAGGTCATCAAGAAGTCAGAATCATATTTGAAAATACCACCAGCCAAAGAGCAAGTCATTTGAACCATGGCAGACTTGGAGGGTGACCCCAGACGGTGTGTACTTGAAAACTGGTTAGGCAACTTGGACTTCATGGAACCATTCATTTCAAGCTTACATTTTTCTTTTTTGTATTTTTCTTTTTCTTTTTTAAGTCTTATTGTCGTTTAGTTGATTTATAATGTGATAGTTTCAGGTGTACAGCAAAAAGAATCAAGTAATTATACATGTACACATATCCACTCCTTTTCAGATTCTTTTCCTGTATAGGTTCTTATACACTATTGAATAGGCTTCCCTGTGCTATACAGTAGGTCCTTGTTACTTATCTATTTATATAGAGTATTGTAGATATGTTAATCCCAACCTCTGAATTTATCCATAGCCTCCACCGTTACCCGTTGGGAAAGTTTGGATTCAAAATCATTGTCTGTTTCTGTTTTGTGGATAAGTTCTTCTGTATCGTTTTCTGTTAGATTCCAATTCAAAAATTACTCCAGATGCTCAAAAGGAAGAAAATCAAAGTAACAGAGTGAGTAAAGCTAAACCCTGAAAGGGCCCCAAATATCATAGTGATCTCATATGATATTTGTCTTTCTCTGTCTTACTTACTTCACATAGTATGATAATCTCTAGGTCCATCTTGCTGGAAATGGCATTATTTTGGTTTTTTTATGGCTAATATTCCATTGTATATATGAACCACATCTGTTTTTTTTTTTTTTTTTCTTTTTTTAAGGCTGTGCCTGCAGCATATGAATGTTCGCTGGCAGGGGTCAAATCAGAGCTGCAGCTAGGGACTATGCCACAGCCACAGCAACACTGGATCCAAGCTGCATCTGCAACCTATGCTGCAGCTTGCAGCAACGCTGGATCTTTAACCCACTGAGCAAGGCCAAGGATCAGACCCATATTCTCCCTGAGACAATGTCGGGTTCTTAACCTGCTGAGCCACAGCAGGAATTTCTGTACCACGTCTTCTTCATCCATTCCTCTGTCAGTGGACATTCAGGTTGCTTCCATGTTTTGGCTATTGTAAATACTGCTACAAAGTCAAATTCACGTCTTTCACTGAGAAAGGCACTTAACCATTTGTGTGCAGTTTCTTTTGGTCAAACACTTTACATGTAAGATTCAATTTCAGGCAAACACAGTATAAATAGATATATATTCAGTATATATTTCCATTATGGTTTATCACAGGATATTGAATATAGTTCCTTGTACTATGCAGTAGGACCTTGTTGTTTATTTTATATATGATAGTTTGTATCTACTAATCTTAAACATGTAATTTATCCCTCTCTCATCCCCCTTTCCTCTTTGATAACCTTAAGTTTGTTTTCTATGCCTATGAGTCAGTTTCGGTTTTCTAAATAATTTTATTTGTGTCATATTCTATTTTTTCCATTTTTAAAAGTTTTATTGAAGTATAGTTGATTTATAATGATGTGTTAATTTCTGCAGTACAGAAAAGTGATTCAGTTATGCATACATACAGATCCTTTTTCATGTTCTTTTCCATTGTATTTTATCATAGAATACTGAATATAGCTCCCTGTGCTATAGAGTAGGGCATTATTTTATACACTCTATATATAGTAATTTGCTAACCCCAGGCCCTCAATCTATCTCTCCCCAATGGCAACCACAAGTTTGTTCTTTGCCTCTATGAATCTATTTGTTTTATAGATAATTTCTTTTATGTCATATTTTAGATTCCATAAGGCATTAGAATATTTGGATAATAATTATCTAATAACTTTCTTAAAAAAGAATGCATTGGAGGTAATTTTGTTGTTATTGCTCTTTTAGTTCTTACATGTCAAATTTATGATTTGACACTTGATTACCTCTGTACCTGTTCAATACAATCAATTTCCCATGTCTTCTCTCCCATGAACCTTGAAACCCTTCCACTCTCTGTCTCTATGAATTTCTCTACTCTAGGCACCTCTTGTAACTGGAATCATGGCATATTTGTCCTTTTCTAAATGGATTATTTCACTTAGCTGACTGTCTTCAAGGGTCATCATGCTGTAATGTGTGTCAAAATATTTTTTATCCATTCATCTGTCAATGAGTGCTTAGTTGGTGATTACAAA
Organism: Catagonus wagneri; assembly: GCA_004024745.2. Taxonomy (NCBI): domain Eukaryota; kingdom Metazoa; phylum Chordata; class Mammalia; order Artiodactyla; family Tayassuidae; genus Catagonus; species Catagonus wagneri. The sequence continues at coordinate 28,137,240 of PVHT020000521.1, forward strand.
AAAAATGCTTTTATAAATATGACTGTACCAGTACCTGTTTAGTCTGCTTTTTTAGTTCTTCGGGGGTAGGTAACCTGAAATGGAGTTGCTGAATTATAGAGTAATTAAGTATCTAATATTTTTGAAAGACAGCCTCCATTTTCCACCATCCAAATTATTCTCCTGAAAGTTACCTTCACCTTGCCCAAACCAAGAGTAAATAAAATGTTTTTCTAGAAATAGTAATGTGCTATACTAACTTCTAAATTTCAAGTTTGCTACATATTTAATGCAACTTTGAACCTTAAGAAAATGGTACAAGAACATCTTGTGGGGAGTTTGTTTTAACTGTGAATACAAAAAACAGCAAGTATCATATCTGTAATTAGTGTTGGGCCATAAAAAGAAAATGGCAAGTCTATTGATTTGTGTAACTATTACACAAGAAGCCATTATTCCAGATAAGCTGCTATGTGTTAATGGGTACACAGATAAGCATTTCTGGAATTCACAGCCCCGAGAAGAAACACATCTAAAAACATCCTCTAATACGGACTTGGAAATTATGTCAAAAGATTACAATTCAGGAAGGAATTAGTACTATCTGGAAATGAGAGAAAACTTGCTCAAGATGGTTTGGGGCATGCTTCTTGAAGGAAGAGAAATCATTTGCTGGGTAGACCAGATGGAAAGAAATCACACACGCATCGGCATAAACTCCAAGTATAGGGAGTCCTTGCTTCACTGAAGTGTGAGATCATACAAATTACCCCGCAAGCTGAACCGGGCAAAATGACCTTAATCCTCAAGGAGGAAATTTATTATTGTTTAGTGATCTTTGAAAACACTTCATTAAAACCTTATAAACTCTTTTACTGGTGGTTATAATCGCACAGTGTAAAACTGGTACTAAATTAGTACAATAAAATATTAGAAAGATTGAGAATCAAAGTGTTTTATTTCTTTATAAATAGTTCTTGTCTCTTCTAATTCTACAGCTTAGGATATGAAGTAAGAATCTTTTCTATGCCTGTGCAAATACTTACATACTTTCTTTGTTTGTTTAAGCTTCTAGCATTTTTTTGTTTGTTCTTTCATTTTGAGGAGTAAATCTGCAAATGCTTTCAACATGAAGGTTTGGGGCCCATCGCTTTCTTTGAGACAGCCTCATTCTTTTTGTCATGACCACTTTCCTCATTTATGTTGATACGGGCACCATCACCACAGGTCTTTAGCTAGATCTGTGAAATTGCAGAAATGACAGCAGTGTCAACATTTCTGTGGTTTCTATTTCTTCTATAACAAATTTTACGTTCGAATTGTAAGCCACTACCTGTACTCTCTCATTTTGCTTTTTTCATTGGCAGCACTTTCATATCCCTGGTCTGATTTTATCTTTCAATGATCTAGTTTTGTAAAACGTCATATGAAGTTATCATGGACGGAGAAGAAGATTATACAATGACATACTTTTCGGTTCGTGTGGGCACTGAATAGTAAATGGGCAGTGACCAGTCACCAAAGATTAGAAGACAGGACATGACTGGTCACACCGCTGTTATTCACAGTCATCTCTGCAGTAAAGAGTTACCTGCAAAGTTTATACTTCAGGTAGTTACTCCCTGTTAATGTGCTAGTGTGACTGGAATTTGAATTGTGTAGCTGGGGACTGATGTTCTTTAACTAAACCATGGTTGCTGGAATTCACACACACTAGCGCTACGCAAAGCATGTCTGGAAGAGGAAAATAATTAGAAAGGACGTTAGCAGAGAAGGCAGCGGGTGAGGGAGGTGGGGATAAGGAAGTGCCAGCCCTCCCCTTAGATCTCAGGGCACTGTTATAACCATGTTTAGTTATTCTCAGGAACTCTTGTTCTTACAAATGGATACACATCCTCTCACGGACCTCAAATACCCATTTTATATAATATTTTGAATAGATATTATTTACGTTATGTTGTAAATTTTGTCTGCTGTTAAACTAGCTCCTTTTTTTTACAGGCCCTACCTGCAGCATACGGAGGTTCCCAGGCTAGGGGTCCAACCAGCTATAAATGCTGGCCTATACCACAGCCACACCAACACAGGATCTTAGCTGCCTCTGCGACCTACACCACAACTCTCAGCACTGATTGAGGCCAGGGATCAAACCCATATACTCATGGATATTAGTTGGGATCTCAACCCACTGGGCCACAATAGGAACTCCCCAATTAACTCCTTATTAATGACAGTTGTCAGTGATTTTACTTTTTATTTATTTATTTTTTTTTGTCTTTTTGCCTTTATCTAGAGCCACACCCGCGGCATATGGAGGTTCCCAGGCTAGGGGTCTAACAGGAGCTGTAGTGCAGGCGTTCACCACAGCCACAGCAACGTGGGATCTGAGCCGTGTCTGCAACCTATACCACAGCTCACGGTAACACCAAATCCTTAACCCACTGAGCAAGGCTAGGGATTGAACCCGCAACCTCACGGTTCTTAGTTGGATTCGTTAACCACTGGGCCACGAAGGGAACTCCCAGTTGTCAGTGATTTTAACCAATAAAAATTTGTGACATATTAGAGTAGCTATGATACTAAGATACTGTTGACTACAGAATTACATTTTATGGTAGACTACGGTTCTTTAAATATCTGTTGTACTTATCAGGCAGACAGAAAGCACAGGTGTGAAACTACCTGGAGCAGAGTTGGCCTCTGACATCCATCTGGAGATCTGTTTCCTCCACAGATTCTATCACTATACTATTCATTTTCGTATTTGTTCACTTACATTGTTGATTTTATTTATTTATTTATTTGTTTGTTTGTTTGTTTGTTTATTTATTTATTTATTTTTGGCTACAGGTTGGGCATATGAAAATTCCCAAGCTAGGGGCCCAATCTGAGCTGCAGCTGCTAGCCTATACCACAGCCACAGAAACACTGGATCCAAGCTAAGTCTGCAACCTACACCACAGCCTGTGGCAACGCCAAGTCCTTAATCCACTGAATGAGTCCAGGGATCGAACCAACATCCTTATGAATACTGGTCAGGTTCGTAACCCACTGAGCCATAATGGGAACTCCTCTCTTACATTGTTTAGAAATACCATCTAGAGAGGAGGCAAACTGAAAATAAAGAACACCAAAACATAATGGTGAAGTGAATGAGTTTTGATACACTGTTCACAAACAAGTGTACATTTTGATTCTTCTTTAGTCACACTTTCTATTTTTCATATCATTTTTACTGTGTCCTGATATTTAATAGCTGTTTGTTTGTTTGTTTGTTTGTTTTCCTTTTTATGGTTGCTTCCACGGCATATGGAAGTTTCTGAGCCAGGGATGAAATCAGAGCTGTAGCTGAAGTCTACGCCACAGTCATAGCAACACTAGATCTGAGCCACATCTGTGACCCAGGTTGCAGCTTGCAGCAATGCCAGATCCTTAACTCACTGAGCAAGACTAGGGATTGAACCTGTATCCTCACAGAGACGATGTCTGGTTCTTAACCTGCCGAGCCACAACAGGAACTCCTAGAGTTGTGTGCGTTCTTGATCTGAATCTTCAGACACGTATAGAAAAGGAAAGGATTAAAATGATAACATATGCCTAACCAATGGCCTGGAAATCTTTGCCTCAGCCAGATCATTAAAATTATGAAACAAATGGTGTGTTTTATATTCCCATTCATAACTGTAGTGTCCTGTCATATTTTCTCATCTTAGATTCTTTACTTAGTTGCTTTCGGCCTTTCTCTATATCTTCTTACCTAATGAACATTCATCTTTTGGCATCACTTGAAAGAAGGTGACAATCAGCATTTCTCTCAGTTAAATTATAACTGAGAATGGTAAGCAGTGTCTTTTTTTTCTCTTCCATTTCTTCATCGTGAGAGCGCTTTAAAGATATCACCCTGCAAAAACTTTTCAGGGTTGTTTTTTAAGAGTATTTTTCTATTTTTAATAAAATTTTTCTATGGCTCTCAAAGACTTTGTTATATGCATTAGTGCATGACTGAAATAGGCATTCACTCTTATAGTTTATAGTCTTGTATACAAACATATCTTTTAGCTTAGAAATTTAAATCTTCTTTCCACGGCTATGTGGTTAGGTGGGGAAATTGCCAGGTGATTGTTAAGTGTTTTGTCATTTCCCAGTCCTGAATTTTGTACTTTTTCTCCATTTATTGAAGTAATTAAGTGAGGGGTATTTTGTGTTATTTCATTTTTCAACCAGCTAGAAAGTTAGTGACATGGATATGCCCTCTGAGATGATTCCAAATGCATAAATAACATGGATTCCAAGAACAATGATTTCTCAAGACCTCTCTGCTATTTGCTAAGGGAAGCGAGAAGGAGAAACTGGGAATTCTGCCCTGGAAATGCTACCATCAAACTAGTATTAGTTTGGTCAGGGTTTTACTTTGGCCCCGTAAACACTAATTTGTCCACAACCCTGCACTAGGGCTTGAAAAAATTCCTGGAGGTTGGAAGGTAAGACCCAAGGTATAAGGTTAGCACACATAGATCAGAGTGGGAAGTGTAAGAAATGAAAGACCAGCTGACATGTCACAAAAAATCCCTTTCTCATTTGCAGAGAAATTAGTTTTCTGATTTATATGTTTTCCATTACCAATTTTTTTCCAGCTTTTCAGGCAAATAGAAACACACAGGGTGAGCTGTTTTGCAGAACATTATGGTTTTATGGTTTACCTATGTTGCCCTGTGAATTAAAGATTCGGGAGTTCCCATGTGGCTCAACATCTTAAGGATCTGACATAGTATCCATGAGGATGTGGGTTTGATCCCTGGCTTCATTCACTGGGTTAAGGGTCTGGTGTTTCTGTGGCTGCAGTGTAGACCGAACTTGCAGCTCCAATTTGACCCCCAACCTGGGATCTTCCACATGCCACAGTTGTGGCTATTAAAAACAAACAAAAAATTGTTTCATTTTTTTATTGCTAAGAGTTCATGTATCCATTCCCCTATTGCTGGATATTTAGGTTGCTTCTACTTTGGAGCTGAGAACTGCACATAATGACTCTTGGCACATAATGACTCTGTCCAGACATCTGCACTAATTTATGAACCGGCTCCAGCACGGCTTCTCACAGCATAAGGCAGTGTCCCCAGATCACTCTAGGACCCTCTAAACACCCACCTGGAAAAGCTCAAACTGATGGAGAATTTACCATTGGTTTACTGTTTGCCAACAACCAGTGACAAAGCCCCCAGACTTCTCTTTCTTAGAACATTTCTTAAAAGTGAGAATGCAAATTCTTTTTCTAATTTGCTCTGGCAAGTTCTCTAATTTCCCAGCATAATGGTGAAGAAACGATTTGGTCCTTCCTCACATATGACCCAAATCATGCTCACTACAATTTCAATGACAGCCTTATTTCTCCTAATTAGTAGAAAGAATGGACCCTATCCCTTATCTTATATCTAATCACATGGCCAGATAGTAAATTCCTTTCTAGCTCACCTGCTTTCATTTGTGCTTGGAAACTTTCATTCCAATACACCAGTGGCAGACACATCTTAAGCTGTAAATGTTTTAGGTATTTGCTAATTAGGATCGGGTCTTTTTTCCAAGTCACAGTTCTTCCAAGGTACCAGAAATCTGTGAATAGCAGAGAAAATGACAGAATTTAATTCACCTTTCTTGAGAATTCTTAATGCCAAAATGCTCAAATTGTTTTCCATGGTACAACTAAAAATAAAAATTGTGTTTACTTTTCAGAGTAAAACTGTAAACTGTCCATCCTCAATAAAATTGCTATAAATCTAAATCTTATCATTTGTAATATGTTTGTGCACTAATTCATAGACATATTTTTTTTCTTTTTTTTCTTTTTTTGCCTTTTCTAGGGCCGCACCTGCAGCATATGAAGGTTCCCAGGATAGGAGTCAAATTGGAGTTGTAGCTGCCAGCCTACGTTACAGTCACAGCAATGCCAGATCCGAGCTGCACCTACAGCCTACATCACAGCTCACGGCAATGCCAGATTGTTAACCCACTGAGCAAGGCCAGGGATCGAACCTGCAACATCATAGTTCCCAGTCGATTCGTTAAGCACTGAGCCACAACAGGAACTCCTGCCTACGTATTTTGAGTCAGTCTTTTCAGAACTCATTCTGAAAAAAGAGAGTCAATAGAGCAATATTTAAGGGATTTTAAAATTATATTTATATGAACGCTGAGGTTTTGTGTTTACTTTTACCACCGTATGTTTAGTTGGTTCAAGAGAAAACTATGAGTATGAAACCCCATGCCATAGATTAACACACAGAATAAAAGAGAAAATTGGTTGTAAAACATTTTATGCTTCAAAATCACCTGGGATCATGTTAAAATACAGCAGTTCACCAAGCCCTGCCTCTAGAATTTCTGAAGTCTGGGGACAGACCTAAGAATCTGTGTTTCTAACACATTTCCAGCTGATGGTGCTGGTATGGGTGTGACCCTCTGAGAACTCCTGACAATGACCTTAGAGAAAAAATGGATATTCCTAAGTATGTCTGAGATGCTAAGATGTGAAGCTGCTAGTATCTCTGACTTTGGTGTGGTACCCAAAATGTAAAGTAAGTCTGAAGTCTTACCCATCTGGAAAGGAGACCTGAGCTTGTTGGTAAATCCCTTTCTCAGGCAAGAACAATGTAAGGAACTAGAATTGGGCTGAGCCTGTAAGTAGTGGGCAGGGGTGTACTGGCTAGCAATTCAGCTGGAGATCTTGGGGGAGGAACAGCTTTTTAAAGCAATCCCTGCAACTTGAAGTATGACACTCCTTTAGAGTGGGGTGAGAGTAACACATAATCCTTTAAAAGTCCAGAGAACACTACCAACACATAAATTTGAGAGCTCACTGTAGCAAGAGAAACTGACTTGCTAAAGCATAACATTTGCAAGAAGGCTTCACTTTCATGGGTGTGTCCTGATTTCTCTTGTGAAGAAGCTATGGTTTGGGTACAGAGGCGAGTTCCCAAGTCAATATTTCTGCTCCTTATTAATCGAGTGGTTTGGCGCAATTTGATTGATTTCTCCAGTCTTCCAATGATAACTGAAAACTCTTTGCACCATATAATGTATAGATTATGGGAATGATCAACCATAGTAAAGGGCAGGCATATGGTTTTTAAAGTTCAGTAGGAATTACTAAAACTTGATCTTACTATCTAGCTGTTTGGTAGGTAGGTATTTTGAAATGTCAGGACTTAGGGTAAGTAGCCATAGCTGCAACCATAGTTTGGGTATTAAGTTTTTTCTTATTTCTTAACAATGAGAAGAGAAAAGATTAAGGACAGACATTTTGTAGTTATTTCTCCACATGCCCAATTTTCACAAGGAGTCAATACTACCCTTTAGTTGAGTCATAAAAAGAAAATCAACATGACATTCACAATTTACTAGGCAAGTCAAACTGCCTTCCTGGGGGGTTTCTATAATAAAAGACCGTCATTCACTTCATCCATTTCAAAACCAGACTGGAGTCCTAAGGGAAAATTTCCCTGAAGAACTAACATTTTTCATGTTGTATGTATGCAAAAGGCCGTAATTCTTAATGTGCCAGCAATTTTTCTTAAGTGTCATAAAAAAGGGAAGAGGGTAAAACTACCGTGTTACCAATTGAAATAAACCTGAAGAGTCCTGTGTTCAGCATTTTCTAATTTACCTTTTCTAAGGTCTATTTACAGTGGTATTTGTCTCTCACTGTAAGATAAGTGGCTTTTTCTTTTACTCATATGGATGTTACTGCTGCTTCTAATCATTCTCATATTGTTAATCATGGTTGAAAACAGGTTCAGGAAGTTCCCATCATGGGGCAGTGGTTAACCAATCCGACTAGGAACCATGAGGTTGCAGGTTCAATCCCTGGCCTCGCTCAGTGGGTTAACCATCTGGCGTTGCCATGAGCTGTGGTATAGGTCACAGACGCGGCTCGGATCTGGTGTTGCTGTGGCTGTGGCGAAGGCTGGCGATGTAGCTGTGATTCGACCCCTAGCCTGGGAACCTCCATGTGCAGCGGGTGCGGCCCTAAAAAGCAAAAAGAAAAGAAAGGAAAGGAAAGGAAAAGAAAATAGATTCAAAAACAGGTGCTTTTTTATTTCCTTTATTTGAGTGAGTTCTCTGGTGTCCTACACATAGTAGGCACTGCACACACATATGTATACCCAAACAGCAAGGCTAGTTACAATAGCAAACATGTGAACAGCCTTTACTATTTCATTCAGTCTCTTTTGTGAAAGATTCTGATGAAATAAGGTGTTTCTTAAATAGCTTTGCCGTCATACTCTTCAGAGAAGGGAAAATCCTTCTGTTTTTAAAAATCATTGCAACCGATGTTGCAGTGTTTCATGTTAACATGGAGAGGAAGGAAAATGGCTATTTTCTTCTTTTCTGGATTTGTTCATAACTGAGCCTTGAAGACAATTCTCATCTTTGAAATATTAGTCTTCATAAACATAATGAAAGAAAACAGGCATGGCCCCTGCCCTTGAGATGCTCATACATATTACAGAATCTCTTGCTCATCCTAAGGTTATACGATTACATTGATAATGTGCCTAGGACAAAAAGATACATACACACACTCACACACACACACACACATGCATACACACATACATGCATACACACACACATGCATGTACACACACATACACACACGCACAGAATCCTGGCATTCTACTGAATGCTATTTTCTATTTTCTATATGGAAAGAGAACAAAACATGTCTACAATACAAATTACAGTTTTCAGTATTTTTTCAGTGAATTTTTTTACGGTGTTGTCTAAATTGAATGGTGATTAGTGTTCCTTCACATGCATTCACTCTAACCTTCCCCCAGAACAAGGTCCCAGTCAAAAACATTACCTCGCCTCTAGTCCACATCTTCTCATATCTGCAGTGCCCGTTCAAACTCCTTTACATTGCTGCAATGAGAATTCTCTTCTCCATTTAAATTCCACCTCATATTTTAGTGGCAAAAATTAAGCCATATAGAAGACTACGCTTTCTCACCCTGCTGCTCTTCCAGACCTGCTCCCCAAAGGCAGCCAGTTTTTAATTTTTGACCACTCAATGAATACTTACTAATTGCACTGTGTTTGAGGCATTTCTTCCTTCATTTATTCATTCATTCTCAAATCACAACTACAAGGGAGCCCTTGTTCAAGGAGCTAGTGATCTGAACTTGAAATAAACTAAAGACAGATATGAGCTAAATTCTGCAGAGCAGTGCTTTTCTAGCTGCCTAGTGTGAAGGATGAGATGTCTTCCAGTCAATTCATTATAGGCTGACATTGTTATACAATGTAGAACTGGAAAAATGAAATTAAAAACAAAAACTACAACCACCTGTGTCATGCAAAAAGTCTTGGGCCAGGGACTGAATCCATGCCACAGCAGGTTCTATACCGGATCCTTAACTCACTGAGCCATCAGGAATGTCTCATCTTGTGATTTTTAGATTATCAGGATGGCATTTACATCACGCTCTATAATCATAATTAAATTTTCTACACTTCTTTATTTGTTACATAAAAATCATCATGTAGTGATGATGTATTTCTAATTTTGTAGAAATAAATTTCACGACAAAACCGGGTAGATTCTTAAGTTGTACCTTCTCTTTTATAAATCTAATGCAGAACTCCTGTGACAATCAGTGGAAACAATGGCAAGTATTTTGGACTGTTGTTTGTTGGTTTTTGGTCACGCCCCTGGCATATGGAAGTTCCCCAGAGGGGGACTGAATCCAAGCTGCATCTGCAGCCTACGCTGTAGCTAAGGCAATGTGGAACCTTAACCCACTGCACTGGACTGGGAGTAAAACCCACACCTCAGCAGTGACCCAGACCACTGCAGAGACAATGCCAGATCCTTAACTCACTGCACCACAGCAGAAACTACTGGACCATCTTTTCACTCAATCAAATACTCAAAATTTCATACTGCTTGTTTTACTTTATTCAAGCAATAACTTTCTTGTGCCTTTCTTTTTCTCATTTGTTCATTACCCCTTGGGATTTTTTGTCTGTTTGTTTAACTTATTATTTTTCTTTATTCATCATATCATAGATGTCTTACAACTTACTTATGTTACCTACATTATTGAAATCATTCCATTTTTTTATCTTGGAAAAATATTTCATGCAGGCCTCTGAATTTGTATCCTAATTCAGAACAAATAGAATACTTGCCAGGATTATCAATTTTGGCCATCCTGAGACTTCCTCACAAAATTCTGTGATTATAACCCACTTTTGTGATACTTACTTTTGGTAACCTACATCTTCAGTTATCCTCCTAAAAAATTGTATGAAAGAGATATTCACTGATTCTTTGCAAAGGCAACATTTTGAATAATTTTTCCTCAGAATTTTTTTGACCTCTTTTTGTTGGTGATTTGTAGGCCGTGGTGGCAAGAACTTTTCACTTACTCTAACTATTATCTTTATACCTTTATTTTTTTACTCATAAACTTTAGCAATCACTTATGGATGTTCTTATAAAAGCCAGTTTCCAATGTTATCCATAAGACATCTTATAACAAGGTATTTCACGTTCCTCTACCATTCTAGAAGTGAATTAAGATACTGTATTGTGCTGAATTTTCAGAGCACTATATCTAACTGTGGATCATTGAAAAATAACTCATCCTCAGAGGTACTCAGCCTTTGCGAGCTGTAGGATCATATCACTTCCAGCTGAGAAAGACATATTGACATATATAGTTTTATATCTATCTATGAATTATTAAACCACATAGGAATTATTATTACTATAAACAACTATTTTCCCTGTATTTTTTGTTATCTAACTCCCCTTTAAATTCATAAGCTGGAGTAATTCCCAATCCTAGAGTTTCTTTCCTTTCCTCTCACACTCTGCCCTTTTTTAAAAAATTATTTTTGCAAAGACTATTCCTTGTGTGTACATTCAAAAGTCTCTGCTTTTCAATTTCACATTCAGCTAAATTTTTTTGTTTGTTTGAATTTTGTTTTTCCTTTTTTTTTTTTTTTTGACTGTGTGACATCCTATCTAGGAGCATTTTGGGATTTTTGTTTGTTGTTTTTGTTTTTTAATTTTATTGGAATATAATTGACCTAGAAAGTTGTGTTAAAGATGTATAACAAAGTAAATCAGTCATACATGTACATATATCCATTCTTCTTTAAATTCTTTTCCCATGATGAGTGATTTGAATCTCACTGTTTTCAAGACTTTCTGTCTGTCCTTCATTGTTTTTACTATCATGTGTCTAAATGTAGATCTCTTTAGTGTTCAGAGAGCTCCTTGGATGTGCAGATTGGTTACTTTTATAAAATGTCAGAACTTTTCAGCTATTATAGCACCAAATACATTCTTGACTTCTTTGTCTTTCTCCTCTCTTTCTGTGCACCCGTTATGCATATGTGGGTGCACCTGATGGCTTTCACATTTCTCTGAGGCTCTGTTCAGTTTTTAATTTGATTTTCTCTCTGTTCTTCAGATTGCATATGCTCTTCCTAGCTTCAAATTTGCAGACTTTCCTTTTCCAGCTCAAATCTGCTAGAGCCCCCCTACTGAATTCCCCATTTTGGTTATTCTACTTTTCAACTCCATAATTTCCATTGGATTCCCTTTGTGATTTCTCTCTCTGTTGCTAGTCGCCTTTTTATGAGACATTGTCACCACCTTCATTTAATTCCTCAAATAGGGCTTCCTTTAATTCTTTTTAATGTAGTTATAAAAGCTGCTTTGCCATCCTTGCTAAGTCCTACATTTGACACTGTCTAAGGACATTTCAATTGCACGCATTTTTTTTTCCTGTATATGAATCACACTTTGCTGTATTTTTGCATGTCTCTTTATTTTTAAAACTGGCCATTTTAGATAACTGATTATAACCCTTCTGGATACTACATCCCAGTCCTCACTACCACCCTGCCCCCCTCCCCAAGGGCCTGTTGTTAGTGTTTGCTTAGGAACTTGACTGGAGCAGTTTGGTAAAGGCCATTTCCCCCGCAGCGTGTAGCTTCGATGCCCCTTCACAGAAGGTATTGTTTGGGCCTGGGCACAGACCTCTGAGCATCAACGACAACTGTGGTCTTAGTCAAGCTCTCTCTGAGTTCCCAGTTAAGCTATTAGCTGGTCTGCTTCTTTGGGTGTCACACTCAAGCTCTTCCCCTTGATAACCTAACAGCTGATTCTTCTATTGTTTTGCGCAATACCCTGGGGACATAAATTGCCCTGTGACCGAATCCAACTAAAGTGGCAATTTTGCAGAAGCAGGGAGTAGCCAGTATCTGAGACTTTCCTCAAGTCTCAGCAGGGGACTTCTTAGCTGTCTCTTTTCCTAGTTCTCTTTCCATACGTTTGAGCCTGTTCACTATATTTTGCTCGTTGCTAATGCTATCGCGGAGCTACTAACTTCTTTGCTTACTGCCAAGATGTTCCTTAGGCGTAAACTTTGCAAGCTCTTTTCCAAGTAAAGTCAACCCCCTGTGGGAAAACTGCAGAAATCTCTGATCCTCCCATAGGCCTCCTCCCTAGGCAGAATATTTATGCCATTGACCTTCTTGGTTTGGTCCTTTCATCATGGAGTTAGCAATGTACAAGCAAGGTGAGCAGAGTAAGTGGATTTGCAGTATTCTCCACCTGCTGTGCTTGGGGTATGCCTTCTGCCTCTTGAGTGGGGTTTGGTGGGCAAGAAACTCAGAGCCTCCTGGCATCTCCTACCTGGAATAGGATTTTCATGATATAGCATATGCTGAGGAGAAGGATGAGAGGCTCTTACTGCCTGGGCCTCCTGGAGTTAAACTCTTGTTTTAGACTAGGTACTGGGAGAAGAGGGTACCCACAGTCTTGGCCATGGTCATGTAGAACAGAATTTCCTTCACAGTGAGTTGGATGAGGGGGTGGGTCCAAGAGCAGGTGATGGCTTAACTCATGCACGCACACACATGCATACACACACTCACACACTCACACACAGATATTCTTATTGTTCTTACAAATATTTAGTAGATTTTCTTGAATAAACATTTCTTCATTCTCCATGTGTTCTTAAGAAAGCTTTCATACCTTTTAATTTTGTACTATCATTTTTAACCAAAAGGTTGTTTCACTGAAGAGAGGGTTTTCTGAACTCCTCACATGGCCATTCTGGAGTGAAAAAGCACACTTTTTTTTTTTTAATGTCTGTAACTGTGGCATATGGGAGTTCTGGGCCAGGGATTGAATGCCGGATCCTTTAACCCACTGCACTGGGCCAGGGATTGAACCGATGCCACCTCAGGGACAAGCTGGATCATTAACCTACTGTGCCACAGCAGGAACTCCAAAAAGCACATTTTTGACTGCAGAATTTATTCTAAGGGCAATGAGACTTGGGGGGAAAGAAATAAAATATATGTCTGCAGGCCTTAACAGCCACAAAATGTTTATAAAGGGCTCAAGACTAGAGCAGGTCTTTGAACTGCAAGTGAGAGTGTGATACACAGACCTGTATGATGTCCATACATGCAAAGGGTCATTAAAGCATGGATAGCTGAACTCCTAAATATTTGTTTTACTGGAAACCATTTATTAGTTTATATAAAATACCTGGAATGTATCTGGAAGTTGTATATAAATATCCTTAGAAATTCCAGGAAGTAATTATCTATGATTATTTTTCTAGAGTGTGAGCAAAAAGGACATGCCATACTTAAGCAATCAGGAATGAGTAGGGTACATATTTTATTCACATTTGCTGGTTGAGGATGGTTCATTTAAATGAAAATAGATGTTCATGTCTGCCCACAGTTCTGAGTTTGTGCATCAGCTGGAGGGCACAGAAGACAGTGGGCCTCTTGGCTAAAAATGAATGAAGATTAATTAATTAACATTTCATGATGAAAGGTCTGAAAGGAACACGTGATATTTGCTTTCATTTTGATTGAGGTTCTTAGGGTATAATTACATATTATTTCAGTTACACAGGTGCCCACTTGATAGTTTTGTAGTTTGAATTTGCTATGCTTCCATTTGGCATTACAATCCTCTTTCTCAGTCTGATAGATTATCTATCAGATATTTCTTTTCTTTAATTATTACCACTAATTTAACACAAGAAAAGCAGATTTCTCCTCCTGTCGTGGTTTCTCATCCATTTCTCTGATAGCCCAGCCATTGGCTATGTGAGAGCTGAAACTGGAAACCTCGGATGACAATTATCCAGGGATTTGGATTTGGTTTATGCGGCTGAGTCATGGCATCCTCAGAACACTCACTGTGCTTCCCCGAACCCCCTGCCTTAGGCAACCATGGTTACTGATTCCAAATACTCACTTCTATGGCTTGAAATCAATATTTTATTCTTCATCACAAACTCTGCCTCTGGACTCACTCCTATCGACTGCGTTACTGCCTTCACTTGCCTCTATCCTGACAACAATAACAATCTTGTCTCCTGTAGCTACTTTTGAACACACTGAAAATGGGATAAATAAATGCATTCTTTTTATAGTCTCTTTGCCTCCTCCCAATAGAATTCTCTATCATGTTCTAGATATAACTTGTCTGAATTGATTGAAACTGTGAGATGGGGCAATTATAACCTCCCAAAGAAAACTGTCTCTAGTTCATGACAATTGGAGAAAATGTTCCTTTCCATACTGTAAGACCCAGGCAACAGATGCGGATTTAGGTCCCCATAAATCCCTGATTGATCAAAAGAAAGCTTTAAAACCCAATAGGTCTTAGAACAGTACTTGGCCCTGAAAAGAGTGGAATAATGCCATACCATACCAAGTGAAGTAAGTCAGACAGAGAAAGACAAATATCATATGAGATCACTTATATGTAGAGCCTAATAAAAACGATACAAAGGGATTTATTCACAAAAGAGAGGCAGACTCAAAGCCTTCAAAACCAAACTTATGGTGAGCAAAGGTGAAGCGTTGGGGGGAGGAATAAATTAGGAGGTTGAGATTAACATATGCACATTACTACATATAAAATAGATAAGTAACAAGGACCTACTGCATAGCACAGGGAAATCTACTCAACACTGTGCAATAACCTATATGGGAGAAGAATCAGAGAAGGGATGTAAGTATATATATAGATATATATATATAGATATATAGATATAGATATATATATATAACTGATTCATTTTGCTGTACACCTGGAATAATACAACATTGTAAGTCAACTATATGCCAAATAAATAAATAAATAAATAAATATATCTTCTAATAGGAAACAAAACAAACAAACAAACAAAAACCCAAGATGGTCTGAAATATACATTCTGAAATGCCACATTAAAATTCATTTACACATCCTGGCGAATTTTTGTCATACCTCAGACAGTGAGGTCAAGGAAATTACTAGATGGGTTATCTCTATATAGAAACCATAATACTGTAAATTAAATTGTCTTCAGATAATGCTCTTCTATAATTACTTGTCTTTCTACTTCCTACCATTTCTCTGCTTGCATTTCTACATGGTGCCATGGTTTCTTCATGTTAGAATGCATATAACTCCTGTTCAGAGCTTCCCTGGAAAAACCCCACCTAGTTTTTCCTATTTTATGTATGCATTTCCTACATAAAAGGAAATGATGAAAGCCTCATTATTTCTAGACAACTTGGAAGACTCAGTCTAAAACACAGTTCATAGCAACTCTAGAAGACTCCCAAACATGAAGATGGTATGAACACAGAACCAAACCAAGATCACTCCTTTCCTACAAGCAAGTGAACTTATTTTCCAATCACTGAAATGGGTTCACTGGCGGGACAGGGGGGTGGGATATGTATGAATTTGCAGATGACCTAGTGAGGTGCTGACTTCCAAAATTTAACCCTAATCTAACAAGCTTCAGGCAACATTTGAGACTCTGTCACAAAGCAAACCACTAGACTAGACTCTAACAGAACTCCTGAGATTAGCAGACTAGGAGGCCTACTTTAGATGGGTTAATAGCCAGAGAGGCTTTTAGTCTCCTGCTGGAACCACTCACAATGTGATATAGGAGGTCAGATCTTCTCTCAGAGGTAAAATTCATAATCCCCTCTCCCCCACACCCCACCCCACACATGCAAGAGGAGAAAAGCCTCACAGTTAATCTCTTCTGTGCTGACATTTCCTTCTTCTAAACGCTGGTGCCTAGAATCACATCTAATCTCTCTTCTTGGGAACTATCTTAGTCCACTCAGGCTGTTACAACAATAATAGAATACCAAGCAGTTGGTGGCTTAAACAAAGAAATGTATTTCTGTGGTTCAGGAGGCTGGAAGTTCAACATCAAGGTACCATCAACATTGTTTCTGGTGATACCTTCCTGGCTTGTAGATGGCCACTTTGTGGCAAGTCCTCACATGCCCTTTCCTCTGTGTTTGAGTGGAAAGGGGTGTCTCTGGCGTCCATTTCTCTTCTTACAAGGACAGCCATCCCAACAGATAGGATCCCAACCTTAGGACCTCATTTAACCTTTTAAAAAAAATATATTGGAGTATAGTTGGCTTATGGTGTTGTGTTAGTTTCAAGTGTATAGCAAATTGATTTAATTATACGTGTACATATATCCATTTTTTCTCGGCTTCTTTTCCAATATAGGTTATTACAGAGTATTGAGTAGAGTTCCCTGTGCTATACAGGAGGTCCTTGTTGTTAATCTATTTTATATATAATACTGTGTATATGTCAATCTAAAACTTCAAATTCATCCCTCCTGACAATGACAATGTTTACCCCTTTGCTAACCAAAGTTTGGTTTTGGAACCTTTGAATCTGTTGCTGTTTTGTGAATAAGATCTTCTGTATCCCTTTTTATTAGATTCAGCATATTAGTGATATCATATGATATTTGTCTTTTTCTGTCTCACTTCACTTAGTGTAATAATTTCTAGGGCCATCCATGCTGCTGCACATGGCATTATTTCATTATTTTTTGTGGCTGAGTAGTATTCCGTTGTGTGTATGTACCTCATGTTCTTCATCCATTCCTCTGTCAATGAATATTTAGGTTGCATCCATGTCTTGGCTATTGTAAATAGTGCTTGACTTCATTTAACCTTAATTAACTCTCTCAAGGCCCTATCTTCAAAAGATAGTCACATTGGGGTTGGGGCTTCAATATATGGGTTTGGGGAGCCCCAAATTCCATCTGTAACAGGGTCCTTGGCTGCAAATAGAGGATGGCTCACTTCCTAACTTTTCTAGTTTCTAGTAAGGCAGAAAACCACTTAGATCCACTTCCTTTAATTAATCAATTCTTTAAATGATCTCTCAAGCCTGTCCTACTTCTCTTTCCCCAAATTTTATCTGAGTTATATAACATTTATATAGTGACAGAGATTGGATTAAGATGGCGGAACAGAAGGACTGGAGCTCAACTTCTCTCCCAAATAACAGCAAAACTACAACCAAATGCTGAGCAGCCTTCAACCAAATGGACTGTAAGCCTCCAAAAAAGATATTCTGCTCCAGAAGACAAATAGGAGACCACATCAAGAAGTAGGAGGGGCGATTACACGATAGAAGCAACCCCATACCTCCCAGGTGGGAAGCCACACAGACTGGAAAGTAACTGCATCACAGAGACTCAGCTACAGGACTGAGAGTTCTGAGCCCCACGTCAAAACCCCATGCCTAGGGATCGGGCAGAGGGAGAAAGAGCCCCCGGAGCATCTGGCATTGAGGGCAGGTGGGGCTTGTGTGCAGGAGCTCCACAGGACCGGAGGAAACAGAGACCCCCATCCTTGAAAGGCACACACAGACTTTCACGTGCACTGGGTCCCAGGGCAAAGCAGTCTCCTTAGGAATCCGGGTGGAACCTTACTGCAATTCTTGAAGGATCTCCTGGGAATGTAGGGGTGACTGTGCCTTGTTGTGGGGGAAAGGCATTGGAGGTGAAGATCTCGGGAACATTTATCAGCCTGCATTTCTCTGGAGGGGGCCATTTCTTGGAAAATCTGGCCCATCCCATCAGCACTGAGAAGCCCCAGGCCAAACAACAATACAGGTGGGATCACAGCCCCACCTATCAGTAAACAGGCTGCCTAAAGACCACACAGACAGCCTCTAATCTCATCCAGAGACAAAGCCCCACCCATCAGACAGATAGGAATCAACCCCACCTAGCAGTGGACAGGCACCAGTACCTCCCATTAGGAAGCCTACAGCAAGCCCCCTCCATACCAATTTAGTCACAGAGGAGGCAAACGCCAGAACTAAGAGAGGCTACAACTCTATTGTTGGCAAAAAGGTCATCGCACCAAAAACCTATAAAAATGAAAAGACAGAAAAGTATAACACACATAAGGGAGAAAGAGAAAAGCCCAGAAAAACAGCTCAGTGATGAGATTATCAGCCTCCCAGAAAGAGACTTTAGATTGTTGATGTTGAAGATGATGCAAGGCATTGGAAATAAACTGGAGGCATAGACTGATAATTTACAGGAAACACTGAGCACAGAAATACAAGCTGTTAAAGTTAAATAAGAAGAGATGCAAAATACAATAACTGAAATAAAAAATTAATTAGAAGCAGCCAACAATAGAATACAGGAGGCAGAAGAACGAATCAGCAAGGTGGAGGACATATTAGTGGAAATCACTAAGGCGGAAGAGAAAAGAGATAAAAGATTGAAAGGAAATGAGCAGAGTCTCAGAGAACTCTGGGATAATGTTAAACACACCAACATCTGTATTATAGGGGTGCCAGAGGGAGAAGAGAGAGAGAAGGGGACAGAAAAACTATTTGAAGAGATAATAGCCAAAAACTTCCCTAATATGGGAAAGGAACCACTCAGTCAAATTCAGGAAGCACAACAAGTACCATATAAAATAAACCCAAGGAGGAACACCCCCAGACACATATTAATCAAAATGACCAAAATTAAAGACAAAGAGAAAATGTTCAAAGCAGCTAGGAAAACAAAACAAATGACATACAAGGGAACTCCAATAAGGTTATCAGCGGATTTTTCATCTGAAACTCTGCAGGCCAGAAGGGAATGGCATGATATACTTCATGTGATGAAAGGGAAAAACTTCCAAACAAGATTGCTTTACCCTGCAAGGCTCACATTCAGATTTGAAGGAGAGATCAAAACCTTTACAGATAAGCAAAAGCTAAGCGATTTCTGCAACACTAAACCAGCTTTACAACAAATCTTAAAGGAATTTCTCTAGTCAGAAAAGAAAAGGCCACAACCAGAAACAAAAACACCACAAATGACAAGGCTCACCAGTAAAGGCATATATACAGTAAAGATACTAAACCATCCATGCACAACTATGCTACCAAAATCAGAAATCTTGAGAAGAGAGCACAAATGCAGGTCACTGGAGATGCACGTGCAATTAAGAAACCAACAACTTAAAACAATCTCATTTTTATATAGACTCCTATATCAAAACTTCAGGGTAAAAAAAAAAAAAAAA
>PVHT020000521.1:28163153-28179182 GCA_004024745.2 Catagonus wagneri
ACTCCTTGAGGCAGATACATTAAGATCACTCAGTGACAGAAAATTTTAAGTATTACAAGTGTCTAGTTGAGTGGGAATAAACCATCCTGTATAAATTTGGAGCTCTTGAATATATTATTCACTGTTGATTTGTACAAGCATCCTTTACTTACAACAAAATAACTTTCCAATTTACTGTATTTGCTAAAACTTTCTTGGAAGGACAAAAACTTAAAGGCAACCTCCACTCTCAAGGTGCTCACAAATTAACAGGTAGAGAAAGTTATCAACAGTTAATTTGAAAATCAAACTGCTGATTAGCAGTACAAGACAGCAAGAGAAGCGATGTCATAAGGTGGTAAGTGATTAATTGCCCCTTGAATTACATTGACAGTAATTGATAGAGGGCTTCAAAGAAGGGAGAAGTTATCTAGTGACCCTGAGCCATTCCAAGGTGAACCTGTGCCAAGAGTGTCTTGGTTTTCAAAGTAGTCAGAAGGGTAAAGCACTTCAAATCCCTTTTACAAGATTAAAGAATGTTGATACTTTCTTTTTGTCATTTTTTTTAAAGTTTTATTGAAGTATAGTTGATTCACATGATTGTGATAATTTCTACTGTGTAACAATGTGATTCAGTTATACATGTACACACACCCATTCTCTTTTAGATTATTTTCCCACATAGGTTATCACAGAATATTGGGTAGAGTTCCTGTGCTATACAGCAGGTCACCAGTTGCCAGTGTTTCTATATATGTGTACATATGTGCATAGGCCAATCCCACACCACACAGTCCACCACTCCCACCCCACCCACCTGTCCCCTTTAGTAATCGTAAGTTTTTCAAAGTCTGCGTTTGTTTCTGTTTTGCAAATAAATTCACTTGTATCCTCCTTTTAGTTTATATTTTATTATTTGTCTTTCACTATATAACTTCACCCAGTATGATAATTTCTGTGTCCATTCATGTTGCTGCAAATGGCATTATTTCATGACTTTTTATGGCTGAGTAATGTCCCACTGTATATATATACCACATCTTCTTTATCCATTCATCTGCTGATGAACACTGAGGTTGCTACCACTTCTTCGCTATTGTAAATAGTGCTGCAATGAACATTGGGGTGCAAGTGTTTTGGGAATGGTGATTTCCCTGGGTAGATGCCCAGGAGTGGGACTGCTGGATCATATAACTATCATATGTTGATACTTTCTACGTGATTGAAACTGTACTGCATGCTGTATATATTACCTTATACATCTATATACATTTCTTTAATCTTTACACCCTGAGGATTAGATACTAATACCTACTTTATGGATGAGAAAACCAAGATTAATGAAGTGAGTAATTAAGTGATCCAAAGTCATATAACAGCTGAGTACAAGATTTCAATCATGTTTGATCACTCTGTATCTTGTTCATGTGACATTCCATGAAACTAATATGGGTATATGCGCTTAATAGGGAAAAAAACAATCATGTGAAAGAGGTGATTTTGCCAGACCAATGAGTTTTAACTATAATTTCTTCCGGTAGGGATGCATTTTGATGCTACCGATTTCAGTTTAAAAGCTTGGATTTTTCTGTCTCTCTATTCTACCCTCTGACCGACTCAGGTGTTTTGGCCACTGGTTTCACTATTGTAGCAGTTGCCTACAGGTCCTATCTGGTTTTAACCTTCTTGAGATTCTTGAGAACTACTTTGTGTTGGTGGCATTGTTCACTATATTATTGAGTCCTTAATATGAGATGCAACAGGAAGATTTACTTAACAACAGCAACAAAGACTGGATTGAAGAAACAAGATGCGTTTTTTTTTCTTATTTTACTTTGTGATTTTGTTTAACTCTTAATACTGTAAGTAGTATTTAGTTTTAACAAGTCATTTTCCCTAGTGTAAGACAGATGAATATTTTGGTATTGCTAGGACTGTGGATTGTGATCAAAAGTTAAAAAATAAGTCCTCAAGTTTCATCCATTTTGAGGACATTAGGCTAAGTGCAATAAGCAAATCAGAGGAGGGTAAATACTGCATGATTCAATTATATGAAGTTTCTAAAATAGAGTCTTTACAACAGAAAATGAAATGGTGGGGTAAAGGAAAAGGGGAGATGCTGTTCAGCAGCTGAGTGTTCCGGGCATGCAAGTTGAAAAGGTTCTAGAGATCTGCAGTATGACATTTATATATAGTGAACAGTAGTGTGCTGTACATTTAAAATTGTATTAAATGGGTAAATCTTACCCTGGGAATTTTCACCACAATAAGAAAAAGTTAAAAATACAAATTCAATCAGAAAGGCATTCCCTTTAAGAACATATATAACAAATTATGGACATGATGAGTACTTGAAATAAGTTTAAGGAGATGAACAAGATTCTAGCCACTCAATTTCTTTTACTTAGAAAAATGTTTGTGCAAGTTATGTTTGGGTGCATGAAGTCTCTGATTGCAAGAGGCATCAACTAATCCAAAACATCCATCCAAAAATGAATAAATATCATGGATAGTTTAGAAATGTAAAGTTTATCTGTTTTCTGATATTTATAGGAAAACACCTCAGTATAGAGTTCCATTTACAATGTAGAAATCCAGAAGAAAATCTTGCTCCTACCCTATCCAAAAAAAAAAACAAATCATAACAATCCCTAAGCCCATTAGAGAACTGGGTCTAAAGGGCAAACCAATTGCACTGAATTCTGAAGAGTTCTGGGCATGCAGGGGCAGTCAACAGCTGAGGGTGGTACTACAGTTCTCAGAAAAAAAAAAAAAGTGTGGTATATATACACAATGGAGTATTACTTAGCCACAATAAAGAATGAAATAATGCCATTTACAGCAACATGGATGGACCTAGAGATTATCATACTAAATGAAGTAAATATGACAAAGATAGACAAATACATATCACTTATACGTGGAATCTAAAATATGACACAAAAGAACCTATCTGCAAAACAGAAACAGATTCATGGACAAGGGGAACAGACTTGTGGTTGCTAAGGTGAGGCAAGGGGGAGTGGGAGGTTGGGGTTAGCAGATATAAGCTATTACATAAAGAGGGAATAAACAACAAAATCCTACTATATAGCATGGGGAACTATACTCAATGTCGTATGATAAACCATAATAGAAAAGAATATATAAAAAGACTATATATATATGTATACATAACTGAATCACTTTTCTGCCCAGTAGAAATTAACACTGTAAATCAACTATGCTTTAATGGATTAAACGATCAGGCGTTGTCACAGCTGTAGCTCAGATTCAATCCCTGGACCAGAAACTTCCACAAGCAGTCATAAAAAGAAAAAAGAAAAAAGAAACATATGGTAAGTGTTAATGTATCTAACATGAAGAGAGATCAGCAAACATGAAGACGGATCAGGTCTATCACTCAGCTTGAAGTATACAAAACCAATGGCTGCATTTTTGAAAATAAAGTAAGTGCTGGATTGAGTCATCCTGGATGTTCAGTGGCAGAGACCTTGGAGAAATTCTTTGGGGGGGGGGGTCATGGAGGACAGAGATGAGCACACAGATGTCCCAGTTTGTCTGGTATTGTTGCATTGTTGCAAGAACAGCAACAATGAAACAGGATGTGGTCAGATGGCCTGAGTATGGCACTGTGCTGTGGCTTTTTTTGTTTGTTTTGTCTTTAAGGTTGCAGTCCTGGCATATGGAAGTTCCTAGGCAATACTGTATCCTTTTTTTTTTTTTAAACACTGTATCCTCTAATGCAGGGATTGAACCTGTACTCTGCTACTGCAGCTGGATTTTTAACTCTCTGAGCCACAGAAGGAACTCCTGTTGCTGTGTTTTTGAAGGAATTCTCTTGGTTTTCTCTCTTTTGGAAAATTGTGACATCTTTGACTAAACAAATACCCAGATGGATTTTGGTTTATTGTCTTCCTGGGAGCTCAAATGCACAATCTGTTTCTTCTGATCTTCAGCTGCCTCTTTGTTTGTTTGTTTAAAGTCACATATAACTTAATGAAAATAAAAATACTTAACTTCAGAACCTTGGGAAAATGTTGCCAGGATGTTCAGTTCTTTTGCTTTTTTTGTTTTTCTATGACCAGATGCATGGCGTATAGAAATTCCTCTTTGACTAGGCGGAATCAGAACTCCATCTGCAGACCTATGCCACAGTCACAGCAATGCCAGATCCAAGCTGCATCTGCAACTTGTGCCACAGTTTGCAGCAAGGCCGGATCCTTAACCCAGAGTGAGGCCAGGGATCAAACCTGTATCCTCATAGACACTATGTCAGATTCTTTATCTGGTGAGCCACAACCAGAACTCCAAGATATTTAATTTAAAATTGAAAATCTCCATGCTCAGTACAATAAAGAAAAGGACTGAGGAGTTTGTGTCATGGCTTAGTGGTTAACGAATTCGACTAGGAACCATGAGGTTGCGGGTTCGATCCCTGGCCTTGCTCAGTGGGTTAAGGATCCGGCATTGGCGTGAGCTGTGGTGTAGGTTGCAGACGCAGCTCGGATCCCGCGTTGCTGTGGCTGTGGCAAAGGCTGGCAGCTACAGCTCCTGTTAGACCCCTAGCCTGGGAACCTCCATATGCCGGGAATGCGGCCCAAATAGCACACAAAAAAAAGAAAAAGACAAAAAGAAAAAAGAAAAGTACTGATACACGTTTTACTTTTCAAAATTTTCCCATCTCTTTTCAGGGCTAACATTAACCCTGAGAAGCCACAAGGCAACAATGCTCACCATAAAGATGATTGGAGTTTTCAGCTGAGATAGTCTCAGAATGGGTCTGTAAACCCATTCCATGTTTATTCCACAGTTCTTAAACATACAGTTGGACTAAATACTGCCAGCCCCTAGTGGAATCCTTACATTGGTTTAACTCATAAGATAGGTGTACTTAAATTCATATGAGCTAAGCATAAGCCTATAGAACTCTGGCAAACTACAGAGATATGAAATGAAAGCAAAATTACATCATTGGGGAAATTGGGGGTAGGGGGGAAGACTGATGTGAAGAGAGTGGTAATTTCCAAAGACTAACTATGGGTGGTCTTATAACTAGCAACTTCAGGGATCTGTGTATAACATAATATCATAGTGCAGTAAGGTACTGTGGAAAAGGATTTTCTAGCCCAATCCCCAGACTGTTGATTATAAGAAAATCAATGGAAAATTTTAGCAGAGCCTGGCCCCAAATTCATAGTTACTGATTTTCACATCCCTGAGACATGAGTTAGAGCAAAACATTTTATGGCGCAAGTCCTCACTAGCTCCATTTTACAGACCAGCACAGTAGACTCAGATCACAGGTCTAGTAAGGCAGGCAGGTTGGATTCAAATCCAGGTCTCCTTGACTCTCAAAATCTGTGCTTTACCCTTACATCATGCAGGCACCTCTTGGCAATATGAGACAAAACAGAACGTTTGCCCTTTTCTCCTCTCAATCTTGTATTTTTACAGTCAGTGTAGAGGGAGCAAATGACAGTCCACTTCTCTTCAGGTTCAGGATCATAAGTTAACCCTCTTGTGAGTGGGTCTGCAAGGACTCTTTTAGCTGGATTTTTCCAAGTGTAAATGTGAGTGGGTAGACTCTTGTTTTGCCAGGATGTCAGCGTGTGCATTTGGGTGGTGGCATGGGAATGGCGGACAGGTCTTAAGGGAGGAAGGAGAGGGCAAACAATAACAAATATTCATAATAGCCATGCTGACAACTGACGTTTATTGAACATTTCCCATGTGCAAAAGGAGACATCACTTCATTCTCTTTAGTCCTAGGTTTCAGTCCTTAGAAGCTCTCAGAAGAGAAGAGCCATAAGTAAATTTGCAACTCTAATGGTGTTTTAACAGTACTCAAAGAAAGTGATTGTTGCCTTAATTAAGAGTACCTATAAAAGGAGGCTTTTCACAGAACCAGAGTAGATGATTCACATTTGTAGTTGTTTTTACCTAAGAAAGTCCCACTTGTCCTGGATGAATGTTTCTATTAAATAATAACAGAGAATAAAATGATAGCAATACCTCTCTTTTCCTTTACCCATGCTAGAGAAAGGGGATTAGTAGGAAACAACACCTGGCCTGGAAGCATTCAGCTCCTGTTTGATGGACCAGTTTGCCCCCTGCAATCAATTGCTATGTAAAGATAGCTATGATCATGTTTTGTTTTGTTTTGTTTTTCCCTCCTTTGTTTTGTTAAATGCTGAAAAAGTATCTCTGCCTCAGTCCCTTAGAGCTAAAGAAATACCTTCTTCCTTGAATCTCCTCTTTGAAGCCAGTGAGAGTTCTGCAAAAAAGAAAAAGAACATGCGTTTGGGCTCAGAGAAAAACTGTCCTCTAAGCGGTTTAGTAATAAAGTCGATGGTTTGGGGGGAAAAATATCCCATGTGGCAGATACATATGTGACAAAGTCTTCCCAGAATGAATGTAAACTGTTTCTGGAATTGTTGATTTAGAGGGTGTTCATTTTGCCTTTATTTTAATATAAAATATGTATTTAGCATTATCTAGTAGATAAGTAAAATAAAACATGAAAACATTCTCAAAAAAACACTTGAAGATAGAAAATTTTTCTTATTGAATTTTCAATGAATTTGTTTCATTTTTGTATTTTTTATTTATTTTTTTTTCTTTTTATAGCCGCACTTGTAGCATCTGGAAGTTCCTGAGTTAGAGGCTGAATCAGAGCTGCAGCTGCAGGCCTACACCACAGCCACAGCAACACTGTATCTACAAATTACCCCACAGCTTGCAGCAACTGCCATATCCTTAATGCACTAAGCGAGGCCAGGGATTGTACCTGCATCCTCACACAGACAACTTGGGGGCCTTAACTCACTGAATCACAGTGGGAATTCAAATAAGAAATGAATTTAGTGAAAAGCTCAAACTCATTCCAGTTGTAAAACTTGCTTTTGTTGGTGGATAGAAGACTCATAGACATGGATCAGCCCACTTTAAATGTATTTACCCTTAGAAGCCTTTCTGGTTTTCCACTGATTCATTTCCAGAATCTTTTCCTCAGTTTTCAATAATGAGAAAATTCTACACAGCTTGGCACATAAACAGGAGGTGGAGGATTTTCTTCTCTAGAATGTAGGCAGATTTGTAGTTCAAACGGTAATATCCACTTATAAAGACCTATTTCAAATAAAGGTAATGATATACTTGGTGAATATTCAAATTAAAAGATTAATTGCATTTAATTCCATGTCATGATGGCTAACTTTACATGTCAACCTGACTGGGCCACAGGGTGCCCAGACATTTGTTCAAGCATTATTCTGGATGTGTCTGGATGAGACATGCACCGAGTAAGGAGATTGCCCCCCCTACTCTCAGTGAGCTTTGAGTAGGAAAGGAAGGCTGAGTAAGGAAATAGGAAGCCCTGAGTAGGGCAGGAAGGCTGAGTAAGGAAAATGCTTCCTGCCTGAATACCTTCTCTGGGAAGCCAGTCATTTCATGGCTTGGCACTGGAAATGGAACACAGGGTCAGTCCTCTCATGCTGGGTCTCCACCTGCTGGCTTTGGACTGGAGCCTTGCCCTAAGCACTCCCCATGCTCAAGCTTGTGACTGCAAATCCTGGGACTTCTCGGTTTCCAGAACCATGAGGGTCAATTTTATGTGTATATATTATATAAATCATTGAGTATTTACAACATAGTGTGGTATAGGTTCAGTGTATTATATATATATATAATATATGTGAGTCACCATGGCTCAGCGATAAGGAACCCAACTAATAACCATGAAGATATGGGTCCAATACCTGGCCTCACTCAGTGGGTTGAGGATCCAGCACTGCATGAGCTGTGGTATAGGTCACAGATGTGGCTCAGATGCTGCATTTCTGTGGCTCAGGCATAGGCTGGCAGCTTCAGTTCCAATTTGACCTCTAGCCTGGAATTTCCATATGCCGTGGGTGAAGCCGTAAAAAGCAAAAAAATAAATAAATGCATATGTATGTAACTATGCATAAGTATGTAACCATGTTACGCATAAGTGTATTACAATATTCTTTTGACTTGTATATTGACAAACTTGGTTTTCTCCCACATAAACATCCTCTCTACCCTGGCTGTTTGTTTTGGAGCAGCTGATGGCCATTTTCCTGTCTCCCACTGACCCACTTTCACAATATGCTTGCAACCCCAAATGATCTTTGGTTACATTCTAAAAGTACAGGGCCTGATTTTGAAAAATATGTACATAATTATATATAATTGATACTCTTTCTTAGGAGGGAATTCATAGCTATGCTGAGTCACTGAAAAAATAAAATACATGTGTTTAAGTGTAAACAGATATTTATTTACACACATTCATATATACCATATATTATGCATACTGCAATAAATATTTAAAATCGTATCATATTATCTATAGAGGACACAGCAATAGAGAAGTGAAGAGGTATTAAAAGGTGATGACCCAGAAATCATCAGAAGTTACAACAAAAGTAGAGAAGGAATGCATGCTTTGGAAAGTCACAGGTTGTGGATTTCATTTTTAGCTGAAGATTTGCTGGTAATTAGAACCCAGGTATGTTGTAGGAAGGCTGGGCAGGATGTGCAGTCATCTCTTGCAATCTTATGTCAGAGTAAGCAATGTAAAGGAATCCAAGCTGTTTGATGATGGCAGCATTGGGAAACTGAACAATGGGAAAGTTTTGGGCAGTCAACATAGGCTGCCATTTTCCTTAAGTGATAGGATCAAGGTGGGAACCCACAGAAAGAAGAAGCATGCACAAGAAGCAGGTGTGCAGGGCCTCTCCATCACCCACTGAGGTCAGAATAAGGCTTTGGTTCCAGAGGAAACCAAGATAACCAAAGAGGTTTTCATAACCTAATTATGCTGCCTGGCAAGAAGGCCAGTCATGACACCTGGAGTCCGTGCTTGATTAATTGGGAAAATATTCAACAATTGCATATTCACTAGATTCCTGATGTGGGTAATTCCAGGTCATGATTTGGCTCCTAATTATTACCTTTTTCATGAAGAAATCTTCCTTCCTTCTAGTTAGAATTGACCATTTATTTTTATTTTCATTTAAGACAAATTAAAGATTTGTTTTATTTGATATATATCTTAAATTCACATTTATAGATTTTATAATCTATAATAGCATAAGTTGTAACAGCATGTATTTATTCTATTACATGTCTCATGACTTTTACTCTAGAAAAGTTTTATTTATTTATTTTTGTGGGGTCAAATGCACCTGCAACATATAGAAGTTGCTGGGCCCAGGATCAAATCTGTAGCAACCTATGCCACAGCTATGGCAATGCTGGGCTGTTAACTCACTGTACCAGGCATGGGATTGACCCCACACCACCACAGAGAATGCTAGATCTGGAAATGTTTTATTTTTATTTTCCATTTTTTTCCTTATTCTTTCCTATAGTTTACTGTAAGTCATAAAGAACAAAAGTTATTTTATATATACATATATGTATGTATATATAAAATCTTCTTTACCCTAGCAGTATGCTTCTACTGTTTTATTTCACCCAAGAGGTACATGAATGACTTAATAAAACATATGTTGATGGACCCCTCCTCCAGAGTTTCTGATTCCACTGGCCTAGGATGAAGGGGCTGTGAAATTTACATTTCTGACAATTTCCCAGGACATCTCAGTGACCACTTGTGGAGAATTACTGCCCTATCATGATACCTGACAATTAGAAAAGCTAAATTT
This sequence comes from Catagonus wagneri, assembly GCA_004024745.2. NCBI lineage: Eukaryota > Metazoa > Chordata > Mammalia > Artiodactyla > Tayassuidae > Catagonus > Catagonus wagneri. The sequence goes on from PVHT020000521.1 coordinate 28,172,828, forward strand.
AAATTCCTTATAGATGCATAGAGAAAAGCTAATCCCAAAAAAATGTTCTTTGGAGCTAGGCTCAGAAACCAAGTTCGGCTGTGTTTTTGAGTCGAGAGCCTTTGAACATTATTTGGAGAAGCTTGAATGGAACAGAGTGAGAATAGGAAAAGTGGTTAAGGAGTGGAGCAGTCATTGATAGTAATATTTTTGTATGATTTGATAATTTGATTAGTAACACCTCAGATTTGTGCTGTACCCTTTTACCAGTGAATCAGTAACTATTTTTTGCAGCATCCAGTCTGAGAAGTGACTAGCAGTGCACCCATTGCAGGTTATAGCTAATTTTCTACTACTCAGACAGCTTTGTTTTCTCTGTTAACTCCCCTGTATCCTCTGGTTCTATACCATTGCAAATAAGAATGATCAGGTTGTTTACATCTTGCTGATTAATGCACTGGTTGTAAAGTATAAGAAATTAAGAGTATTTTTAACAGCCTCTGATTTATGCATTTAGATAGAGCATTAAACGGGGAAAAAAGGAATTCACATGCTAAGGGATCACTGCAGAAACAGCAAGAGAAAAAATAAAACAGGTAAGAGAAATTGCTTCTGAGAGTGAGAATAACGCAGTAAGATGAGGTAGGGAATGTGATAGCTCAGCAGAAGACATTTTACAGGTGTGTTTTTAAAGGGTGCATGCATTGTTTTGAATATACAAGTACAAAAAGATACAACAAACACTTTAGACATACATAAATATTTATGCCAATTTTCATCCACTTGAGAGGTTTCCATGATCACCTTTTTGATGGAAAATTAATATTTTCTTTACACCTATTTAACATTTAATCACTTTATCTCATCATTTTATTTCCACTGATATAAATCTTTTGAGATTCTTATCTTGCAATACTTTTGGAAATATTTATTAATACAAAAATATAAACAATAAAACAATATCTATTTCCCTTTACCCTAGATTAATGATTTTAAAACTTTTACCACACTTAATTTTCTCTCCCCTCTAGTGACACATAATTTTCATGCAAGCATGTGCGTGCATGTGTGTGTGTGAAGTGTTTTCTTGTTTCAGATATTACATTTTACCTTTTACACTTCTGCATGTGCCTTTTAAGATTAACTTCCTATATAACCACACTAACTTCATTCCTCTAAAATTTCAATTAAATTCTATTATCACCAAATATAAATTTCACATTCACATTTCCTCATTTACTCTGAAAGTGGCTTTCATTGTCTTTTTTTAAATTCAGGATTCAATAAAGGATTATATACGATATTTGATTATTGCCTCTAATCTCTTTAGATCTAGAATATTCCCCTGGCTTCTTCTCATAATACAACTGTTTTGAGGTTTCAAAGCCTATTATTTTGTGTAATCAATCATATTCTGAATTTGTCAGACTATTTACTCATGATCAGTTTCACATTAAACATCTCTTGGTAAGAAAAATATATAGAATATACAGAGGACACTTTTTTGCATTGTGTTAGGAGACATGGTTTAGCTTTTCCCAAGATTTGGCAATGCTAAATTTGATCAACTTGTTAAGCTGGTAAACATCAGACACTTACATTTTAAAGGCACGTTGTCCTTTCATAAGTATAATTTGCAAGCAGTTTATGTAATAATATTTTGAGATAATATAATTGTCTTATTCCCCAACTAGTTTCACCAAATGATTTTGCATGCATAATGACTCTTGCCTCAGTCTTATTTAAAGGTCACAAAATGATGCTTTTCTTACGGCAACATAGTTTCCTATTTAGGCATGAGCTCATTGGTCTCTGAACACCCATTTCCTTTCTAGCCAGACAAGGTGCTTCAACCTGATATTATTTTTTTTTCCTGCCCTAGACTCAAACTACTATTGTAATGTAATGACTTTTAGAAGGAAATTTTACTTAGAACAAATACCTGTGTTAGATGAAAATTCTAACGTTTCTTTGGAGAGAGTTAGGAAAAATACGTATTTACTTTCATAGCTATGAATATTTGAGTTCATGTAGGCATTTCTAATTCAGATTTTCCATTGAAAGATTTTCCCTTTCCTCACTTTTTAATTTTCTCTTACAGAGGAAATCTTGTTTCCTACTAACCTTAGTATATCTACCTATTTATTTCATATTACAATGTTCATAAAATAATTTCAAAATTAGAATACCAGTATCACTTCCAGAAATAAACCCACTAATAAAAATTTAAGCTTTCATTGTTGTTATGTTTGTTCTTAGAGTCTATCCCACCAATGACAGGAAATCATTTTGCCACTTTAAAAATTTAGTTGATAGGAAGTTTTCACCTCAGAGAGGTAGAGAGAGTGGGCAAAACTATGGCTCTCACATTTACAATAAGAAAAAAGCTAGACCAAATGCAAATCAATTCTCTTTCAGATATCTATCCGAAAATTAAGATTGAAGAGAAAACAATTCACATGAAATCTGGGGAAAGAAAACAAACTGCAGGAAGATATAGGACCCAAGAATTTGCTTGCTTGGGCAGATGTTGCCAGATTACGCAAGCTAATAAGGAGATTAAGCCAGAAATTTTTTTTCTTTTTGCCTGCAACCACAGCATACAGAAGTTCCTAGGCCAGGGATCAAACCAGCATCACATCAGCAACCTGAGCCACAGCAGTGACAACACCATATCCTTAACCCAGGGAACTCCTAAGCTAGAGCTTTTTAATAATTTACTAAAGTCCAGTTATTGGCTTGCATTGACACTGTGGATGCAGAGGAATCTGACTTTCTTGGCTTTTCCTCCCAAGGAAAATTGGTAAGAATTTTGAGAAAGATTCTTTTACAATGATGACTCAGAGTGGACACTAGCCTAGATCAATCCTGTCTCATCTGTGAAATGAAAACCTTACTCTTCAGAGGAAAAGGAACATGAACATTGCAGGTTTGGGGTATGGTAGAAACCCGCTGGTGTTAAGGGACCGTGAATAGGGAAAAAAATTTTCGCAAAACCTCTATCCCTAAAGGAGAGGCTGGATTACACACTATGACCAGCTTTCCCTCCGAGGGAGGGGTAGGAGCACAGTTGAATGTCACAACCCCATAGTGTCCCAGTGCCAGCCTCATTTTAAGACTTAATCAAAATAGCAAAGACTGTTTCCCTGTGCCACATCACCAGGCTGGCAAGAAATAAAGGGAATAGCAAGAGAACTCGGAGAGTAGCAACAGGTTGATTCTATTGGAGAATCAATACAAGAGAAAAATCCAAGCAAAGCACGGATGCTCAAAGTCAAGAAGGAAGAAAACTGATAAATAATTCCTTGACAAAAGTAGTCCGAAAACTAACACAGGATATCATGAGCATAGGCCCTGCCAATAAAACACGAGCAGACTATGAAGGTTGTGGTGCTCTTCGGATGTTATCAACATCAAATTTTATACTCAGAAGAACTGATTATATTAATCTAAATTCCATACCAGAAGCCTGGGAGAAAGAAAGCCTTGCTTAACTTCAACCATAGCGGTACTTTATGTTCTATACAGCATAACTGGCTTTTTAATGTTTTTTAAACATGGGTGGAAAAGCAAGAAGATAAAATAGAGTATGAAGAAATAATGCCATCACCAGAACAGAATTAAAATATAAATTTATGAGGGATAGAAATTATAAGAAAGAATTATGTAAAAATCTAAGATATGATGGTCCTTGATGGGATTATCAGTAGAATCAATACAGCTAAGAAAAGTTGTTGAACTTAAAGGACAGCCTATAGAAAGCACCCAACCCCAAAAGGGAAATAGCATAGGTGGCAAGCAGCATACAAGAGCTATATAAACCATTCTAAAATCCACATAGTTAGAATCCCCCCCAAAAAGAAAAGAAAATGGAACAGAAGAAATTTTTAAGACATTATTACTCCAAATTTTCCAAAATTAATGCAGATTCCAAGCCAAAAATTCAAATTGTTAATAGAACGCTAAGCAAGATAAACATGTTCTTTTTTCTGCATAGACATATCATGTTCAAACTTCTAGAAAACAAAGAAAAATTCTTGAAATATGATGAAGTTGGATTCATTCTCTACCATGGAATGGAATAAGAGCTACAAGTGAGGATTTCCTGTCTTGACTCAGTAGTAACAAACCTGAGTGTACGTGAGGACGCAGGTTCAATCCCTGGCCTCCTGCAGTGGGTTAAGGATCCAGCATTGCCGTGAACTGTGGTGTAGGTCACAGACATGGCTCAAATCTGGCATGGCTGTGGCTGTGGCGTAAGCCGGTGGCTACAGCTCCAATTAGACCGCTAGCCTGGGAATTCCATGAGCTGTGGGTGTGGCCCTAAAAAAAAAGTTACAAGTGATTTTCAGTCATAGTTCATGCAAACAAGAAGAAAGTCTTAAAAGAATTAAATGCTGAAGAAAAAACATACTGTCATTCCAGAGTCATATATCCAAAGAAGATGGTCTTTAAAAATAAAGGAAATGGAGTTCTTTTTGTGACTCATCATGTTAAGAACCCAACATAATGTCTGTGAGGATGCTGGTTTGATCCGTGGCCTTGCTGAGTGGGTTAAAGATCCCACATTGCCCCAAGTTGTGGCATAGGTCACAGAAATGGCTCATATCTGTTGTTTCTGTGGCTGTGGTGCAGGCAGCAGCTGCAGCTCCATTTTGACCCCTAGCCTGGGAACTTTCATATGTCACAGGTATAGCCCTAAAAAAGAAAAAAAAAATATATATATATATATATATGTATATATATATAAATGAAGGGAAAATAAAGGTTTTCTAGAACCAAAAAGAAAAGCAAGAAAAAAATCTGAAGAAACCCACTGCCAACAGACTACTCTACAAAGAAGCTGAACAGGGAGAAGGAGCATAGATCAGAAATATGGATGCATACAGTAGAACGGAATGAAGAGAACATATTGATAAAGAGGTCAATTCTTCAAGGTTATATGACAATGCTAGACTGTTGTCCATACCTAACAATAGAGCTTCATATGTGAGACATATGATAGATCTGAAAGGTGAAGTAGACACGTGCACAGTGCAGTTGGCGTTTTCTATACCCTCCCTCTATAACTAATAGAACAATTAGGGAGAAATGAGGTAGGTTATAGAGACCTAAGCAAAACCGTTAGTGAATTAGACCAACTGCCATGGATAGAATATTCAACAAGTAACAGAAAAATATACAGTCTTCTTACATATACAAGAAATACTGACCCAAATAGTTGACATCATGAACCGCAAAATCTCAGCAAACCTGAAGGGAATTAAATCATACAAATTAATTTTAAGTCCATAGCAGATTTAAAATAGAAACCATAACAGAAACTTATCTGGGAAATCCCCAAATAGTTGAAAATTAACTTTATTTCAAATTATCTCATAGGTCAAAGAGAATCTCTCAAGGGAAATAGAATTTAGTTTGAACTAAACAACATGGACAATGTGGTTTTTTTATTTTTTAAATGACTTTTATTTTTTTCCATTATAGTTGGTTTACAGTGTTCTGTCAATTTTTACTGTACAGCATAGTGACCAGCCACACATACATATACATTCTTTAATGAGAAATGTACTGTGTTTATGGAATAGAAGATACCATATTGTTAAAAATGTCTTTTATCCTCAATTTGATCTAGAGGATAAAATCTGAATAGTATTACTATTCAAATTCCTACTCTTTGTGGATTTTAACAACTAACTTTAAAGTATATACAGAGGGACAGAGAAACTAGAATTGTCAAATAATTCTATAAGAAAAAAATATTTTGGACTCACACTACTTTCCATAAATTTTAATATGAAGCTACCATAATAGACACTATGGTTCTGGTGAGAGATTAGATCCATAGATCAACTAGAATAGAATAATGAACACAGAATTTAACGCACAAAAATAGTGAACAGATTTATGACAAAGGCACAAAGACAATGTAACAGAGAAAGTATTCTGTTTTCAACAACTGTTACCAAAATAATTGGACATCCATATCCAACAAGTGAGTAAATAAAATAAAACAAACATCTTTGTCTTATATCTCATATCTTATACAACACTTAAGTCATAATTAATCACAGACATAAATGCAAAACATACAGCTATAAAAAGTCTAAAGAAATTATGAGATAAATGACCTTGAATTTGACAAGTTATTACAACAAAACATTATCCATATGAGAAAAAAATGATAAGCTGTATGCATCGAACTTAGGAATTTTGCTCTTTAAAATATGTTGTTACGATTGAAAGGTGCAGACTGGGAGAAAATATTTGCAAATTATATACCTTAAATGAGACATATCTAGAACATTTTTTAAAAAAAACCTAAATCCCAACAATAAAAAAGTAAACAACCTGTTAAAAAATTGTAAGAATTTCT
>PVHT020000521.1:28180182-28204617 GCA_004024745.2 Catagonus wagneri
AAAAAATTGTAAGAATTTCTGAGCAAACACTTCATCAACAATTAAACTTTGTAGAAAATAGCTATGTTAATTGATTCTCAGCATTATTTGTCATTAGGGAAATGCAAATTTAAACCACAATAAAATGTCTTAGATACCTATTAAAGTGGCAAAAGCAAAAGAAAACAAAACAAACAACAACAAACTGCACTGACAACATCAAATGCTGGTGAGGATGCCTAGCAACATAAACTCTTACTCATTTCTGGTTCCAGTGGAAAATGTCACGTTCATTTTAGAAAATAATTTGGCAACTATTTGTAAAGTTATATTTACTCTTACCATAGAACCCAGCAATACCATCTCTACATTTTTATCCAAGAGAACTAAAGGCATGTGCACACCAAGACCTATGCAAATGCATTTATAACATTATTTATTCATAATGACCTAAAACAGGAAACAGCCTAAATGATTTTCATCAGCTGAATCTATAAGTAAACTGTAGTACATTCACGCAATGAAGCACCAATCAGCAAAAAAAAAAAAAATGATTTTTATTAATCTGCATGGATATGTTGTAAATGTATTTGATGAGTGAAAGAACAAGCCCTAAAGGCTATTTATTGAGAGATTCCTTTTATCTGGTGTTCTGGAAAGGTAAAGTCATAAGCAACAGAAACATGGATCAGTTGTGGCCAAGGGTCAGGGACCTGGAAAGAGATTTTGACAAAGAGACCTCAGAAGGATATTTACTGTAACTGAACCATTTGTATGATAGCACAGTGGTAGACAGAGGACTCTGTGCATTTTTAAAACTCATACAAGTGTGGGCTTCACTGTGTGCAAGTTTTAGGGGATCGGTCAGGATGCTGTGGAACCCAGGATGAAGTGCAAACTGTGGCAAATGAATCTTCTCTTTGGACATGCGTGGCATACCCACTCCCGAGGAGGTAAGTAAAAGGGAGCTGTCCTGGTAACTTAGAAAAAGTGTGTTTTAACTGTATTCTGGAAAACCAACAAGAAACACAGCTGTATGTAACCTCTTTGTTTAGCTGATAACTTTGTTTCTCACAGCGATATGGGTTAGCAATTTTGAAAACTCTGTATGTACGTTAGAACTGATCGAAGCAGCAAAGCAACGATGGTAAAGGGAGCGAGGTACCTGACTATGTAGATATCATAAATAAACAAGGGAGCAGGAGGCTAGAATAAATACTCTGGTACTGAATTAGAATAACATGGCACAAATGAACCTATTTACAGAACAGAAACAGACAGACAGAGAGAACAGACTTGTGGTTGTCAAGGGATTGGGTGGGGGGAGGGAGTGGGATGAATAGGGAGTCTGGGGTTAGTAGATGCAAACATTACATTTTAAACGATAGACAGCAAGATCAGGCTGTATGGAACAGGGAACTCTGTCCAATCTCTTGGGATAGAACATGATGGAAAGGAATATGGAAAAGAATGTGTGTGGGGTTTTGACTGGGTCACTGTGCTGTATGGCAGAAATTGGCACAACATTGTAAGTCAACTATACTTTAATTTAAAAAAATTTAAAAAGAAATGCATGTGCACTCTAGTTTATTTTGTCAAACATACATATAGAGAAATAAGTATAGATATGTCTACGTACAAACTGTATAACCCATGATCTTTCTGCTGAGATTGTCTAGAAATGGAGATAACACAGTAACAGTGAGCAAAACCTGAGGCGAGGATTTGGTTTTTCAACACTATTTACCATAAAAGGAACTAAACCTAGAGAAATGTCTAATTCTAGCAACAGAGAAAGGAAAATATGAGTCTGACACATCATCTAGTTCTAGAATATAAGTAGGGGAAAAAAATAGAGGCATGCCCAACAGTGGAACAATTTGAGTTACAATATAAAAAATGATAGAATTATAATGAATTATAACTGAAATAACAAAACAAGTATCAGGGAGTTCATCCTGATATAAATAAATCAATGAATGGGGAGAAGGAATGCATCCCCTGAAGAAAATGTCCAATTTATGACATTGTGAGGGATATGGAAATTCATGTGATTACTGCTTCAGGCCAAATGTACTGATGAATGCAGTAAAAAGTGTGGAAAACTTTATGATGAAGAAAAAAGCTATTTTAATAGAATCCAAACATCCCCTCACATTATCTATTAATTGATTTGTGGATTTTAATGTATATCCTCTAAGTGTTTGGTGCCATCCTTCTAAAAGGTACAGCTTAATTCCCTCGCCTTGAGTATGGGCTGGAATGTATCTCACTTGTAACAGCCCCTGCAACAGAAAAATGGTAATTTTCAATGGAGAAACTTGACAGTATCCACATTACCTGGATGGTCAATGTTAACAGCAACAGAATTAATTCATACCGAGATCAATTACCCACCTGATATAGTGAGGAGGGCAATTTTATATGTGAAGGTCTTCCCCCAAATCCATATTCCAGTTGAATCATGACAAAACCTTAGACAAATCCATGGGATAATGTAAAAAATGGCTGATCAGCACCTTTCAAAACTAACAAGAGTCAGAAAGAGTGGATGTGTGTTTATGTATAGCTTAATCACTTTAGAGCAGAAATTATCACAACATTGTAGATCACCTCTGCTTCAATAAAACTTCAAAAAATGAAACAAAAAACAACTTGACAAGGTCATGAAAGACAGAGAAAGACCAAGAAACTGTCATGCACTAACCTTGTGTATGGCATCATGGAGACCAACCATGAAGAATATCATTGATAGGATGCTATGGAAAAGTGGCCTAGGTAGGAAAACCTGTAAAAATTAAATAAACTTGCTCATACTGTTCTGACACTGTTACTTTCACAGTTTTTATAAGTATAGTATCATTATATGAGTTAACACCAGTGGAAGTGGAGGGGACAATAAGTATGATCTTTGCAACTTCTCTGTAAATCCAAAATGATTTGAAAATAAATGTTTAAAACAGTCAGCAAGAATGGTCAGATTACTTTTTTCCTTTCTGTAATTATATTATCTGTTACATATACCTAGGTTTTCCATTTCTGTCTTAATAATTTAATTTTTTATTTTTGACGTTGTAAATAAAGTATACGCTTCAAAATTCAAAACTATAAAAATGATATAAATCTTATGTCTAGATATCTCTCCTTTACCCTATTCCCATCTGTCCCTCAGTGTAATGATTTTTATTAATTTCTGGTTGATCCTTTGAATTTTACTTATTTTTCTTTTAATTACTCTTTAGTTTTCTGGTATTTTGGTCTTTAGAAAAATCTAATTTTATTGTTTAATTTTTATATGACAAACTTTTATAAAACAAAGTTTCCCTTGGTCTTAAGATGGGTTAATAAATATAATATTCCATAAATTCTTGCATGTTTAAAATTGTTTTTGCAACTTGGATGATTTAAATCAGTTTGCCTGGATATGACATGTATTTTTAATTAACTTCATTTCTTATTCATCTTTTCACCCCCTTTTTTAGTGTCCCTCCTACAGGCATATCACAAAGTGGCACAATGTAGAACAGTCACTTGCTTCTTGAAAATCATTGAACTAATTGCCTTTTTTTTTTCATTTTCTTGTACTTAATCATGTCCTGCAGGATGAATCTCTTATGTTGTTACATAAAAGCTTTTCATTATGCCAGAGTTATTATGGATGATCAAGATGAGGGTGGGCACTGTACCATGTATCCATCATTCTGCCTCTTGTATTTTGGTTTTTCTTTTTCCTTCTTCCTTTCCATTTTACCACATTCTTGCTTTTAAAACATATATAATCCCTTTGTTCCATCCTTACTTTTTCTTCCCAAATTCCCAGTTTAGAAATTTATCTCACCGTTATTTTTCTTGTGATTTGTAATGTCAAGATACATTCCTGTTTGATTAAACAATATCAGTTGTCCTATAAATATTTACTATAGGTATCAAAGTGCAATGAATTATCTAATCAATCAATAGATTCTTTAATAAAATAAGTGAACAACATTGTAAATCAAGTATACTTCAAGAAAAAATTTAAAAATATAATCAAGTTAAGAAAAGTGATGGTGAAGCAAATGACCTGTTTTTAATGCCTATGTGTCTTTCAGAGACCCAGTACAGAGCATCTTACACTTGTTAGCAGCTATCAAAACTTTAATTTTTAATTAGTTGATGCATATGATTTACCTAGCCATTGAGAATTTTATTTTGATCTCTTAATATGTTCCAGAGCCAAGAGGGATATGGCAGTGAACAAAAGTAAAACAAAAACAAAAAACAAAAAAATAAACTTAACTTCATAGAGGGAAACAACCCAGGTCAAGAATGGTACCAGGGAAAGTCAGCATTAAGCAGAGCATTTTAGAAATACAAATGATGTATTTAGCTTCTCAATGAGAACTCCTATTTAAAAAAAAAAAAAAAAAGAGGAAGTTCCCATTGTGGCTCAGCAGTATCAAACACTGCTAGTATCCAGAAGGACGCAGGTTCAATCCCTGGCTTTGCTCAGCGGGTTAAGGATACGGCATTGCCGTGAGCTGTGGTGCGGGTCACAGATGCAGCCTGGATCTCATGTTGCCGAGGCTGTGGTGTAGGCCAGAAGTTGCAGCTACAATTCAACACCTAACCTGGGAATTTCCATATGCTGCGGGTAAGGCCCCATAGAGCAAAAAAAGAAAGGAAGGAAGGAGCAGAGGAGAAAGCTCTGGAGTGAACTAGGTCCTTCAGCAAGGGTGTGGGAGGAAAGAGGACACTCAGTATTGTCACCCCTCAAGCAGGGTTGTGCATCATGAAGCTTCACATGCACTGACTGGAGAATACAAATATATAAGAACCTCTCTTTGCACATTGTCTCGTATCTTAATCGGTAAGTCAATATATTTTATAAGAGCTCATTAAACCTAATATCCATAAATATAACATAAATGCATCATGTATATACTGTTTATAACACATTGTATATGTGTATCATGAACACACATAAAATAGGTATGTATGAAATGTCCATGTAATTTTTCATTTTTAAGTAATAGCAATTTCATAGAAAGTTACACAGATAGAACAGAGTGGTTTCCCGACCCTCCACTCCGTTCCTCCCAAGGGTTCCATCTTGCCTAACTGTAGTACAGCATCAAATCCAGGATTGACTTTGATGGATTATATGTTTAATTGCCTTTTTATGACAGGTGTCTACTCGTGTACAACCACCACACTATGTCAGGGTCCATAACTATTCCATCAACACAGGTTTCCCTCACACTATCTTTTCATTGTCGTAGACATACCCTTTCCCCAACATCTCATAAATCTTGGCAACTACTAATCTCTTTTTCATCTCTGTCATGTTGGTGTTCTAAGACTTTTATGTAAATGGAATCATGCAGTGTGTGACCACATTGAGACTGACTTTATTTCACTCAACACTAAGCCTTTGGAGATTCCTTCAAGTTGGCTGACTGGTCAACAGCTCAGTCCATTTCGTTTCTGAGGAGAATTCCATGGCATCACAGTTGTTTAACCATCCCCTTGCTGGTTGTTCCCAGCTTTGGCTACTCCAAACAAACCTGCTACGCACAACCATGTGTAGGTTTTATGGGGACATGAGATTTCATTTCTCTGGGATATTTTTCCAGTAGGGCGACTGCTAAGTCACGTGTTAAGTGTAAGTTGAATTTTTTTTTTAAGGAAATGCCAAACTGTTTTCCAGAGTGGAGGTCCTATTTTACATGTCCACCAACAATGCATAAGAAACCCAGTTTCTCTGTATTCTTTCCAGCATTTGGTATAGTCACTGTTTCCAATTTTATGTGTTCTACTAGGAGGGCAGTGGTATTGTGGTTTAAACTTACCATTTTCTAATAGTGCTGAGCTTCTTGTGCTTACTGACCATCTGTAAATCCTTTTTTTTTTTTTTAACCTATTGTCATTTTAGGGCCTCACCCACGGCATTGGAGGATCACAGGCTAGGGGTCTAATCGGAGCTGTAGCCACTGGCCTTCGCCGCAGCCACAGCAACCAGGATCCGAGCCGCATCTGCGACCTACACCACAGCTCACGGCAACACTGGATCCTTAACCCACTGAGCAAGGCCAGGGATCGAACCCGCAACCTCATGGTTCCTAGTCGGATTCGTTAACCACTGCGCCACGACAGGAACTCCACCATCCGTAAATCCTTTACAATGAAATGTCATTGCATGTTTTTTCCCATTTCCTAATGGGATTAGGTTTTTAATTTTGATGAAGTCAGATATCTATATTTTCATTAATGGATTGTGGTTTCCATGCCATTTCTAGAAACTCTTCATTAGGTCCTAAGTTCAGAATATTTTCTCCTATGTTATCTCCTAAAAGTTTTATACTTTTACAATTTTAAATTTAAATCTACAATCCAACCCTGAGGTTTTTTTTTTTTTGGTATTAATTTTGAGATTTAGGTTGAGGTTGAATTCTTTACTGTGAATCTCCATTGCTCCAGCAAAATTTCTTGAGAAATCTTTTCCCCTTTATCAAAAATCAATTGGTCATATATGTGTGGATATGTTTCTTATTTCTCTATTCTCCTAAATAAATCCATCTGCTATCCCATTATGAATACCACACAGTCTTCATTTCTGAAGCTGTGAAATACTCTTTGAATAACTCTGTCATTCTACTTTTTCAGAATGTTGGCAATTCTTGTTCCTTTGACTTTCCATGGAAATTTTCAAACTGTCTTATACCCCCCCCCGAAAAAAAACCTTGCTCAGATTTTGATAGGAATGGTGTTAAACCTGCATAACAATTTGCAGAGCTGACATCCTTACAAAGCTGAGTCCTTCAGTCCATGGTACATCTCACAATTTATTTAGGTCCATTTAGGGACATAGTATATTTTATCATTTAGATCCTTTTTATTTCCTTCATCAGCATGTTACCATTTTTATTTTACAAGTTCTGTACCTGTTTCATTGGCTTTAAACCGCTGGGATTTTTTTGGTGCTTGGAGGTTTGGGGTTTGGTGTTTGGTTTTCTGTTTTGGGAAAAGAAAGTTTGCTTTATTTTTGAAGCCAGCAACTGGGGGTGGGGACATGGCATACTCATGGCATACTCATGTCCAAAGGCCAGCTCTCCCAACTGACAACCAATGGGCAAGAGCTTTAAAAGGGGAGCGTTGGGGGTGTACAGGCAAAGGGAGGGGGCCACTTGCAGGAAGAGCACGGTCAGCTCTGACATCATTGTGAAATCAGTCATGAGGTGGTCTGGTCAGCATCACCATTATTGCTTTTGTTTGTTGGTTGTGCAACTACAAACGTAATAAAATTCATTGAATTATTTTTAAAAATCAGCTTTGTTTTTGTTTTTGAGTGTTTGTAAATCGGATTCATTTTTACTTTTGGATTCCATGTATTTATTGCTAGCATGTAGAAATGCAATTAATTTCTGTGTGTTGATCTTATATCTTAGGTTCTTACTGGACTCCATTATTAACAGTTGAGGTTTTGGGGAGGGGGTGAAACTGATTCCTTAGGGATTCTTCTTTCTTTTTTTTTTCTTTTTTCTTAGGGCTGCACCTTCCGTATATGGAAGTTCCCAGGCCTGGGGTTGAATCCGAACCGCAGCTGCAGCTGCCAGCCTATACCAACAGCCACAGCAAAAGTGGATCCGAGCCACACCTGTGACCTATGCTGCACTGCCAATACCATATCCTTAACCCACTGAGCAGGGTCAGGGATCAGATTCACATTCTCACGGTTTCTAGTCAGGCTCTTAACCCTCTGAGCCACAGTGAGATCTCCCCTTAGGGATTCTCATGTGGACCAAATTCCCATCTAGGTAGCCCCTGACCTCAGCCTAGTGAGGAGGGGCAGAAATGCTTCTTTTCTCTTCTGCCTGTGGCCTCCACTGAGACCATGGAGAAAGTAGCATTGGCCTCACTAAGAGTGAAAAGAAATAAACACATGAGGCTCCACAAGACATCCTCTGACATCCCCCCGAACAGGCAGGGAATAGGTTTCTTGTTCCCTGGGCAGGGGGTTAATGGGGAGGGTTCCCTTGTGGCATCTGAGCAGAACTTCCTTCTGACAACTCCTGGGTAACAAGAGTGCTTACTATGACATTACCCTGATGACATCACCCTGACCCTACATTCTGGTCAACTTACGCAGTGTTGCTTTCCACTCAGCTTTTACTGGTGGCATTGAGAATAGGGCCTCTATTTTATTCTGTGGTGTTTGGCTGGAATAGAGTGGAGTTATTCAGAAATAACTCCAAATGTTTCTGTTCTGCAAGGCTGCCCTTTTCTTGGTCATTTAGCAGAGAAAGCAGGCTTTTCTTGCTGTTCATTTTTAATTTATTTTTTATAAATCTGTGTCCGCTGATATTTCCGGGTTGCTGGCTTCACAGTCTGGGATTTATGAGACAAAAAGAAAACCCAAGAATCTTACTACCTTGTCTTTCTCTCAGTTACCAATATCCTTAGCCAGGCTGTCTGTTTTCTTTACAATTTAACATTATACACACACAAACACATGCACATACACACATATAGTACATATACATATCTGCGGCATGTGGAAGTTCCTGGGCCAGGGATTGAACCAGAGCCACAGCTGTGACCTGAGCCACTGAAGTAACAGCCTGGATCCTTAACCTGCTACACCACAAGAGAATATTTAGCATCTTTTTATGTTTGTTTTATAGGTAATAGACAAGATTTTCACTTGCATTCATTAAGAGAAATAACCAAAAAAAAAAAAAAGTCTAAAACATTTACCGAAATAGAAGTCTCTCATATATTTTTAATCAAACTCTATATGTAGAGAGAGGTCCACAATAATATTTGCCTGGAGCCCTGAATGACTGAGGGGTGGTCCTCTCCAGAACTGTGTAACATCGCTCCCCCCAGCAGTCAGATGGGCTAGAGGAAACCATGTTTTTAGCAAAGCATAATGTCTCCCCAATTAGAACTGGAGCTCTCTTAGTAAGCAGGAAGAGAAAATGGGTATTTAATAGGCAACATGCTGTGTCTGCTACAAATTCCTATTGTTTAACAACTTCCTTGAAAATAGTAAGTGCTCTCGGAAGCCCCAGTGAGCCTTCAGTTAAAATTTTTTAAATGTATATATATTTGTGAGAATATACACATATATAAAACTGGTTAATGGCATATTGTAATGTGGAAGAAACCAAACTAAAATGTTGGAAAAGTCCAGAGAACAAATATATTTGTCTTATAACAGAAAGAATAAAGGGGATGATCTGAGTTTCAGAGTCTAGGTGACCTCTAGGGGTAGACTCACATGTTCTGTACAAAGATAGCAGCTGACTTCGCTGTGCAGCAGAAACTGTCACAGCCTTGTAAATTAACTATACCTCAATAAAACAAAAAATAAAAAGTTAAAAAACAACAGATGCAGAGCCCTCAGGTTTATGAGCCTCAGAAATGGCCTCTTCACTTAGGTGTAGAATTGTCATAAAGGAAGCAGAGAATGTCATTCTGGGATAGCAAAACTAAGCAGGAAATTAAAGGAATGTTAGAAAATTCTGGAAAATTGGAAGACATTTGGTAAACAATTTTGGGTTGTATGTAGATCAATGCATATTTCTGACACCTAAGGAAGTTTCAGAAATTCACCAAGAGTTTTGGAAGGGTGACAGCAATAAATCAAGTTTGGTTGACTGATAGATCTTTAAAAGGAGTTCCTTAACTAAGTGATCCTAACCGCTAATTAGGTTGCTTTAAAATTAATTAGCCTTTATTGAATGACTCTACACATTTTACATCAAAATGCTTTGTTAATAACCTTTTCCAATATTATGCCTTCACTAAGTATGTTATTAAAATTCTAAATAGACATAATGCTAAAAATGGAAAGTATTTTAAAGATTTACATTGAAATGCAAATCTCCCTTTTACTTCTGTACCCCAGTATCTCAGTATCTTTCCTCAAGGGTAAACACTGTGTATGCTTGTTCAATATATCTTTCCAATAATAACTATACATGTGTCCATGAGTGTATTTCATTTTACTCCAATGGCAGCATAATCAGCATACAAGCAGTTGTATCTCTATAGCTTCATAGCAATATATCTTGGAAATTTTTCTTGCCACAATTTCAATGAGGTCTCATTTTTTAAAAACCTATTTCGTATATTTTTTCATAGTCAAGTAAAACTTTATGTAGGTAGTATGAGATAACATACATAAGAAAATTGCCTTTCTTTTCTACCTTCCCATTCAGTTGCACATGTTATCACATTAATGTCTCTGAAATTATTGTATTATAATTCAATAACCTGATTATAATGTAATTAGATCACATTTTTTTACTAGAATATCTTCCCATTTGGTTTCTTGAAACTTAGTATGGTGTTTTCATTACAGTTCATTTCCCCAGCATCTGATAGAATATTGGAATATAATAATGACGTCAACTGTCACTTGTGGAATATCATGCACTTGAAACATGGCCATGTTTCAAACATGGCTTTCTAAGTGTTATTTTATATAACTACTAAATAAATCTAATAAAAAGGAAAGTTATAATCCTAATTTTACAGGTGATAAAAACAAGGTAAACAGAGGTCAAATCACTCTTTTATAAATGATGAGAATTTATGTCTGCTGTACCTCTTTCCTTTGAAATTTAATCTTAAAGCCTGATCTCTCTGGAATTTCACTATATGAATTTCAACATCATTTCAAAAACAAGTTAATAAAATGTTGAAGGACCTGAATCAGTTTCTATAAAATGATGAAAGCTCCATGTAAACATGTCCTTTTATTTCTCATCTGCATTTTTAGTAAATACAATTTTCTTTCCTTCCTTCCTTCCTTCCTTCCTTCCTTCCTTCTTTTCTCTTCAGGGCCACACCCATGGCACATGGAAGTTCTCAGGCTAGGAGTCAAATCGGAGCTATAGTTGCCGGCCTACGCCACAGCCACAGCCACAGCAACATGGGATCCAAGCCGTGTCTGCACCTACACCACAGCTCACAGCAAAGTTAGATCGCCAACCCAATGAGTGAGGCCAGTGATCAAATCTGCATCCTCATGGATTCTAGTCAGATTCATTTCTGTTGCACCAATTGGAACTCCAGTAAATATAATTTTAAAAATAACTGTTCTAAATATCTTAGCAGTAGAACTTGCTCAGGAAATGCAAGGAGAAATTCTTTCTGTAGGTTCATGTAACATGCAGCTTAATCTGGCTCCTAGTAGTTCACAAAGGATGTTCCCTTTCCCCACATAGTACATTTCAATTAAAATTATATGGTTTTCACTAAATTTACATAAAGCTTGTACATTTTATTTACTGCATAATTCCAAATTCTTGTACAAAATTAAATATATCATATACCCTGTTTTATAGTTTTTCATACTGTCATCAATCATCTTATCATCACAGGAAAAATACATGGAATTATGCTCCTGTTAGCTAAATATGCCCTCTCTAGCCTAGCTCTCCTGCTAAGCAACTGGACAAGATTCAAAAAGTAAGCTATCTGAGGACTCTTAAAAGTAAGTTTTAGGTAAGAACGGGAAATCAGAGAAGCAACCTGTATGCGGGTGAGGCCCTCATCTTTTTTATTTGTTTCTGTTGCAGCACTGCTTTGAGGGTAATCTCTAGCCATGCAGTTATGTAGCAGTGGGCATGCTGTCAGCTCAGTCTCCAATTGAAATCCCATCTTTCTATCCACAGGAATAAAGAAAAGGAGGCTGCCTGTTTTCTATCTTTCCTCTTGCGCCACTTCCAAGGACGAGACTCAAACAAGAAGTTCCATGATCTGGATGTGAAATATTTGGGTAACTATAAAGACTATTCATTTCTTAAGTTCCTTAAATATATACATAAATATTAAAAAGAAAAATTACCACATTGTCAGTAGGTTTTTATTATAGATAGATGCAATATATTTGACAACTAAAAAATAAAGGGAGTGTGGTACTGGTAAAGAGTCTTAGATGTTTTTGAGACCTCTAAATGTAATGTGAAGTACTAAAGTATTACATCAAGTAGGGTGCAAAAGACTAGGTGTATGTACATTATAATCCCTAAAGCAGCGACTGAAGCAGCAATACAAAGAAATATTGTATAAAACTAGTATATAAGTTAACATGAACTACTAAAACTTATGTAGATAATCACATATAAAGAGGGAACAGAAGAGCAAAAAACAGAGAGCACAGATAGAAAATGTATAATAAAACGGTAGATCTGAAGACAATGATATAAATAATTGCTTAAAAGTAAATGATCTAGGGAGTTCCCTTGTGGCACAGTGGGTTAAGGATTTGGCATTGCCACAGCTGCAACCGGTAATGGTATATAAAAGTAATGGTATATAA
Organism: Catagonus wagneri; assembly: GCA_004024745.2. Taxonomy (NCBI): domain Eukaryota; kingdom Metazoa; phylum Chordata; class Mammalia; order Artiodactyla; family Tayassuidae; genus Catagonus; species Catagonus wagneri. The sequence goes on from PVHT020000521.1 coordinate 28,192,475, forward strand.
AAATATATACCATACAAACAATAATTGAAAGAGAAGTGGAATGACTGTATTAATATTAGAAATAGTGGATTTCAAAACAATAAATATTACCAAGGATAACAAGAGACATTAAACAATGATGAAGCGAGTTCCCGTTGTGGCTCAGTGGTAAAGAACCTGACTAGTATCCATGAGGTTGCAGCTTCGATCCCTGGCCTTGCTCAGTGGGTTAAGGATCTGGCATTGCTGTGAGCTGCAGTGCAGGTTGCAGATGCAGCTCAGATCTGGAATTCTTGTGGCTTGGCTGTGCCCGCATCTGTAGCTCTGATTTGACCTCTAGCCTGGGAACTTCCATATGGCGCAGGTACAGCCATAAAAAACAAAACAAACAAAAAAGACTCTTGAAAAATAGCCGCACCACCAAAATAATATATAAAATGAAGTCATGCCTTTGAGCCAGATGACTTACTAAGTATACACAGACGTCTTTCCAACGCTACCACTTTGAGATGCTGAATAAATTGAAATGATAGAAATGATTACATCACCGAGCTTGAAAGATAGGCAGGAAAAATCTTCCTGAACTGGAATATAAAAAGGAATTAATGACTGCAGAAGTGTCACTTAATGCTGACCATGCTCAAGATGTTGCCAGGCTACATAGTAAGCCCAGGAAAGGAGGGTGGGGCCCAAATGCTGGACAGGAGGCTCTGGTGGGTCACCCAACATGAGGCAGCTATACGTAAGTGCTTCTCAGAATCGGAAGCCTCAAAAGGATATTCATTTCTCGTAGAATAGAAAATTCTCAGGAGTTCCCATTGTGGTGCAGTGGAAATGAATCCGACTAGTATCCATGAGGATGTGGGTTCAATCCTTGGCTTTGCTTGCTCAGTGGGTTAAGGATCCAGCATTGCTGTGAGCTGCCATGTAGGTCACAGATGTGGCTCGGATCCCACGTTGTTGTGCTGTGGTGTAAACGGGCAGCTGCAACTCCGATTTGACCCCTAGCCTGGGAACTTCCAAATGCCGCAGGTGCGGCCCTAAAAAGAAAAATGAAAAAGAAAACCTTCAATTCAATGCCAGGGAACTGTGAGAAATCTTGACACTTTTCTACAGCATTGTGTGGAAAAATAAAATGTTTTCTTTTTTTTTTTGTCTTTTTGCCTTATCTAGAGCCACACCCGCGGCATATGGAAGTTCCCAGGCTAGGGGTCTAACAAGAGCTGTAGCTGCCGGCCTTTGCCACAGCCACAGCAACGCGGGATCTGAGCCATGAGCAAGGTCAGGGATCGAACCTGCAACCTCATGGTTCTTAGTCGGATTCGTTAACCACTGAGCTACGATGGTAACTCCCTAGAAAAATAAAATGTTATCAATGAGTAACTGGAAACCTAAAGCATTTTTTGGTTAAGGTTTGTAAGCTAAGTAGAGAGTGATTTTATTATGCAAGAGTCTCCAAATTAAATGCAAACTGATCCTGGATTATTACAACCTCTAGAGGCTTGAGCTGATGTAAACTTAAAACTGCTTTATAATAAGATGTTCATCCTCTAGGATTTGCAAGACTCCACAAAATGATCAAATTCCACTGAAATAAGTTAGCAATAAAAATAAAATTATAAATGAAAATGAAATTTATTTGAAAGAATTAATAGTCACAACAAACAGAATTAATGCACCGAGAATGGGAAATAATGAAATCGTTTGGAGGAGGATAAAAAGTCATTACTTAAATGATTAAATAGGTAAAAGAATAAAATAGCGTGTGTAATGAGGAATGGGATGATATGAGAAAGAAAAGTTTAATTGAAAATGAATCAACTAGAACAATTTGAAAATGAAAATTTAGCATTTGAATATATAAAAACTTACTTTAAATAGGATAATCACTGATTACACTCAGTTGAAGAGAGAATTCAAGAACTGACTAATTGATTCAAAGAAACTGTTGCAGATAGCTAAAGAAATGGAAATTACGAGAAAAGGGGTTAAGATACATGACGAATGGAATCAGCAGGGCCAACATAGTCAATTGCAGAGAGAGTTTAAGGAGAATAAATGTAATGTTAAAGATTTCAAGCCTAGGGATAACCTAGAATTTAAAAAAAGAGATAAATATTCACATTAAAGATGTACACCATATTCAAAGCAAAATAAATGAAATTAAATGCACACCTAAACATATCCCACTAAAATTACAGAACACCTTAGGCAAAGACAAGATACTGAAATGAAACTGTCAGATTCCACATTCTAATCTAACATGTAAAGTCTTTAGAAGACCATCACTTCCATACTCAAACAAGAAAAAATCTGAAAAACTTAAAATCAACATCTCTTCTTAACTTTTTAGAGAACTGAGGTAACAGGGCAAACCACACGCCCTCCCCACCCCCCAAGCCTGGAAAGACAGAACAGAGAATCACAGCTATCTGGAAGTAGAACCTGTTGCTGGCACATGGTAGGAACGCCCAAGTGGTAGTTGACCAATTTCTGGAGATTAAGCATGGACTAGTTGGAAAGATAAAAACTCCTGGAAGGCAGTCTTAAAAGGACCCCTACACAATTCTGAATTTTACCTTCAGCAGTCCTATCTGGTCCTCAGGGGGAAAATCAGAGAAAAATCCTTTCCTGCTTCCAGCTGTGGGAATAAGATTATAGATATAGATGATATAGACATAGATGATATAGATATAAATATAGATGATATAGATATAGATGACTATATACAAAACACTTGGTTCTTAACAAATGCCTTACTTCAAAGGAAACTGTTTTCCCAGAGCCTATCTACTTGGCAGAAGGGACATACCCAATTCCCATCACTTCTACCTTTCCTGTCTCAGCTGAGGACGGAGGGAAGGAATCTAAGAACCTTCCGTGCAAGTCACTGCCCATGGATCAAAGTCTAGGAGTAGAAAATACTTCTTCTCAGCCCATGACTTACCGTCCCATCAATAGGGCACCTGTATAATAACATGGAATCAACTACAAGCCTCAGATCTTACTTTCAGGGATCTCTAGAGATGCCCAAAGACATCAGGGGAGACACAAAAAAGGACATAAGGGAGAACATTAGAGAAGAAATAATAGTAAAATAAAATCTCTTACTTTTCTTATTCTCTATTAATCTAAAGATAAGATTTGTTCAACAACTAAAGCAACAGTGTATTTGATGATTATAGCCTGTGGATAAGTTAAGTGATTGACAGCAATGTTGTAAAGGATGGGGGCGGAGATTGAGAATACCATGTTATGAGGATCTGCAGAGTGACATAGTGTTATTTGAAACTGATCTTAAATGATTAGCTGTAAATGTACAAAGTCAAATCCAGGCCAACCACTAAATACATTTTGTAAAAGAATAATTTATGTGGAGGAAAGGGGAGAATGTTGAAGTATATAAAATCATCAGTGTGTCCCAGGGGAGCCTGGGTTGTGTGCCAGCCCACTGGAGAGTAAGGCCAGGAGCCCACAGGGATGTGTGTGTGACCTGAGGTGGCCCAGGCCTGGTGACAATCCACTGATGGGCAGGTGAGCCCAAGTTCTAATAGCCTGGGGAGGGGGAGTGGTCCAAAATGCCTCCTCCAGTGCTGCTGTCATCACAGTAGAACAATCTCCCCAGATGGCTGCCTCCAGCATCTCTATACCCAGGCGAGTACAGTTTCCTCCTGCTTTTTCAGAAGACTCTCCCGGACCAGCAGATGGGTCTGAAAAAGTCTCCTTATGCCCTGGATCCTGGAGCATCTATGATTTTGTGTGCGCCCAAAAGAAAGAAGCATTTCCCAGACTTACAGACATAGAGAACAGACTTGTGCTTACCAAGGGGGAGAGGGAGGGAGTGGGATGGATGGAGAGTTTGGGCTCAGTAGTTGCAAACTATTCCATTTAGAATGGATAAGCAATGAGGTCCTACTGTACAGCACAGGGAACTGTATCCAGTCTCTTGGGATAGAACATTATGGGAGATAATATAAGAAAGGGAATGTGTGTGTATATATATATATATATATATATATATGTGTGTGTATGACTGGGTCACTTTGCTGTATAGCAGAGATTGACAGAACATTGTAAGTCAACTACACTTATTTTTGAAAAAATTTTAAAAGATTTTATAAGAACAACAGCAAAAAAAGAATGAGATGTTTCCTACCACCCTCATGTCTTTCCATACACAGGTCCCATTGGCCTTTAAACCGTTATGTTCCAGGGGCTTGTCGTCTTGGTGCCGAACCGCCGGGGCTGGGAAGCTGAAGTTGGGCTTGGGCAATTTATTCCTTGGGGAGGACTCTGAGATTGTAATGTTCCTCCTGTTTGTGGTTCGCCAACATGGGATGTTGTGTCCTGAGTAGACCATGTCTCCACCCCTTTTACATGGCTCATTTTGTTCCTCGTTTTGTCTTTAGTTGCAGAAAATGTCTAGTTCTCTGCTGGTCTAGGCTGTTCTCCTAGATAGTAGCTCTGTACAGGGTTGTAATTTTTTGTGTTTGTAGGAGGAGGTGAGCATGGAGTCTTAGCTCCAAAATTCTACAAAAAATGTAGAATGTTTTTTTAGGCCTTTACCTGTGGCATATGGAAGTTCCCAGGCCAGGGACTGAATTGGAGCTATAGCTGCAGCCCTACACCACAGCCATAGCGGCACTAGTCCTAGCCGCATCTGTGACCTATACCACAGTTTGAAGCAATGCCGGATCCTTAACAGTGTGACCAAAGCCAGAGATCAAACCTGCATCCTCATGGTTACTAGTTGGTTCTTAACCCACTGAGCCACAGCTGGAACTACTACATTTTATGAAAGTATACTTCAAGAGTAAATCTAAATAAAGGTTCATTCAGATAAGACTTTGCCAATTTACCACACATAGACTGTTCTTGAAAGAATTGCTAAAGGGTAAATTTTAATCAGAAACAACATTAAACTCAGAAATTAGAAGCAAGGTGCAAGCAGTAATGTTTCAAAATGTTAGAAACCCTCTAAATAAAAAATTTCATTGTCTCAAGCTTATTTTATCAATATATAGCAAAAGCCATTCTTGTTTTTTGCTTTCAGAGTAACAAAAAACAATTTAATTACCTAAAAAATAACAACCCCAAATTTCATACTTCTAGAATGTGGCAGACTTTGGATATGAGAATACAAAAAACTTGACAAAGTACTTTTTAATTTCCTACATCATTAGATACCACCAAGTGTATATTAAACCCTTGTGCAGAACAGAAAGTATTCATGGGATTTTATTTGAGACATATTATAAATACCAGCAATGGTGTTTCCCCTGGGAATAAATTCCAATTGCATTTGATTTAATCCATAACAGAAGATATGTTAAAGGGCAGAATATCGCTCAAACGTGTGTTCTTTCATTTATAGTGTTATATCACAGCTGCATTTTTGTCCCTACTAGATAAATATGACAAACTCGTCATGGGCCCCCATTGTCCAGGCAAGCTAACAATAGCAGACTAATAAAGCCAGCTGGGTCAAATAGGCAGTGTGATGACTCATTTTCTTTGGCACAGCAGAAGACTTGTCAGGGATAAACAGAAGACAGATGTAAAGAGGCTTTCTCACAGATGTGCCTGCATAAGGGTTGAGCAACACATACTTAAAATACTTTCATTATTATCTGGAACAACAATTTCATTGCTTTGCAGCCATGAGGATATCTTGGAAGAGGAAAAAACATGGAAGTCTGTAACACAGTTCTGCAATCCCCTCCATCACTTCCCTAGTGAAGACACAGTCACAGGTACCCTGATAACTATTCACTTTCTAGGGAATACTTCAGAATCACCTGTGGTCTGAAAATTGTCATACGCTCGTGGACCAGAGATCTTTTTTAAATCTAATTTATGTTAAGCCAATTTGGCCACTATTCAGACAAATTACAAAATTTATCTCCAACTTCTGAATGAGGCCATTACATATTGACTTTTAAAGATCTGGGGGAAAAATCAGCAACAAAGACATGAAGGGAAAAAAGAAGAGAAAAAGTGCAACGGTGATTTCAAAAGGTGGTTGTCTGGGGACAAGTTTCTTTCTGGCTCCACTGTGAACTCAGTACATGTCCAGGCAATTTATTTAAAAATTTTCCTCCTCCATCTTCTTATGTGTCATGAGTGACTAGTAACAGCTTTGTTAGCCTTTTTATAGCATGGGTTGAGATTCCAATTAGTAACCAAAAAAAAAAAAAAGGCTAGACATCATAATCTAACCTTTTGTCAAGGACGCTTATATTTTATTTTAAATATTTTGAAGAAAGCTAGAAAGCAGTAAATCACAGCCATGAATCTAGAAATCTGGAGGGAATTCACAAACACTTAGCTTCTAGCTAGGCTTATATCATCTTCTCAATTTTGAGATTGGCTTTCCAAACATTTTTTGAAACAAATTCTTCCACGGCTTTCTTAGACTTCAGATATGTTAGAATACAAAATATCCTCTTCTTAGACCTTTCCCTTAAATTATAGGTAAGTTGTGGAAATCTTCCCTAGTCTTATTGATTCTTCACAACACCTTCCAAACGCACCACTTTTGGAAGCCCAGGGCCATAGAGTACAACGATATCACTCTAGGGACATTTGCAACAAGCAGAATCTAGATTACAGAAATTCTAAGCTTCTGTTACCATGAGAATTTCCTTGCCTCTTAATTATGCAGAACCATTCCTTTCAGATCATCAAAATATACTCTAAAACACATGAAAATACATATATTAACTAGTATTAAAGGTCTAACGCAATCTTGCTTCTCTTCCACACCACCCTCCCCACATACACTCTCTCTCACAGTTTTCTTGAATAGGATTTATGCAATCCTAAAATTGCAATTCATGAAAGGACACTAAATATCATTAAGTTTTAATCCTTAGTTAACAAATGAGGCTTGGAGATGTTCCCTGACTTTTAAAAGTTACCCAGCTAATAAGCAGAAGTACCAGAAAAGTACACTGAACTAAAACCATAATTTCCCTGAACCATTTCATAGTTTTAAATTTTATCCCAGCCTTATTGAGGTATAATTGACTAATAAAAGAAAATATTACTGTTATGATCCATCAGAAAGACACAGCGTGTTTTTCTTCCACATTTATATTTCTATAAAAAGATAATTCCCTTAGACTGAATAATGAACATTCTAGACCTCCTAGAAGACTCCTTCAGTCTTGAAATGGCCTATTTCAATATTTTGATTGGTCTGATGCTGAGAATTGCTGGATCTCCAAAGAAGAGTGAAGAATTTATCTCATTCTCTTGTTTTCCAGACAAACCCCTCTTTCTGATTTCGTAGGTGCTTAGATGACAGCCACTCAATGAACACACAGATGGATGAGTGATTAATTAGTTATAGAAACCATTCCCCAGGGTGAATTAGGCAGCTATGGAAACTGACTAGACAGGAACCATGATAAATGCCAGACACTACAAATAAACATCTTTTTTTTTTTTCTAGCTGATAAATCTTGAAATTTTCCACAGGGAAAAGAGAAAGTACAAAGATTAAACATCATAAAAATCCTTAAGAATGTAAACTTATAAGAAGACAAATGTTATCTTAAAATTATGATTATTAACTCCACCTTTTTTCTCTCATATCCACTTACATGTCTTTAGAGAGAGGACAAAATCCTGCAGCTGCTTTGTATTTTGTGGTCTTCACATGAAAGGGTTTAGTTTGGTGAATATCAATTTTCTTTCACATGGTGGAAGCAAAGATTCAGGCATTAACAGCGTAAATGAGATCCAACCAGATCCACTTGAAACTGTGGTTGACCTGATAAGTGGATCTTATATTTTGAAAAACAGCATTTGGGGAGATTTTTAAATCACTATTCGCTACATTTCAAGGATGCATCCATACCACTTTGTGGCAATTAAGGCCCACCTCCAAATCATATCAGTTCATATTTGATATGATGATACCACCCAAGATCTATTTGGAGAAAAGTTGCTAAAATCAATGTCAACTTGTGTGGTGATTACAAAACTCCATTATTTATTCTAACAGACACATATTTCAGTTATAACATGCATTTGTTATAAGTCTGCCAGCCAAGGAGTTAATAAAACCCAGGACTACAATATACCAGTTCTAAAGTCTCTCCATATCCAAAAGACAAACATGTTCATCTAAAAGACGCGTTTCAGAAAATATTGGATTTATAGGAGAATGTTATCAAAAAGCTTATCTAAGTAAATTTTCAATGTTTTACAAGTGCTTATTTATTCATTCAAATTGAGGCCCCTTTAATTGATAATATTTATGAAATCTTTAAGGTTAAATGTGATAGATCCGAAACCAGAGGCAAATATGATGTTTTTTCTATGGATTGTCATTACTAAGCCAATATTTGCACTGAAGAAAAATTCATTGAAATAAACAGGGCCTAGATTTTCTAAATAATTTTATTTTATTGAAGAATCATAATACATTGTAATTAAGAAATATATACTTTATTCTGAATGTAAGAGTTTGCATCTGCCAAGGCCCTACTGTATAATACATGGAACAATATTCAGTCTCTTGGGATAGACCATAAAGGAAGATAAAGAATATATAAATATATATCTATTTATATATACATATATATATATACATATACACACACATATATGGGTCACTTTGCAGTAGAGCAAAAATTGACTACACTGTAAATCAACTATACTTTAATAAAAACAAATTTAATTAAAAAAATAAAAACAAAAACCCCCAAAGCAAGCAAACAAGAAGAAATATACACTTTAAAAAGCTGACGTCATTAATGGATATGTTTTTCATAAATCCTTCATAGTAGGTGGATGGGTGCATATTTTTAAATGTTAATATATATGACAGCCTTTACTGTCAAGACTTAGGCAATGGGGTCAGGAGATGTGTTTTGCAAGCTAGATAAGATATTTGCCGGGAGTTCCCATTGTGGCTCAGTGGTTAACAAATCCGACTAGGAATCATGAGGTTGTGGGTTCGATCCCGGCCTTGCTCAGTGGGTTAAGGATCCGGCGTTGCCGTGAGCTGTGGTGTAGGTCACAGACGCGGCTTGGATCCCGTGTTGCTGTGGCTGTGGCGAAGGCCGGCAGCTACAGCTCCTGTTAGACCCCTAGCCTGGGAACCTCCATATGCCACACGTGTGACCCCAGATAAGGCAAAAACACCAAAAAAAAAAAAATGATATTTGCCAAATGAGGAAGAAGTAAAATAATTAACTTCAAAGAGCAGCAATGAGCATGCACTCCTGGTTGGAACCGTCATGTTGCAATTGAAATGACTGTTAAGAAATGTAGGGAAATCAGAGACTATGCCATAAATGAAATTCCCAACTCTACTTCAACCTTATTCATTTATAAATATGAACACTTAAAAATAACTAGTCAATTAAAATGATGCGTAGAAATTTACACACTGCTCTGTGTATACAAACACATTCCATTACATCTGAGAAATGTGGAAAAGTAATAACATCCCATAGCTTTCCTCTGAATACACACTTATTTTTCTGCAAATAATACTCTGAAAGAATATAAATAAATGAAACTTTCCTCCACCTGTTAATCTGACCATTCATGATAAAAGGGGAAGAAAAGAAAATTAAGTTTTATAGAACTAGTTTCACAGAGTTTCTGTTATATTTCCTATTTCGGTGAATGGCTGACAGTATCTTCAACCAGCTTCTCTATGAGCTATGATATTAATCTAAACACCTTCATTTTTCATACTTAAGTTAAATGACAGACCTAATTTTGAAAGTAAGTATTACTGAACAGAGAAAAATTCATTTATCTACTTTGAAAGCCAACAATTTTTAAAAAGGTCAGGTGTATTGATACTGTCTTTTCTACTGCCCTTAAATTTGATGCGTACCCTGTCTTTGCCTAATAAGTAAGAGGTACTGATTTAGCACATGAGCTCCTGGCCCCCAGATTTTGGAGAAGATGGTTGATAACTAATGTGCAGACACCACCAATGGTCCAGAATCAATCAGAACAGCAGGTGGGGCTGAACTGCAGATAAAGCATCTTGGATATAGAAGCTCTAACAACCTCAAATAAAACACGCTAACACATTCAATTTGGTGTCGCTGTTATTCATACTTGCCACGTACCTAAAGTATGCACGTTCTGGGAATAAGGGACAGTCAGCCAATGGGCCCTGTGGACTTTGCATTTACCAAAAAATTGTAAATTTTAGAGGGAAACGTGTATGTTCCACTGTTCGGTCTTCACTTCACACATAACAACTAGGAGGATAAACTGTACTTGTCACAGTCACACAAAATAATACACACAAATGTATAGTTTTACAAATACATGTATGTAAATAGGTAGACGGAGATATAGATACATGGGGGGGTGGGGAGAGAGGGAGAGGAAGAGAGAGAGTGGGGAAGGAGGAAGAGAGTGAAAAGGGGACAGAGGGAGGCAGGGGGCGAGAGAGAGAAAAGGAGGGAGAGAAAGAGAGCAAGCAGGTGCCTCAGCACCAAGTAGCGTCATAGCATCACCTGCTATCGTCAGTTTCTGAGGCAGTTTCACCGTTCCACTGTTAATGATGACAGTATCATTCCCTGGTCCCAGGTGCCCTCAAACCTAGGCTTCAAACAAACTGAAAGTTTCTGAAAATGAGAAACTTCGCACATATTCTCATTTTAGCACAGAATGGCTTTTATAGGAAGAGTAGTCAGAGCAGAAGTAGGAGCAGTGTTTGTTCATAAACCACTCCACACCCTCCCTGCTTCTCTTGAATCACTACTGCTCTAATCTTTTTTTTTCTTTTTTCTTTTTTTTTTTTTTTTGCCTTTATGGCCTCACCCAAAGCACATGAAGGTTCCCAGTCTAGGGGTCCAATCGGAGCTACAGCCACCTGCCTACACCACAGCCACAGCAATGCCGGATCCTTAACCCACTAAGCGAGGCCAGGGATCATACATGCATCCTCGTGGATACCAGTCGGATTTGTTTCTGCTGAACTACTGCTCTAATCTTTAGATTACATTAAGATATAGGTTTTAATTTTGCTAAATATTATTCTCAACCAGAAGCAGTTCAATATCCCTAAAGAAGCACTTGAAAATTCAAGGGTATGTTACTGATTGAGCCAATAAGTCAGAAATGCTCCTGCCATTTGCTTAAAAACAAAGCCAAGTTGCTAAATTCAGTGGAGTTCCTGTATAACTGAGAACTGCCCCACCCAGAGTGTGGATGCTATGTCTCTGAAAACCCTTGAGGAATTGAAGGAGGTCATTCCCTACAGAAGGAGCAGCATCTATCAGACCTCTCTGGAGCTGAGACAACAAACTTGATTTTTCCTGATAAACTTTAGCTCCTGGCATATAGGAGATATTCGCAAAATGCTTACAGAATGAAGCAGTGAGTGAAGGAATTTTCTGACTACTTTCTCTTCCCCTTCTCTGACCCCTTCAGAGTACTAGGTGTCTCTACACTGTTCTCTGCAGGGGCCAAGTGCTTACCCTGAAATAACATATTTTTTATGGAGTTCCCATGATGGCTCAGCAGAAACAAATCTGACTAGTATCTATGAGGATGAAGTTTCCATCCCTGGCCTCGCTCAGTGGGTTAGGTATCCGGCATTGCTGTGGCTGTGGCGTAAGACCAGCAGCTACAGCTCTGATTTGACTCCTAGTCTGGGAACTTCCATATGCTGCTGGTGCAGCCATGTATTTTTTGGTAGGTATACCTAGCATTTTAAGGTGGTGGAAAGAGTCATGTCAGAAGTACCAATCAATCAGTCATTCATTTCCACATCAAAGGAAGATCTATTTAGGAAGGTACTTACTTTGTTTGTACCTTACACTCATAAATGTTTATTGAGCACTAATTCTGAGACAGGCATTTTTTTTTACAAGTGCCCAAGAAAAACCAATAAGAAAACAAACACCATGTGAGATTGGTTTGTAGGCAAGTTGTTTGAATCCTGGGCACCTTGATGAGCCAAAATTACTTCCAAACACATCGGAGCTTCACTACACAATGAAATCTCTAATTTCCAGGCTTGGTGTAGATGCTCACATCATCTTGTGCATCCTCTTCTCACAAAATTTGATGTTAAACCATTTTCAGTGGAACTTCATTACTAAATTTCCGCATCTGGTAAAATTCACCTTGCTGGGCCTCAAACAGTGGGAGAATCATGAGACTTTAACCATCTG
>PVHT020000521.1:28208580-28271179 GCA_004024745.2 Catagonus wagneri
GCTAGGGGTCTAACAGGAGCTGTAGCCGCCGGCCTTCGCCACAGCCACAGCAACGCGGGATCCGAGCCGCGTCTGCAACCTACACCACAGCTCACGGCAACGCCAGATCCTTAACCCACTGAGCAAGGCCAGGGATCGAACCCGCAACCTCATGGTTCTTAGTCGGATTCGTTAACCACTGAGCCACGAAGGGAACTCCAAACCTTCTCTAGTTTTGAAAGGAATAATTAGATGCCATGGGAATTTTGAGATTTCTGGATTAGAGGACATTTAAGCTTGCAACCTCGTTTTCTGATGTTGTCTTTAAAACACAGGATTTCAAGTCAGACAGACTTGGTTGTGTATTGATTCTGATGTTAGCATTGTGACCTTGGACATACAATTCAATGGGTCTCTGCTTTTTATGTATACAAATGAAAATGACCACTTTGTCAATTGAACAAGGCTGGAGGGAGGTCCCAGCTTTATGTTGTATTAATCTCTAACATGCCTCTTTACTCTTTTCTATTAGGACAAAATTAATACATAGCATTATATAAGTTTCAGGTGTTCAATATTGTAACCTGGCGTTTGTATACATTATAAAGTGAAACTTTACTCTTAAGACTGAGTCACAGAAATAGCTATGATATCCCTTGAAACTCTAATAAAATACATAACATTAGGAGTTACTGCTGTGGCTCATAGGGTTAAGAACCTGGCTAGTATCCATAAGGATGTGGGTTAGATCCCTGGCCTTGCTCAGTGGGTTAGAGATTGGGTGCTGCTGCAAGCTGCAGCATGGGTCACAGATGGGGCTTGTATCTGGCATGGCTCTGGGAAGCTCCAATTTGACTCCTAGCCTGGGAACTTCCATGTGCTACAGATGTGGTCCTAAAAAAATAAAATAAAATGAAATACATATCATTAGAAAGCTGTATTTGTATTATATTTAGGCTATACTGGGGAATAACTTATGATATAACCAAATAAGAAAAATCTCTTTCTATAACTTTGCTTTTATGAAATACTGTAATATCAGTTTCTTATACACCATTAAAATACAAAATAGGGAGTTCTCGTCGTGGCGCAGTGGTTAACGAATCCGACTAGGAACCATGAGGTTGCGGGTTCGATCCCTGCCCTTGCTCAGTGGGTTGACGATCCGGCGTTGCCGTGAGCTGTGGTGTAGGTTGCAGACGTGGCTCGGATCCTGCATTGCTGTGGCTGCGGTGCAGGCCAGTGGCCACAGCTCCGATTAGACCCCTAGCCTGGGAACCTCCATATGCCGCGGGTGCGGCCATAAAATGACAAAAAGGCAAAATAAATAAATAAATAAATAAATAAAATAAAATACAAAATAGCCATAAGTGGTTATTTTCCTGACCATTAGAAATCATATTTACTAGGACATGATTGTTAAAGTATTCCAGTACCTGAGTTGACATCTCCTTCATGATGTGTTAGTGACCATGATTTCCAAAAAGGGTTTGCAGGTTCTGGACCCAGATTGGCTAGGCTTGAATAATGGTCCTTTTTACCACTATCCCTGTGATGCTGAGCAAGTCACTAATCTTTCTGTGTCCTAGTTTCCCTCTCTGTAAACTGGGTAATGACAGTACGTAGCTACGTCTCAGTGTGTAGGTAAGAACTAAATACAGAGAGTTTAGAAGAGTGTCTGACATGGAGTGAATGCTCATTTCTTTCTAAGGACACCTCATTTTGCAGTCCTTCTGCAAAAGTTTTGGAATGACCGACAGATGCATCTTGGAAATCTATAAATCCTACAGCCTTAAATCTGCCCTACTGTGATTTAAATTGAATGAGGTGCAAGCAACTGTCAGTGAAAGTAAAGAACGTGTATGCTTTATTTGTGTGTTCTCAAGATCTAATGAAAGCATGTTATTTGAAGCCCAGAACACAGTGCTTTATCCATAAGGACGGCACGTTAAAAAAGAAAAAAGAATAGACAACCAATTTCCTCTTTTTCTGCCCATATTTTTCCACAAGACTGGCATGGCTTTGTTTCTTGGTCCATTTTTCTGTTACTTGTTTTTTACCATGACTGAAGGCAGATATTGATATATACCCAGCTTCTTTAAGCAATGAAGCAGAGTCAGGGAATGAAGAAAACGCCTTCGCGCAACAGCATTACAAGATTGCGCTGAAGGCCCGCCAACTCCCAGCTGTTTCCAGGAGATAGAATTTCCTCCACCTACTTGCTCATTCTCAGTCTTCCCAACAACATCAACAAAAAAGGGAGGGGCTTAGACTCTGTGGAATAAACAGCCTGAACAGATGGTCAGGGATTCCTCTAGCAATAGATCCCGTTTTCACTCTGTTTTTGCTTTGGTTGTATTTCAGGGGTCAAGATCTGGAAGTTTTTGGGACAAATTTTTTTTTTCATTTAGCTCATTAAAAAATAGATGATGGATAAATTCTCCTTCTCACAATGCCTGGCTACAAAGCCGATGAGCAGTGGAGTGTGCTGAGCACAAAACTCTCTGACAAGACTGTCTGGTGTATATTCAAGCTCAGAATAGAGAAGCTGCGTGATTGATTTCCACCAGAAATGGATATGGTGGAGCAGTGGGTTGATTTGCTGTGATGAAGTCAAATAAAACATTTGTGATTTAGGTAGGCAGGCCTGGTGAGGGAGAAAACTAGTTTGGAGAGATTTAATTGCTGTGGGGGTCTAGTGAAAGAAGAGACATAAACAGGTGTCTCACTGGCTTATAGAAGGTTTTAAGTCATGCTGTGTCTACTGACTGATTTGGGGGAAGAAAAAGAGTGGATCTCATAGGTTAATGGACTGTTTAATATATCAGCTGCCTATCCTACCTGTTTCATCATCACCCTTTGTGCATGAGTTCTGTGTTGGAGGTTATTGAAATGGGCAAGGTAGGCACCTGATGAAAACTGGCAAGGAGAACATCAAGTTCACTAGTGGAGACTGCTCTAGTTTGCAAATGATAGCACTCCAACTTGAACTAGTTTAAGCCAAAGGGAAATTTACCAGCTCATTGGCTCCATGCTCAACATCTTACCTTGGCCCCTCTTATTCCATTTCTGCCTTTTTCTATCTGCTTTGTTCTCAGAATTCTAACCCATATGAATTAGACCAATGGGATCCCTTGTTCTTTGGTGACTCATCTTGGCACAGGCAGGAGATTACAAAGATGAGAAGATGAGGTAAGGGTACTCTTTCTTGTTGCATCATCTGGTTGTGGCTACAGTTCTCTATTGAAGGTTAGAGCTATTGTCATAAAACCTTCTCTATAAAAATGTCCCTTTATCTTCTCTATAAAAATGTCTCTTTCCCTACTCTTGCTTCTGGAGGCTTAGGGGAGGTGACAGCTGTCCACTCTTACTGATATGCAGTGTGTTTTCCCTGCTCTCATCTGTGTAAATAATCTCTGGATTAAAATTTCCTCAATGACCCAGCTTGAAGGAAGCATGCCTCACTGAACTGTTTGGATTTGGTTTGATCAGCATCATCTTGATTGTTTTAAGCACAGTTGTTTTTTTTTTAATTATAGTTCACTTACAGTATTGTGTCAATTTCTGCTGTACAGCAAGGTAACCCAGCCATATGTGTGTGTGTGTGTATAATTTTTCTGATATTATCTTCCATCATGTTCTATCATAAGAGACTGGATATAGTTCCCTGTGCTATACAGTTTGTTAAGTGCAGTTAATCTTCCTTTCCAGAGTTAGTTTGCTCTCACTTCCTTGAGGCCACTTCTTGGGATTGTGCAGGATGGGGTAGCTTATATCATGGCCACAGCCTGGTCATTGTGTAGTGTCTTTTTTTTTTTTCCAAATGGTGGGTGTTTCAGTATCTGCAAAACAGCTCAAAGACTATGTCTCAGAATATTATCTATAGCCCTTGAGGAGGAACTAAAGGTCCTTGACTTTGTTTAACAGCTAATTTTTTATTATTTTATCTTGCTTGACTCTTTTATTTTGCATAGACATTGTCTCACTCTCTGATTAAATTTACTCTTTGGAACCAGGGGAAAGCCTAGGAGCCTAAAATATGTCTATAAATAAGAGGCAGGTGGAGGACATGGGTTCTGTCCCAGGAAGCTCCCATAGGGTCCTGCTCACTTACAATCTCATCAGCCATACCTATTTATAAGAATTCAGAAATACATAGTATCTTCCTCACAGCCTCAATTTTTCTATGCCTTTGTTCCGGCCTCTGTGCCCCTGTTTCTGGCATGACTGCTTATTAAGTCTTAGCCATCTTCTCTGGGCTGGATCAAGTCCAACCTTTTCCCCATAGCTCAACATCATAGTGTTTTCTCTTGCTAAGGTCTTAGAGTACCTGTCATCTGGGTTAGCAAGTTTCCACAAATATTAGGCTTTGAACTTTGTATCTCTTTTTTTAGGGGTGCACCTGCAGCATATGGAAGTTCCCAGGCTATGGGTCGAATTAGAACTGCAATTGCTGGCCTACACCACAACCAGAACAACCACAGATCCAAGCCATATCTATGACCTACACCACAGCTCACGGCATTGCTGGATCCTTAACCCACTGAGTGAGGCCAGGGATTGAACCTGAATCCTCATGAATACTAATCAGGATCTTAAGTCACTATGCCACAACAGCAACTCCAGAACTTGTTATCTTTTTATTTTTATCCCTGAACTTAGATTTTTAGATCTTTGAGTAGAAAACTAATCACCTGTATTTTTTCTCATATTGTACTTTCTCATATTGCACCTCTCCTAATATCCACTGATAAGTATCCATGATCAATCAGTGTTTACTGATATGACTTGGGAAATGGATGCATGGGACACAAAACGAACAGACAAAAATTCTGCACAGGAGCCTAGTTTGTGCACAGCCTCATATTCCCTTGTTTCTCTGAACCTCAGGTCCGTGTTTAGTGAAAAGCTTTGGCTGCAGCTGCTGTTGCCAGCTCTGCTGAGACTGTCATGTTGCTACACCATCGGTGTCAATCCACTCCCTTTTTCCTCTAGAGGATTATTTCTTCTGCTCCCTTCTGCAAACATCTGACACAAACACTTCCATTCTCATCCTCAGCTGATGCCCTCATTCCTATTTCCAATTGGAAGCAACCTGAAGAAATTCCACAAGCCCTCACAAGCCTATGTCCCTGATTTCCCTTAGGAAACTTCCCAAAGCTACACCCTACCGATGACTTCTACCAACCCCAGTGAGGCAGCAGCCTCAGCAGTTGCAGAAACAGGGCAGCTGCAGCTTCTCTCTCCTCTGCAATCTGATGAGTCAGGGAGCTCCCATGAAACTCTGGCCTCAGAATCTGACTTTTTGGAAGGTCTCTGGAGGGGCTGGTAACGCAACCTAAAAGGATGGGAAAATCAGTCATTTGGACACGAAACTTGTCAGGTGAAACACAGGAGGTGTGCAGACCTAGCAGACACATTGTTGCCCCTTTCTTTCTTTAAGGGACTGTTTCTAGTCACAGTCTGGAGGATGCACCATGGAATCAAGTAAAGCTTTGTGTTCTCTGGAGACTGTGAATCCAAATGATTTGCGAACCACTTCGTGGTTGCTGTCTTCCCTCGCCGCCACCCGCTTCCCCACTTTTCCTCCTCTTGCCTTCCTGAGACTGCAGTGCTCTCAAAACTCTCAGTGTGAAGGACATGCCTCAAGCTCGGTTTTCCAGGGATCCTGCTCTACAGCTCTCTAGTCGATTAGCAGCATTACTGAGACATGAAATGGAAGAACTGAAAGACATAACTTAGAGAATCAGCAGCACCTCAGGTTGTTTCATGCCTTTATAGAATTTAATGTTTGCAGGACCTCTCTAGGAGGCTATTGCCTTTCACAGATGGAGAGAATAGGTCTCTGAGAATTAAAGGGATTTCCTTGGCATGTGCCCACTATTATATATGGAATCATTCATTCTCAAGGACCTACTATAGAGCACAGGGAACTTTACTCAATATTCCAATAGCTTATACAGGAAAAGAATCTGAAAAAGAACGGACTTGTGTATGGGTATAACTGAGTCACTTCGCTGTACAACAGAAATTGTCCCAATATTGTCAATCAAATATACTTCAATAAAACTTTATAAATAGGGGGGAAAAGTGAGCCAGCATTAACTAGTTACATAGTAAATAAATTAAAAAATTCGCAATCCTCTGCATCACCTCAGAGCTATCTAATCTGAGCCTCTGGGCCGGGATCAGAAATCTGCATTATTCCAAGGTTCCCAGCTGACTCTGCACAACACAATTTGAGACCCACTGGACTTGAGATTCTCAGCTCTGCAGAGCCAGTAAGAGAGAAAATTGGAAGTCAGTCACTGGTCACTAGGTTTAACCAGGGGATCCAAATGTCTTTACTTACTCTGTATTCAAAAAGTGCTCACCTAAGGAGTTCCCGTTGTGGCACAGCAGAAACAAATCTGACCAGTATCCATGAGGATTTGGGTTAAATCCCTGGCCTTGTTCAGTGGGTCGGGGATCTTGAGTTGCTGTGGCTGTGGTGTAGACTGGCAGCTGTAGCTCCAGTTCAACCCCTAGCCTGGGAACCTCCATATGCTGCAAGTGTGGCCCTTAAAAGCAAAAACAAAAACAACAACAAAAAAAAACTCACCTAAGTACTTAAGTAATCCTCTAAATACCTCACCTAAGTATCTTCTCACCTAAGTACTTTTAAGACCACCCACCCAATAAACACTATTCTCTTAAAAAAACAATGTACCAAGATTTGAATCCAAAACACACAATGCTTGACATACTGCATTGCAAACAATGCTTCCAAGATTGAAAGGAAAAAACTTTATCTGATCACTCACATATCACAGATGACATTTGGGTGGGGAGTGGCTCTCACATTCTCCAGTGATGCAGGCCTCCTGGGTGAATGTTTTTGCTTGAAGATGATGGAGCAGCTCATACACAGCTTTATGTGCTCCAGCACCTTTCAGCAGCAGTTGGGGAGGGTAGCTTGACATTCTCCTTACACCCCCATAGCCCTCTGGATTTGGGTTCCAATCTCACAAGCTGGCCTATCCGTGTGCTTTGTAGATGGTTTAGAGGTTTGGGACAATCAGGATCTAAGCAGGCATACAACATAAGCATCATCTTCCTCTTCTCCAGATAGTTAAAAAAATCTCTGAATTGTCACAGGTACATTTAGTCTTTTATGACAATCCTCTGGGGAAGGTAACTTGGGAGCCTTCCCAGCAGCTAATTCAGAGTCTAAAACCCTTTCCCGTCAGTTTTTCCTACAGTTGAAACTGAATTTCTGTGTCAGTCAAAATTCATTTCTCCTTGGCATCTCTGCTGGGACACAACGTCAGCTCGCAAATGATGCTAATAGATTATCTGGCAGATGCATTTCAAAAAACACCAATAGTAATAGACTTATAATTTAATAATCAGACCAAGAAGAGATAAGTACTTGAAGCAATAGCTTGTGAAAAGCTGCTAATTGGAACTAGTGCCCCAGAAGGCACTCAGCAAAATGGAAAATATGCCACACTGAGTACTGGGAGAGACAAGGGAAATACGGCTGCAAACAACAAGGGTTCATAACAGGCCTGCACTCTCTGGGGCTGATAAAGACCACAGAGGGGCAAATAAACTGTGCAATATCCCTCTACTATGTAGACAGAGAAATAGCATGAGGAAACCCTCTTTCCAGCAAGCCCAAGGTAAAGCACTTCATAGCCATTGCTCTCAGCGATCCATAATGAAGAAAGAACAAGGGAAATTAGGTCCATGGCAAATTTGGGGTCAACCTGTCCCTTCTGTGACATATCCCACTCCATCCATGTGAGGAGTTGTGTAAGGCACTGCCAGCTTCTTGGGCAGCAGGTGTTTCTTTTTGTTCCTTTAAAGCAGAGCCTTAATTGTTTTCAAGCATTGAGGGGAGAGGCGTATGCTTCAGGTGAGGCTGTATCCATCTTCATCCCAGGAGGCAAGTTTGGATTCATCTAAGATAACCATGACCATTCTACCTTCCAGGATAGTGAAAGGACTCAGGATGGGCTAGAGGTGAAGTCCGAATATGCGAGTTCGATCCCTGGCCTCACTCAGGGTCCAGCATTGCAGCAAGCTGCAGTGTAGGTCATAGATAAAGCTTGGATCTGGCATTGCTGTGGCTGTGGTATATGCCAGCAACCAAAGGTCCAATTCACCCCCTAGCCCGGGAACTTCCTTATGCCACAGGGGTGGCCCAAAACATTAAAAAAAAAAAGTCAAGTCCCCTAGAAACACTTCTATCCCTCTTAAAAGCCAGTTGAGGTTGAGAGAGACATTTTTTTTCTTATCTTGTCCCTGGACTTGGTTTCATGAGGCTGTGATGCCATCATACACATGGGAACCTAAAACTGGAAACCACACCACCAACATGAGTAAGCAGGGTAAAAATATGGGACCACTTGCCAGTTTATGAGTTAACTACCCTGGAAACCCCCGGACCTCCAAACTGAGAAGAGAACTCCATTAAATATTGAGTCTTTGAAACATGGTTACAGAAAAGAGAGTGAATGGAAAAAATTAACTATTTTTTTCTTTCCGTTTCCTTCCTTCCTGCCTGCCTGCTTGCCTGCCTTCTTTCTGTTCATCCTTTTAGTGGTGGGGAAGTGGCAGAGTAAGGAGTACAAGTACTCTGAATCAGCTCATTCAGTCCAGAATATGTTTCATAAGAAAAGGGTAAGAAAAAAAGATGATGCTAATATCTGAAGCAGAAAAAAACAGGGAATGAGTGGGAGTTAGGAGTTTCCACTGTGGCCCAATGGATCAGCTGTGTCTCTGCAGCACCAGGAGGGAGGCAGGTTCAATCCTCAGCCAGGCACAGTGGGTTAAGGGATCCATCATTGCTGCAGCTGCAGTGTGGGTTGCAACTGTGTCTTGGATCTGATCCCTGGCCCTAGAGCTCTACATGCCAAGGGGCAGCCAAAAAAGAAGAAAAAATAATTTGGAGTTCCCGTTGTGGCACAGCAGAAATGAATCCAGCTGGTATCCATGATGATGCAAGTTTGACCCCTGGCTTTGCTCATTGGGTTGGGGATCAGGCATTGCAGTGAGCCACGGTATAGGTTGCCGACGCGGCTCGGATCAGCATTGCTGTGTCTGTGGCTTAGGCCGCCAGTTGCTGCTCTGATTAGACTCCTAGCCTGAGATCTTCCATATGCTTCAGGTGTGGCCCTAAAATGCAAACAAACAAACAAAGTTAGACATAGCTGAGCAGCAATGGAGTAGAAATAAGCATCTTGCTGAAGAGAGCTCTTTTTACAAGGGATTTATGTTTGCTGACCTGGGGAACGTGAGGATCTTTGAAGAATACATGGAGCACACTCAAAGTGTGGGAATATGATGCACTTATGAATCCACTTATTAGAAGGAGAAAACATGAGGGAGAAAAAGAACCAACATAAGAGGAAGGAGTGATGGACATTTGTCCTGCTTCTCTCAAGCAATCATAAGTCTGGGCAGCTCTGCCCTGCACGTGGTAATAATAAGCCATGTTCTGTTCATCCTCAAAATATCATTGTTAAAATAACAGAATGGGAAAATGCCTTGAAAAGCATAAAAGAAATCCTCATCATAATTATAACATGACAAAATGTATTATGACAAATATATTCCATTTATAGGATTCATCACATTTAACACATTCTTTAAAGAAATTATGTAGATGTCATTTTCTGATAAGGAATCTGAGGCCCAAAGAAATTCTTATTTGCCTAAATGTACACAGCTTATCAATGAGAGAACTATTTCCAACCCACAATATCATATATACGCCATCTTAGTAGAGATATCTTCTTTTTTTATTCCCCCTGTCCAGTTACTTTGGGCTTGTCCTAAATTGCTATCTATTGTTTCCATTTCTAATAGGGTAGAAACTGACCCAAAGAATTTAGATCAAACCATACTTGATAAATGCAAGAGTGGTGGACTTGATGGAGTTTAATCAGAGCCAACAAGTGTTTTACTCCTTTATGGCTTCAGAACAGGGAGAGTACAGCTTTCAAAACTGGTGGACACGTTCCATGCTCAGATCAGCACAGCCTTCTGCCTGAGCTCCTCCCTACTTTGCAGGAGTGCAAGTCTCTTCCTTGTTAATCTTACCTATGGAAAGCAGTTCATTTGTATGGAAATAGCTGCATTGGGAAGATGTGTTCATCATTCAAAATGAAACGAATTTCTGATTAAAAGCCAAATCATTTTTTAAAAAGGTCGAAAATGATGACTTCCAATGAAATTATTTCAGCTCTGTTTTGTGTGGGTCACTGATGAAGTGCCCTGCCAAAATACGATCTGGTTCTCTGGTGTTTCCATGTGATTGCAAATTTTAAAGTCTCCTTGCACTTCAAAGTTTTAAAAGTAGATACACATTGAAGGCCCAGATATATTTTGCATGCACATATTTTGTGTTTTATGAGGAAAAATAAATTACATATTAAAATGTGATCACAAACTAGCCATGCTATTAATCAGGGTCCTGGTGGGCATTACATAATTACTTAGCAGAGCTGAAAAACAGTTATTTTACTATCCAGCATTTCTTCTCAAAATAGATGGGTACATATCTACAAAAATGAGTATACATAATTCTTAAAAACATGTGTATAAGATGTGTATGGAAATAACATTTGTAACTAAGAGTTGAAAAAAACCCAAACATCCATTAACAGTAGAATAAAGGTAAGTCTGACAGACATTGCAGACATTGACAGACATTGCATTCTATGCAAGTAAGTTAAACACAAAAGAGGGCATACATTTTATAAAGTTTAAGAACAGACAAATTTTAGCTATGAAGATAGAAGTTAGAAAGTGTTTGTCAGAGACTTTGGAAATATTAAATGGTTGGAGTTATGAGAGAATGTCTGGGCTGCCAGAAGTCTTCCATTTATCCATCTCTGTACTGCATATATCTGTAAAAGTTCACCACACCGTACATTCAGCATTAGTGCATGTCACTGTATTAACTGGATACCTAATAAAAATAATTCAGTTGAGCTCCTCATTTCGTCTTTCTTTCTTCCTTCCTTCCTTCCTTCTTTTCCTTCCTTCTTTCTTTCCCTTCCTTCCTTCCTCCCTTCCTTCCTTTGTTTCTTCACTTGAGACTATGGAAATTCCTGGGCCAGAGTTTGAATCAGAGCTGCCGGTTGCCAGCCTATGCCATAGCCCCAGCAACACCGGATCCAAGCTACGTCTGCAACCTATGCTGCAGTTTGGGACAATGCCAGATCCTTAACCCACTGAGCAAGGCCAGGGATGGAAACCACATCCTTACAAAGAAAACACTGTGTCCTTAACCTGAGCCACAACACAAACTCCATAATTCTATATTTAAAAGAAAAGCTTCACAGGTGTTTTAGATTTTTTTTTCCTTTTAGGGCCGCACTTGTGTCATATGGAAGTTCCCACTCTAGGGGTTGAATGGAAGTTGCAGCTACCGGCCAACGCCACAGCTACAGCAACTTGGGATCCGAGCCGTGTCTGCAACGAATACCATAGCTCAGGGTAACACTGGATCATTAACCCGCTGAGCAAGGCCAGGGATAAAACCTGCGTCCTCATGGTTGCTAGTCAGATTCGTTTCCTCTGAGCCACGATGGGAACAACTTAGATCTTTTAAAAAGCTTATGAATGGATAATTCTCAGTGGTCTAGTTTATGTTTCCTAGGACTAGTTCTGCGGTGACTGGTAGAACCAGACTTTCCAACTTCCTATATATGACACTAGGTGGCCAGCAGTAATGTGAATCCAATTTTTATGCAGATTTATAATAATGAGCTCTTTTTACATTTCATGCCAATAGTTGCCCTATTAAAAGAAAATATACATTTCACCATTCTCTTTATTAGAAATAAACCATCAAGTGTTTTTGTTTGTTTTTTAGTTAATATAGGTCTCCTTTATCTGGAATGGGTTTATAACCTAAAATTATCCACCAACAGTAATGATGATTAAAATAAGACTATTTAGGTATAATGAATATTGCATTGTGGGCTGCTTTTCTTAAGTTCACAGAAAGAAAAATGTGTAATCCTTTATGACTTCGCTTATGAAAACATTGGCTTTGATACTCTTTATTTTATATTCTTGGTTGTCATGTACAGAGTACAAGGAGATATATGAATCAAGCTCTGTTAAAGAGTTTTTGTTTTTGTCCCCCCCTTGGGGGTAATGTGCTGTGCTTTGAGGGATAATGGTTTTATTTAGGAAGCTGTTTTTAAATTACTGCATTCCTTTAATTTTTTTACTAATGTCTTTAACTGTATTATAATGATTTTTGATTTCCAGATAATGATACTCATTCTCACAGACCAGACCAGAGAACTCCAATTTTAACCAAATATTTTATTCATTTACCCTTTCTCATTGCATTATCTTTTAATTTAGAAAAGTTTCCTCTTTAAGGGCACTGGCTCTTGATTGTATAAGGACTGTTCTAGTTGAGTTAGCTTATTTGAGGGAGTGTGTGCAAATCAGGTCAAGTTTTGAGGTTCCATACGTGAAGGGGAAATAGACGTTACCCATAAGTCAGATGAGCTGTCCTGTAAATACTTCTAAGAAGCCCAGGGAATTAGGTGTCTGGATCTTTCATCTATGAATGAATAGGTAGGTAGGTAGGTAGGTAGGTAGGTAGATAGATAGATAGATAGATAGATAGATGATAGATAAAATTAAACTATTCTCTTAGTTCATAAGAGGCCTGACTGCAAATGCCATATTTTTCAGAATTTCAACAGCATTAATACCATGTCATTCACTGAAATATGTATGTATTTTACACTCTTCATCTCACCATTTCAAAACTAAGGCTCGAATTAAGAGCCTAAAATATGGCAGGCACCACACCCAGGGCTTAACACATAGGAGCAAAGCTGACACAGTAATACACAGGTAATTCATAGCTAATTGAGGGAGGGGGCTGTGTGTGACCATGCTTTAATCAAGACTTAGCATTTAGAGTGCAGAGAAAAAAGTGTGTGCAAGAAGAGATGACAGAAAGAAGAAAGTAAATAACTTTATAGGAATACTATGTGGAAATGAGAGGAAGCTTTTTGAGAAAATCAAAGTCAATAACAGAAGACCTTCCCATTTCTCTACTTGTCCTTCTCCTTCTTTACTTTCTATCCATCTTTTTCGTGTTCTCCCCACATTCTAAAGAATGTGTCCCTTTCTTCCTAAATCCATGCAGTTCTTTCTATATCCACTGTCTGTCTTTACATATGCTGTTTTTTGATTCATTCAGAAAATCTCAATTCTTTCACACCTCTGGAGCAAAAACTGTAGTGAAACACTCTTATTTCCATCTTGACTCTATTCCTTTTTTAAATTTTATTAAAGAATACTTGATTGATAAAATTTTGTTAATTTCTTCTACATGGCAAAGTGATGCAGTTTTATATATACATTCTTTTATTGTGTGTGTGTGTGTGTGTGTGTATGTGTGTGTGTGTATATATATATATATATATATATATATATATATATATATATTCTTTATCATATTCTTTTCCATTATGGTTTATCACATGATATTGAACATAGTTCCCTGTGCTATGCAGTAAAACTTTGTTGTTTATCTGACCTACACACAATAGTTCATGTCTTCTAATCCCAAACCTCTAATCCTTCCCTTCCCCACCCACCTCCCCCTTGAACCTCAGGTCTGTTTTCTGTATAGCTTTGAGTCTCTCTGTTTTGTAGATATGTTCATTTGTGTCTTATTTTAGATTCTGCATATAAGTGATTATCATATGACATTTGTCTTTATCGTTATGACTTCATTTAGTACGATAATCTCTAGGCTCATCCATTTTGTTGCAAATGGCATTATTTCATTCATTTTTATGGCTAAGTAATATTCCATTATACTATTCCATTACACTAAAGATTCCATCATGTCTTTATCCATTTATCTGTCATTGGACATTTGGTTGCTTCCAGTCTTGGCTATTGTAAATAGTGCCGCTATGAATTTAGGAGTGCATATATCTTTTAGAATTACAGGAGTTCCTGTCATGGCTTAGTGGTTAGAAAACCTGACTAGCATCCATGGGGACACAAGTTTGATCCCTAGCCTTGCTCAGTGAGCTAAGGACCCAACGTTGCCGTGAACTGTAGCATTAGTCGCATACATGGCTTGGATCCAGCGTTGCTGTGGCTATGGCATAGGCCAGTGGCTATAGCTCTGATTTGACCCCTAGCCCGGGAACCTCCATATGCCGTGAGAGTGGTCCTAAAAAGACAAAAAGACCAAAAAGAAAAAAATTGTAATTTTGTCTGGGTATATGCTCAGGAGTGAAATTGCTGGATCATATGTCAACTCTATTTTTAGTTTTATGAGGAACCTCAGTAATAATTCCTTCCTTACTCAAGAAGTTGAAATTTGGCCTGTCTACTCAATTTCTTTGTCTTCACCTTCTCCTTATTTATTTGTTCACTGTTGTACAGAAGTGACTTTTACTAAGGTCACCAATAAGTTTTATTTTCAAAATATTTCAAGACATTTCTGCATTTTCTGAACCTCTCTGGTACTTTACCAACACTGGTCTTCTCTGTTCCTTTAGCTTTTGTGCCAAGACCCACTCCTGGATTTTCTGCCATGACTCAGAGAAATTTCTCTCATTTTCTCCTAATGGTTTTTCTATTTGTTTCTTCCTAAACGTGAATAAAACATTTTGTTTTTAATCCTTCTATCTGTACATTCTCAGCTTAAAAAATTGTCCCTTTAATTGCCAAAAGCTTGTCTTCATCCTAAACCTTGCCACTGATTTCAAGACTTAACTTTGGAAAATGCCTTTGAAACACACGCACACACACATTTGATGGAGGAACGTTGAATCCAACTTTTGAAAGATAAGAACCTGGCGAATGGAACAGCAGGGATACAGATATCCATATGCTTATAAGTATAATATACTTAGCAGAGGAACAGCATATGGAAATGGAGTCAGGCCCTCAATTATCAAATAACATTTTGGGGTGGAGAATCAGTTTGATTTTTAGTGTAAAAAAAACTATCAGGGACATGGAAAGAAAAGAAAATATTGTAAAGATCAGGAGAACAAAATTAAAATTAAAACAAAATGATACAAAACAAAACGTGTATGGCATTCTCAAGAGCTGTTTTATTTCCTTTTATCCTATAGGAGACAGAGCATATAAATGCAGAGTGTTGGAAAGAAAATAATTCTAATCTGCTCTGGTAGTTATGTGGACCACGAGGTGAGGTGTGCAATAGATGGAAGTAAGACAAGTGTGAGGGAGCCCAGAAACAGATGGGAGGTGCTTTGCCTCCTGTGCCATTATTTGTGACTTCTCCCCTGCGAGGACCATGGTGTGTCTTCTTTTATATCTCTCCACTCAAGGATTATCCCATATCAGATTTCAATCTCAGGAGCAGAGAAATGGTCTCTGAAAATGTGAATAGTATACCCTGTCAGTAAAGCAAACCAGGAAACACAACTTTAGAGTATCCTGATGGAGTCCTATTTATTTGTGTATTATATGCGTGTCCTATTGCACGAACAGGCAATAAACCTTACAAAACATGTACAAGAGATTTTTAAAAAATTATAAAATAAAGCTGAAATTAAATATTTTAAATTGATTAATGTCTTTTAGCTCGAACATCCTTTTAGCTTGAACAGATGTGTATGCATATACATTTTTTTCCACGTAGATAACATTACCTCATATATACGTGACACATATATACATATGCATTTATACATATGATTGTTTATGTTTAGTTATTTTTAAAATATTGGCTTAACATCTTTGATATAGCATTTCAAAAATCTTTTTTTTTTTTTTCTCTTTCTCAGTCCTCAGCAGTACCTACGGCATATGTAAGTTCCCAAGGTAGGGGTCAAATCAGAGATGAAGCTGCCAGTCTATACCACAGCCACAGCAACACTGGATCTGAGCCATGTCTATGACCTACGCCACAACTTGTGGCAATGCTGGATCCTTAACCCACTGAGCAAGGCCGGGGATCAAGCCCACATCACCAGCGACACTATGCCAGGTCCTTAACCTGCTGAACAAAAATTGGAATTCCAAAGAGCTGGTTCTAAGTTGAATTTTTATTGATACTGTTATTAATGATTGTTAGACATTTAAAAAAATGTCCATCTAGAAACAATTTGTGCAATACCCACTTAGGTGAAGTTCTTATTAACAACAGTTGTTATGGATTTGTGTCCATATTTCAAGTAGATTTTATGACTTTAAATATTTTTGCTGACTTTATACTTACACGTGAATAGATCTTCATTTCTCAAATCTCTGTTCCAGGTGAAGAATTCACATTAGAATTTAAAGTGTCAGCCCTGCCAATTTTCATTTTCAGCTTAATTTGTTGGTTTAGATCATTAATATTATCCTTAATTTATTGTTTCCTTGCAGGTGTCTTTTGAAATTACATGTCTGTTTTGTAAGTTATTTTAGTTGAAATTAGAATCTCTTCTTTGTAAATTCATTTAGCCACACAAAAGCTGCTGTAAGTTGTAATATTCTGGAAGTAGACACATGAATGAAGACATCATTCTGAATCCTTTTGAGCTTATGACCAGTAGACCCCAGACAAAACGAAGTGTTCAAAAAAGTTAAAAGTTCTTCTACAAATACAAAATAAGCATTTGTGAAAGATGTTATTCAAGTTTAATTAATGAAAAAAACAGGAAAAGGGAACTGTGATTCAAAGAAGAGTTAAGGAGGCATTTATAGGCAATTGGATCAAGAACGTTAGAATAAAATGTCTCTTGGTTACAGGTTCTGTAGCACAATTAACCATACCGCTTAGAATTATTTTCAGCCCTGGGATTTGTATTTCCATTAGAAAAAAAAAAAAGTTGACAAATTAGCATGCAATTTCACTAAGTCTGAGAGCTCGAATAAAAACTAGTTATTTGAACAAAGTGCGTTCCAGTAGATGGTAATTTTTAGGTATCTGTGCTTTAAGTTGATCACCCTTAGGCCAATTTCTAAGTTATAAATTATTTTTCTTAACACTTTTGAAATATGTTATTTTCAACACTGTTTAAAACAAGGAGGAGAATGCATGAACAAAGCTGCCCTAACATACGAGACCAATGCACAGTTTGGCACAATCAGACCCACTGAGGATAAGTATTCTACTTCCCTCAGGGCTATTATCTGAAACAGTATGATCACAAAAGATATCCTACAGCATGTAGTATTGAAACAGCAGAGAATGAAATGCAATGAACAACTTTTTTTTCCCATAATCGTCATAAAATTTGACTGTGTGCCCACTGAGAGCAAAGAGCTCTCTTATGTACAGAAATATAAGGACAAAGGACAAAACAATCATAACTCCCTGGAAGATAATGCAGGAAGCATAGGCAAGAAAATCTGAGGCAATATACAGAATTCTGGTTTTCAGATTTCTACCGTTTTATCAACAATTTAGTGTGAATCCAATTTTGTGTTTGTTTGGAAATCAGATATTAATCTGTGTCCTTAATATGTGTCCTTACTAATTTTATTTATGTTGAGAGAGAGAGATGTTATAAGGGACAGATGTAAGAGCACAGAAGCTGTAAGGCTTCAGTGTAATCCACAGTGGAATATGGAGACATCTTCCTGGGCTTGTGTTAGGAGAAGGTAGGAGACTCTTAAGCTCTAAATCCTGAAAAATGAGAAAACATTTTCCAGGTGGATAAGCTGGAGAAAGGCATGTCAATCGAACCTGGTATTGTAGACAGGTGGTACTATAAACAGCACTGTGAGTTTGAGGAGATGTACATGGTTCCAAGTGTAAAATGGAACATGAGGGAAAAGGCGGCTGGAAATCACAGAGGGCAGAAAAAAGGAGGGCCTTCTGAATTGTACAAACTATATTGTACTTAATCAATGACAGACCTACCCTACACACTGCAGGCCTTGGTAAGGAAGAATGGAAAAGCAAAACCATCTGCTTCCATTGGAATTGCTGGTGGATTTCTATTATCATGCTGTGATTGATCTTTTTCTTTTCTTTTTTCTGTTTTTGTCTTTTGTTGTTTTAGGGCTGCATCCTCAGCATATGGAGGTTCCCAGGCTAGGGGTCTAATTGGAGCCACAGCTGCTGGCCTACGCCACAGCCATAGCAACACCACATCTGAGCCGTGTCTGTGACCTACACCACAGCTCACGGCAACACTGGATCCTTAACCCACTGAGGGGGGCCAGGTATTGAACCCACAACCTCATGGTTCCTAGTCAGATTTGTTTCCTCTGAGCCATAATGGGAACTCCCTAACTGACCTTTGAAGTATAGGTTACTGCCAATGCTATTAGCTTGGCTCTTTCTACCTTCCCATCAATTATTATCAGTAATGACCTTCATCATTGTTATAAATGAATGGGCAGGTTATACGCTGAGCTCAAGATTTATTTTGTACCCTTAATAACTGAAAATGGGGCTTACATGCTACTAACAGGTTGCTGTGGGACAGTGTAGAACAGTGGTTTAAAAAAAAGTGGTTCATTATTCTCTTCTTGCAGTCAGTTTCTTTATCAATGAAGTGGAAGTTGGGAACCATAAGAGAGAACGCCATTCCAAGCCATCCAATTTGCCCTTAAGAGTTAAGCTCTATGGAGTTCCCTTGTAGCTCAGCAGGTTAAAAGGATTCTGCATTGTCACCACTGTGGCTTGAGTTGCTGCTGTGGCTCGGATTTGAGCTCTGGACCAGCCAGTAAATAAATAAATAAATAAATAAATAAATAAATAAATAAATAAATAAATAAGCTATAACAAAAGAGAAAGTACCAGCTCAAAGTAAGAACCGGCTTTAACCTAATGGATAACAGCTCTCTAGGTAAAACAAAACCGTTATGAAAGGGGAGCAGGGATTTCCCCTTGTGGCTCAGCAGTAACGAACCCAGGTAGTATTTATGAGGACCCAGTTTCAATCCCTTGCCTTGCTCAGTGGTTAAGGATCCAGTGTTGCCATGAGCTGTGGTGTAGGTTGCAGACGAAGCTCAGATCCGTAGTTGCTGTGGCTGTAGCCCCGATTCAACCCCTAGACTGGGAACTTTCATATGTTGTGGGTGCGGCCAGAAAGAAAGAAAGAAAGAAAGAGAGAGAGAGAGAGAGAGAGAGAGAGAGAGAGAGAGGAAGGAAGGAAGGAAGGAAGGAAGGAAGGAAGGAAGGAAGGAAGGAAGGAAGGAAGGAAGGAAGGAAGAAAGAAAGAAAGAAAGAAAGAAAGAAAGAAAGAAAGAGACTTGTGGGGAAAGTAAGTCTTTAATAACCAAATTCTTCTCCAAGGATTTACCAGGAGAGGTGAGATCCCCACTGTGAGTAAAGGTGTCAGAACCAGAAGCAGGAACACATTTTAAATGTATATCCATTAGCTTTTGTTCTGAAGCCTCTGTTACCCAGAGGCTTATGATGGGATTTCACAACACTTTCCTCACATGGGAAGAGAAAGGATTAGCCCAAGGAGAGACTCAAATTCTCTGGACAGCTAGATTTACATTTCTAATGTAAAAGGGACAAAACTGGCAGACTGAACTTAAACCTCAGCCCCCATGAATCCACCATAGTGAAACAGACTCCCTCTTGCTATATTAACACAGCCATGTCTCCTTGCTCGTTAGTAAACACTAGACTCTTATTGGTGAATGAAGCACGTGAAATTTGTGGTGAATGGTCTTGGTGGCGGGCTTTACCTCAAAGACTATATGCATGTTGATTTCACATTTCAGGAACAATTATGTCTGTGTTCATTGTTTCACATAGTTGATCTGAGGAACGAGTATATTGAAAAGTAACACAGAAATGAAGTATCACTCCCACTTGTTTTCCTCTTTTTTTTTTTTTAATGGCCACACCCACAACATATGGAAGTTCCTGGGCTGGGGTAGAACTGGAGCTGCAGTTGAGGCCCTACCCCATAGCCACAGCAAAAAAACAAAACAAAAAAAAAAACGGATAAGCCACATCTGCGACCTATACCAACACCATATCCTTAAACCACTGAGAGAGGCCAGGAATCGAACCCACAGCCTCATGGACACTAGATCTGCTTCTTAATCCACTGAGCCACAGTGGGAACTCCCCCATTGGTTTTCAAATTTCATTTCAGATATTATAATCAGTGCATGCCAGCTTCTAAACCACTATTATTCACAGTTAAAAGGAAATAATGATTATTCTATTACTGTAATAAATATTTGCTCATTAAAGAAATGTCTTACAAACCTAAATACTGAAATATAAAAGAAATAAATCTATTCTGCTGTTTTAATCACCATTTTAGAGAGCTGATATGAGTACATGATCAGATACGAAATCTGATTTATTTAACAGTTTAATCCAGGTTCCATGCGATTTCTGCAGTCCTTCAATTTTACAAAAAAATATACCTCTTGGAAAACTTTGTAAATAACAGAAATATATTCCATCATAATTACTTCTGAAATTCTTAAGAAAAATTAAAAACAAGATAGTGATAAATAGGAGGACACACTTTAAATATATAGCAGTACTGTCTAGTAGGCAGAATAAAAAATTCTTTCTTTAGGAGAATATCCTTGGGTTTGATTGTGTAATTTACTATTTGATTAGAGCTCGGTGTTGTGAAGTTGCAGGTTACCTTACAAATTCTTTTCAGTAGTAAAGATAAGCTCCAAGATTATAATTTTTATTGCTTTTTGTGGTATTATCCAGTTTTATTCTAACATTCTTTCTCTTTTTTCATTTTTTAATGCTGCAGATCTCCAGTTCCTCCTCAAATGCGCTTGGAAATAGCTCTATCCTTTTTACTTCACAGATGATTTAAGTAAATCTTTGAGCTATACATTTTTTTGGTGTTGTTAAAAATCACATTTCTAATATTTTTTAGGGCCATACCTGCAGCATATGGAAGTTCCTGGGCTAAATTTCCAGTCAGAGCTGCAGCTGCAGGCCTACCCCACAGCTATAGCCACAATGGATCCAAGCCAAATCTGTGACCTATGCCACAGCCTGCAGCAAGGCCAGATCCTTAACCCACTGGATGAGGCCAGGGATCAAACCCACATCCTCTTGAACACTATGTGAGGTTCTAAACCTGCTGAGCCACAATAAAATCTCCTAATTTTTTTTAAATTGTGAATTAATATATGTAAAAAATTTATCACAGTGTTTGGAACACAAATATGTCAGCTATTAATATCATTCTCTTGGCAATATAATTTGGTGGTTAAAGATGTAGATTTAGGGGTGAGAAATACTGGATTAAACTCAAATTAATTACATGAACTTGGACAGATCCCTTATCCTCTCCAAATACCCATGACTATTTATGACACATGGTGTTAACAGCTACATTCTTTGTTTATTATAAGGATTAAATCATATAAAGCATTTTAAAGTTCTTGGCAAAAGTCCAACACCCACTAAGTGTTCAATGGTCACTGTTCTTTTATTCAAATAAAAGAAATGTGTCCTTGGAATGTGAAGGCAATAAACAATGACCATGATGGACTGTGCAGTTCCATGTTTGCAAGAGTGTGGAAAAGGCCAAAGACCCACTTATGCATCTATTGCTGTAACAAGTGAAGCAAAATTGTTTGTGTTTTACTGGAGGATTCTCCCATTGGCTGCCAGAGAAATTAGTAAAGAAACATTTCCCATTTCCTTAATGTGTGAATTGCTGAAATGGATTTTCTTAAGTGAAAAGATTTTGACTCCTAAATCCTTTTAAGTATATCCTAGTTCCCAGAAGACAAGTTGGAAATTGCTGCCAGGCACCAGACACACATTTCAGAGTGCAATATTCAGTGAACCCTTTCAGAATCTGCTTAATAATGAACCCTTGTGTGTTGACATGAGGCTAATATAGGTTAAATATTGATTAGAGTCTTGCTAAAAAATGAACTTTTTCTGTATAACCAAGTGTCCTCAAGTAAGAAATGTGGACTGCCTGCCTGGACCAATTAGCAGTTGCATGAATTTCATTTGTCTTATTAACTCCCAGCGTTAAAGTTAATATTAATAAAAAGATTGGAGATGCTCATTGAAGTCTCTCTCTCTCTCTCTTTTTTTTCTTTTTCTTTTTTTTTTTTTTTTTTGTTCTGCCCTTGTGGCCCTTGTGCAAAGCAAGTAAAGCATGGAAAGCCAATGGCCAATAGCCAGGCCTGTGATTAACTAGTGACAAACATTTACAAGAGCTGTGCTAATTAAGGAGGCTCAAATAAATAGTATTTGACCAACACTACAACACTACTTCTTCATAGCTAAGAAGAGGGCAGGATGAAGGAAGGAAAAGCAACCTCATCATGATGCCATTGCCATGCTTGGAGAATTCTTAAACCTCAAATGGTTTTCATTTACTACCCAGCAGGTTCCCAGACTTTCTTCTCTTACTGACAGCTGGCATGTGTGCAAGAAATGTCAGCTCTACCATTACACTTACACAGGAGCAGTGAGGGAGGTAGCCTGCCATCAAACACATGTATATGTGTGGGAGGGAAAGCACGTGATATTGAAGATTCTTCAATGAAGGCAGTGCTGTGACAGAATTTTTTTTTTTAAAGTGAATGAAATTTTGAAGAAGACAGGCTTCGTTTTACACTGCTGCACTGTCATGTATGCTCATTGTAACTTTGGCTAGCTCTTTAAACTCTCCAGGGTCAGTTTTCTCATCTGTAAAATGTGAATAAAACTATCAAAACTTACAGGGATGCTGTTAAGTCTAAGCAAGAGTCTAAGTATTGAGATGATCCCGTGAAATAATGGATGTGAAAGCATAGTTTCTGACACTTAGTATACAGCTAACTGATGTTAGTTTCCTTCATTATAATCTGTGTCAGTTCCCCTGGCCATTAATCTTAATTAATGCACATTGCTGGTCCTCAGTCATTACTATAAAGCATACTGCAGTCTTTTGTTGAATATGTTCTCCTTGAAAGAGGTCTTCCAAGATATTTGGTAATCTAAGACATCCAATTTCACCCTCCTTGACTCTCAACAAGGAAATATTTCAGAAGGCACTATATGTTGATGACTAGAACAGAAATGTTTCAGAAGCATCACCATCGAGTCCTCTTTATAACAATTACAGTTTCCTAAACCTGTAGCTTCAGATGGATATGTTATTGTACTTAAGGATAATTTGTAAGCTGAGTGTTATAGAAAGGATTTGGAATCTAAGTGGAGAACACAGGTGGAGAATTCCACATCATGCAAATTGCCTAGCTCCATATGAACACAAAGGCAGGTTGGATGAACTTCTAATGGATTTCTGCTTGGTAACTCAATAAAGGAAGGTCTATGGCCAAATTTGGGGAAGGATTCTACCACCACCCTCCAAGGTCCTCCACCTCCTTTGATTGCACCACCAATGAATCCTGGTGCAATTTTCTTGAATCAGTTATTCTCTATTATTTCACAAAACTCTCTGTCCTAAACTAGATGTTTTTGTTGCTAACTTCAGGATGAGCTCCTAATTCTGCCTCTGACATTTTAGTAATAATCTGCAAAGACGCAGTCTTTCCAGTTTGGTACTATTTATTATATGTATTGACTAGGTTTTAGGAAATAGACTGGGTAAAATAAACCATAGAGAAAAAGACAAATACTTCACAATCTCACTTATATTGCTGATCATATGGCAGTACTATTTTTAATTTTTGGAAGAAACTCCATACTGTTTTCCACACTGGCTGAACCAATGTATATTGAAACAACAGTGAACAAGGGTTTCCTTGACAACTCATCCTTGCTGAAACTTTTTATATCTTGCATTTTTGATAATAGCCAATCGAAAAAGTGTGGGTGATATCTCGTGGTTTTGATTTGCATTTTCCTGATGATTAGTGATGTGATGTGGAGCATATTTTTATGTATTTTTATGCATGGTGGTAATCCATATGTCTTTCTTAGAAAAAAAAAAGTCTATTCAGATCCTCTGCCGATTTTTTAGATGGATTATTTGCTTTTTTTTTCTTTTTGCTGTTAAGTTGCACAAATTCTTTATATAAACTGGATATTAACTCTTTAACACATGTATGACTTGCAAACATTTTCTGCCATTCGGTAGGTTGCCTTTTCATTTTGTTGATGGTTTTCTTTAAGGTGCAGAAGCTTTTTAGTTTGATGTTGTCCCACTTGTTTGTTTTTGCTTTTGTCGCCTTTGTTTTTGGTGTCAAATTCAAAAATCATTATGGAGACCAATGTCAAGGAACTTACTGCATATGTTTTCTTCTAGGAGTTTCAGTACTTCGGGTCTTACATTTAACTAATTATTTTTAATTACTTTGAATTATTTTTTGTGTATAGTGTAAGATAGTGGTCCAGCTTCATCATTTTTCATGTGTCTACCCAGTTTTTTCAACATCATTTTCTGAAGAGACTGTTCTTTCCCCACTGTACAGTCTTGGCTTTTTTGTCATAAATTAACTGTTTATATGAGGGTTTATTTCTAGAGTTGGTGTTTTGTTCTACTAACCTGTGTCTCTATTTTTTGCCAATAATGAACTGCTTTGATCATAATAGCTTTTTGTTTGTTTGTTTTTTAGGGCCGCACCCAAGGCATATGGAAGTTCCCAGGCTAGGGGTCCAATCAGAGCTGTTGCTGCCGGCCTACGCCAGAGCCACAGCAACACCAGATCCGAGCCACGTCTGCAACCGACACCACAACTCAGAGCAACACCAGATCGTTAACCCACTGAGCGATGTTGGCAATCAAATCCACAACCCCATGGTTCCTAGTCAGATTCCTTAATGGCTGCGCCACAACGGGAGCTCCTGATCACAATAGTTTTAAGAGTTTAGAACCGGGGACCAAGATGCCTCCAGCTCTGTTCTTTCTTAAGATTGCTTTGGCTGTTTTGGGGTCTTTCACGGTTCTACACAAATTTTAAAATTGTTTGTTTTAGTTCTGTAAAAAATGTCATTGGGGTTTATGTAGAGATGCACTGAATCTACCAATTACTTTTGATAGTGTGAGCATTTTAACAATGTTAATAATTCCAGTGAATGAGCACATAATATTTTTCCATACATTTGGAAGGATCTGCCATTATCACTGCAGAAGCACTGGTCATAGCTGTGACTCAGGTTCAATCCCTGGCCTAGGAACATCCACATGCTGTGGATGTAGCCAGGAAAAAAAAAATGAGAATCTTGATTTTTCTGCTGGTCTTGGCAAAATTTGCGTATTCAAAAGTATGGTTTTGGATCTTAGAGCAGAAAAGATAGAAGAGAAGCAATAATAGAAACATGAGGTTGTCTAAGTAAGGTCTAAGGTTTTACAGCCTCCTTTCTGTTGGCTTCCTTTAACAATGCATGTACTTTAATAAGTAGCTACTTCTCCACTCATGCAATTGGTTATTGACATCCAACCAAGGAAAACACAATTATCTTTTCTATTATGAATGCAAATTCACAAAGAGAGATATTTACTAACTCCTGCATTCTGAAATTCTGCTGTTCAAGAACAATTATAATTATTATTGTTATTTTGCATTTATATGGCCGTATTTTATTTACAAGAGTTTTGTAATTATGTTTGCATGTGTGCTTTTATTTGGTTTCTCTTTCTGCAGCCTGTGAAGTGTGTCAAGGTTATTGGCCTTATTGTGTAGATTAAACATCTGAGGCAATTAAGATTTGAAAGGAGTTTCAATTTATTTTTGGCTTTGGAGGAACAGTTCACAGGTAACTAGAGGTCCATTTAAAGTGCAAAGGAAGAGTTTACAGAAGATAGCAATAAAAGAAAAACAAATACATTTTGCTTCCAGTAAATTAAGATAAGCCCCATTTCACATTAAAAGCATTTTTAGACTCCGAAGCTTCTTTTTTCATTAATCACAAGAATATAATGCACCTGCTTAGACCCAAGACTTTTGATTCTAGGATACCTGTGCTTGAATTCTAGTATCGCTATTTACTAGCTGTGTGGTTCTGGTAAATTCCTTGATCTTATTGATTTTCCAAGTATAAAGCATAAATAATAATGTGTTCTTAATTGGCTTTTCATGAATATTAATATCTTGTTTACACAATATCTAACAGGTGTAGAAATATTATAAGGAAAGAATTAACAGCATTCAACTTTAACAAAATCGTCAACATTATCAACTAATTATTAAATATTCAGCTTTAGTGTCATCATATGAATAATATAATAGCATAGCAATTATGCACTAAAATACTCCACAGAATTTTTTAAAGATTACTAAATATTTTATCTAAATATTTGTCTTAGCAATATCTATCTATATAATTGCCTCACTTTTGATACCTGATTTATCAAATTTTAGACCACAGTTCAGTACTATACACCAAGTTACACAAATATGTGCAAAAAACACAAGAAAAATTTACTGATATCTGACTAATCAATTTTTTAAAATGTCAGATATTCAGAGTTTCCACTGTGACCCAGTGGGCCAAGGATCTGGCATTGTTTCTGTGGCAACACAGGTTCAATCCCTGGCCCAGTGCACTGGGTTAAGGATACAGCATTGTTACAGCTGTGGTGTGGTTTGTGGGTTGCAGCTGCAGCTCAGATTTGATTCCTAGTCCAGGAACTTCCATATGTCATGGGTGTGGCCATTAAAAAAAAAGTCAAATATCCCAATTTTAGGAAAATAATGCTGTTAAATAGCTAATTCCCAAAAGAAATGAAATTATCAATCACGTGAATAGTTCATGGAAAATAAGATTACAACTGAGGCCTTAAGCATAATATTTTGTCATATATATAAACTCTACCGTAAGAGGAAGCAGATGGAGACAGCTGATGACGGGTTACTGCATTATCCCATGACGACATCAAAGGGTTTCTTTGATACCTGGAGACATTCTCCATTATTTATCCAAACTGGAGTGGTCAGCATGAGAAGAGCATTTCAGACCACTTGGAGGACATGAAACCTCAAGGTACTAGAGAGGGTTTTAACAGACCTCACTCTGGCTTGGCCACCTAAATCCAAATCTCCAAACACATTCTGTACAAGCCAGACATACAGAGGATGGAAAATAGAACTGCCCATAACAATGCCTGAAGCAAAACTAGAAGACACAGAAGGCTACAAACTTTATTCACTTATGAATGGGTAAATAAAAACCTGAAATGACCAGAGCCAGGGCTGGAAATTTTCCAGAGGAAAGCTGAGAAAAGCCTACACTGAAAAAGGAAGGTACTGTGGGGTCTGGGAGGTGGCCCTGATCTCACTCACCTCAGAGAAGGTCCTGGGAGTGGGAAGATAATTGAAAATAGGTCTGAGACCTGGTGGGTCAGAATACCATCTACTGTGGCTTAGAAAGTCGAGGATGGACACTGGCCTCTGGGAGGCAGAACTTCTGGGGAAAGGGGTGCAAACTAAATGAGAAAGCTGTGTCTTCAGGCTTGGCAGGATAGAGAAAGAAGAAAGCAAGAGGTACAAATGAAAAAATCTACAAAAAAATTAAAATATCTGAGCCCATGTCAATTAAAAAGAAGAAAAACCCACAAAGCCCCTTATATCTCAAAAAAAAAATCAATTAAGTAAACTATGCTTCACAGTTTCAACAAAGAGGATGGAAAATACTAAGAAAATCATGTCAACTCATATGTTTACAAATTCTCATAAATACATTGAATGTTGCTAATCCAAAAATATCCAAAAACTGATGAAGATAAACCAAAAAAGACAAGGAAAATAAAGACCAAAATTTTCGGTGATGAAAATACTACCTCCAAATACCAACCACAAACTGTCCAAGAACATAACAACATAGAAATCAAATGCTATTAAACACATAATAGAAGATATTAAAGAATTCAAAATTTGGAAATTAAAAAAAATCAGAATAGAAGAAACTGTAAAATAAAAGGAAAGAATATAAAATAAAATAGAAGAAAAATGTAAAATAAAAGTTGATGGAACTAAGGAAAATTAAAGAAGAGGACTAAGTCATCTGAGACATGAAGGCTGAATTACAAGTGCTAAAGAGAAAATAGGTTTGACTGAAAGTAGAAAGAGGATAAAAGAAAATATCTAAAAATGTGAAAGTGAAAATATAAAGGGAGTAATAAAAGGAAAGTAAAAGAGAAAAATAGGCACACACATA
This sequence comes from Catagonus wagneri, assembly GCA_004024745.2. Classification (NCBI taxonomy): domain Eukaryota; kingdom Metazoa; phylum Chordata; class Mammalia; order Artiodactyla; family Tayassuidae; genus Catagonus; species Catagonus wagneri. The sequence goes on from PVHT020000521.1 coordinate 28,236,596, forward strand.
CACACATACAAAGAAAGAAAAAAAACAGCAAAACAGCAAATATGTATAAGTACCATTACAAATTATTTCATAAAAATAAACTCTGGAAACAGAGGGGGGAATGCAGATCTACCTGTTACAGTGGTCCACAATTTACCTGAAAGACTGGACCTAGTCTGGTCAACTATAAAACGTATCTTAGTAGAATTAATAGACGTCAAGTATAGTTTTAAATATGGAGAACCCCATACAAAAAGAACAAGTCACATTCAAGGGAAAAAAAATGTAATAGCAGATTTTGCAAGAGTATTATAGAAAGCAAGAGAGCAGCAGAAATACCTTCAGAGTTCCATTGTGGGGCAATGGACTAAGGATCCGCTGTTCTCACTGCCATGACATGGGTTGGATCTCCAGCCCAGGAACTTCCACATGCCACAGGCATGGCCAAAAAATTGTTTTTAAAGGTTTTTTTTAAAAGAAACTCTAAGAAATGTGTGAAGCAAAGAGAACATGGATCTACAAACAGAATAATGTCACAAATTCTTCCCCCAGTCATTACTCCTAAAAAGAAAATTAACTACTCTGTTGATATATAGCCCCAGAGATTAATTTTGTTTTTTTGAGTTTTACGTAAATGCAAGCAAATAGAATGCGATCTTTTATTTCTGGCTTTTATTGGCTCAGCTCCTTGTTTGTGTGATTCATTCTTTTTTTTTTTTTGTAGCAATGACATTTACTTTAATTTGCTGTAAGATAACAGTTGTATGATGACATGATAATTGATTATTTGTGCTATTGTCTATGAATATCTAGGCAGTTCCAAGTTTGGGGGTATTATAAGCAGTGTTATCTTTCTGATGAACATGAGTAACATTTTTTTTTCTGGGCTATACTTAAGGTGGAAAGACTGGGTCACAGGGGATCCTGCCAAAGCATTTTTAGCAGGAGTTTGATAAATGTGTACTTCCACCAGGGGTGCATGAGAGTTCTGCTTGCCCTCATTCGACATCTTTCATCTTTGCTTTGGGGCCATTTCAGAATTGTACCAGTGATAACTCCTCCAAGTGCTAGTGTCCTAAGGACAATGAGCACCTTTTCATGTGTTTGTTATTTTGAGTCCCTTCTTTTGAAGTAGTTCTTTGTAATTTTTTACTCACTTCCTTTTTTTATTAAATTTATTTTTATTAGGATATAGTTGATTTACAGTGTTGAGTCAATTTCTAATGTATAGCATAATGAACCAGTCACACCAACATATATACCATAATAAAAATATATTTAATTAAAAAAGAATTCTTTGTACATTTTGAATATTAACCCCTTGTTACATAAATAATTTAAAGAATTTTTCCCCATTCCATACAATGCCTTTTAAATGTTTTTATTTTTGGCCATATCTGTGGCTTGTGGTAGTTCCCAGGAAAGGGATCAAACCTGCACCACAGCAGTGACAACACAGGATTCTTAACCTGCTCCACCACCAGGGACTTCCCCATAAGCTGCCTTTTCACTTTGCTGATGGTTTCCATTACTACCACGAATGCTTTGAGTTTGATGTAGTCATGCTTACCTTTTTTTTTTTTTGCTTTTGTTATCTTTACTTTTGTTGTAAAATACAAAAAAATCATTGCCAAGAATAATATTCGGAAACTTACCCCCTGTTTTTTCTTCTAGGAGATTTATGGTTTCAGATTTTACGTTTCTAATTGATTTTGAGTTTATCTTTGTGTATGGTGTAAGATAGGGGTGCGGTTTCATTCTTTTTCATGAGCTGTCCAGTTTTTCTAACACCGCATTTTGAAGAGGCTATTGCTTCTCCAATGTACATTCTTGGCTCCTTTGTGATAAATTAATTGAGCATATATGACAAATAAATAAGATTATAAATGGTGCAGGAGACAACTACTGATAGCATAAATACAAAGGACTGTGAGGGACTAATCTGAAAAATTGTATACCAACAAATTAGACAACCTAGAAGAAATGGATAAACTCCTAGAAACATACAACCGACCAATACTGACTCATGAAGAATGAAAATATTCTTAAAGGTCAATTACTAGTAAGGAAATCCAATCAGTGATCAAAAGCCACTCAATGTTCTTCCCAAAGGAAGTCTAGGATGACATGGCATCAGTGGTGAATTCCACAAAACAGTTAAAGAGGAACTAATACCAATTCTTCTTATATTCTTCCAACAAAAAGAAGAGAGGAAATTCTTCCAAACTCTTTTTACCGTGATACCAAAGCCAGACACCACAAGAAAAGAAAATTATAGGTGAATATCCCTGATAAACAAAGGTACAACAATCTGCAACAAACATTAGCAAGCTAAATTCAGTAATATAGTCAACAGACTGTACATATTGATAGAGTGAGATTTATTTTAGGGAATGTAAGGAGATTTCAACATCCACAAACAAATCAGTGTGACGCAGCTAGTTAAACAAAAGAAGGATAAACATCAAATGATCAACTCAATAGATGCAGAAAAAGCTTTTGACATCTTCTTGTAATAAACAAGCTCAAAAAATTAGGTATAGAAGAAATGTACTGTGACATAATAAAAGCCACAAATGATAAACCCACACCTAACATCACACTCAATAGCGAAAACCTAAAAATTGTTCCTCCAAGTTTAAGAACAAGACAGGGGTGTTCCTTCTCATCAGTTGTATTCAGTATAGTACTGGAAATCTCAGCCAGAGAAATCAGGCAAAAAAAGAAAAAAAAAGGACATCCAAATGGGAAAAAAAGAGGTAATATTGTCTCTGCACATGACATGATAGTACATAGAGAAAACATGAAAGACTCCACCAAAAAGCTGTTAGAACTGATCAGTGAATTGAATAAAGTTGCAGGGTACAATGTCAATGTACAGAAATCTGTTACATCTCTATACTCCAAAAATAAACTATCAGAAAGAGAAATTAAGAAAGTAATCCCATTTATAATTGCATCAAAAAGAATCGAATGCCTACGAATAAGTTTAACCAAGGAGCTGAAAGCCTTGCCACCAAAAATCATTAAGGCACTGATGAACAAAATTAAAGAAGGCACAAGTAAACGGAAAGATATTCTGTGTTTGTAGATTTGAAGAAACAATATTGTTAAAATGTCCATACTACTCTAAGCAATGTACAAATTCAGTACCATCCATATCAAGATTTTAATGATGTTTTTCATAGAAATAAAACAAATACTCTTAAATATGTATGTAATCACAAAGACTCTGAACAACCACAGCAAATCCTGAGAAAGAAGAGCAAATCTAAAGGCATTACTCTTCCTGATTTCAAACTGTAATTCTTAAAGCAATTCTGATATTTGACCTACTTATAATTTGTAGGCTTCCAAATCGTCTGATTAAAATGTTTATTATTTCAGAGTTCCCATCATGGCACAACAGAAACGAATCTGACTAGGAACCATGAGGCTGTGGGTTCAATCCCTAGCCTCGCTCAGCAGGTCAAGGATCCGGTATTGCCATGAGTTTTGGTATAGATCGCAGACGTAGCTTGGATCTGGCATTGCTGTGGCTTTGGTGTAGGCCTCCGGCAGGAGCAGCTCCAACTAGACCCTAGCCTAGGAACCTCCATATGCCGTGGGTATGGCCCTAAAAAGACAGAAAAAAAAAGTTTATTATTTCTTCCAAGAGATAGAAACATGAAATTACATATGGAAAGTGCATAACAGTATGCTTCTAAAGAAGATGTTATATACACATTAGTTTATTCATATTTCTCTACACATATTCGTGTGTAAAATATGCCCCCGTGACTGAATGATGCATTTTGAATCACCTTATAAAGTATATGTCTTTTTGACATTGTTTCATCTTTACAAAAATGTTATTTTAAGTAGCGGATTCAAGGGGTTTGAGATTCAGCTGGGTTTCTAAAAGCATTTCAGGGGAAAATTTTAAACATTAACACTAGTATTGGAAAACTGCTTTTCCTAGTTAGGATTTTGTCAGTGTAATACATTTCTGTTTGCTGAGCACAATCTACAGAAAGTCAATATTCCACCTCAAAGTAAATTATAGCATTTACAACTCATCAAAGATACTCAATTGGGGCATACATTATTAAATACAATTAAAAACATAGATAAAATAATAACTAGTTTTTAATTATTCTTTGAGTCACTAAAAGGATTATTTAATTGAATCATGCTTTTAAAGATAGAGGATAAGATCAATTTAGAGATGGTGATGACAGAAAGGAACAATAGAAATCACACAATCACCAATATTACACAGAAAAAGCAAATGTTCAAAAGATAAAAAAGAGAAACATATTCTGTTTTGGGAGGAATAATGGGTTGTCTGTTCATTGTGATGTCAAATTTGATATTATTAACATTATTATGGGATAAGCAAGTAGTACTTACTATATGCCAGTTCTGTCACATAGGATCATTGCAATGTTAAAAGTAATATTAGAAGGCACATATTTTTATATTCATTTTATTTATAAGGAAAGAAAAACTTAAGGAAATTAATTAACTTGCCAAGTTCACACAGACTGAAAGTGACAGAAAAAAATTGTAGCTGCATTTGAGTGTCCCCAGTGTTTTCTCCACTCTCCCTCACTATCGTTTATTACTGAAATTCCAAAAAGAGAGAAAATCTATGTCTTTCAATCTGAAAATAAACTGTGCTTACATCAAATTATTATTTAAAAAAAAAATAGAATGTTTGTTTACATGAAGGGTGAGTAGACACACCTTTTCTTATCTTTCCCAGTAAGGACTTAAAAACCTGAACACTCTGCATAAAACATTTACAAGATGATTATGAGATCAGAGATGAGAAAACACATGGAGAGTGCAGGAAAAGCCTGGAATTCCACCCCTCCTTCTCTCCTGGATGGAGGATGCGGTGCTATCAGAGGAGGTCCAGCCAGGTCTAGGCAGGCTGTGTTTCTTTTGTGATGATGTTAAGTAACTGAAGGCCTTAATTATCATATTTGCACCTGAACCCATTTTATTTGACATCACTGTGACAATTGAGAGCAAATCGTGATGGCAGGCCCTTCTTAAACATAATTATGTAAAAAAGTTCCATCCAAAATCAATTAATGTTGGCTATCATATTCAATATTATAGAAACCCAATGTTCAGAAAAACATGTATTCAAACTACCCAGAGGGTAAATTTAGTCAAAGGAACAGGCAATGTTCTTGCATGCTCATATTTATGGTTGTAGTATAGAAAGTCTGTGAAGATTTTAAGATTGCTCATTGAATATTAGTACTATGCAATCATTATCACTAAGTATATATGTTTGTGTGTGTGTGTGTGATTGATTAATAATTGCAGTAAGGTATTTTAGCCAAGATTTACGTTGGTGCATGGGTGTGTGTTCATGCATTTTCATTGTTGCCACATATAATTGTTGGTTGACATATAACATTAAATTGAGAGATACGTGGTTACAAATCAAATCCTGTGATATGAAGAATTCTTTTAACATAGTAATGCCTACATATAACATGTGTATTTTGAGAAATTGATATTCTTTCTCTCAGTACTAAACTGAATGCCAACAAAACAAGGAATAATTTTCCATTGGTAACACAAGCACAGAAAATAAAGAAATCATGTTAAAAATATCAGATTAAAAAAAAAGATGGCATGAAAATGCAAAAGAAAGAAATAATAGCACCAAAGATGAAATCTAAATGCATATACAGTGTTTATACATGTGTGTGTTGATTAAATCAGAGATGCAAAGACTTAACCTATATTCTAGGGTTTCAAATTCCTCTTTACTAAATTCAGGCTTTATTTTTTAAATTTTATTTGTTTATTTGTTTATGTTGGGTCTTTTTAGGGCAGCAACCGAGGCTTATGGGAGTTCCTAGGCTAGGGGTTGAATCAGAACTAGAGCTTCCAGCCAACACCACAGCCACAGCAACACTAGATCCATGTCACCTCTGCGACCTACACCACAGCTCATGCAATGCTAGATGCATAACCCACTGACTGAGGCCAGATCAAACCCATGTCCTCATGGATAATAGATTCATTTCCACTCAGCCACGATGGGAAAGCCAATTTTTTTAACATTCTAATTCATGGCATTTATTGCAATGCCATAACAATTTTTTTTCTTTTTATATTTGGAATGGTTGAATCTATACCATTAACTCTTAATTCCCTGAATCTAATCATCTGTTTCTAGATAGTTGAAAAGTTATGCTTTCTTAATAACTTTTTTTGCTGATAAAATCAGCAAGTGAAGACTAACTCTAACTCTTTAAATGGAAATTTGGGAGGTTCAGATAGTTGTTTAATTGGGGTTTTGTTGTGATGTTTCCTATAACAGTATAAAATTAAATAGCATTTAATTCAGGAGAATGAGGCATGACATATATATTATCTTTCTTTCTGAGCTTTAAAAGCTACAGAGGGCATTTTTCTTCTGTCTCATTGATTTTTAGTTTAGCACACATCTCTGCATCCAGTCTCTTAGAGTTCCCAGACATGGTACGTAGTTACAGAGTCATCATCCTTAAACCTTATCTTCAAATTGACAGTCTCATATATAAAGGTCCCCAGTGTTTCCATTGTCAAAAAAAAACAAAAAACAAAAAACAAAAAAAACCCCTCAAATGTTAACCTAGAAAAGAGTAAAGAGTTCCATTTGCTTGACACTTACTTAGCTAATGTGAAGGAAATTTTTGTTAATCCATAGTTTCACCTTGTGCTTTCTAAGATGCTCATCAATATTGAAAGAAGAAAATTTTCCTAATACTTCTATGGTTCTAAATTTTATTTGAACTAGAATTCAAGCTTTGGTTCATTCAAACCAGAAATCTTCCACAAGACTTTTGTGTCAATTTTAAATAGTCTTTGTCTTACCCATTCTGTCATTTCTATTTGCATATTTATTGCAATGGTAGTTGAGACCTACACTGAATTATATCTATTAGTATATATCCTTTCTCTCTTTTATGTTACTCAGCACTGGGAGGCAGGGGTCATGTAGGAGCCATTGAGATAATTTTTCAAAGATATGGTAGGTAAGGCAAATGTCTTTGATTCTGCCTTATCTGGCTCAATTCCAAGCCCAAAGTGTACCACAGAGACCTCATATAATTCTAGCTCATTCCTTCTCAGGAAAAGTAAAGAAATTCCTATTTGGCAGAAAGGTTATTACATTAGCTCTAGTGAAAGAAAAGCAAACAAAATAACACAACTCTTCCAAAGAAAGAAAAGTAGGTTGGAAAGAGACCAGGTCAAGAAAACTGGCTGTTGTAACTTGTAGAGTGGTAGGACACCACTGGCTTCAATGACAGACAATAAGATTTGTCTAAATAGTGGTTATCAAATTTACTGTCCTTTCTTGAGCTTGGTCGGACCCACTTCAAGCAAATCAAGTTGGCTGCAGATTCTGTCCAACCTGGAGTCAAGTAAAACCAGCTATTCATGATTGAGAGACATTAAATAGCAATATATCTCCTAAGGAATAGTTTTCTGTGCAATCTTTTATTGATAATTTGAAACACCGGTTTGAATACTATTTCATTAAACATTGTGATGGTTAAGATCTTGTTTGAATAGATGATCTGTCCTAAAACATCTCACTGAGCAAGGATTCTATTGCTTCTCAAAAACTTTAAATGGGAGTTTTTTCATGGTGAAGTGGGTTAAAGATCCAACATTGTCACTTCAGCAGCTTGGGTTTCTGCTGTGGCATGGGTTCAGTCCTTGGCCCAGGAGTTTCTGCGTGCCACCAGGCTGCCCCCCCCCAAAAAAAAGGAAAAATTAAATGGAATTAATGTTTAAATTTCAAATTTATCAGGCCAAGTATCTTTTCCTCCCAACTTACCATTTAAAAACTATGAAAATATTTATGCACTGCTACAGAAATTGTACAAACATAAGGATTTTTCATCTGTTAGTTGTATGTCCCAAACTAGTATATCACCTTTTACTTTTCGAAGTGTTTTTAGTCCCTACAGTTTCTCATGATGGACACAGATATTTTGAGCTAATTATTTTGGGAATGCAAGTTACTATCTTCTTTTCACAAATGAAAAACATAAATGGCAGTCTATTGCCAATGACAAGTATCAGTGGATCTATTTTCTCATTTCTACATTAAAACTTTCAGTCATTTTAAAATAAAGTTTTGGATTAAAAAAAACTTTAATAATATTCCTAAGTCTTATACCATTCTTTTGAAAATCTGTATTTATTTAAATTTTCTTCTATATTTCGAAAGGGCAGAATTAAGTGTTATATAAGATCATGTCACTTTTTATTATACCGTAATGTAATAATGAAAGTTTCTAACTCTCAAAATAAAAAAAATGCACTGAGAATTCAAATTAAGAATAAAATAGAATAAAACGTTCTTGCTCTAATACATTTATCTCCAGTGAATCAAAACACTTGGGAAAAAGCAAAGTTCTTATCAAGTAAAGGCTGTAAATGCAATGTATTTTCAAGATTCTTCATTACTGATCCAAGATGAGTAAATGTCTTTGAAGTTCTCCTACATGAGATTGTCTTGATGGACTGATTTAATGAACGCTAAACAGAAATGAAATATATGTAGATTTACTGCTGACCAGTAATCACTCCACTCTTTATTTCATAAAATTTAAGTTTCTCAATGCTAAATGAACATAATAAGTTCAGTTAGAAGAGCACACTTTCAAAATGGTAGATGTGCCCCGGAGAAAACAAGAAAAGCTTTGCGAAACTGTACTCACAGTTTGGCAACATATTTTGATGTCCTTTGTTGATAATTCTATAACTCACCAAGATTCCACCCCCTCAACTAAAACAAAAAAAAATTCTTCCTTTGGAAAAATGTCAGTTAGAAGTGACTTGCCTTTTAAAGTTTTATGGCACTTTTGTTGGTTTAGATTTGGATATTTTCCTATTTTTAAATCCATCTTTAAAAATTAACAAAAACTGCAGTTCCCTAACCTGACTAGAAACCATGAGGTTGCAGGTTCGATCCCTGGCCTCGCTCAGTGGTTTAAGGATCCGGCACTGCTGTGAGCTGTGATGCAGGTCGCAGAAATGACTCAAATCCCGTGTTGCTGTGGCTCTGGAGTAGGCCAGTGGCTACAGCTCCTTTTCAACCCCTAGCCTGGGAACTTCCATGCATTGCAGATGTGGCCTTAAAATAGCAAAAAAAAAGATAAATAAGAAAAACTAAAATTAAGAAAATAATTCCAAGTAACTTATAACATTGACTATTTTCTAATAAAAAGTTTGTGATAATGAAAATAAAAGTTGCTATACTTATCATATTTGTACAGTTAACAACCCTTATCATGGTATTTGTTTGGTATGTCTTAATTTATCTTGACAGCTCAGCATAAATGACATTTTCTCTGAGTAAAGGATCTGATTGTTATGGCTGAGGGCTAAATATCAGAACAGCTGATATGAGGCATTTGAAATCGCTCTGAAAGGTAAATGACTCATGAAAGCAACAAAATAACAGGAGCACCAAACACTGCCTAAGTAATTTTGACCACCCATCAAATACAAAATTAGTCCTAGTATATTCATCTCAATTATGTAAAACTAGTGTCACAAGAACAGATTTTTTTAAAGTATTTTTATAACCAAAATAAGAACTTTGGAACAAATAATTCTTAAGAATAGGAAAAGGAAGATCTCTAAAACTGGACAGAAGTTATAAGCGATTCATTCATAAAAGAGTATTGTAAGTGGCCTATAAGCATATGTAAATCATTTTTAATCTTATTTATAATTACATAAATAACAATAAGGTGAAATGCACTCATAATGCAAGGATGATATCAGAATTTCATTGAGAGTTCTGAAAAACAACAAATGTTATCTGGTGTGGCATTTAGAAACATGAATCAAAAGTTTGAAATGTGTATACTCTGTGACTTAGTAATTACATTTTTGTATTTATTATAAAGAAAAAATCACAGATATTCAGAAAGACATTTAAAATCATAAATATACTTTCTTAAGATAATGACTATTTGAAAAAGCAGAGAATTGGTTATATAAATTATGGTGTATACATATTATTAGATTGTTAAACTTGCATGCAAAGAATATTTTTGACACATTGAAATATATTACTAACAGGTATTGGAACAAAAAGACCACTGATATCATATACAGCATAGTTTATTACGATAATAGAGTTAATGAGGTTTGGAGAAAGGGCTATAGGAAAAGTCAGCTCTAGGTTTGAAAAGGAAAACATTATATAGTCATAAAAATTTCAGAGACTCAACTATACACTTCTTTTGAACAATTATATATTTATAAGAAAATTACAGATAGTATACAGCAGTCAAATATATATCATACCCAATTTCTTATATTTACCAACAAAATAGTAAGAAGTATTAGTTACAACTAATGAATTACTGTTGATATATTATTGTTGACTTAAGTCCAGACTTTATTCAGCTTTTGTTAATTTTTACCTAAAGTCATTTTTTGTCTCTGTTCCAAGATCCCATCCTAGATACCAACTTACACTTAATTGTCATGTCTCCTTAAGCTCACCTTCTATAGCAGATTTTTAAATTTTCCTTTTTTTTGATGAGGTTTTTTTTCTTTCTATGTCTGTGACATGTGAAAGTTCTTGGTCCCGGGACCGAACCTGTGAAGCAGCAACCTGAGCCACAGCAGTGATGATGCTAGATCATCAACTGCTAGGCCAACAGGGAAATCTGAGCATGACATTTTTAAGGTATTCGTCTCAGGTATTTTGTAGGATGTGCCTGAACTGGAATTTGTTTGACGTTTTTCTCATGATTAGACTGGGATTGTTGGTTTGGGAAGGAAGGTCACAGAGGTAAGGTGCCCTTTTCATCACACCCCACCAAGGATACCATCTACATGATTTATGAGGGTTGATGTTGACCTTGACACGTGGCTAAGGCAGTACATGTCAAGCCCTGTAAAGCCCTTGTTTTCTCCCTTTCCTCTCCATGCTCTGGAAGGAAGTCACAATGTGAAGCCTGTGCTCAAAGAGTGAGGGTTATGTTTCTTCTCCCCTATTTATTCATTTAATCATTTACATCACTATGTACTCTTGCATTTATCTTATACTTTGAATTATGACATAATAAAACATTATTTATTATATTGTTTAAACATTCCGGCTTTGGCCTCAGTTATCTCCTGTGGACTTTGACATGCCCCCAGCAACATAGCCCTTTATTTTCACCACTTCTTTGCTTTCTCTCAAGAACTTAGACCTGTGATCGTCTAATGTGTTTCCTATCTCAGTCCTAATTTCCCATTTTCCATTTCCCCAAGGGGCCTTGGTTCTTTTCATTGGAGAATAGTATGAGAAACTAAGACCTGGGTGCATGGAGTGCTTCTTGCCACTGTGGTTTCCTTGCTTCTTGCTTACAGCTGACAGAACAAAGAAATATGTGTTTGTGTGTCCTAACTCATCAATATAATTTATAATATCTTTATATTATGAGAAATGAGTTCACCTGATAGTTCCAACACTAATGTATTGCTATATTTATCATTCTAGCCTCTTCCACTTGCTTACCTGTAAGCTTCAATTCCAACAGTGAGAAACCTATCTCCCTCTATCCCGTGTCCATTTACCTACTGGTTCAGCTCCAGTTTACAGGTACAGTGATACCACAATACTGGCCTGCACCTTCATGACAAATGGCTTCCTCAACCAGGTTAAGGAGCTAGGTGCAGTTCTGTTTGCTTTTAGGCTTTCAAACCACTTTCATCTCTAATGATTTAGGTGCCTAGTTACTTACTAGTAACTACCACCCCTTCAGTGAGATTGTTTCAAGCATCTGTGGTATGGTTAGAAAGTTTGTCAAATTCTGCATTTCATCCTAGAGACTTCCTAGAGATGTATGGCTAAATTTGTTTAAGATTCTCTGTGCTGTAAATTTCTATGAATTTTGAAAAATGCATAATGTCATGAATCTACAACTACCATAGTATATAGAATACTTTCACCACCCAACAAAATTGCCTGTATTTCATCTATTCAGTCTTCCACCGAAAGCCATAGAAACCAGTGATTTTTTTTATCATCTCTATAGTTTTGCCTTTTCCAGAATATCATAACCAGATGGGACTTCTGAGAGTCAAATCGATTAAAGTATTGGTCCCTCCCAAGACTGCAGACCCCACCCAGGTGTTTCTTAAGCTTGAGGTGGTCCTGATGCAATCCCCAACAACTTACCAAAAATGCCATTAAATTATTCTTATTAGTTTATCAATGCAGCATCTTCTCTCCGTGTAAGCAGGGCTCCATTCTGACTCTCTGGATTTGCCTCACCTTCCAGGTTTGGGGATGAGAATTTGCCCTGAAAGTTCAGTTTTTTTCACAGTTCCAAGCATATTATTGATTTTTGGTTTGTTCAACTTTACCATGTTGTAAGGATGGGAGTGGAGATGTTCAAGTTTTTACAGGTTGGAATTAAAACCAGAGTTTTCAGGAAACTTTTCAACGTTGAAGTAAAAATGTCGAGTGAGAGATATAGATTTGGAACTCTATGAAGGGATCTGGATTATTGATGTTTGGGTGCCCTTGGTCTTCGGTGGTAATTGAAGCTAGGTTGCCCAGGGGGAGAAATATTAAAATAGGAACCAGGACCAAGTCTGACAACTGTCAACATTTAGTGGCAAGTAGGAGATGAACCAGCAGAGGTTCTAGAATATCAAGAATGTTAAGAGGAAACACAGGACAATGTTGTAACAAGGAAGAGTGTTTCCACATGAGACAAATCAGATGCAGAATAAGGAAAACTGATTAGTATCATAATGGGTTGTTGGTAATGTTGTAACCATTTGAGTAATGTGTGATACTGGCTAGTTGTAAATGGTTAATGAATCACTGAGAAGAGTAAATTAGGAAAATGTTGAAATAGAATGCATTTTAAAGATTGGACTAAATTTATGTATTTAAATTTGTTGGAAAGGGACATAATTGAGAAATAAAGATTCAATAAAATGGACGCGAAAAACTGTAATTAATCATTTAGATGGTGTAGATCAAAGTATTTATGAGGCTAGCTAGGCCTGTGACATAACAGTTGAGAAAGTATTTATAGCAAGAATAGCCCAAGAGGAGTTCCTGTCGTGGCTCAGCAGTAATGAACAAGCTAATATCCACGAGGAAGCATGTTTGATCCCTGGCCTTCAGTGGGTTAAGGACCCGCAGTTGCTCTGGCTGTGGTGTAAGTCACAGACACAGCTTGGATCCTGTGTTGCTGTATCTGTGGCGTAGGCTGGCAGCTTCAGCTCCAATCTGACCCCTCACCTGGAACTTCCAAATGTCGAGGGTGTGGCCCTAAAAAGACAAAAAAGAAAAAATAAAGAAAGAATAGCCTAAGATATTAGCAAAGAGTTTTTCCAGTTGTTGAGTTTACCTGATTTTTCTCTTGAGCTCTTTTCTCCCAAATGATCTTGCACTGATCATATGCTAGTTCATAGGTAGAAAGAAAACACTGACAAAAACAACAATAAAATATGTAACAACAACCAAGGCTCATGTCTAGCTTTTCTGACTTGAATTTACATGAATGACAGACCTGGCTCCTACTTTCATGTAGTCTACACCCTAGGAGAGGAAATAAGTAAAGAATATAGAAAATCTTAATGTAGGGAACTAGGTATTTATTGAGGTTTGAATTTGTGGCTATGATTACAGCCTGGTTATTCATATAAAAGACCTTTTAGCATAAAATGAGTGTCTTATCCTTAACAAAAATAGTAGAATGACTTATTTCGATAGTTGTTATTCTGGTAAAACTACTTATTTTTATGGATGTCCAAGAAATGAGGCTGTCCTTGTCCTTCCATTGTATATTGCTTTGTTCTTCAGCCGTTTCAAGGTTGATACTGACAAACAAGAGGGCCCACAAGAATCTAAACACTCTGAAGAAACTATTATATTTATTCATTATTTAATGAGTTGATGGCTGCAGAATTCAGGTCTTATTCAAAGTCCCATAATTCACATAGTCATTCACTCATAAGCCCTGATTGCCTACTCCTTTTTCTCTTCCAATTGAAGTTTCTGTGTTTATAGCTTACTCAAAAGAAAAAAAAGAGGTATGGGATCCTAAGGTGGGATTTTTCTTTTATTGACAGAGAAAGACATGAAAAATGCATTCTTGTCATAGACAATGCTTTCAGTGAACATGATTTTAACTGAAAACAAAACAAATTAAAAAATAACTCTAGCAGTCTTTCTTTCATTCTTAGTTTGCTTAATTTGTATATCTAGTAGGATAGTAAATTATACATAATAGCCCAAGAAAAATGTCTTATATTTCCCTTATTTTTGAACTTAGTTGTGCCTATAAGAATTTCATTTTTTTTCACTTTCTTATTATCTAATCTGTTTTCATACGTGTTCCTACTACATGTTAATTGGTAGTAATGAGTATTGGAACATAGATATTTTTCAAGCATGGCAAGAAAGAAAAGGGTACTTCCAAGGTGGTTTTGTTGACAGGTTCCTATGTGAATATTTGAAAAGAATGATGATTTGATAAAAACCCTTTCAATATGACCTCTCCTTTGCAAAATAAGCCAACTTCCTGGCCTGGAATTAGAGATTCTCTGTAATTTGAAAAGAAATTTCCACCTTAGACCTATTTATCACCATTCCCTTTCATGTGATACTAACACCAAATGGAACTCAATCTCAGGCTCAATAGGATATTGTGATAATAAGTGACAACTGATTCAGTCTGACTGCATTAAACAAAGAAGGCTTGAATCTCAAGACTCAAGTCATGGCAGTCTTCTCTGAAAAATAACATGTACACAGAATGATGCTGCCGCAGGAAGCTCAAACCACTTTATTAATCAGTCCCATCCTCATTTAATTCACTGTTAAGTGTCTCTGTTAAATAACATTGCCTCTCTGGTGCTCATCACGATCTTGGATGATTAAAAAGCATTTGGATAATATCTGCAATAAAATTAAGCTCACTGAGTGATGTCTATACCACTGAGTTCTGGGGACCAAATGAGAAAAATTTCCAACTGCCAAATTAAGCAGAGTCAGTTAAAAGACATTAAAAATGTGATTCCCCAGAGATGCAAAAATTACATTTTATTGTCTTTTTCTTTTCCTTTGTCATCTCTGAAGACAGGTGTTGACAGCTGTTTGTGAACAAGTATTGAAAGGTTCTTTGGAGTAGAAAAGTAGAGAACAAATACAAATACAATATATATTCCTTTTTGTTTTACTTATCTCATTAAGAATCAATCCCCAAGATGTCTGAACTAAAGTTGAATAAACAATTTTTTCTTTGTTTGTATACTTCTTTTAGCTGCAAAAAAAAAAAAAAAAAGATTTTTTTACCATGAGGGCATTCATATTATTGAAATAAAATATTGAATAAATACATTTAATTATGCTATGTCCTCTACTTCAAAAACACAGACATTAATTTTATTGGACTGACTCTAGAAGGCAGCATGAACCTTTAGCCTAACAATTTACAAAATTCAACCAGGGACTTTTTTGGTGGGATCAGAGTTTAAATTTACAAAATTGAACCAGGGACTTTTTTGGTGGGATCAGAGTTTAAATCAAGTCAAGCATTTTGTTCTTCCTCAGGAATCCAGTTCCTCTTCAGAAATCCTGCGGTCCCACTTCTGGGCATATATCTGGCAAAACTCTAATTAGGAAAGACACATACACCCAAAGTTTGTAGCAGTACTCTTTACAATAGCCAAAACATGGAAGCAACCTAAATGTCCATCAACAGATGAATGGATAAAGACGTGGCACATGGGAATTCCCGCTGTGGCTCAGCAGCTTAAGAACCTGACTAGTATCCATGAGGATGCAGATGAGATCCTTGGCCTTGCTCAGTGGGTTAAAGGATCTGGTGTAGCCGTGAGCTGTGGTGTAAGTCACTGATACAGTTTGGATCTGGCATTGCTGTGGCTGTGGTGTAGGCTGGCAGCTGCAGCTCCAATTTGACCCCTAGCCGGGGATCTTTGATACGCTACAGGTGAGGCCCTAAAAAGGAAAACAGAAAAATAAAAAAGATGTGGTATACATATACAATAGAATATTACTCAGCCATAAAAGAGAATGAAATAATGCCATTTGCAGCAACATGATTTATAACACTAAATGAAGGAAGTCAGACAGAGAAAGACGAATTCCATATAATATCACTTATGTGTGGAATCAATAGATACAAATTACACAAAAGAACTTACTTATAAAACATAAAAAACACAGATTTCAAAATCTAACTTATGATTACCAAAGAGGAAGCTGTGGGGGGGCAGTAAATTTGGAGGTTTCAGATTAACATATAAACACCACTATCTATAAATTAGATAACTAACAAGGACCTATTGTATAGCATAGGGAAATCTACTCAATATTCTATAATAACCTATATGGGAGAAGAATCTGAAAAAGGATGAATATATGTATATGTACACCTGAAACTAATACAACATTGTAAGTCAATTATACTCCAATAATTTTTTCAAAAATAAATGCAATAATAAGATGACATCTAAATCGTAAAATAAAGAAAAAAACTTATAATAATGCCAGTCTTAAAGAGATCCCAGGAAATTCTTCACTGCTTAGTAATGTCATAGTGCCCTAGGATCTGGAGTTCTGAAGCGAGGGGTCTTAAAGTTTATGAGGGATTCATTTTAGAGAGGGTCACGTGCATGGTGACTGGTCATGGAATTATCACACAGCAGACACTTTTGACATCCTTGCAAGAGCACAAACTTGAAGTTCACCGTGCGCCTATTTTTCTGCAGGTTTAATGTTACCTATTAGTTAATTTTGAAGGCAATCAAATCCCAGCATGACCATAGACTATCTTTCTACATGTGACATTGAACAATATGTCTAAACTCTCTGAACTTAACTTTTTTCATTTATGGGGGGGTGAGGAGAAGAAAGCCTCCCCCATGGAGCTATTGTATAAATGAGCTATGATCCTAATGCATCCAGGATACTCCCTGAGTAGGCTCTTAACAGACAGGTTTGTTTTTTTCCATCCCCTTCTTTTGTTTTCCCTTTCATTCGCTTTTTATCTTCCCCATTATGATTCAAATGAAGATAAAATTGTCTTCACAGAATTTCCATGAGCACTAAAAAAAGTCAAAGATTACATGTGATACTGCTTTCTAGTGTAAGTTATATTCTAAAGAATGGTGAACCAACACTATTATTAAACAGTCAGTGCAGGTAGAAAAAACTAAATCAACTGAAATGTTCTATTTCTAGTCTTGAGGCAGAATTGTTTAAAACACTTCATGACTGCATATTTAGTAAATATCTACATATTTCATTTTTATTAATCTCCACTTAATCTCTTGTCATCCAAACCAAAGTCCATCTGCCCCCAACTGTTGAGGAACCTAAAGCAACAGCTATTACAATTTCCTCTGGCCTCTTCATTGCCTCCTGCAACTAGGCTTGGGAGATAAATTTCACTTTGACATATTTGCTTACCAGAACTTGCCCAAAATATTTCGCACACTGGCATTCCATAGTATCAGTATTTTCATTTTTATCATTTTTTTAAATGCCAGTATTTCTGAAGGAAATAGGAATTAAAATGATAGCAATTTTCTTCTTGATATGAATTCATTTATTCCAAACAGGGAGGTTCATTTGAAATAGATGCTTTTAATGCAGAAAAATAGAGGTTTGTAACATACCACTGACATGTATGCACAACTCAAACTTATATGCAATGTGATATATGCATGTATATAAATACTGAAAATGGGCACTTGCCATCTGCCTCTACGTGGATTGACTCATGAGCCACTGTAGCTGCTGACCTCAAAACCCCCTGAAAGAGCTCAGGGTGGAGACCAGGAGGGAGGCAATCTGTGCTCTGGGCAAACTGGCAGAACAAGTCTTCAGCTAGTTAGATATTTTCAGGAGAAGACTTAATGAGCCCAATTCTTACATCTCCTCATACCTTGGAAAGCAGTAAAACTCTTCATGGTGATGTCTTCTCCTCATGACTAGCAGAAAAATTCTGCTAAATGTGTGCTTGGTTGCATGGACCTACCCCTTCACCAAAATCACATATATTCTGACCTTCTTCCCTATTTCTTTGAAGTGGTTTCTCAGAGCTGTTTGAAATGTTGCCTCCAGGGCTACAGTTCTGATTTTTCCCCAAATAAAACTTAACTCACTTGGAGTTCCCATTGTGGCTCAGCACGTTAAGATCCCAACATAGTCTCTGTGAGAATGCAGGTTTCAAACCCTAGCCTCGCTCAGTGGGTTAAGGATCCAGCATTGCCGAAAGCTGTGGTGTAGGCGGCAGATGCAGCTCAGAATTTGGTGTCGCTGTGGCTGTGGCGGAGGCCTGCAACTGCAGCTCTGATTGGATTCCTAGCCTGAGAACTTCCATATGCTGCAGGTATGGCTGTAAAAAGAAAAAAAAAAAAAATTAACTCACAACTCTCACCTTGTGAATATATATATATATACATATATATATATATACATATATATATAAATATATATATTTGACTAGAAATATATTCATATTTATACACACATACACATATGTGTGGGTCTGTATATAATACACATTCTACATTATATATTAAGCACAATATCTGTTTACTATCATAATGAGTATATGGGGGTATAACTTGTCCAAGGTCACATAATAAATGATAAGCAAACAGAGGGTAGATTCCATCTCAGTTCTATTTGGCTACAAAACTTGGGACTGACATATAAAAATTCTTTTTTTTTTTTAAGAAATCTCTTCCATAGTTCTAATTCTTGATATCTATAACTTCTGCTTTTTCGTGAGAAAGTGAAAGATCAGGTATTTAAAAACACTACTTCTAATTTTTTAAAGCAAGAGGAAGGGAGCAGGTCACAAAAGTCTATTTCCAGATGCTGTTAGTAATATCACAACTTGAAGATCACTTTGAAAATCCTTGGCACTGCATGATAAGCTACATAAGATCAACTAAATATTCTTATTGAATGTTTCCTTTAAGTGAAATTTTTTGTTCATACGTCCAAGCTGTCTCTCTCTTTGTGGATCTTCAAATATTTATGAGCCACACAGTATCATTTTTTTATATTAAAAAAAAAGAAGAGAAAATTCAAGTGGTACTCAGTACACAGCTGGACAGATACAGCCAAGGAGATCCCAATTAGTCCCCAGAAAATGATGATTCCAGCTAATGCATGTTGTCAATAAAATGGTTTATGACAGTCACTAAGTCTAGTGTCTTCCTAATAGGTCATTAAATTTTAACAACCTGTTAGTAAACATTTTTTACCTAGACACAAAAAAGCACTGAGACAATGGAACAGAAAAGAAATCAGTCAATTTACTTGCATTATTTTCTACAAAATGCTAACTGGGTCAGTTCTGTGATTTTTTTTTTTTTTTCAATTCTAGATTTAGTCTTTGACGTGCAGTGCAGGTACACAGAGATGCAATGAAGCAGAAACCCCTAAAATCCAGACTTGAGTTTCATACAGGCCTTAGTTTAAATGCCTTAGTTAGTGAGTATTCTCTAAGTTTGTTTCCCCATCAGCAACTACATATAGCATTGCAGTTAAGGTTAAATGGAGGACATCCCGTTGTGGCTCAGTGGGTTAAGAACCTGACATAGTGTCCATGGGGATGTAGGTTTGATCCCTGGACTTTGTTTCCTTTAAGACGATTTTATAGGTGACAAACTTTGTGTCCCTGGGATTCCCTCACCCCAGACCTGTGGATCTATAAGGTGTTCAATTTCGGGGGGAAAAATTGGGGCTGAATTGAAGTGGGTTGCTAATATAATCTGCCCTTCGAAAGTGTT
Organism: Catagonus wagneri; assembly: GCA_004024745.2. Taxonomy (NCBI): domain Eukaryota; kingdom Metazoa; phylum Chordata; class Mammalia; order Artiodactyla; family Tayassuidae; genus Catagonus; species Catagonus wagneri. The sequence goes on from PVHT020000521.1 coordinate 28,256,387, forward strand.
TGGGTCCACATTTGTATAATTTCTGAGGGCCTCTACCTATGGGGACTGAAATCGGGCTGGATTTTCATCTTGGCCTTGAGTGATCTCTTTAACCTTATCATAGTTAACAGGTTTAATTATGCATCATTTCATTCCTCTGTTAAGGCAAAGGACCATGTAATCTCTTCTAATGATGCCAGGCTGATCTGGCTGACAGTCCCAATTGAGATCCATCAGAGGCCCTGTTGTCTTGCCCACAGTGTACTAATGAGATTGGGCAACATGTATTCCATCAGCATATGTTTGAGCCTGTGCCCCAATATGGATCTTATCCTCAGTGGTGCAGCAGTGGGAAAGGACGATATTTAGGTCCTTTCATGTAAAGTCAAAGGAAAGAGTTAGTCCCTGGAATTATTCAGTGAACCAGCTAGTGTCCTCCGAGAACCTGCCTAAGTGGGTGAGGCACTTGTTGAGGTTGGACAAAGGAAAAGGGGTGTGGACTCTAGTATTTCCTGAGGCCCGTCAACTACTTGCTGAAGGGAGCAGAAAAGCTCTGATTTCACTTTGGGTAGGAAGGGTAAGGAAGCTTACAGGGTGGGAGAGGCTGAAGGCGGTAAAGGATTAAAGGGGTGTGGGTCTTCTGCCTTGGGCCCCTGTTCCTCCAGGGGTGCCACCCTAGCAGGATTTTGTACATCCTGAATGGGTCCCAGCTGACAAGGTTCCCTAACATAGGACTTGCATAGGTTCAGGTTCTCCCTGAGGGCCATGAAAAGCCTGAACCGAAGGAATTCCTATCCATTTTCATCGCCTTTTGCAAACTATCTAGCTGTAGGGATGGTATTACACTTGAGGCTTCCATATTCTGACCAGACCTCATCATCCTCAAGTTTATATCAGGGTCAGGCTGTGTTCCAAACGATAACAGCTTTTCTCTCATTTTAAAGAATCTAGAGGAAGCTTGTCCCAGTGACTGAGAATGCACTGGAGGGGTGAGTCCTTGGGGATGGAGTAGGTGTTTCCCATTATTACTTCAGGGAAAGGATGCTCCTGTGACAGAGAGGAGCACTAGCATTAGGAGGTCCCATAGGGACTCCCCGAGACAGGACTGGTTCCGGGTGCCCTGTCCACCTAGTCCAGTTGAGCCTAGCCACAGTGGGGGCCAGCTACTCCCCCAAGTGCAGCCCTGCCGGCCCCAGAATCCTGGGGCCTGTGTCCCATCCTGGCATCCGTGGTACCTAGGATGAGTGACCTTCCTGATAGGGCCTCTATGGATTCTATGGCCAGTGATTAACTCCTGTGTTCTGGGGTATATACCCTGGAATGGGCATCCTCATAATTCTAGGACCTATTTAGGTTCCCGGGTGTTTTATTTTTTATTTTTATTTTTTTAAGTTTTATTGCAGTACAGTGACTTTACAAGGTTGCGACAATTCCTCCTTTACAGCAAAGTGATTCAGTTTTACATGTACACACATCCATTCTTTTTCAGATTCTTTTCCCATATACACCATCACAGAATATTGGGTAGAGTTCTCTGTGCTATACCGTAGGGGCCCGTAGGCCAGTCAGTTATTTCCCCTAAACTGTTCAGCTTCTGAAAACAGGCGCTGGCCATTAAGGGAGATGGTTTGGGAAAAGCCTCTCTTTTCCCTTCCTTTCCTCAGTGCTCCCCGCCCCCACCTCTTCTCACCTATCCTCCCCATCCAGGAGGCAGTGGGGCTCCATCCAACAGGCGGTGGGGCTCCACGCAGGGCACAGGGAAGAAAATACGGTGATGCAAGGCTGAGGCACTTTGTCTGCACTTAGGAGGGTGGACTTTCCAGGAGGCCGGACTTCCCAGGAGGCCCTGCAGGAGCGCTGTCAATCACGTGGTCCCGGGAGAGCCACCAACGCCGCCGTCAACGCTGGGGGCGGGTCTCGGGGCGTGGCCACATGCGTGATGCCGCGCAAGCTAGCGGCGGGTCCCAGCCAGGGCAGGAAAGGACCCTGGAAATGGCGGTGGGCCTTGAGGGACCCAGCCAGGTACCGGGCAGTCTGCAGAGGCAGTGAACATAGGCGGTCCATATGCAGTCCCTCACCCCCCGGGCCCGAGCTGCTCGGCGCAGGACCATCCACCGTCCCAACACTCAGGAGGCTGCAGAGATCCACGCCTGGAGCTCCCAACGGAACCAGGCCGATGCTGAGTAAGCCTGCATTTTGTATTTCAACACAATAGAACTTGTTGGCAGTTACCTGAATGGTGGGTAAGGGAAACCCGGTCGGCACAGGTCCTGTGTTCGGTCCAAAACAGGCAGCGAGGATGGCTGGAAACTTCGTGACTTTTCCTGCGCAGGTCTAACACTACCAAGTGGCAGACCTAGTGGTGAGGTTGGAAAATGCTTGGCAGATTGCTTTCGTCTACTGCAGGTGGAGTAAGGCACAGAAGGTAAAGAGTGGAATGATAGAGTGAGACAGGGATGGATAAAGAAAGCCGAAGAGAGAGACAATAATGGCAGAAGTCAGGCAGCTCCTCTCAAGGGCATGGCAGGTGAAAACCTGAGGTTTATTGAATTGACCAGGTGACTCCAGTAAAGATGGTATTGAGGCAGAATAATAATTGAGGTAGTTAAGAAACAGACTTAGTTATTGTCTTCTTGCAAACAGGATTCAAAGAAGAGACAGAGAGGAGGTCAAGGAGGCAAAGTGTGAGGATTGATTGACGCGCTAAGGACCCTCTCCAGTGGGAAGGGAGATGAGCACTGCCCAGAGTTTCTTTGGCAAGTGGTTGGGAAAGGAGAGGTTTGGGGATTGTATTTCCTGATTTTCATCCCAACTCCACCTTACCAAGGGGAGGAGGGACTTATGTCCTTATATAGAGGTGTCCTGGTCTTGGTGCACGGTGGGAAATTCTCATCTACAAGGCTATTTCTATTGTAATGAGGGCATAATGAGCAACAGGTTACATGCTGATGCTGGAGAGCCATGCCTTTTCCTACCTTTCTTTGCTTCTAGGACACTTATCACCCCAAGATGTGTGGTTTCCTGCCACCTGGCTCCTCTCCCCCCACTCCTTCTCTGCTCACACCTAGCTATTTGTCTGCTGTAACACTTTAATGGTGGCATCTTTGATAGTTAATATGGATGAAAACCTATGATTTGATTATTGTTGGGTAACTGTACCTTTTAGAGCTGGTTTACATTTACATTCTGACAACAGTTCAAAGCAAGTTTTAAGTTGTTACTATTCTTATGTAAGTATTCATCATGAGAATATATATTTTACTTCATGTTGAGTCTATTAATACATTCTCCATCCAGTCCAACTTTAGAGAACTGTGTTTTTATAAAATCTCTTGATTAAGATGACATGTGCTCTTTGATGTTCAAGGTGCTTCTTCGTGATGAATTCTGAAAGACTGAGTTAAGTGCCTATAGTATGTCAAGTATTATGTTAATAATTTTGCACTTATCTTGACTCTGAGAACTGTGGAAATATTGGTGCATAAGGAGTATATCCAGACCTCTGCGCTGATTGATGACCAAACTCTAGCCTGCCTTCTAGAGGCATAAGGTTGTGTCCTTACCCCTCCAACTCTCACATAAGTGTCTGCTTGAGAAACTCACCACTGCCAGGACAATTTTCTCTCAGTTCTAGCCAATGCTGGATGATAGGCCCCTGACCACTCTTTTTTTAGAGTAATTGGTGAGGAGGGTTTACAACTATGAATATGAATATGTATCTCTTACAATTCAGGAGTATGTTTTTGAAGTACCTAAAATTCAGTCTTTTGAAAAATAATCATCAGAAGAGAAAGGGCCTCTGTCCCTCAGTCTCTATGGCGGTAGAGTATTAACTTCGATGACTGCCAGCTGACAGACACAGCTGACCTAACCACATTTGCACTAACTAACCATTTGCAGTTTTTCATTTCCCTAATTCAACTCTCTTGCTTTCCCTTCCCCCCATTTCTTCATGTTCTCTTTTGAAATGCCCAGTCACCTCTGTGCCAATAAGAATGGCGCTCAGTTCTTTCCTGGGCTCTTCCCAGGTACTGACTAGAACCTATTTTTAACCACCTTAATTAATGAATAGCTTTATCTTTGACAAATCAGCATTCAGAAAGATTTCTGATGGAAGTTATCTCCATTTCACAGATAAACAAGCAGAAGCGCAAAGGAATTAAGTACCCCAAGATCACTATATCTAGATATTGGCAGAGCTGAAGTTTGAACCTAGATTTGTTTTGGTTCTAAATTATGTCTTTTTAAAATATTTTTTTCTGCGATAATAGTTATTAATGTGTATCTTAAAGTGACAGTGGAAAAGATTTGTCTTCTTTCCACCTATGCCCTTACTTAGTAACTGTCTGAAATACCTCAGATATGTAAGACCTCCTCTCAGATATGATAAATGCAAACTACAATTAGTCATTGACTTTAAGAGTCTGGATTCTGTCTAGCAGTAAACAAGCCAACAATTATAAGGGGGTGTTTTCAGTTATTTCAGCTGAGGAAATTTAATCCTTAGACTTGACAAATCTTGGACTTGAAACTAAGAAACATCAAAAAAGAGCCATGAGAAATTTTGATTTGCTTTACAAATTAACAAAATTTATTTGGAGCTTAGGGCATTTACCGTTTCTAGTCAGACTGGGTTTACTGTCTCTAGTCAATCTGTGACTTTGACCTTGTAGCCTAAACCTGTTTTCATCCCTTGTTCTGTGCTGGTCTCAGACTATCAGTAACTGGTGTTGTGGTCCTTATGATTGCAAGATGTGCTTTAGGAATAACCACTAGGAAACACTGAAAAAAAAAATTAGGTTTATTACTTACAAGGCCTGAAATTTCCACATCACAGCTGGGGTCTGTAGACTTAAAAAAACTGTGTGTCGTAAAAGCTATGAGTTGAGTGTATTCACTGTCTTCCTGAGGAGAGTAGCCCTGGAGACAGCCTCTCAGGCAGAGCTGAGATACTATCCTGTAGACATAAGGGAAGAAGAGGTCAGTATATGAGTGATTTTGGTGAAGGGGGTACCTGAAGCTAAGCACGTATCTTGGTAGAAGGTTACTGCTGGTGACAAGAAATGGCTTAATTAATGGTTTTAGTGCTTTTCTAAGCATGGGAAGATGCAAGAACCCAGGTTCATAAAAACATTCTCTTAAAATTAGCTAGCTCTCTGAAGGTCTGTTCTGCCAGCTTTCTCAGAGCACTGTGTGCCTCCCGCTCTCCACCTTGAACCCCTTTCAGAGTGAGTTAAAGGTCAGGGACTATAGTGGCTAATGACTCAGTCTCTGTAGAGCAAGTGACATCTTCGGTTGTCAGGCCACACAGCAAGTTTGCTGGCAGAGAAAGAGTGCAGATTCTGGGGTTCAGTTTTTATTGGAGTTGAGGGTGGAGGCCTAGGGTTTCCTGGGTTCACTTAATGTTGGTGATTTTAAAACATAAGAGCAGTAATTTAAAGCTTGGGGAGTGGGGGAAAAGTAGCCCAAAGGGTTATTGAAATCAACCAAGATCTTAAACAAAGGAGCCTCACTTGGACTTGAAACTGTTTATCTCTTTGTTTGGTAGGGATGTCTTAATGGAGATCACCATCATGAAAGTACTGCCTCTTTGAAATGGATACCTAGACAATTAAAGCTTTTATTTGAGCTTCTCTTCCCTGTAGAATCTTACTCTGAATGTTTACTGCAATTTATAAAAACGGGTGGGTAACACCTATCCTCAGAAGAATATCAGCCATCACTAGAAGTAGGAGAGAATGGGGTAGGTAAAGGGTGAGAGAATAAAAAGAGACAACAAGGTGTAGCCTAGAGACTCTGGGAGCAATAGGCATGTTTCTATCTTAATGCTCTTGGAATCAAATCCAAGTCTTACATAATCCCATCCCCCTCCCAGTGGTATAGAACTGTAAATTAAAATTATAGGGGTAGAGCTGTATTTGCCATTTGAAAGCAATCTCAAATCAGAATATCCAGAGCCCTTATGCAAGACTCCACTATTTCCATCCTGTGATGCCAATGAAGCATCACCCCAATATTAAATAATACAATAAGGACAGCCAGCTCTGATGGTTTTGACATTCATCACAAATGTGTCACCATGAACCGCCTCAGACTTAGGAACAGATAACTCAGTTCCATCTGGCTCCATTTTCCTTCACTGCAGAAAAAATACAATTAACCTCATTCTGATTGTTTTACCTGTAATGATAAAAGCGCTCTACACATTATGATTCCGAAACATGTGTTTAATTACTTAATTAGAGGAGGGAAAATTGCAGTAGTTAATTAACAGCAAGGCAAAGAGAGGAAAAAGCAGGAAAGACAAGGATGTTTAGTGAAATAGCCCCACATTTGATTGAGATAGTTTAGTGTGTTCATTGAATGTTGAGCAATTAGCTTACTTACGTGAGAGAGAACTGAAAAAATAATTCTAGTTCAAGTAGTGTATAAAAAAAACCTTCCTGGAATTTGAAAGCAAGGATTAATGATGTATGGCTTATCTGAAATATCAGGTGCAATGTCTGGAACTCTAACCTTTTAGGAAGAAAGTATCCAAGGTAAATAAATATAAGATTTGAGAAGGAAGCAATAGTCCAACACAGAAATACAAAATAGTTTACAATTTAGTGATAGTTAATTTATAGAGGTATTTTCTGTCATGTGTAAAGCTTGTAAATAAGTGTTACTCCCTGTAGAAGGTATGGAAACGTTTGCCACTCTGAGCAAGCCTGGGGCAACAAGTAATCATATTACCTAGAGTTAGAAGGGGATACAGCTCTTACTCCACCTTAGGTACTCAATCCAGTCTGAATTTTAACAAGATGCATTGTATACATATTAACATATAAGCAGCATGTGGGCTTATCCTCTCTGCACATTTTTTTTTCTTGCAAAAAGATGTAAATATTGCAAAAAAATGTTAAATTATTAACACTTCTGCACTATGACATGACATAGATCACATAGCATGGCATTCATGACTTCACTTTTCTTCCCAATGGGATCTATCTTTACCATCAAAAAAAAAAAACCCTATTCATTTTTTCGCTATAAAGGAGAAGCAAATGCCATTGCATAGGAACACTTTAAGTGAATGTCTATAGACTAGATAGTTCAAATTAGATGAAAAGATATGAGAAAGAGAAAAAGTGTTCACTTAAAGTAACTCATCTTAACAGCCTCTTTCTTATCGTGATTTTGGATTTAATTTCTCCCAGTTCATATGAGTCTTTTAGTAACTCTTTCAGCATAGGCTTGAGTAATAAGCTCTTGGGCTTTATTTTCCAAGGAATCATTCCCATTCTTGAATAATAGCTTAGTTGGGTATGTTTTTCCTCAGCAGTTTAGAGATATTTTCTTATTATCTGTGGAGTACAATAGAGATGTGGAAATAGTAACATATTTATTGTACTTTGTATGGAAATACATTTTAAAGAGATTTCCTTTTTTAAAAACTTTAAAAACTTTTCAACATTATTTTTTAAACAGTGTATTCAGTTTCACAGTTAGCTCTTTAATTAATCCTGAAAAATTCTGTTGTTATTTGATCAAATATCACTTTTAATATGTAATAATATGTAATATTCCCTTTTTTCTTCTAGGATTTATTTTAGATTAACATTGAAAATTTCATGCTGTCTTCCATATGTTTTAACTTATTTATGGTGGTTTACATACCTTTAATTCTTAGAATTGCATTTTGAGCTTTAATTTTTTTCCAGTTCATGTAGCTCTTTTAGTAGCTCTTTCAGCATGGGCTTGAGTAATAAGATCCCTTTAATTCTTAGAACTGCATTTTTGGGCTAATTTTCTCATTTTTACTTTAAAGTTTACTAATTCAGGTTTCTAGCTGTGACAGTTTCCCTCATGGCTTCAATAATATTCATCAGTTATTAAATAGCAGACATTTATGGTGCACCAATTTTATTACAGACCCTGTGCTAGATACTGGAGATAACACAAAAAATAAATAAAATTCTTACTGCTTGAAACTTATAGTCTAATGGGAAATAGAAATTAGATAAACACATTTATGATTTCAAGAAATCAGTGTTGCCATGAAGAGCATATGACTCTATGATAGAATAATGGGGATGTGCTGGAGGTAGGGATGGTCATTTAATTAGCCTTAATTAGCAAGTTAGTTAAACAGTTCTCTGGTGTGAAGTACACAATGAGAACTATTAAGAGAGCTAGATAGTAGGGAAGTAAAGAAATGTTATTGTATGTATATTGACAAATATGCCCCTCTGGTAATATTTAGTCAACGTGCATGACCCTGAATCATGTGTCCTTTGTCTTGCCCTTAGCGATAGTTTAAAGGTAGTTCAGGGCTCTAGCCAGCATTGTGCTGCTGCGTTAGGCATACACCAAGGAGCTTTCCCCAGCCGTAGCTCTTTGCGAGGATGGCAGATAAGTGAATGATCTTCAGTTACATCATGACTGACAGCCCATCTCCAGACCATGAATTGCCACAGATTAGAAAGTTCAGATGGACCACAGACGTTTAAAAGTGGGGTACAATAGAAACAATTAGCCTAAACCAAGGTTCTTCCTAAATTCTTGATACAGTGTATAGAGTTTCTAACAAAGATTCCTGAACAAAGTGTCAATACTTATGTTAATATAAAATGACAAAATATTTATGAAAGGAAGACATAAAACTTAAGTTTGATTTTTCACCTAGAGGTCCCTTGAACAATTAGGTCAATATCACCTACATAACAAGAGGCCAGTGGGTTTTCACGTGGATGCTGGGGTATCAAGGGATTTGCAAAGTTAGGGAAAAAAGGTACAAATGGAACGGTTGATTTTGTGCAAAAAAAGTTAACTTTTTTTTTTCTAAGCAGCAGCCTTACCTTTGTTTCTGTTACTAACTAATGACATTTTGTTTTTGAGGAACCACAGGAAACATGGTCCTTAATTATTCAGCCTTCCTAGGGGCTACCTCTAAAGCTAAGATAAAAATAAACTTCTAGACTGAGTCTAGCAGAAAAGAGGAACACATCATACCTCTATTTCATTTGTGTGTTACAAAATATGCCTGGGAAATGATCTAAAGAAAGAGTATTATAATCAAAACCTTGCTTCAGGGTGACTTTCCATGAAGTGACAAATTAACTTTAATGTATCACAGGCCATTGTACTAAGTTTTTTTAAAAGCAGGAGTTTTTAAAATCCAATCCTGGAGGACTGGATTCTTTTATTTGGTTTGTCAGAGGGTATTTCTTAGCACAGGTTCTAAACGAGAATCAATGTAAGCGACACATGTGCAGATTCTACCCCCAGAATCCCAGGGTGAAACACATTTCCAATTATTGCCTGTTGCTGTCTTTCATCTTAAGGAAGTCAGTGTGTCAAATTATTCAAGGCAGAAAATGGTGACTTTATTATAAAACCTTTCCAATAAAGATAGACTGTGTAGTCACATAATTGCCTTGAATTGTGTTTCTTCTCCAACCAAGATGTACAGAGCTAGACAACAAGGACCTAACGTCAGAGAAATTGAGTTCTAGTTTTCTTTCTTTTTCAAGTTTTATTGAAGTATTGTCAATATATAAGGCCGTGAGACTTCTGTTGTACAACAAAGTGACCCAGTCATGCATATACACATATCCATTCTGTCTGATTCTTTTCCCACATAAATGATCGCGAATATTGGTTAGAGTTCCCTGTGCTGTACAGCAGGTTCCCTTTGGCCAGTCATTCCATATACCTCAATGTGCATATGCCAATCCCAAACCCCTAGTCCATCCCCCCATGCCCCATCCCCTTTGGTAACCATGAGTTTTTTAAAATGTGAGTCCATTTCTATTCTGCAAATAAGTTCACTTGTATCCTTTATTTTTAGATTCCACATATAGGTGATATCATATGATGTTTGTTTTTCACTGTCTAACTTAGTGTGATAATTTCTAGGTCTGTCCATGTTGCTGCAAATGGTATTATTTCATTCTTTTTCATGACCGAGTAATATTCCATTGGATATTTTTGTACTACATCTTCTTTATGTATTCCTCTGTTGATGGACATTTAGGTTGTTTCCATGTCTTGGCTATTATGAATAATGCTGCAATATATTGGGGGCATATATCTTTTTGAATTATGGTTTTCTCTGGATAGATGCCTAGGAGTGGAATTGCTGGACCATATGGTAGTTCTATTTTTAGTCTTTTGAGGAACCTCCATGCTGTTTTCCATAGTGGTGGCACAACTGTATGTTCCCACCAATAGTATAAGAGGGGGTTTCCTTTTCTCGACTGTTTTTCTGTTACTCACCAAACAATGACTTGGCTTTGAGCCAGTGCCGGCAAACATAAATAAAATGTGAGTCACAAAGGCAAGATGCATATGTAATTTAAAATTTTCTAATATATTTTAAAAGTAAGTAGTAATAGGTGAAATTATTTTAATAATATATCTTACTGAACCCATTATAACATGTGTTATGAGATATCATTATAATGTGTCATCAAAATTATTAGTGAGCTATTTTATATTTTTTAAAATCTTTGAAATTCAGTGTGTATTTTACACTTAACCTGCATCTTGATTCAGACTAGTCACATTTCAGATGCTTCTTAACCATATGTACCTACCAGCCATTATATTAGATAGCCTAGCTTTGGACAGGTCTTCAATTCTCCATGCCTTAGTCATAAATGACATGGAAAAACTTAGTGCAGAGACTTCCCAGAGATGAATGGCTGAATAATCAGAACAACAGTAAAATAAAACACAAAGCTAGAGGTTTTTGATGAGCAAGTTTATGGAATAAACCACAGATTGCAACATAGGAGTGGGAAAAGACAGATTGGGATTGAAAATGAAAAATTTGAGTAGAAAGCATAAGCCTCATTTTGCGGAACACAATGGAAGGCGTTAGAGGCATTTAACATTTAGAGAAAAAATAATTGTGAAAAATAACACCTATGTTCCAATAATGATTGGAAGGACTGCTGCAGAGAAAAGTTAAGCTTTTTCTAGATTACCTAAAGAGACAGATTTAAGCCCCAAATGTGGTCATTTATTTGTACATTAAGTAACTCAACATGCATACTCTATTGAGCATCTGCTATATGATCTCAATATGCTGACTGCTGGGATGCAGAGCTATGAATAATAAAAAGTAGACAGGTTTGAAAAGTGGAATAGCTAAAGCAGGTACTTTTCATTGTACAAGTTGCTTCAAAATGGACTGAAGGGTGACTTGGTATGTACAGGACTGCAGAGTTTTAAGTATCATGTAAAAGTGTCAGACAAGAGCATCCTTAATTGCTGATAACAACGGATTGGTTAATTTCCAACCAATTATGCAGGCTGGTGGTTGGGGCCTGGTGGACCCTAATGGTCTAAAGTGAGGATGCCCAAATGGCCCAGGCCAGCACCAGTGTCCTCCTGGGGTAGAACAGGCTCCCCCAAATGGCTGCATCTCTGACTCCAAGGGGATCCTTTGGGCCTCCCGCCTCTCCACAAGATCAGGAGGTGGGTCTGATCCAGGCTTCTTTTAAGTCACTGCCTCTGCACTACATTTCGGAGTGTGAGATGCTGTGCGTGCCTTTAAGAGGAGTCCCTCTAGCTGTCCCATAGGCAAGCCCTGCTGGTTCTGCGGCTTGCCCACCCTGTGCACGGTTGGAGACCTCCATGTGGGACTTGGCCCCCTCACTCCTTGTGGAGAATCTCTGCAATTGTGAGACACTCCTCTTTCTGGGTGCCACCTGGTAGTGCAGTTTTAACATCTCTGCTCCTCCTATTTGTCTCCTTGTGGTTCCTTCTTTATATCATTAGTTGTGGAAAACCTTTCCTGCTAGTCTTCAGGTCTTTTTCCTCCATCTGTCTTCTCTAGATAGTAATTTTGGTGAGCTTATAGGAGGAGGTGAGGTCAGGGTCTTCCTACTCCGCCATCTTGGCCACTCCCTGCTCTTTCAACACCTTATTTATTTTATTAGAGTATAATTGATTTAGTTTTGTGTCAGTTTCTGCTCTGCAGCATAGTGACCTAGTCATCCACATGTGTGTGTGTGTGTGTGTGTGTGTGTATGTAGACATATATATATGACATTCCTATATTTTAAATATTTCATTCCACTCTGCTCATGTATGCATGATGCCTCTTGGAAGTATAGTGTAATTTTTATCCTTGTTCTTTTACTAGAAATATTTAATCTTTGTTTTTTAACCTTTCAGAACTTATTCTTTTCTATTACTTTCTAGTCTTTTGAGTAAGTTCAACCTTAAATGTGTATAAGCTTTTCTAGTCTTCCTCTGCACTTTTGTTGCTTGTGGTTCTCTGAGCTTTCATGTAGCTGATTCTGTATTTGTCGCTGATTCTGGAAAATTTTTTTTTTGGTCTTTTTCCAGGGCCTCATCCATGGCGTATGGAGGTTCCCAGGCTAGAGGTCTAATTGGAATTGTAGATGCCGGCCTACGCCACAGCCACAGCAACACCAGATCCGAGCCGCGTGTATGACCTACGTCACAGCTCATGGCAATGCTGAATCCTTAACCCACTGAGTGAGGCCAGGGATGGAACCCACAACCTCAGGATTGCTAGTTGCATTCGTTAACCACTGAGCCACAACGGGAGCTCCTGATTTTGGAAAATTTTTGACCATTTTTACTTCAAGCATTCCTTCTAGTTCCTCTGTCTGTTTTCCTTTTGATATTCCACATACCCATATGTTATACCTTTTGAAATTTGCTATTCAGTTGATTTTGCTTTCATTATTTTTCCTCTTTGTCTTTTAGGGTAGGAAATCTCTATTGATTATCTTTGTGCTCACTGATTCCATCCTCAGTTGCATATCGTTTCCTGTTGAGCCCATCACGAGCATTGTCAGTGTGGGCTTGTGTGTGAGTGTATGTGTTTAATTTCTAGCATTTAAAAAATCTATCTTGGAGTTTCTATATCTCTGCATCCATGTCCATCTGTTTCTGTACATCATTTTCCATTAAAGGCCTTAGCACATTAGCTATAGTTATTTTAAATTCCCTAGCTCATAACTCTATCACCTGTGTCATACCTTAGTCTGGTTCTGCTGCTTGTTTTTTTTTTTTTTCTCTACAGACTGTGTTTATTGCCTTTTTGCATGTCTTATAATTTTTGTTGTTGAAAGTGAACAACTTTTACTAGGTTCTTAAAATTGACGTAGATAAGGTTTTAGTGTGAAGATTCATGTTAACTGGCTAAAGCTGGGCTGTGTTACATGTTTTATGTAGCTCTACATGTGAGAGGTTTCAGATTTCCCTCATAGACTTGATATGTCTCCCGTCTTAACTCAGGGCTTTCCTAAGGACTTCTCAGAGTATGAGCCTTAAGCTTTTTTTTTTCCCTAGCTGCGCCCCATCTTGATGGAGGGCACGTGCGCCCTGTAGCTGTGGTGACATGGAAGCCTGTCACGCTATACTCTTTGATTAAGTATCAGTCCCTGACCTTGTTGACCATGTCCCTCCCTCCTTAAGTGAAACAGGAAGGCTATAAAAGGGTGGAGAAGGAAGAATGTTTTCCTCCTGGCTTTCAGTCTTTTGCCCTAGAGTATAGGCTTTGTTATGGAGAAAACTCTGGGTATCTCTCACAGTGATTATACCTCTGCCCCTAATGGAGCTACAAAGGGTCTTCAGATCTTTATCAAGAGGACCAGGTTCCTGTACTTTCTGTTGTGGCACAGCAGCTTATGAACCTGACTAGAATCCATGAGGACGCGGGTTTGAGCCGTGCCTCACTCACTCAGTGAATTAAGGATCCGTGCTGCCATGAATTGTGGTGTAGATCACAGACACGGCTCGGATCCTGTGTTGCTGTGGCTGTGGTGTAGGCCTGTATCTCTGATTTGACCTCTAGCCTGGGAATGTCCATATGCCACAGATGCGGCCCTGAAAGAGAGAGAGAGAGAGAGAGAGAGAGAGAGAGAGAGAGAGAGAGAGAGAGAGAGAGAGAGAGAGAGAGAGAGAGAGAGAAAACCAGGTTCTTGGAGATAAAGCCATGAAAGTATAGTGATGACACTTGCAAACCTCCCCACTCCCCCACCTCAGTTGTTTCTCTCTCTCATGCTAATACTCTCTCAGTTTCCAGCAGTTATCAAAATTGCCATTTAAGTGTTCCTACTAAATTAGGCCCCCGGTGGTTTCTATTCCAGGTAAGCAGATCTCAGTGTTTGTGTCCCTCTGGATATGCCTGTCCTCTTAGATTTCAGTGGTAGTTTTCTTTTTGGGTTGATAGTAGTTTTCCTGAAACAGCAGTTCTCCTGTGGACCCAAGAAAATCATTCATTTCCAGCTTGTCCAGCTTTTCCTTGTTATAAGAGTGACAACTCCTAAGCTCTTTCCATGTTGGAAATAAATCTAGAAGTCCTAACCAAACTTTGAAAACCCTAGTGTTTTACATTTTACCCTACCTCACTCTCTTCCATCCATCCTCTGCCACAGATATTGTTTGTTGGTTTTATGAGTAATAGATCCAAGTTTATCCAAAGGAACAACTAGTCTCTTTTACTTTCTTTTCCATTTATGGTTATTTAAAGAACTATGGTTATCCCTCAAGGACTCTTGCAGCTTCTGGCATTTTGAAGTCACTCTTAAACAATGGTGCTTTTTTTTTTTTTTTTTCCAAGACAACACAGTATGTTTATACCATACTGGACTTTTTCATTACTTCTTCCCTCTTCACCAATTTAATTCCTTATGGATCCTATGTTAACTGTTTTGAATACCTTGGAGTACATTTTCCCTCAAACTATTTATGTTTTGAATTGACCGATGCATACTGTTTATTAGATTTTAATAATTTGATGACACTAAGCAATGCTTTTTATCTTTTTTTTTTTTTTTTTTTTTT
>PVHT020000521.1:28271279-28374786 GCA_004024745.2 Catagonus wagneri
AAGGCAATATTGTTCAACACTCTCATCATCGGACCAGATTGATGAGTTATCCCGCAGGTCCAACTGGGGAAGAGATTTATATATTCCTTAATGTTATAGAATTATAAAATTACTTGCCTGAGATTCCTCAAATAGTTAACGAATAGCTATGTTGTTTATACTCTTGAGTAAAGAGTCATGCTTTCTTGTTTGGAGGCTACCTTCTTCAGTCATGTCTACAAACTTGAGAAGGATAGGCCCAAAGTCCAAATACATACACAAGGGAAATAAAGGCAGGGAGAAACTCTCTACCTAGCTATGAGGTTAGTCTGATTAGTACTGATTCTCAAGGGGGTGGGGGAGGTGGTGGCCTGGTTATCCTTCATAGCCACTGTTATTGGCAGCCCTCCATAAGATTTACATTTTTGTCCCCTCTGGTATCTTTTCATCTGAAGCAGGTCCTATTTGGAATATCTGCCATGAGCAGGATGAGCCCTTTTATCTGAGATCTTTGCTTTTATCTCTGAAATGGACCAAGAGGTCCAAAATATTCTAAGGACCGGGAGTTTCCGTCATGGCGCAGCGGTTAACGAATCCGACTAGGAACCATGAGGTTGCGGGTTCGATCCCTGGCCTTGCTCAGTGGGTTAACGATCCGGCGTTGCCGTGAGCTGT
Organism: Catagonus wagneri; assembly: GCA_004024745.2. Lineage (NCBI taxonomy): Eukaryota > Metazoa > Chordata > Mammalia > Artiodactyla > Tayassuidae > Catagonus > Catagonus wagneri. The sequence goes on from PVHT020000521.1 coordinate 28,271,934, forward strand.
GGCGTAGGTCGCAGACGCGGCTCGGATCCTGCGTTGCTGTGGCTCTGGCGTAGGCCGGCAGCTACAGCTCCGATTAGACCCCTAGCCTGGGAACCTCCACATGCCGCAGGTGCGGCCCTAAAATGACAAAAGGCAAAAAAAAAAAAAAATATTCTAAGGACCAAGCCTCTTGGAAATCATTGACTAGACTCAAACTGGGCCAATAACTTTCTGTTGCCAGAACCTTGAATTGGAAATGTAGCTATCTCATTTTTAAAAAAATGAGTGACTAGTATGATGGCAATGTAAGTGTCTCCAAGTTTGGAAATGCAAGGACAAAGAAATAACAAGGACGAATATTCAGTAGGCAGAAATGGAAGGATGAATCAGACACTCAGAGAGAGGCAGAGATGAGAGACAAGAGAGAGACTACACTTAGAGACAGACAGAGACAGAGCAGGAGAGACAGATTGTGATTGCTACCAGAAACTGGTTCCTAGTGTGAGTTTCCAGAAAAGCCCTGATGTACTTGGCCTTTACAGTCCAGGTGGCCACCTTCCCAGTCTAATGCATTTCCCTTTTTGCTTAAGCTTATTGCCTATTATTTGTGACCAAGAGAATCTTGATTAAGAATCTACCTCCTGGGAGTTCCCGTCGTGGCACAGTGGTTAACGAATCCGACTAAGAACCATGGGGTTGCGGGTTCGATCCCTGGCCTTGCTCAGTGGGTTAAGGATCCGGCATTGCCGTGAGCTGTGGTGTAGGTTGCAGATGCGGCTCAGATCCCGCGTTGCTGTGGTTGTGGTGAAGGCTGGCGGCTACAGCTCCTGCTAGACTCCTAGCCTGGGAACCTCCACATGCCGCGGGTGCGGCCCTAAAATGACAAAAAGGCAAAAAAAAAAAAAAAAAGAATCTACCTCCTGGAGGTCACGTCGTGGCTCAGTGGGTTATGAACCTGACTGGCATCCATGACGATGTGGGTTCGATCCCTGGCCTCACTCAATGGGTTAAGGGTTTGGCATTGCTGTGAGTTATGGTATAGGTCACAGGCATTGCTTGGTTATGGCATTGCTGTGACTGTAGTGTAGGCTGGCAACTGCAGCTGCAATTCAACCCCTAGCTTGGGAACCTCCGTGTGCTGCAGGTTCGGCCCTAAATAAAACAAAACAACAACAGCAAAAAACAGCCTCCTCTTGTATCCTCTGTATTATCCTCTGTAACAGTTACCCTGTTGATATTCATGAATTGCCCAGGTAGGACCAATGGAGAAACAAGTAGCCGTCTCAGAATGAGGCATCCCAACCATGCTGATGTGTAAAAAAAGTTCTTCACTCAAAATGACATTAATGATTTCAGGGCTGATAATTTCTACTTTGCTCCTGAAATGTTAGACCGTAAATATTTGATACAGTTCCTAGGCAGTGAGCTTTTAAGGATTCCTTCTCCCCAGTTTTAGAAGAACTAGACTTCTAACCTGGCAAGCTAATTATTCATAGCAAGTGTAAGATGTATAATCTATACTCTCCCTGAGGACATATTTCTTTAACAGAAGGAGAATGTAAAATACATCTTTGACTCATATCATTCAAACAGAATAACAAGACAGGTGCCACAGGACGGTATCAGGAGATTTTTTCCAATCTGTGTGAGATTTGTTAAGTTCACCATGAACCATGCCCTGTCCACACCCATGAGTCTCTGAGCTCCTTCCATTTTGTAGGGTATCTTCAGATTTTCCTTGCAGAATGATCTTCTTCGAAGGACTTTGTTAGGCAATCATAGATTGCAGTTGTAAAAATGTATGTCATTCAACATGGCCCCCTGTCTGATGGTTCTCTGACATTCTCCCTTCGAGAAGCCACCTTTTCTCCTTCAGATTTTAAGTGTCTTTTCTTCCACTCCTTCATAACTAGTTTCAGCAATTTTAGCATGTAAAAACCTAAAGGCGCAGGTTTTTTTCTCCCTCAAAGCCATGTAATTGTTCTAAGCCTCTATGTCTTCTTAGGGATTTAGATCTGAAAGCTTAGTATTTCTCCCGCCCACTTTGCATAGAAGTCTAGAATAATAGTTGAAAGGGGATTCCATTAGGCTTGGAGGTGCTTTCTTTTCTATCCTGATTTTTCTTTCTTTTAATATTTATGGAGATGTTTTTAAAATCTATTTCCAAGAGTGGAGTGCCCATTGTGGCTCAGCGGAAAATGAATCTGACTAGCATCCATGAGGACGCAGGTTTGATCCCTGGCCTTGCTCAGTAGGTTAAGGATCTGGCGTTGCCGTTGAGCTGTGGTGTAGGTCACAGATGTGGTTCAGATCTGGCATTGCTTTGGCTGTGGTGTAGGCCAATGGCTACATCTCTGAATCGACCCCTAGCCTGGGAACCTCCATATGCCATGGGTGCGGCCCTAAAAAGACAAAAAACAAAACAAAACAAAACTTTATTTCCAAGAAAGAAAGTTGGAGAACTTTAAGGTCTTTATAAAGAGTTTTTTTGCGTAACATTTTAAAAATTTTTTTGGAGGGAGTTTCAAAATGTAAGGACTCTCACATATACTTTAGCACTAAGTAGAGAGGAACGTAATTTTACCCTTAGGAAAAGAAGTATTTCTGAGTAAATGTATTTTCAGATGTTCTGGAAGAGGCATGCCAAAAGTCTCTAATAATAGGTTCCTTGACCAAACCTGAAGTACCTAACTACATATTTATTTTCTGAAGGTAAATACCTCGAGGAGTCTTTTATTCAAATAAAAATGTCGTCTCCTGAGGGAGATACCACCTCATCTCTCAATAGAAATTATCAACTAATCACCTAGAGCAACGTTCTCAGGAGGGACGCACAGTGCCTGGGGAAACATGGTATGACCTAGAAGAGCACCAAGGGTAAAGTGATAAAGTCTTCTGAACACATACCTGGCTGATAGTGAGTCCAGGCTCAAGCCAGCTAGGCATTCCAGCATTTCCACCTTTGAGGAGAAGGTGGTCCTGACTCTGTCCACATGCTAACCACTCAGTCATTTCCTCAGTTCAACACACTTTTTCCATTTTAACAACTTTTTTAAATCTAAGAATTATTTTTACATTAGATGAGGGAACTGAGACTTGAAAATTTTAAATATGGAGTTACTGTTCAAACACAGATGAAATTATAGTCCAGGCTGCCTAATACCTAAATCAACCTTTTTTTCCCCTCACTGCATCACTGCACTTTCACTTTTCAGGCTTCAATAGAAACAAAAATAGACAGTGAGTAACCTTGTCAAAGCCCTTAGATTACAGATATTTTATGTTGTGTACCCAGGAAACAGACACCAAGGTAGAGAATAGCCTGTAGAAACCTCTTAGGAATTACTTTTAGAAGATATACCTGAGGGGATTGAAGGATATAGGACTGAGCAGAAGGGGGAGTAGAGGAACATTACAGTCAAAATCAACGCATCAGCAGATTCCACTTGGGAGCTCAGGAGTGGTCATGGCCTTCCCTATCTGTCCCACCTCGAGGCAGGGAGGAGGCCTTTATAACCCTGTATCAACTGGACACTGAGTACAGGTTGTTGTTGGGAGAGGGTGTGGTCTTAGCTGAGGCAGCCTTTGTAAACTGAGGAAAACCCTGTCCGGAGGCATACTGTGGGATTCATTGTAATTCATGGCTTGTGCCTTTTCGGTTCACTTCTTCGAATAATAAACTTCAGGAGCAACTGCAGAACTCTGGCTGGGGCCTTTTTGTTGAGGAATTTATAAAAGAAAAAAAATTAAGTGGATGGATTTTATACTTTGTCATGAGTAGAAATACATTCCACCAAAATTCATATATAGAAGTATCTCTTAATGTAATCCCATTAAGAGATAAGGGCTTTAAAGATGTGATTAAGTTAAGGTGGGGCCCTAACCCAGGGTAATCTTTGATGCCCTTATAAGAAGAGAGAAGCGCCAGGAATGTACATACACATAGAGAAAAGACCATGTGAGGACACAAAGAGAAGGTAGCTGTCTGCAGGCAAGGAGTCATCAAGAGAAACCAAATGTACTGGCACTTTTACCACGGACTTTTAGCTTCCAGAACTATGAGAACATTTACTTCTATTGTTTAAGCTACCCACTCTGTGATATTTTATTGCAGCCCTAACACACTAATGCAGACCACTTGACTGTAGCTGGTATTGATATTCACTGTCTGCAGACCTACTGCAGATTCTAGTTTCTTTTCATGTTTGGCTGGTCATACTGCTGAGGTGGGTGGCTGACTTGGTAGGGGATTAGCATGCCCTGATCAACATAATCTCTTTAACCTCTAAACCTGGTAACTTAAGAGTGTTAAGAATTGCATAGTCCAGGTTTAATGTCAGACATGTAGTTCAAGAAGTAACTGCGTTTCATCAGAGTTGTATGATAATTGTTTTTAAAAGCAAAGCTGCAAAGCCGTAATATAACTGCTAATTCCCTTGAATGAATCTGGGGATATATGTGTTATTTTTAAAAGAAATAACAAAAATGGGAAATATAATCCATTGGCTCCCATTATAACTAGTCTTTCACCCATTAAATGGTGGGTTGACTGAATTCAGTGAGAGACAGAGAGATGGATGCTGGGTGTGGAATATTTTTCAATTTCATTAAAAGGTAGCTAATGGATAAAAATGTAATTACATGATTCCCTTTCCGTACAAGTTCAGAATCTGGAACATTCTACTTTTGAGCTGGGTAATTGTGAATAATTCAGTTTAGCTTTGTTGAACATAAGTTCTGTATGGTTGTATTGTTTCACAAAGAGAAGCACTAGTAGTGTATATCCTAAAAGAGGAAAGAACTTTGATTAATATAGAAGTAATTTTCTTTGTGAAGTTAAAATTGATGCAAGATATTTAAGTGCCTCCTGTAAAATACCAATAGAAATGAGAGAAAAAAATGAAAGAGGAGAGCAGGACAAAGAACCCTTTTGACAAAGATTCACTACAAAGCGTATTAACATCTGTACACAGAACACATACTCTACAGGTATATAGGAATAGGGAGCATGTAGGATGGGGTCATCAGTTAATATTAAAAATGAGTAACTAGATCATACAGTTGGGCAAAATGTCTCTAGTCTAAATAGTAGCTAAATGCTGGTTAGTACAGATAGAGTTAAAATTGACGAGTATCTCTTTTGATTTATTTAACATGTTTTATGTATCCATATGCATTCCAAGAACTGTGAGCTTGGGGTGCTGCAATGAAAAAGACAAAGTCACTGTATTCAGTGGAATGATAATGTAGCATTGGATTCCAATGAGTACATTTTTTCAAGCATAATAGTTTGATTTATTGGACATGAGCCAATGCATGGGCAGTTGAAGCTAGCCTGTAGGAAGAGGAACAAAAATTTGGAACATAAAGAATATAATAGCACTTTATCATGATCAGCTGATGAGTGTGTTTTAGAGCTTTTTAAAAAATTGAATACAAGTCCAATTGGAGTATTTAACAGTTTACAAAAGTGAATTGAGTTAAATGTGCTGCAGTCTACATAAACCTTTCTGCATGCACTTCTGTGAGATTCTGAGACAAAAATCTGCTTGTCAGATCCTCTTGTCTTTGGAAATTCAAACAGCCCCCTACACCATATAAATGAGTCCTGGGGTCTAGAAAGACAGAATGTCTGCTCCACTGTCCCCCTTAAGAGGTAAGGAGCTCTACTTGCAGGTGTGATGGGAACTGAACAGGACATGTGGGCAGGTCTTCTCCAGCCCGTTCTGCTTTGCTTGCTCCTTAGTAGTTGGCATATCTCACAGTCCCTACCACACACTCATTCTTACTGTTTACTCAGTCCCTTAGCTTGCACCATCCATTATTCTTTTTAACTCCTGTGTATTTGATGATCAAAATTCTCTATCTCAGGTCTCTCTTCAGAGCTCCAGACACTTCTACAGATATCTATTCTTGAGTTCTTCACATGCTTTTAAAATCAGCAAGTCAAAAAATGATCTTGTAATTCTTCCCCCCCCCATTTTTACAGCCTCACCTGCAGCATATGGAAATTCCTGGGCTAGGGGTCAAATCAGAGCCACAGCTGTGACCTGCACCACAGCCACAGCAACACTGGATCTTACATCTGTGCATCTGTGACCTATTTCACAGCTTGCAGCAATGCCGGATCCTTGGTCCATAGAGCAAGGCCAGGGATCAAACCCACATGCTCACAGAGATAACATTAGGATCTTAACCTGCTAAGCCACAGTGGGAACTCCAATCTTGTTATTCTTTACCCCACTTTCCCAAATCTGATCTTCCTTCTAGGTTCTCTTAACAGTTGTAACTCTGTGGAAGATGACATAGCCTCTTGACACCAGGCTGCAAGATGGTATATACCCCAGACTCCTCCAACTGAAAAAAAAAGAATTTCCCTGTCACAAAACTGTTAAAAACAGATATCCCTGGACAAATGGCAACCTTCCTTCTTGTGGTTACTCATGGACCCAAGTTTCATTCAACCACGAGAATGATCCCTTTGCATTATCTGCATCCAGCTAGTAGTGTAGAAGAAGCATAGCTTCCTAGAAGGGGCTCATATCACTTCTTCTTATTTGTAATTATCAGGAATTAGACACCTTTTCTGTTCTTTCACAGCTATAGGTTTGAAAACTCTCAGGGTTATGGTCATTGTCTTCTGTACTTTTAGTCTCCTTAAGCAAGCAAGCTGATATTAAAAATTATATCACATTTTATTGCACACATAGGCCTAGCAGTATATATAGAAGGCAATGTTGAAATCCTTTGATGTATTAATAAGTATGTAGCTACTTTTTCATTTGATTATTGGTTCTAAAACTGTAATTTGAGGAGTTCCCTGGCAGCTTAGTGTGTTAAGTATTCTGCATTGTCCCGGCTGTGGCTTGGGTTGCTGCAATGCCATGGGTTTGATTCCTGGCCCAGGAACTTCTGCATGCTGTGGATATATCCAAAAAAAAAAAAAAACTATAATTTGAGTATGTGCTCAATACTGACTGGCTTAGAAGCTAGGGATGTATTAGTGTGGAAGACTACACTGCACTTTCTCCTTTCTTATGAAACGTACGTTAAAGGAGCAAGACAAATACACAAATAAATATGTGTCACGTGGTAACATCACAGATAAGGTAGGGAAGATAGAGAATGACAAGACAGGAATGTTTTGTTGTATAAAGTTTTCATGGAAGGTCTCATCAAAATTGTAGCATTTGAATAAAAACTGCCTAGAAGTCAGTGAGCCTTGAGGACATCACAGACGAAAACGTTCTCTGTAGCGAGAACAGCAGATGTGAAGGTCCTTAGAAGAAACACTTTCTGATTTTGCACCATAGTGAGGAGCTGGTGCCTCAGAGCAGAATGAAGGAGGTAGAAAATGTGGAAAAATGAGATCAGAAAAGTAGCGGGGATCCTTATTGGTCTTATGGGCCAGAGTAAAACTTTTCATTCTGAATTAGATAACTATATATTAAAGTGTTTGAGCAGAGGAGTAAATTGATCACACAAAGTATAGACAGGTAAAGGCAGAGGAGGAAGACCAATGAAAAGGTTCTTGTAATAGGAGTGATGAAAGGTTATTGTGGCTTAAGTCAGTAGAGAAAATAATACAGTCATATGCTACATATATTTTGGAAGTAGAGCCAAGGAGGCTTGCCAGAGGACTGGAAACCAGTTGTGGCTATGATGTGAAAGAGGAAGAAAGGAGTCAGTGCTAGCTCAAATATTTAGGCTTGATAAAATGCAATCATTGAGGGTGTTCCCTTCGTGGCTCAGTGGTTAACGGATCCGACTAAGAACCATGAGGTTGCGGGTTCGATCCCTGGCCTTGCTCAGTGGGTTAAGGATCCAGCGCTGCCGTGAGCTGTGGTGAAGGTTGCAGATGCGGCTCGGATCCCGCGTTGCTGTGGGTGTGGCGAAGGCCGGCAGCTACAGCTCCTGTTAGACCCCTAGGCTGGGAACCTCCATATGCCACGGGTGCGGCTCTACATAAAAAAAAAAAAAAAAAAAAAAAGGCAAAAAGACAAAAAAAAAAAGTGCAGTCATTGATATAGTTCACCAAATGTTCCTGGCTGTCCTTGAACCAGTAGAACATTTTCCTTTTTCTTGATAAATGAGAATGTATTCCATGCCCCAGTGCACTTGGATATGGTCACATGATTTTCTTTGGCCACCGAAATATGACATTTGACACCTTTTACTTGCATCTCTAACTGGAGACATATGAATCGAATCACTAAATACTCTTTTGCTCCCTGCTAGAACTGGTGATGTCATAGATACTGGTTACTTCCTCAGCCTGGATTCTGGAGTAAGGACACTGTGGAGCAGGCTGCAAGCCTACCCTACAGTGGACATGGCATGAAAGAGAAAACAGCTAATTGTCTTCATTCACCGAAATTCTGGAGGCTCTTTGTTATTGCAGCATATTCTAGAACATATGTGATTAATAGATTTGGGAAGCTGGAAAGATGGAATCTCTATTTACTAAAGATTGGACTTTGTAGGGGGGAAGAATTAGAATTTTCACTAGAAAGGTTCACTTGTAACCAAATCTGCCAGAAATTCAAGTAACAAAAGCCTGTAAGAACATAGGCTTTGGGTAGAAAACTTACCTTTAGTTTAAATTTGGAATCTATCAGGATTGAATACTTAAATATACAAAATGACATAACTAAATGATTGGGTTTAAGGAGATAAGAGTAGAGATTCTAAGGACTGAGCCTGTGTCATGTTAATATTTAGAAGTCAGAAAGATAAGGAGGAAACAGAAGTGACGACTGGAAAGGAATTACCGGTAATGCAGAGTAGGTGGTGTCTTAGCAGTTAAGACACTTATTAAAATGGAGAAAATGATCAACTATCAGCTAAGTGCTGTTGAGAGCTTAAATATGACAGAATTGAACCATTTACCATTGGTTTTAGCAATGTGGAGATCATCAGAGATGTTGAAAAGGCCTTGTCCATGGAGTGGTCAGGAAAACATCTGCTGAAGTGATTTCTAGGGAGACTGGGAGAAGAGGGATTAAAGATTCGATTCATAGGTGATTTGAGGAAAGAATTTGCTCAGAATGTTTTCTGAAAAATGGGAGCACTATATGAGATTAAATGTAACTAAGGAAAGCATTTTATTTACTTTATTTATAGATTTTTAGATTTAAAAAATTATTGGATTATAGTTGACTTACAGTGTTACATTGTTTTAGGTGTAGAGTAAAATGAATCATATATATATGAAAAGAATATACAGTGTTATGTTGTTTAGGTGTACAGTAGTGTGTATATATATATCCATTTCTTTTCAGCTTCTTTTTCTTTCTTTCTTTTTTTTTTTGTCTTTTGTCATTTTAAGGCTGCACCCGCGGCAAGTGGAGGTTCCCAGGCTAGGGGTCTAATCGGAGCTACAGCTGCTGGCCCACGCCACAGCCACAGCAACGCAGGATCCGAGCCGCGTCTGCAATCTACACCACAGCTCACGGCAACGCCGAATCCTTAACCCACTGAGTGAGGCCAGGGGATCGAACCCACAACCTCATGGTTCCTAGTCAGATTCTTTTCCACTGCACCACGACGGGAACTCCATCAGCTTCTTTTTCTATATAGATTATTACATAGTATTGAGCAGATTTCCCTATGACTTATCTACTTTGTCTATAGGAGTGTATCTGTGTTAATCCCAGCCTCCTAATTTATCCCTCCTTTCAATACTTCCACTTGGAAACCATGCAAAAGCCAAGACATGGAAGCAATCTTAAGTATCTATCGAAAGAGGAATGGATAAAGGAGATGTGGTACATATCGACAATCGAATACTACTCAGTCATATAAAGAGAGTGTTTTTATCATGAAGGAAATTATAGCATATGAAACAGTTGTGAATGATCTAGCAACAAGATAAATATTGACGCTGCAGGAGAGAGCTGTGGGAATAATGCCACCCAGTAGACAAAAAGGGTTGCTATACAAGTAGAGATTTTGGCTTATTTTAGCACATGCACACTGCATTGCATAAGTCAAAGCATTCAGGAAAGTGATTCTAGGTATAGCTATGATATCTCAGAGGAAATATGACCCATTGGAGGGACAGAGGCTGGTAGGTGGGTATGATAATGGTGAGTCTGTGTGGATGTTCTTTTCTGATTGCTTCTCTTTCTCAGTTAAAATAGGAAGCAACATAACTAAGTTAAAGTGGGGATGCTGGAGATTTGGGTGAGAAGATGTGAGAGTTATCTAAAAAGGTGGGAGCACAAAAGGATAAAGGAAGTGAAATCAGAATGTCAGGCAGAATTTGACAGTGGATAATCATGAATTCAAATCAGTGTGGTCATCAGAGTCACATATTTTATTTCTAATGCATATTCAGTGATATGGTACAGATACAGAGTTGAGAGAACAATAAATGAGGCCAGCATTGGTGCATATTGTGAAGAGCAGAAGGTTCGGGAGAGCTAATGCAAGAAAGTGATGAAATCTGACTTGAGGAAGTAGAACAGAGAGGCCTAAAGCTGTGGAAGACAATGCAAAATAGTGGGATCCTTGGATTGCTAGTTCAAGATGGATGAATGAATTGTTTGATGCATGATATTATAGGCAGTGAAGAAAATATTTAGTTGTTGAAAGTCTGGCAGTTGGAGGAAAGATAGTAGTCACTGTTTTTGATAATTTTTCTTCCTCTAATTTTTCCTATTGATAATGAAATGGAAGATAATTTTGGTGATAGTGAAACATCAGTACAGACTTGCTCAGCAATCACAAACTCTTGCTGAAGAGGGAAATATTACTAGTGTTAAATATGTCATGATTGTTCAGTCCTTGTAGTTAAAAGCACTTATGGGCTATTTGCCTTCACAATCCCTCAATTCAGTTCTCATTTTGTGAAAGTGATTGCTGTTGGTAACAGAAAAGAAAGCCCTAGGGGATACGGGAAGAAAATAATCTTTTTCATGCCTATTTAATTCTAGGCTCTATATGTTTTAAAAAGGAATAAACCAATACACACAAAACAGCTATTTAAATTAATGAGCCCTGCCAACTATGGTCTAAATACTTGTCACTAAATATACCTTATTTTATTCATAAGAACTTGGAAATAATTGTACCCAGAAATCCTTAAAAATATATTGCTAATTTCTAACATGCATATAATTTCCTCTTGAATCTTATTTAAACTGTGAAATGTTTCTGTATTTGTATAAATATATATATACATATTTTTTATGGAAAGGTGTTCTGAAAGAAGACAAATTCCAATACAGCAAATATTTTTGTGTTTAATGAGAAAATAGAGCAAAAACTGAAATATGAAACTGAAATAGAAAAGAATGTATTCAATTTGTGGACAATTAAGCTCACTTCTTTGTTTTTCTCTCATGAAAAATAATTTAAGTGAACTTGTAAATGGAAACCATACTATATAGTGAAAGAAGGAAATGGACCTGTAAAATTGTGTCTTCAAACATTTATTAGGGTACAATTCTCTAAGCCTTAATTTTATCATTTATGTAATAAGAAAATCTCTGTTTCTTCCTCTTTTTGGCACAGCTTAGATTTTATAGAGAATTAATAAATATCTTCAGGTATATTTTTACTTAATATTAAATAATGTTTCAACAAGGCTTTAAAAATATCCAATATTTAACTCACTATTGATTGTTTATTTTAAGCCAGCGGTTAATATAATAACTATACATTTTGCTAAAAGTTTCAATATTCAAATAATCTTAAGAAAGTGAAAAGTTTTATTTGATATATAATATATATAGAAAAAAATCTATGTATTTTTTCTATGTATATTATATATCAAATAAGTATAAATCTTTAAAAGATTATAGCTAGGTAAATTTTCTCATAATCAAAATACCCATGTAATCAGCAATTAGAGCGTCCAGAAGTCTTTTCCCAAAAGACATCCCTTCCCACTGTGCACACTAAAATAACCATGTAATAATGATGCAGATCGTCTGTTCTTGAAAGTTACATAAATGCATATTACTATCGAAAACTTCTATATCTGGATTTTTTTTGTCTCAGTATTTTGTTTGTGAATCTCAGTCATGTTCTTACATAAAATGTATTTGTTTATTCTTTTAATTCATATTGTTTCCTTGCATTCAAATACCAAACATTATTTATCCTTTCTGGTATTGTCGGAGATTTGGGTGATTACATGATAGGTATTATTAGTTCCTATTGTGACTCCAAGGGTTAAGAACCTGACAAGGTGCCCATGAGGATGCAGGTTCTATCCCTGGCCTTGCGCAGTGGGTTAAGAATCCAGAGTTGCTGTAAGCTGTGGTTTTGGTCACAGATGTGGCTCAGATCCAGTGTTGCTGTGGCTGTGGTGTAGGCCTCAGCTGCAACTCTGATTCAACCCATAGCCTCGGAACTGCCATATGCTGTGGGTGCAACCCTAAAAAGAAAAACAGATGATTAGGTATTAAATCTTATCATTCACATTTGAATCTACTATTGTTTCAATCACTTTATTCAGAGATACTCTCTAACTTTGGTATTTTTTGGAACTCTAGTTCCCTTTGATATCAGCAGTCCCAGTTTTACTGTTACTTACATAATGGGGTTCATAGCAGAGTGGCTGTGGCTTATGTTTTAAACTTGATTTTACCAGCATATTCCTAGGATATTGCCAAAGCTCAGACATCTTGTTTAGATTCATTCAAATCGCATTACTAAGGAGTTCCCTGGTGGCCTAGTGGGTTAAGAATCCAGTGTTGTCACTGCTGTGGCTTAGGTCTCTGCTGTGGCTCAGTTTTGATCGCTGGCCTAGGAACTTCTACATGTCACGGGTACAGCCAAAAAAAAAAAAATCACATTATTAAAATTATTATTAACTAGAATGCCAACATTGTGAAGTCTAGATGCCATTCTTGAAATCTTATTTTAATTGAAGTAAGATACATGTATAAATGATTAATTCATCACTTATTTATTTAAAATATTACACCAGTCCGTAATCCTGAGAAATACCCCATAGGCATTATCCTTTTACTTAAAGTTAGGTATTTTCCTGAGAAGTTTTCCAAGCACATTGACATCTGAGTAAGGTATTTTATTTGCTCAGTTCAATTGTGTTCAACAGTGTGATTACCCTAATTGGCAGAGTCTGAGACAGGTTTCATATGGAAGTGATTTATTTTTATTTTGTTAAGTGACACAGAGGGAAGTGACACAAAGAAGCAGGGAACTGGGTGGCATAAAGTGGGGAAGGAGATAAGGCAGTAGTTATACTAACAGGCTAGTCCTGCTGTGGCCAACTGGAACTTGATTAAGCATCAGCATGGAAGGAACCTCAGAGTTGTCCATGCCAAGGAAGGAAACTTCCAGTGGTTCCTGTTCTCAGATGTTCAAAGAATCCCCACTTGTGTCCTTGCATGTCTACACTTATGTGAGATTGGATGAGGAGGCTTCAGGCAAGCAGCATCAGATGAGTACCAAGCAGAAGAGTGATGCAGCATCCCTGAGGTGATGCATTTCCTGGTGGTACCCACGTGCACTGACTTGTAACAACACTGTGGAGAAGAGACTATGAGATAGCACACAGTAGGCATCTTATTCTGTAGTGTATATATGCACTATTCAGATCCTTCTGTCTTAGTAAAACCTGGTCCATGCCAGAACCTTCAAGGTGGTGGTCAACCAGCAAATCTACAAAAAACTTACAGGGAAGAGAGAACAAGCTTCAGTTCCTTCTGATTCAACAGGGCCAAGTCGGTCATTGGTTTTCATTATTTCCCATCACCTCAAGCCAGCCTACATTTCCTTCACAATCAGTCAGGATGTCAAAAGACCTAGTTTGGTAGCCCAATGGCGTGCTCCATATCTTATCCCCAGGGAGTCATGAATTGCTTCACCCTTTTCAGCCTGTGGTTGTTGCACTTGTCTATTTGTAGTACTCTCTAGGCAAGAAATATGAAGAGATTACTGCCCAGTGTTCTATATTGGCTCTACCGTTTTCTATTTTGTAGCAACCATAGCTCTTTAGGTTACTTAGAGCCAATTACTGTCTCCACATCTTAACTCCTTTCTTTGATTTGTAGTCCCTTGGTGTGGGCAGATAACTAGATGATAGTTATAGCTTCAGGTTCAGGGAGCTCTGACTGTGTCCCCCAGTGAAAGAGGCAGTTGTTCAGGAACAAGTACTTATAATTTGGTATAGCTTAAATTATCTGTACACAATGCATGTGTTCTACAAGGGTTGTGGAAATGATGATGTAGTGTTTGCACCCTTCGTTTGCTTGGCCCAGGTTAAAATATATTTGGATGCAGCTACGTATATAGGTTGTCGGTACAATGCAAATATTACATCTAATAGAACAGCACCCCAAATTTTAGGAAGGTGCACCAAATAAGTGCTTTAAGCTTTTTTAAACTAAACATTTCATCACTCTGTTAGTCTAGTTGTTCAGTGATATGGGAGCTGAACAGATGCAGGGGTCCCTGTGGCCATGTACATATAATTCCACCCCATTGCTAAAAAGCCATCTCTTTGGCTGGGACTATTTCATTTGAGAACCCATGTCGTTACACTGAACAGTTCCTGAGTCTTCAGCTGTTTGTAGTAGCAGATTCACTGCAAATAGCATAGACAGCTCCATAGCAAAAGTCCATGTCAGTTGTGATAAGAAAAGTTGCATTGGCCCTTCAGAATGTCTGGCTCGGTTCCTATGTAGCTGGTGAAATAATGAGGGCTTGATTTTAATCTTTGCTATTGGTACATTGGGTGAGCAGCAAAGACAATAGCTCAAGTAGCTTTAGAGAAAAGCTTATCTTTGGGGCTAATGTTCCAGGTTGAAAAACATGGTATTAGAGTGTTTATTTGCTGTTTGAATTGATAATTCTCACCAGGTGAGATATTCCGCTTGTAAATAACCCATCATATTTAAGAATTCATAAGGACTAAGTAGTTCATGTACATTAAGCTTTGTTTTCCGTTGTATTAAATAGGATATTACCATTTCAAGTGGAATAATCTAAGTGAATTTTTCCTGAAATGGCAAAGGATTATTATTTAGGTATACTCTAAAAGCAAACCCTGTTGTGAAGGTTATGCTTTTAGAGTATATTGTTTAAAAATTTCTTGCTTACATAAACTAAAGAAAAAGGGCTCAATAAAAGTCCTAGATGAGAATGCGGAAAGAAATCCATACTTTTTAAAGTAAGTTTCATAGAATATGGATATAGTGTACAATAATAGAAAATGTTATTCTTATTCCAGACATTGAGAGATTTTTAGACTCTAGGACACACAAAATTCCGAGAGGCTGATCAAAGCAAACTTAAGTTATTGAGTATGACCATGGACAGATAATATCAAGAGGAGGTAGTTCCAAGTAGGAAGGAAAATAAAAAACATTTTGCGATAAAGTATGCTCTTCGTGTTAGATAAAATACCTTCACGTGTTGACAAAATGTGACTTTGATTGACGAATTCTGCCATGGTTTACATGTCACTGCCTACATGTGTCATCAGCTATGAGGCAAATTGGAGTGTCTGCACTGTATTGACTCTTCTTTTCCAAATACAGTGGTGGATTTGTATCATTGGTGACTGCTGTTTCTTTGAAAGGCAATTTGCTAAGAGTGAGAAAAATGATAGATTGTGTTTGTCTCCTTATCCGTCTTAAAATCAATCATTAATTTCTGTTTTCTTATTTTTTATTTGGTTTTAAAAGAGTAAGCCCAATATATATTTTATATACTTATGTATTTCATATATTTGTACATTTCAAGTGTATCCACTATAAACTAATTTTCTGTTTTGTTTTGTTTTTTTACAGCTGCACCTGTGGCATATGGAAATTCCCAGGCTAGGGGTTGAATTGGAGCTGCAGCTGCTGGCCTGGCCTATACCACAGCCATAGCAATGCCAGATCTTTAACCCACTGAGCGAGGTCATGGATCGAACCCTTATCCTCATGGATATTAGTCGGGTTCATAACCCACTGTGCCACAGTGGGAACTCCAGCTATAAATTCATTCATGCAGGGATTCTTAAGTGAGTATCTGTGGTATGCTGGGATGCCATGCAGGATGTCAGTGAACAAAACAAAGATACAGTAATTAGGATATAAAATGCGACCAGTCCTACAATGGAAGCAATAAGTGAGAAATATAGAGCAGGGTAAATGATATATGGATTTTGAGTGAATAAAAAGCGTTGAAATTTTAGGTAGTTAAATCAGAGTCTTATCTAGAAGGAGGTGATATTTGAGTGACTACTGGAAGAGTTATGAAACTCACCCTCTTCCAAGCAGAGAGACGAACTTATGAAAAGACTCTGAGGCATAATCATGTCTGATGTATTTGAGAAACATGGCAGGCAAGAGACCCAAAGAGGGAGCAGCAGGAAGTGAGTGAAGGGAAAAGTACTGGGGTAGTAATGCAGAGGGAAGAACTCACTTCGGTAATTAAATAGATTTGGAAAGAACTCGCATCAGATGCTCTTCTCAGAGATGCATGAAGTTGTTGGTGAAGTCACCACTATAGTGAGAAATGTATTTAACACCTTATTTATTTTTTTGTCTTTTTAGGGCCACACTCATGGCATGTGGAGGTTCCCAGGCTAGGGGTCTAATCGGAGCTGTAGCCGCCGGCCTACACCACAGCCACAGCAATGCCAAATCCCAGCTGTGTCTGTGACCTGCACCACAACTCACGGCAATGCCAGATCCTTAACCCACTGAGTGAGGCCAGGGATCGAACCTGCAACCTCATGGTTCCTTGTTGGATTCGGGAACTCCTATTTAACACTTTAAAATGCAGTTGTTCCCAAACACCTCTATGTATCTTTTTTTTTCTCCTGTTCATGTGGTAATAAGCATTAATTATCTTATGAGTTTTCCCCATCTTTCCCTGGCTCTCCATCATCTTCTTCAGCTGTACTTCTCACTGTTTTCTGAAGATGGTGCAGTCTTTATCTGGTTCCTGAATCATTTTGGATGATAAGCAGATGAAATGTGTTGAGAGAAGCTATTTGCTAGCAGCAGAGAAGAAGCCAGAAGAAAGTGGCTTGGGAGACCCTCAGTACTTCATTTCTTTTCAGACCCCTGATCCACAGCAATAGATGATGTGAGATCCTAGGTTGTTTATAGTAAGTTTTCTTTCCTACAGGAAAGAAAGGAGATACATTGCTCACAGATTTCTGTGAACTCGTACAAATAAGCCCTCTCCCAAACTGTCCCAGAGATGATGCTTATGTGAGTTTTGAAGATAACAAAGACAGGCTAGGAAAGTATGGAAAAAGCACTCATGGAACAAAGGGAAGCATATATGTTAGCATTATGTCACTGAAGACTTCTATTGTATTACTGATGTTCCATGGGAGAAGTAAGAAATCACTGCAGCAAGATAAACACAAATGGAAACTGGTTATTAAATAACCAGTCTCATGCCACTACCATTTGAGAATGAAAAGGTGAACAGCAGGCTTAACCACAGAGTAAATATCAAATGGCTTCAAGAGACTTATCAAAACCCCATCCCTCAGGGAATGGTGGGAATTCTGAGGAACTAAACAGGTGATATACCCCAGAGACCCACACATTTCTGGCAGGTATAGTCAGAAATGTCTCTAAGGTAATAATCAGTCAGAGGAGGGACATGCATGCCATGCAGCAGGAACATATTTCAGGACTCAAAATATCAATATTATTAGTTCAGGAATTGCGAGCTCTTTGGTATAGATAATGTGAAGGGTTTCAGGGAAGAAGAGAGTGCAGGGTTAGTTTATACAGGGCTTTACGTTGTGGCTACACAATTACAACCACAAAGCATGCTTTAAAATACTGCTTTTGACCAGGAATAGGTTGTATTTATTTAGACTTGGGTGGCACATTGGTTTGTTTCAAAAAACTCTCCAGGTTATTCTAT
This sequence comes from Catagonus wagneri, assembly GCA_004024745.2. Classification (NCBI taxonomy): domain Eukaryota; kingdom Metazoa; phylum Chordata; class Mammalia; order Artiodactyla; family Tayassuidae; genus Catagonus; species Catagonus wagneri. Next base: position 28,289,775 of record PVHT020000521.1, read on the forward strand.
TATTCATCCAGTTATGAGAATTATTGGACTGGAACAGAATACCATGACCATATCTGAAAAGCCCTGAAAGCTCAATTCAGAATTTTGAATTAAAAAGCTCTAGGGAAGCCGTGAAGAGCTTTAGTTGGGTTAATTCTTATTTTGCTGTGAAGGTTCAATGGTAATAGCTTTAGCCCATTTACAAGAGGACAGCAGGAGAAATAATGAAAGTCCTAAGTAGACACCCCCCCACATCCCCATAGCTGGAAATGCAGAGGAAGGAAGCTAAGAGGAAATTGGCAGTCGAAGTGGATTTGCCAAGAACCCCTGGAGCTTGGAAGTGTGTTCAGTGAGTGGTTCTTAATTCAAAGAGTATATATATAGTCATTGCACAAGTAATTAAAATGTCATGAAATCTCACAGATCATAATAAAAAATTTATGAAGTTCTCAAATTTTACAGTAATCAGAGAATTTTCTTTTCAAGAGCAGTTTCAGGTTCACAGCAATATTGAGTGGCAGGTACAGAGATTTCTCCTAGTCCCACTGTGCGCAGCCCCTCCCCCCCCTTATCAACATCCCCCACCAGAGTATACATTTGTTACAAGGGATGAACTTATACTGACACATTATCATCACCCATAGTCCACAGTTTACATTAGAAGTTGTTCTTGGTGTTGTACCTTCTATGGGTTTGGACTAATGGATAGTATGTATCTGAGTATCATGTGGAATAGATTTCGTAACCTAAAAGTTCTCTCTGCTCCTCCTCTTCATTTCTGCCTGCACCCCCATCCTGGCAACAACTGATCTTTTTGCTGTCCACATGGTTTTGCCTTTTCCAGAATGTCATACAGTTGAAATCATATGGTATATAGCCTTTTAGATTGGCTTCTTTCACTTGGTTATTTATGTGCATTTGTTTACTCCATGCCTTTTCATGGCTTTGTACCTCCTTTCTTTTTGGTACTGAATAATGTTCCTTTGTCCAGTTGTACCGAAGTTCACTTATTTGCCTTCAGAAGGGCACCTTGGTTGAGTCCAAATTTTGGCAATTGTGAATGAAGCTGCTGTAGACATCTGTGTGCAGGTTTTTGTGTGGACATGTTTTTAATTCATGATAGTAAAACTGAGAACTCAGATTGCTGGATCCTATGGTAAGGGTATGTTTAATTTATTAAGAAATTGACAGACTGTCTTCCAAAGTGACTGAACCATTTTGCACACACATCACCAATGGATGACAATTCTGTTGCTTTACATCCTCGTCGTCAGCATTTAGTTGCAGTGGTGTGAATTTCGGCCACTTTTAATAGGTGTATAGTGATACACCATTGTTTATTCTAATGTCCTGACTACATGTGATACAGGGCATCTTTTTATATGCATGCTTGCCATCTGTATATATTTTCCGATAAGATACTTGTAAAGGTCTTTGTCTTATTTTTCAGTCAGGTTGCTTATTTTCTTATTGTTGACTTTTAAGAGTTCTTTGTTTTTTTTGGATAACAATCCTTTATCAAATATATCTTTAGCAAATTTTTTTTTTCTGGCTTGTAGTTTGTCTTCTCATTCCCTTGATTAAGGCAATTAAATAATTTAACCAAGGTAAATTTATCGATTCTTTCATGAACTGTGTCTCTGCTGTTTTATTTTTAAAGTCACCACCAAACCCAAAGTCATCTAGATATTGTCCTATGTTATCTTCTAGGAATTTTACAGTTTGTGTTGTGCATTTAGGTCATTGATCCATTTAGAATTAATTTTTGCGAAGGGGGTAAATCTATGTCGAACTTAATTGTTTTTGAACATTTGTTCAACCGCTATTTCCTAAAGAGACTTCTTTTATCTCTTCATAATAGTCTTAGTCAGTGGTCTTTGCTTCTTTGTCAAAGATTAAGTTTGACTGTGTTCATGTCAGTCTGCTTCTAGTCTCTCAAGTCCCTGTTTTCTAGTCTTTCCCCAACTCTGCACAGTCTTGGTGTCTGTAGCTGTATAATAATTTTTGAAGTCTAGTAGTGTCAGTTGTTTACCTCCATTCTTCTCTTTAATATTGTTGATTATGCTGGGTATTTTGCCTCTCTGTATAAACAATGTAATCTTTGATTGAATTGTGTTTGGGATTGCGATTAATTTATAGAGTTGAGAAAACTGACACCTCGACAGTATTGAGTTATCCTATCTGGGAACATAAAATACTTCGTTCATATAGTTCTTTGATTTCATTTGTCAAAGATTTATAATTTTCCTCGTATAGACATTTTAATTTAATCTGAGAATTTCTTATGACATTACCGATAGCAAATTGTCACACTGAAAGAAATATTTATTAAACATCAATCATGCTAAAGGATGAATAGAAAGGAGAATAAAATGTTTTATCCTAGCTGTAGAAATTTATATTACCAAATCTTTGTCATGCAAAGGGCAATCAGAATGAAAATCTAAAAGTGTAGGAAAGACGTATCATAGTGGTGTGTAAGGGGGTTAATCAAAAAATAATTATACTGTCTTTCTGTACATTGCAAAAGCAACCCTTTATTTATTTGCCAGCTTTTAAATATTGCATTTTTTTGTGGTTTATTTTTCCTTTCTAACTAAATTTCCATTTATATGATTTTTTTTCCCTGAAAGAGAGTTCTGAAAACAGTATAGACTCAAGCCTAGTAAGAATTTGAAGTACCCTACTGAGCAAAAGGGACCTCTGAGGCCAGGAGACTGTATATTGAGGAGTCACTCAAACTTTATCAGTGAAATAAAATAATGATTCAGCCTGTAATGCATGTGTCTATCTGGACACTCTTCACTCCATGTTAAACCAATTATTACGTAGTTAATTAAACTTTCTCTACAAACAGACTTTCTGTACTAATCCTATAAAGACAGTGAGGCTATACAGGGGTTGGACCACTGCAACACACACTATTAAAAGTTTAAGCACAGGATTAGCTTTAGCCTGGGCTTGGCATTAGCCACAGGCCATGCTTTATCCTTACTTTACAGACTCTGTTCAAAACTTCAATCTGTCTAAAAATAATCAGAGACTGTTCTTTTAAATCGGAATTTTGCAAGATGAAACCTAAAGGGTAATTATAATTAGAAATATAAAAGTAGCCAAGATATCTATTAAAAAATTAAAAAGACGTTCTATACCTTTGGCATTTTTTTCACCATTTTTCTCCAAACTCAAAGAAATTAACTCCTCTTCACTGATACATCAGTCAGTCAAATACTCGATTTACTCAATTCACGTTTAATTTTCTCTCTTTTTTCATAATTTATTCATTGTGTGAGAAACTTAAATAATCGAAAAGCATTAGACATGAAAGTTGGCTGACTGAAACTCTATATATTAGGAATAAGGAATAAGGAATAGCAGGGCAGTTAATAGCTTTAGCTAGGAACAGCTATTTGGAAATTAACTAATTAAAGATTCAATTTGCACTTTGCTAGAAAAGAGTGTTTCCATTTTAAGTAATTTTATATCCTTGAATTTGAAATTAATGTGAAGAAACTAAATGGTTATTTTAAATTTTAACAATTAAAATTATATGCATAAGGGATATAAAGAAGATAACAAATATAATCAGACATGATTATGCATTGAAAATGATCATATTATATGTTTGAATACTAAATCAAGTATAATCTATTTTACTATAATATATGTCATGTAATAGTAAGTGGTAGTAAATAGTAATAGCAACTTGGTAGTTAAAATGTTACTAAGCATAATGTTCATGTTAACATTTTTATGCCCCAGATCTCTAAATATTTTAGAAAGGGAAGAATATCAATTAATATCAATTTAAATGAGAATATGTAAAGAATTGAATGCCACCTTGTGTTTAAATGTTTAATTTTTAGGAATAACTTAGGCATCCATGTAACTGATTTTCTACCTCATAAAAAGACTTTCAAACGGACATACTAGCAGATTAATAACAATATTAAGATAGGACAGAATTGAGGCTCTCCCTTCAGCAGTGACCCGATTATATAGGACATACCATTGGTTATAAGCATGCATTTTGGAGTCATTTTGGAGGTTTGTTTTCCAGTAGTACTACATACCTTATTTGTCATTTAGTGTCTAAAAGTTTTATGTTAACTGTGAAATGGGCACAATGATATTATTTTTCCTATGAGTTGTCCATAATAGATGAATAATAAAATATTTAGACCATATCTGCAATTGCTACTGTGTTTTCTTTTTTCTTCTTCTCTCCTTCTCTTCTTTCTTTATTATTACTGGTGTATATTTATTCTATTCTCTTTCTGATCTTTGAAATCCAAAATCTATTTACTTCTGCTTGTCACCTTTTAAGGATTTTCTGTTCTTTTTCAAATCATAAAAATAATCCAGATTAATTTCATTTCCTTCTGACATCTTTCCTTTCTCTCCCATATCCCAGACTCCAGGTTGCCATATCAACCTTGAATCATGTATATGTGCCCTTCATTTGGAGTAAAATCCATGGTTTCCTTTAACAAAATAGTGAGTTTTCCTGAAGAGCCTAAACTCAGTGAATTCTAAACATGGAACATTTTATTTATTTTTAAACTAATGCTGCAGTCTCATTTGGTTATGTCTTCCCTATGGCTAGAAGAGTGTCTCCATGATACTTATACTGGCTGGATAACTAATAATTTTTTGTCAGCGTTATTCTGGTAAAAAAGAACTTGTTAGTCTTAGGACTCTCTTCTTTAACACTGTGAAGACTTTGCTGGCTGCTAGAAGATGGTGTTCTTGAAGGGGAACGTGGGGCCTGGGTGATACCCACTGCATTGCCTTCTGAGGTTGGGAAGAGTTGTCCTTGTTCTCTTCCTAACATTTCCTCGTAACGCATCCATAGCCAGTATATGGCAGGTACTTCTTGTTAGGGAAACCCCACGCTCTACGTGTGAAGCACTTACAGGACCCCATGTTGTACTAGAGTAAAATATTGTCCCCCACTAAGGGGAGAGATTGACAGCTGTCTTTTAAAATCCCCTCCATAAAACAGCTCAAACTATAATCAAATTTTTATTGTCTTAATTCAGGTTTGGAGTGCCTTTCTTTTCTAGAGCTGCCAAGAGAAGCAGTGTGCAAACTTTTTCTTAAAGGGAAGATAGGAAATGTTTCTTATAGGCCATATTGTCATGTTGTAATTACTGAACTCTGCTCTGTAGCTAGAAACCAGCCATGGATACTACGTGCTATAAACAGATGTAGTAGCTATGTTACAATAAAGCTTTACACACACACACATACACACACACACACATCATGGTGAGTGATCTGTAATCCGTAGCCAGCTAACCCTTAGTCTGAAACATTTTCTTCCCCTTCCACTTAAACATCAGGTTGTGGGTGGACATTAGGGCAAAAATTAAAATGTTGGTTCCAGGAATGTATGAAGACCAGCTTTCAGTCTTTTCAGTAATATTTCCTATTACTATAATTATTTCAATAGATATGCTTCTGAGAGTGTTGAGAGACAGGCACTTTAAAACATTTTTATAGCAAGAAACCAAGTGAAGTATATACGTTTCTACAAGTCCTTGAACTTAGGGGCAGCCACATGCTACATTTCTAACACATGCTGCTTCTCTTCTCAAATGACAAAAGCTGGTGATAAGGATTCTCTCCTGACCAGACTCCCGAGAGCCATCATCTGAACTGGACCTCAGCTTTGACTAATAAAAACTGCAGAATATTCATGCAAATGATTTTGTCCACCCCTTTTTCCCCTCTTCCCCCCAAAAAAAGATTCGAGCAAACATTAGCCTAGTTTCTCAGAGCTTAAAGCCACATCTTTAGGATGAGAACTCCACAACCTTACATGTCTGCCTGGGAAAGCTCAAGCTTTCCCCAAAAATGTTCTGGGTTTTGTTTGTTTTGTTGTTTTTCTAGCCAATACCTGAAGAGAGACCCTTGTCTCTCAGTCTCTGTGGAAGGCTAGGAGCCTAACTTTAAAAAGCACCAGACAGGAGTTCTCGTCATGGCTCAGTGGTTAACAAACCAACTAGTATCCGTGAGGATGTGGGTTTGATCCCTGGCCTCACTCAGTGAGTTAAGGATCTGGCATTGCCATGAGCTGTGGTGTAGGTTGCAGATGTGACTCAGATCCTGCATTGCTGTGGCTCTGGCGTAGGTTGGCAGCTACAGCTCCAATTGGATCCCTAGCCTGGGAACCTCCATATGCAATGGGCATAGCCCTAAAAAAAAGGGAAATAAAAATAAAAATAAAAGCACCAGACAGTAACCCTGGATGGGCTGATTATTCATTAACCAACAAAAATTTCTTTATAAATTTCCACTTCCCTGACTGCCCAAGTCCCCACCATTCCCCTTCTTCTATCTCATTCTCCTTTTAAGAGGTTCAGTTACCTCTGCAGAGATTGAAGTTGAGTCCAGTTCACAATGGACCCTCTTTCAGTTGCATTGGTTTATGGCTGATTAAACAATGTCCCTTCCACTCTAATGCCCACCTTTTTTGACAATGATAAAGTGGTTTTTCTTTCACTTTGATTTTTAAACTTGATATAGCATCTGCCTCTTGGAATGTGAACAAGATGCTGGAAAGAAAATGGGCCATCTTGGATGCATGAGAATGAAAGTCACATGCTAAGGGTGTCTCTGAAAGAAGAAAGAAATAGCCTAGATCTTAGAAAGCCCCCTCAAATAACTACTCCTGACTGGTATAGGACTGGCTACTTTTAGGTTTTTTGTTATGTTAAAAAATAATAACTTTATTTGATCAAGCCACTGCTGCTGATTTTCTTTACTTAAAATGAAACACAATGTTAACTAGTAACATTTCTTCCAATTATGATATTTTAAAATCATTTTTAAAACTGAAGTATAATTAATTGAAAATATTATGTTAGCTTTGGGTATACAGCAAAATGATTCAGTTATACAGATATATATATATTTTTTTTGTTTTCAGATTCTTTTCTGTTATAGGGTATTATAAGACATAGTTCCCTATGCCTTGTATATGGTCTTATATAGTCTTGTGTATATATTTCTTGAATGTAGTTCACTATGATATACAGTAGATTCTTATTGTTTATTTTATACATAGTAGTGTTTATACATTATTCCCAGACTCCTAAGTTATCTCTCCCTCTCACCTTCTCTATCTTCTCTGGTAACCATAAGTTTATTTTCTATGTCTGTGAGTCTATTTCTGTTTTGTAAATAAGTTCATTTATATCATTTTTAATATTCTACATATGAGTATAATAAATTCCACATGGTATTTTTCTTTCTTTTTTATGACTTACTTAGTATAATAATCTCTAATTTCATCCATGTTGTTGCAAATGGCAATATTTCATTCCTTTTTATGGCTGAATAATATTCCATGGTGTATATGTACCACATTTTTATTCATTCTTCTGTCAGTGTACATCTAGATTGCTTCTGTGTCTTGGCTATTGTAAATGATGCTGCTGTGAATAGTGGGGTGCAGATATCTTTTCAGGTTAGAGTTTTTTCCAGATATATGCCCAGGTATGGGGTTGAAGGATAATATTGTAGTATTTTATTAGTTTGTTTAAGGAAACTGCATACTGTCTTCGGTGGTGGTTATATCAATTTACCTTCCCACCAACAGTGTAGGAATGTTCCCTTTTCTCCACATCCCCTCCAGCATTTGTTCTTTGTAGGCTTTTCGATGATGGCTGTTCTGACAGGTGTGAGGTGGTATCTTAGTTTTGATTTGCATTGCTCTAATAGTTAATGATATTGAGCATAATATTAGTATCATTATTCATATGCCTGTTTCAAATACAGTATCTTACTACATGGTGTTCCAAAAATCCCTAAGGAAACTGTAGGAATTGGACTAAATGACCTAAAAGTATTCCTCCAATTCTGAGACTCTATTAATCGTTAATCACAAACATTCTGATTCTAAGGACTTTCATCAAGAGTATCTTTTGCATCATTGTTAAGCTTTATGCTAATGATAAATACCTCTAGTTACTTGTCCATGCCTTCTAGGAACTTGCAAATTTACTTGACATTCTTTTTTTTTTTGCTTTTTAGGGCCACACCCACGGTATATGTAGGTTCCCAGGCTAGGAGTCCAATCGGCCACAGCAATGCCAGATCCAAGCCTCGTCTGCGACCTACACCACAGCTCACAGCAATGCTGGATCCTTAACCCACTGAGCAAGTCCAGGGATTGAACCCACAACCTCATGGTTCCTAGTCAGATTAATTTCCACTGTGCCACAACGGGAACTCCTAGTTGATATTCTTAAAATACAAATTTTCATCAGCTAAGATATATCTGTAATGTCAGAGACATTTAAAACCTAAATATGCATTTAACTTAATTATTTTGTTATCATCCCCATTACCTCATAACATAATTAAGTTCCATTGAGTGTGACGATCTGTTAGAAATCATACAATTAGTTCTGCATATACTGCGCCTGCTAAAACTGATTTCAGGGCATTTATACATGAAGATAGACTCTGAAGCCTAAATATGGGGAGGGTCTGGTGGACCAAATGCCCAGACAAAACTAGGGATGGAATATGTTTTTCAAATATTAGCTTTTGTGTGTGTACACTTATTTTAGCCCTTGCAGTTTCTTTATGTTTTCATTGCCTCAGCACTCACTCTGTGGGCTATGGGAATTTGGATAATTCAGCTTTGTAATACCTATTTGGAGAGAATTCCTGACCCGGAGCTTAGGATATGTCAAGATTGGAAACAGAGACTTCCCCTCCCCAATGAGGATATCAGGCAGAGAGGAAGAAATGCAGAGGGCATGAAGGGAGTAGAAATGTGAGTAGCAATTTAGATAAAAGGGTCCCAGAAAAACCTGATTTAGATCTTTAGCAGTCTTCGCAATTTAAAAAAATGATGGAACACTTACCTACACATGATTCAAAACAGAAGAACAGCATAAATCCCGAGAATAAGGAACTCAAATAAAATTACTTGCCCATGATTACTATTTCAAACTAGTCATTCATTTGTAAATTAAAAGGCAATTAATTTCACACTATTATTTGTATATTTATGCATTAGTTAATTTATTTGTAGCCTCACTTTAGTGGTGACCATACCACCCCTTTACTTGCTGATGCTTATTGGAGTAATTCATGCCACTCCACAGTTAGAGCTCAGTGGAAGCAAGGAGGCTCCAGGGGAACAGGCTGAACCCAGAGTTGTGGAAGAAAAGCCAGGACTTGCCAGCACAAGAATTTGAACTAAGACCTGCTTGACCCGAATCCCACACTTGTCCATCATTCTGCTGTCAAAATAACTGTACCAGTAGTTCATGATGAAGGACAATTTAGAGATATAAAGTTTCTTTTTAGAGAAGGAAAAATGAGAAAAACAGATGTTGCAGTCTTATGCCTGAAGCCAGAGGGAGGAAAGTTAGGGTGAAAGAATGTGAAAGATCTTAGCACCTCATATCCCAGGAAATACTGTAGGAAGCTTGCTTCATCCACAGATCGAAAGCCCTCTAGCTCAGTGTTTCCCAAAATAACCTTTAGTGTCAGCTGTTCTTTCAAATGATCCTTCAGTGTCAGCTGTCCTTTTGAAGTGCTCCAACACATGGCCAACATGACTGGAACATACTTCAGAGTATACAGGCTCATCCCACCTTATCAATTTCTAGTGAATTGCAAATATAGTTGATCCTTGAGCAACCTGGGTTTCAACTGCATGTGCCCACTTAGAGATGGATTTTTTTCCCCCAATAAATACCTACTGTGCTACAACACAATCTGTGGTTAGTTGAATCCCTGGATTAGGAAGCTTGGAGAGAGAGGGCTGACTATAAATTTATATGCAGACCTACTCAATGGAGGGTCTGAGCCCTTAATCCCACATGGTTCAAGGGTCAATTGGATAATGCCCAGAGCCAGCATATGGTAAAGAAATCTACTCTGTTTAAGTTATAGCCCTTCAAAAGTGTTTAATCAGTCATGGGACATTTTTATTCTTTAGGATGGCTTTATGTGTATTACAGAACTAATGCATCATGGAATATAATTTGGAAAATACAGCATAAGTTTATTTTTCTAATGCTATTTCCAGGTCACCAGCATCAAGTTGAATAATATATGTTCTATGGTGTGGGGATAGTTCAGAAAAACAAACAAAAAAACCACGATTAGAGTGCAAATGATGGAAAAATAAAAGTATTAATTTTCAATCCAAGGAGAAAGAAGCTAAAATTTGGAAGTAATTAAATACAATGGCTAAAAGGTAACATACTATAATTGGCATTTTAAAAAACTGTTAGCATTTCATGTTTAGCACATGCTCTAAAATAAATTTGCCTTGAGTGAGATAATTAGAATGTTTTGTACGGTAATATTATTTTCCAGGGGTTCAAATTGTTCAAGGTAATTTATATTTCCCTTTCATTTCTATTTATGTGGTTGAATTGCTTGCTGGTGGTAGATTGCCCTTTTCCTGGATTTGAAAATGTAAGTCACTGGTCACAGTTAGGTTGTACCTATTCAGCTGGCATCAACACAACTAGTAGGTAGATAATTTCTGATTAATGAAAGTTTCTTTAATACTTTAATAGGCCTTCCAAAACTGCAAGTTATCTAAAACTCTGAACTGCTAAAAATCAAAGGAATTTATTTAAGAACACTGAGTATTTTTTTTAGGATCCAGAAGTTGTCTTGGTACATTTCAATTGTTTAGATTTATCCATATAAATAAATGTTAAGTTTACATTGCCCATGTGTGAAGTTCAATAATAACAATGTTTGGCAGACTACAAGCTAGTCATCTAAAAGTACCATTTCTTCCCATTATATCCTGTACTCTTATTTTAAGTTACTCTCCTTAGTTTTGAATTGCTCACATCTGGCCAATTTCTGATCCTTGGGATTTTATAATTAAAACAAATTGTGTAATCATTAGCTGCATAAATAAACATACCTTTTGCAATTTTTTAATGCAAAGAGAAACATATAGCTCATCAATTACATAAACATTTAATAATGTTTAGAACACTAGGTAATCATAAATATATGGTAATTCAATTGCAGAGATTTTAGTGCTGTTCAGGATTAAAGCTATATTTTTAAAAAATGAACACTACTGTCTATTTACCTTATAAATAATTATTTATGAAGGGTTTATAATATGCATTAAGTATGTGGGCAGTGAACCTGAATACCTGTGCATTGTCTTATGAATGTTCAGTAAGTGCCTATATACACTTACTGTGGTAGGTTAAGGGATAAAGACACCAATACGAAGAAATAAAAAGACCATGATTCTGCACTGAAAGAAAGTAGACACTAGTGGAATAACGTGAAATATACACAAATGTTACCAAAAAGAAAAAAAAATTAAGGGAAGGGAAATATAATAATGCTAATAAAAACGACCTGTGTCTTCCACATAGGTGTATTCATTTTTATTCTAGGAAACTTATACTCTTATTTTTCCCACAATACTGTGATTTAGGTAAAATTATTTTCTCCGTTTTACAAAGGAGAAAACTAAGCTACAGAGCACTTAAATAACTTGTTTAAGGTCAGCAAAGCAGCCAGGTTCAAACCCCAAGAAGTAATTCCCCAGAGGTTACACAGCTGATGACCTTGTTACAAGATACGCCTGCCCTTATTTCTGGGGGATACATTACAAGTCCCCCCCATAGATGCCTGAAACCATGAAGAATACCAAACTCAGTATACACTGTCTTTTCCTATACATACATACCTATGGTCAAGTTTATAGTAGGAATGAATGATAAAAATAGAGCAAGTATAAAATCAAAGCAAGTTTTTTTTCTCTTCACGATTTCAGAAACAGAAATCAACGTTTTTCCTTAACGTAGATCTTAGCAACCTCGGCATGCAGTTTTTTTTTCCATTCCACATAAGATAAGAACTCTCCCCGTTTCATATAAAAGCATTATTTTATAGACTCTCTTTAGTATATCTGAACTGCCTGTATCACTACTTCTGCACTTTGGGGCCATTATTAAGTAAAGTAAGGGTTTATCTGGTAACCAGAAAGGCCAGCAAGTGACACATGGGTGGGACACACTTTCAAAGGGATGGGTCACTTCCCAGGTGGAATAGACTGGGATGGCATGGAATTTCATCCCATTACTCAGAATGGTGTGCATTTTAAAACTTATGAATTGGAGAGTTCCTGTTGTGGCCCAGTGGTAACGAACCCAACTAGTGCCTATGGGGTTGCAAGCTTGATCCCTGGCCTCGCTCAGGGGGTTAAGGATCCAGCATTGTCATGAGCTCTAGCATAGGTCGCAGATGTGGCTTGGATCTAGATCTAGCGTTGCTGTGGCTGTGGTATATATAGGCCAAGCAGCTACAGCTCCAAATGGACCCCTGGCCTGGGAACTTCCATTGATTGAGCGGCCTAAAAAAGCAAAAATCAAACAAATGAAAAAAAAACAACAAAAACCTTATGAATTGTTTATTTCTGGAATTTACCATTTAATATTTTGAGACTGTAGTTGACTGAGGGTAACTGAAACCTCAGAAAGCAAAACCAAGAATAAAGGAGGGGGACTACTATATTACAACTGGAAATTTGAATGGAGAATGATTTTCTCCCAAAATAACAACCAACTGGCTTTAGGTTTCTTATAGGGCATTTACACTGGTGAATTTAGTTAATTCCAGGGGCTTTTTTTTTTTGGTCCACTCAAAAGCTTTTTTGATCAGCTTGACAGAATGAATCTGTTTTTAGGGACATTTCACATTCATTTTGTTCATTTACAATGATGTATAAACAACAGATAACAATCATGCATAAACACCAGATAACAATCATTTATGTGAGACAGTATTAAAGAACTAAAACATTAACCATGGATACTCTTTCTGTAAGTGTATGTATGTTAGTTGGCAGACAGATTATAATCAGAAGATTAGTGAGACACAAGATCAGATTGAGATAAATCAGCTGACATTGAGGGCCTTGGGACTGATGTCCAGATTATGTATTCATATTCCAGCATAGGGGCCATTAAAAATAAAATGAATGCTTAGGTCTGCAGATTATGTCATCTACCTGAATCAGAGATCAGATGGGAATGTCTTAATGAATACATTGTTTCTGAATGTATGCATGTATAATTAAGAAATAAATTCTATTTTTGGGAGGAAAATGTAGGATAGTTTGAGAAAATGGAAATTATCAACAGTCATACAGCCTGGAGAATTTCCTTCACCATATGCACATTCTGTTTACTTTTTTTAATATGAAGTCAAAATAAACACTTATGCAAGGCCAAAAAATGAGAAATGTTGAAGGCTACTTTAACAAAACTATCATTTTAATTGTGATGTATACTATTATGTATTTCCCTGATTTTAAACATTTTGATTGTATCTTTTTCACTGCTATAAAACACACTTTAATAAGCATTACTCTAAATAAATATTAATCCACATTTCTGAATTTTTACTTAGGTTGTTATATTAAATGTGGGATTGATGGGCAAAATATGTAATTATTTTAAGAACTTTGTTATGATTTACTATATTTATATTACTTTTGGTCAGCGTTGCCTTATTAACACACATATATAATATTATACATATGTAGGGATATATACTTATATGTATACATATCTACACATATATACATGCATATATACACATAGATATATTTCTAGGAAGAAGTTGTATCCAGTGTATGTTTCTTTTTATAGTTCTATAGATTCTAGTAAGGTTAATCATTTTGTCTTTATGTGTATTTTAGATATTTGCCATTTCTATTCTTTGAAATGTATTTTATTATACTTTGTTTATTGAAGTCAATTTGCATGTGTTCTTTATACATTGACTTAGCTTTTCCTCAGATTTTTTTTTTTACATATTTCCTCTAGCATAGGGTTTGAATTTCAGTTTGTTTTATGATGAAGATTGATATGCTTCCCGAAGGACTTCATAAGCTAGGCAAGAAGATTTAAGTAGGTAAGATTTCAGAAGCTAGATTCTGCTTTATTTCACAAAGAATTAAACTCTGTGATCCAGATCTTAAAAGTAATAGGGTAATGGTGAAGAGAAAGATCAAAATAGCTTGAAGACTTCATGCAGTGGATGTGAAAATCCATTTTTATTTTCAACATATATTTATAGACTGGCAACTATGTGTTCAGCACCAGCTGGATACTGGGAATGTAGGCTGGTAATGAAATAAGAAAATCAGTGACAGTTCTCAAGAAATACATAATTTATCTGAGGAGACAAAGTTTAAACGAGTGAAAGTAGTATTTGTGAGCTGGATTTAATAGATACTGTTCTGGTCCATGAACTTTAAGTATAGAGAGAATTTGATACAATAGAAAGGAGAAACAGGGCAATTTCTATTTAGTAAATAACTTAAGCCTAGGCAGACATGAGTGTGATGGGATTTTTAGCAATGAGGAGTCTTTCAGCCAACAGTTGAGAATACAAGGAACATGACTTTAGGTTTAAGAAAAAAGGCTTAATTTGAAGGACATAAAATATCAGATTGAAGGCTTTAGACTTTATTTTATAACTGTGGAGAATATCAAATATTTTTCAAAACAATGTTGGATTTAGAAACTGAGACCTTTATTATTATCACATTATTTTTGACTTTTCTATTAGCATATAGTTGATTTGCAATCTTATATCAGTTTCAGGTGTACAACGTATGATTCAATGTATTTATAGATTATACCTCATTTAAAGTTATTATAAACTATTGGTTATCTTCTCTGTGCAGTACAATATATGTCTTATTTTTTGCATAGCAAATTGTACCTTTTAATCCTCTACCATTGTCTTAACCCACCCTCCCCCCATCCCTCTACCCACTGGTAACCACTAGTTTGTCCTCTATATATGTGTGTTGGTTTCTGGTTTGTTATATGCATTTGTTTTATTTTTTAGATTCCATATATAAGTAAAAACATACAGAATTTGTTGTTCTCCATCTCACTTATTTACTAAGCATAAATCTTTCCAGGTCCAGCTATGCTGTTGTCTGTGGAAAAGTTTTATTACTTTTTAAAGCTGAGAAGATTTTCATCATATGCATATTTATTTTATATGTATGTATGTATGTGTATGACATCATCTTTTTTATCCATTCACATGTTGATGGATATTTGGTTGCTTCTACGTCTTTGCTATTACAAATAATGGTACTATGAACATTGGAGTAACAATATCTTTTTAAATTAGTGTTGTCATTTTCTCCTGATATCTATCCAGCAGTGGAATTGCTGGATCACATGGTAGTTCTGTATTTAGTTTTTTTGGGTTTTGTTTGTTTTGGCTTGCACGTGTGGCATGCAGAAGCTCCTAGGCCTGGGATCGATGCAGTGACAATGCTGGATCCTTAGCCCAGTGAGCCATGAGGGAACTCCTATTTTTAGTTTATTAAAGAACGACCATACTGTTTTCCACAGAGGCTCAAATAATTTACATTCCTACCAACAGTGAAGGAAGGTTTCATTTTCACTTTATCCTTGTGAATATTTCTGATATGTGGTCTTTTCGACACTAGCCATTCTGAAAAGTGTGAGATGCCTCACTGTGGTTTTGATTTGAATTTCCCTGATGGTTAGCAATGTTGAGCATCTTTTCATGTGCTTATTGGTATTCTGTACGTCTTCTTTGAAAAAAAGTCTATATTCAGTGCTTCTGCCCATTTTTAAAATTTTGAATTATATGAACTGTTAATATATTTTGGGTATTAACCTCTTATTGGTCACATGATTTTTCAAATATTTTCTATTTAGTAGGTTTTGTTTTCAGTTTATCTATGGTTCCTTTGCTGTGCAAAACTTTTATGATTAACTAGGTCTCATTCACTTATTTTTGCTTTTGCTTCCTTTGCTTAACAGTCAGATCTTCCCTTTACCCCCCTGCCAAATATTGCTACAACTTATGTCAAAGCGTATTCTGGCTGTGTTTTCATCTAGGAATTTTATTATTTCCAGTTTTATGTTTAATTCTAAACTATTTTTGAAGGTTTGTGTGTGTGTGTGTGTGTGTGGTGTGACAAAATGTTTTAATTTCATTATTTTACATGTAGCTGTCTGGTTTCCTCAGCACCAGTTTTGAAGAGACTATCTTTTTCCTATTTTATGTTTTTTCCATCTTTGCTGTAGATGAATTGATGACAGGTGTGTGTGTATATTTCTGGGCTCACTATTTTGTTCCATTGATCTATGTGTTTTTGTGTCAGTGCCATACTGTTTTTATTACTGTAGCTTTGCAGGATAGTCTGAAGTCAGGGAGTGTAATACTTTCAGCTTTGTTCTTTTTTCTCAAGATTGCTTTTCCTATTTGAGATCTTTTCTATTTCCATATAAATTTTTGGATTATTTTCTCTATGTGAAAACTGTCATTGGCATTTTGATAGGAATTGCATTAAATCTGCAGATTCCTTTGTCTAGTAAGGAAATTTTAACAATATTACTTTTCTTTCTGATCGACACACATGGGATATCTTTCCATTTTGTTGTATCATTTTGGATTTTAACAGTATATTAAATAGATCAAACTTCATGATCAAGTTCATTTCATTTCAGATATGCAAGTATGGTTCAATATCTGCAACTCAATCAATGTGATACACTACAAAGGCTGAAAATAACGCGATCATCTTAATAGAAGCAGAAAAAACGTTTAACAAAATTTAACTCCATACATGTTAAAACTTTCATCAAAGTTTATATAGAGGGGCACACTTCAGTATAATAAAGGCCATTTAGGACAAACCCACAGCTAACATTATATTCAGGAGTAAAAACCTGCAAGATTTTCCTCTAAAATCAGATACAAGTAAAGGATGCCTACTCACACCTCTTTTTTTTTTTAATAATGATTTTTATTTTGTAAACCAGCTATAACGGAAAAAATAAAAATCACAGCTTCTGTTTATAGTATTGGAAGTATTAGTCACAGCAATCAGACAAAGTAAATAAATAAAATCTACCTAAACTGGAAAGGAAGAAGTAAACTTGTCACTGTTTGCAGATGACTGTTTGCAGATTTCAATGTTGGATATTGAAAGGACTAAAATCTCTAAAACTAAAAACTATTAGAACTAATAAATAAACTCAGTAAAGTTGTAGGATATTTATTTTAATCCTTTACTATCTAATTTTTAGATATAGATTTAGAAGCCATTGGAATGAACGCAGCCATTTGACTATGAACAATCTATTCATAATCCTACGGGTTTAGTATTTTTGAATTGGCCTCAGAAGATGGAGTTGTCATATGACCATTATTTGGTTAAACTATTTATTCACCCCCAAAACATGAGGCTGCTACAGGGGCTATATACATTTGTACTTATTTGCATATTTTATATTTTATGATCTATGTAAAATAACCTATGTGTATTTATAAATTATTAGTATTTATTATCAAATTTAGAGGGTGTGATTATTAAGGAAGATATCTGCATTTCCAGGAATGCTTTCAGTGAAAATTTAGAGAGTGATTGTGTGTGAAGCTCTGACCTAGGCACCAGGTTGAATTGTTTAACAAAATATAACTGTCCCTCTTGAGGTTTCTCTTTGGTAGTTACATATATAATTTAAGTATGAATTTTTCCCTTTAAAAAGAAAAGAGGTGCTAAATCTGGTTGTAACTTTCAGCCAGTTTTGTGGAAATACTACATTCTCTTTTACTACTAGACAAAACATCCCAGTTAAAGGAGGTCAGGCCAGAGGTTGAGGAACAGCTATTATCTGTCCTATTCCATTAGTTATATATGTTATCTTATTCAATTCTAGCAAGAATCTATAAAGTTATCACTCTCACGATTATTTTTATATGTGTGAAAACTATGTATTAAAGATGCTGTGCTTAATCTAATTTATCCAGCTGCTGTCTACACTGTGATTCTATTCAAGATCTACGTGAGTCCAAATGTAATTTTTATAGTCTAGTATGATAGGTAAAGGTGAATTTATTAAAACTAGAGTTTCCATTTTTTAGACCAAGTGTGAAATTTGACATCGTGTTAAATATCTGGAATTGGTGATTATGTCATTGTTCCCTGCCTTCTGTTTACACCTAGATTAGAACATGAATCATTTTATTTCCTGACCCCTGCTAAATCATTTTATTACCTCCTTATAGTCCTAGGACAAAGGTTAGTATAAAATAATGGTTTAAAATGTCCCACAGGGTTTTTACCCTTATCTCTCTGTAGTCTCAGTTTTCTTATGCCACCATTTATATACCAAGGTCCAGTATAAAGAAAAAGTTCAGATTTTCTCATTTTCTTGCACTTGCCCTGTTCTTTTCTCATTTGCAACAATATCTACATGCTCTTATTTTTGCTGAGGAAGCTCTCACCTTTACCAAGTTAACTCCTAACTGACCACAGCCTCTGCTCAATCAACCATTACTTATGCCTATATCTTTTTGTGAATCCCTAAGGCTGGGTTATGTATTCTCTATACAGGCTTTCACAGCACATTGTACTTTCCTTTCAACTAAACTTATTATACTGCACTGTGATTATTAATTTTTTTTGTTTTTTTTGACCTGCTTAATTCTTAATTCCACGAGACCAAAACCTTCCAATCTTGTTTATATATCAACTCAAGCAGAGTCTGATTTCTGATTCCTGTGTATACTTATAGAATGAATACTTTCTTAAATTAATAGCACCAAATAATTTATTTCAGTAAGAACCATCTGAGCTCCAAGTTTCTAAATAAAATAGGAAATAGCAATGATTTCTGTTCTAAAGGTATGATCTTAATAGAAGACTTATGGGCAATTTCAGTTGTACAATTCTACAAATTTGTAGTTTTATTATGCAATAACACATAATAAAAATATTGCAAATGAGTGCTGCATATTTCTCTCTATATATATTAAAATGCTAAGACATTGTGCTGTATATATATGTATTTTAATTGTATGATATAAATCTAATGTTTAAAGGGTAGACATTCTTAACTTATTTTAGAATAAACACTGTAGGTATCTCAATCTTTTCTTATCCTCGTTACATTGTGTTAATTTGGGGAATTTGTTGGCCTGAGTGGACCCCAAAAAATCAATTTTACAAAGAGGAAGCCAGGCATATAAATTTTACAGAAACCAAAATGGTTTCTTTCTTATTTAATCAGGGGTGGTCCTGTTAGTGATTGAGAAAGGAGGACTTGGCTTGCTGGAGACCACTTGCTGTAATTTCATTAGGAAGAGGCATTTCCAAAACGTGTGTGTTTCTCAAAAGATGTTCCTGTGCTAAGCCAACCATTATTCAGGAGGCAAGTGAATTTATTTCAGATTTCTAATGAGTGGAGGGAATTTTCCTAATTAACAGGATTACACAAGGAGTATAAAAAAAATCAGTTAATGTAGTCTGCCATTAATCAACTAATTTCAATACAAGTGGCTGAGTCATTGATTCTTGGTCCTCATTGTGCAGATCTCCAACACTGATGAACTGTAGTGAACTAAACTTCTAATTTATAGCATCTACTCTAGAATTCATGACTTTCAGCTCTACTGGAGTAAGCCTGCTTTTCCAATTGAAGGAACTATTTTTAGTTTGTAAAATACATTAATGTCACTACCACTCCACGATACACACAGGGTATAAATTAAAACAGGATACAAGAACATTCAGATGAAAAACATTGTACTATTTCTTTTTCTTTGTTGGAACATTAATTTTAGTATAATCTTCTAAATAAAATATATCTGGTCAAAGAATAAACATGATGAAAATGAGTTAAAATATTCTTAATCACTGGAACTATTTACTCATTTTGAGTTCCTGTGCTGCTTTAAACTTCTCAAATCTTCACAATCTCTATAGATCAGGAAAAATAACAGTAATAACATTAAATTCTGGTGAGAATTAAATAAGATAATGACAGTATTTAGCTCAGTGCTTTGCTTGTAGTGAACTCCCAGAATATGCTAGTTACAATAATTAAACTTAAATATCACAATTGTTATTATTAATATTAACATTGTTCTTTTCATAAAATTGACCATTTAGCATTTTTATGCATGGTTTTGCATGTTAGTCCTTAAATAAATGGACAAAACTCAATACTTGGGAATCTTACTCTGACTTCTCTTATTGCCCAAGGGTAAGGATAATTTCGAAGTCTGCTCTTTTTTTTTTTTTTTTTAACTTTCTCTTGTAACCATACCTCTCCCAGTTTAGCTGTAGTTTATTTCATTGCAACAGTGACAACTTAATTTTCATCTGTATACATTGCTAATTAACTTCATCTTCTGCTACGGAAGAAGCCCCTGAGCCCTGAGTCACATTTGTTGCTTCCTTAATGAAAAATTTTATAACCATCGTTGTCTGGGGGGTGATAAGATCCTTCTCTCAGAATCATATAACAGTTAGATATAGAAAAATAGGAAAAGGAAAGATTAAAGAACAGGAAATGGAATAGACAGAAGATTGATAGACACAGCAAGTAATTTTAGAACATTTTGAAAGACTGATTCCCAAAACACTCGAGCATGAAAATCATCTGGTATGTTTCTTAAAACAGTAATGCCTCATAATTCCTGGACCATTCCAGTGAATCGTAATTTCTCTGAGAGCACATCTGGAATGTTTAAATTCATGACTCTTTGTATTCTATTCTCTCTGTTTGGAAAACTCCTCTCTAGCCACAGTAGTATTTCTTTCTTCCCAGCAGAGAATTAAAGCTGCTCTTATTCATCGATCCTTTGGCCCCTGTCCTAAGATAGCATATGGTAATGGTGAACTGTAGTATAATTGTTTACTTATGGCCTTTCCCCAAAACCATGTGCTCCTTAAAGTTCCATTTCTTACCATTGTGTCCCTAGATCCTGCTATGCTGCCTGAACTTTGGTCACAAACATTTGACCACTAAATGTCTATTGATTGAATGAACCCTCCTGCTATGGCGCATGGACACACCTCATTGACACAACATATTTGTAGATATTATGTTGGGATTATTAGGGAAGAAGTTACAGACCGTGACACTGAACATGATGTACTATTCCTTGAGTTCTCAATCTGCAGAACTGTGGTTAAGTCAGAAATAGAGGCTGCTGTCACCTGAAATGAGCTTCTTAGAGAACTCTGCCTCCTTAATTCTACGTATTGACATATAAAAGGAAAAGTGAATTAATTCCTAGGCAACTTTGGAACATCTGGAGCTTCCTGGTCGTGAAAGTAGATTATTTAGAAAGAGAAGAGTCTTCTGGAATGAGCCAACTCTTTTTTTGACTGCAGATTAGTAACTCTGTGCTGCTACCTTATGAAATGAGGAGATAAACTATATTTCCACACTCGGTTTCCTCCCCTTGTGAACTGTCATCATTTCAAGCACGGACAGCTCCCTGTCTGTGTACCACTCTGCTTTCTTCTGAGTGTATTCTCTGGAGTTGATTTAGACTAAACTGCAGGTAAAGTAAGACTGAGAGTTACTTTTAAATATTCAAAAGAAGGAAGTGTGATAGAAACTTAAGCACTACAAAACCACTACCTACCACCTTTGCGGCCTCTACTCAATGTTCAGACAGCATCTTGTCCCATGTACTCCATTGCATTCTCATTCTATTTTGTCTATTCTGACTGTCATCCACAAACTAGATTATATGAGTATAGGACTGAGCATTTGCCTCTTCACTAGATTATGAATGCCTTGAAGGTTGGGAAAATGTAAAAAGTAACTTTTAAAATCTGGACATGTGTATATGTATGACTGGGTCACTTTGATGTATGACAGAAATGATCACAACCTTGTAAATTAACTATACTTCAATAAAACTTAGAGAAAAAATCTCTAAAAAAAGACAAAAATGGAGGAAAGAAATTTAAGCACTAGATCTGCCAGTGAGAGCTTTTCTGGAACGCTTCACAGCATTATAGCCAATTAGCTTCCTGAGCCTAGGCACATAGCAATGCTATTTTACTTTGTTTTCTGCAAAAGTGACATATGTGTGTATATTGCTTCTCCTCTGTTCTTTGTAAATGGAAGTTTAAAAAAAAACCCTCAATTTGTAATTCTTAGGAGAAGCAGCTTGCATCCAAGATAAGCATCCAAAGAGAAGCAAGCAAGCTATTTGAGATTTGTGGTTGTTTGCTCAGCTTCTAAGACTGTTCCCAAACATTTAAAACATTTTAATCTTGTAATTTTTCTTCAGATTAAATCCGAGAAATATTTTTTCTCCACCACAATGTACTAGCTTTGAAGCATTTTATTTAATCTCACTGAACTTCCGTTGACTAAAATTTCAAAAGGGAGTAATACTACAGACCTCTTGGCAATCTTGTGGTTATTACCCGAGATAGTGTTTTTAAAGCATTTAATGTATCTTATGAAGTACATTAATAATAAGCATTGAAGAAATAGTGCATGTTACCAAGATATTTATGACAGATGAAGAGCATTAGCGTTTAGAAAGATAAAGGAGCCACCTGAGAGCAAACTGAAATGAAGAAAACACATTTCAGAAGATATTAATTACACATCAGTGTGTAGATAAGAAATAATATAGAATTTCACAAGTGAATGAAAGCAGTTTTTAGATTTAGCCAGTCCATTCCATGCATAAACCTTGGTGGTAGAATTGATGGTTGGATGGTGGCATTGGTGGTTGAGATATTAAAAATGTGACAAGTAGAGCTGAAAGGATAAGAAGGAAGTGCTGGACACTGATGAGAAAAGAGAGTTAGATAAGTCAATATAAATATCTATTAATTTAAAAATAAGTATTTTATTGCATTGAAAAGCCTGACAATTGTGGGAATCCTTTGTCAATGTTGACGGTGCCTCACAATCTTAGAAACTGCTTCCTCTAACCTTAAGACACCATGATACAATGAAAATATATCACATATTAAGATGGTAGCTATTCCCCGTCTAAGCTAGACCTCTTTCTAGAAAATCAAAAAAATCCCTTTGAGTATCAGCTTCTACATCTGTGAAATGAAAATAATAGTGCCTTCCTATTGGATCATTCTTCTTCAGATAAAATAAAATACCACATTGAAAAGACATGCCAAATATTCGATAATTAAAACAGATAAAGATCCCTGGGCTAAGGGAACTCCTTGCTTCGTTTTTAAGGTGGAAGTTACCTTCAAGCCCAACCAAAGCAAAGTCCCTTTTCCTTCACTGACTTGTTTTGATGAAAGACTAGCCATGTGAGCTAAACCAAAGCATTGGTGATTACTGAAATGCAGCAACACCATAGTTCCTGAATGTAATACCAGGATAGTTCCTGAATGTATTCTCTGCAGTACTGACCTGTCATCTTGGGTCAACTTCTGCCTCCCCAAGGCAAATTTTGTGAAAATAATATATATGTTGATGACTTTCTTATGTCTCAGATATTTGCCCAAATTTACCACTAGGAAGAAAATAGTCTTCTTTCTCTGAAAGAAGTTTTCTCGTATAAGTGGCCTTTCATTCTGCTTATCACCTGGCCACAAATTCTCAACCAAAATGACTATTTTGCAATTTCTTGCTACATTAGCAGATACTTAGTTGCTATTCATAAATCAGCACATGGCTTATTGATGTAAGGTTCTTTGGTAGCGATTGATGGTCACTACTGCTAGTGTGTATTTTTCTTTATTGATCAAAATCACTACCATGAACATGCGGTTTTCAGATGACATCTGCAGGTCTGAAATTTTAATCAGGAAAAGAATGAGGGACTCATCAAAAAATACCGTGTCTAAGTTAGAAGATTATTCAAAATTAAGTGAGAATTCAGAAAAGCAGATTTTTTTTTTCATTAAGAAACCTTTAAGGGAGAAAAACAAATTGTGATTTTGGTAGGGGTAGAGAAAGCAAAGGTTTTGAGTATTCTTCCTCCCCACATGAATATATGACCTTGCTGCTTTTATAAATGGGGAAAATTATTTTATGTAATTTCTACCCTACTTTACTCACTTGATAATAGATCTTGCACATTTTCCCAATGTTATTAAATATTTCTTTACAATATCCCTTTGAATACCCACCTGGTATTTGTTATGTAGAGTACTTAATTAAGCCAGCTGGACACCTAGATTGCTATAGAATGTTCGTTCACTGCAAATCAGATAAGTCATAATTTCTAGAAATATTTATTGAAATGTAAGAAAATGCCAGGTTTAAAAGAGTGAATGATTTTACCTCCATTGGCAGTGGGTACTTCCCTTCCTTTTCCTGGATTTCTGAGAAGAACTGACAGAATCAATTCTAGTTTTTCATGTGGCAAGATGTTAGGATCTGCCATTCTTTAAAAATTTTTCACAACCCATGGGGCATTCTTGAAAGTTATTCCACTAGCATGTTACCATTTTTCTTACTAAAATCTAAATGACTTGTGAGAGGGTAGTGCAAAGTACTTAACCAGTTAAACATAAATACGGACAGTATGGTTAGGGGAAAAAAGAGGGCTTGATATAGACTGAGATAAAGTAGCCAGGAACATGTCCCTACAATGGGGACTTTTGGACAGTCAATAGAGGGAAACCTTAAAATCAGCCCAAGCAAGATAATTAATGCAGAGCCTATCCAATGGCTTTTCACCTCCCTGTCTATGCAGCCATCTTTGGGTCTGGAATTTAGAGTTGTGTTGTCAGACTCGCTTTATAATCATGGGTTCTGCATGTTGCTTCTGAACAAACTTAGCAAGAGCTTGCAGGGAACATTTTGTAGAAGTTCTGTTTTAATGATTGTCAAGGGTTATGAGAAAGAAGTACGCTCTCCCTTTGGTGAAAAAAATAACACCAACATTTAACACGATTTATCTTCACATAAAACCATGAAACCTGCTTTTTGGATTAGGAAATACAATAACTCAGCTTAACCCTGGCACAAGAGATGTTCCCCTGTGGAATCCCCTTCTGTTTCAGGCCGAGTAAGTAAAAGAATTGTAAAAGGGTTGACATATTTAATGCATGCAAAACTGTACAGATAATATATTTTTAATAAGCCTCTGTCTTTCCTGTCACATTTTACAACAATGGTGCTATATTGCCTTCATTTTCAAAACAGGAATGTGGTAGAACTGATTGTGTTTAATTTATTATATATGTATTTTTTATTTTTGTCAGACACTCTTATAGGTATCAAATCCAACAAGCATAAAAACACCTCAGAGCGCTGAACAGAAAGGAAAAGTATAATTGGGTCACTGAGCCAGGTTTTCTCAGATCACATTAGACTACAGAATAGTAGTAACTGAGCAGTACTGACCTGACCTTTTGCTTCAGGAAGCTATCTCTTTCAAAAATCTAGTTTCCTAATCTCTACAAATTAGGTTAATAGGAAAGGCAAAGGCCCTGTGAAAAGTTCAGATTCTTAGAGTATGTTTACTTTCCCATATCAAGTCATCATTGAAATTCCTAACAATTGACCTTCTGTCTCTTATTTATGAATATTGGTTTTTTTTTTTTTTTTAATCAGAAGATTTGGGTAAGCCAACGTAAAATAGAAAAAAACAATTAAAATGAATTGGGTACAAAATGAGAGAATATGAATCTTTTTTGGAATGTGGAAATAGAAGTCTGACATAGTGATCTCCAGGCTGTGCAGAAATTTACAGTTTTTCCAAACTGAATCATAAATTTAACTGATATGTAGGAGGTTACAGAAAAATATGAAATGAGTGAGCTGCAAGACACACAAGTTCCAAAAGAAAATCCATAATGAACTTCTCCAGAGACCAGGTATTTTCTTGGCTTTTTAATATAGAGTGTAAGGAGGAAAGATAATTTTCCCTCTACCCTTTGGAATTCTTAACTGAGACCCCCTTGTAATAAAAGACAGATAAATAAGAGAAAACAAACAGAAGTTTATTACCATCTATAACCCACATACAGAGGGAGATACCCAGGAAGACTGAGAAATATCCCAATGGCCCAAGTCATTTTCTTAAATACCAAATTCAGTTAAAACAAAAGGAAGATGCTGGGGGATAGGGAAGATGGCTATGAGAGGTTGGCAGGAAAAGCACAGTCAACAAGGGTAAAGCTGTTATACAGATTAAATTATTGCCTTCTCCTTTGGTAAGACTTTCTTGTGATTTAGAGTCACCCTCTTCTTCCTGGCACTAAGAGTGAAACATCTTTATAAATGGAGATTTCTCCTGTGATACACATTTCCCTTTCAAAGGGTACCTCCTACTGTTTTCACAGCTTCTCTTCTGAGTGTAGTTTCTCAAAGATAACCAGCTTAAAATAATCCTCCTGACACAGAGGCCTATTTGGGAGTGGCCCTTCTGTTACCCTTCACTAGTTATTTCCCTCCTTTTGGTCTTTCTATAGCAGACACTGAGTGACTTTCTAAAGAATTAGAATGAAATATTTCATGTCACTCCCCCAATATTCAACATAAAAGAAAGTTTCCTCTTACAACTCAGGGAGAGTTGAGAGACTGAATGATCCTGGTGCAGAGAATTTTGGTTGATTCAATAATAAGGACTGATAATGCAAAGGAAGATCAGTAGCCTTTCAGCAGTGGAAACCTTACTCTGGAGAGGAAAAGTGGTAAAACTGAGTACTGTTGCTGAAACTTGGTCTCTGTCCACCAGTGCCAAATAGAAATGCGGAGACAGTTTTGGGTGAAGGAGAAAAAAATAGCTTTTGTTCCTTTGCCAGGCAAAGGAGGTCACAGCAGGCTAATGCCTTAAAGACTGTGCCCTCCACTGTAAAGAACTGTGGGGAGTTTTATAGTAAAAAGGAGAAAAACAGGTTTTCAGATAGAAATTAGTATTGGGGCAAACATACTTTCTTCTTTCTCTGGGGGAGTCTTAGTCATCAAACTAAAGTCAGGAAATCTTGACATTATCATGATGGTGGTCCTCCTGGTTATTGCCTAGAATAACAGTACTTGTGAAAAGGGCATACTGATCAGAGATTAGAACAAACTAGGAAAGTTCCTGAAAAACATCATGTGCTAATAATCCTTAACCTATAGGCAGTTGTGCTCGGGGTACCTAATCTTTGGTTTATAGGTGGTTGAGTTTAGGGTACAGTTAAGCCAGGGAGAAGCTCAAGGAAGGACTCCAAGGTGTTCAGTTTTAAAGTGTTAATTTCTAAAAGAAGCATGAAGAATATAACTTTTCTCTTAGGTGTATAAGATGCCTACATCATTATGTGTATCCCTTGAGAGGGAACCAGGACCCTGACCCAAGGCTGTACTATGGTTTCTGGACTGTTCTTTCCTTCTCTGATCAGCAACTGTCTGAACTTGTACCTTGGAATTCAGGGGATATCATGGAGGCTGAATGAGACCCATTTCCTGAAAACGAGAAACGGGGGGACACAAGCTTTTGTGCCCAGGAGCCCCACAGGGCCCTGCTTGGTTACAGGTATAAAATTAATAAGTCAAGAGGCCATTCAGCAGAGGTGGCTTTGATGCTTTGACAGCCTATGTAAGCAAACCAAAATCTAAACCTATGAATACCTCAAGGTCACAATGCTGAAGCCTATGGACAACCAATCAGAAACATCCAACTATGCTTTAAGCTATAGCTAATAATTTTCTCGCTTTGCTTCTGTCTTTTGGTTATAAAAATCTCTCCCCAAGTTGGTGGGGGCACTGCTCACCATTCTGGTTTAATACTGCCAGATTAAAATCAATTTTTGCTCAAAAACCTGTTAAATTTTAAAGGTGTCTCTGTTAACCTTTTAACATAACCACACCATATTCTTGCCAAAACCAGATTTAGTACCAATCTCTCAAGTCTCATTGTTACTATGAACTACAAACAACTTGGTTTCTAGCCTGGATTTGTTATACAGTAATTGGATTAGCTAGGGTAAGACATGATCTTAGTGAGATCCTACATATAAAGTTATGTTTTAAATGTTGGAAAATGCTAAAGAAATTGTATATTGCTAACGAAGATTCCTGATATGGAACAAGTAGTGACTATAAATAGCTGTTGAATGAGAGGATGCTCCTTTTGTGGCTTAGTGGGTTAAGAACCTGACACAGTGTCCATGAGGATGTGGGTTCAATCCCTAGCATCCCTCAGTGGTTTAAAGATCTGGCATTGCCATAGGTGTGGTGTGGTCGCACATGCAGCTCAGATCTGGTGTTGCTGTGGCTGTCGTGTAGACTGGCAGATGCAGCTCTGATTTGAAAGCTAACCTGAGAATTTCCATATACCACAGTTGCAGCAATTAAAAAACAAACAAACAAAAAGAATGAGAAGAAGTGTTACAAAACTCAGGTTCAGCTGCTTGCCACTCAAAAGCCAGTTAACTCCAGAGATAAGTGTCAGAAAGGAGAGGTACTTTAAACAGAAAAACTAATCTGAGGAGAAGGTGGACTCATGTCCCAAGACCAACTTCCAAGATTCTCCTTGGCCACAAATGTTTTTAAAAGAGAAGAATCTCAGTGACTTATTGAGACAGGTGGCTGGAGTCTCCATGCGGGTAGACTGGCTGTCTCCCTTCAGGTGTTCTCTTGCCCAAGTGATCTGTGAGCAGGATTGATAAGGGGGCTGTTGAGGGTGGAGAGCTAGTCATCCTTTAACTACTTAACTCTTCATTCTTACTCCTTTTAATCTAGAAAAAGGGTCCATGGGTTAGGTCAGGTGTGGTGTATGTACATTCAGTAGAGCACAAGTCATTAGTTAGTTTAAGTTGCTGGTGATCTCATTCCTGTAATTAGGTTTTCTCAAGGTCAGAGGGGACAGAAATGGGCAAACAGGAAAGGGCCAAAGGAGCTGCTTTCAGGAGGTGTTTGTTTAGATGTACGTATGTACTAACTATTCACTGAAGGTATAAACACAATTGAATCATATAGTTTACTTTGATGAGATTGTCAAAGTTAGAGTAATTGATGGCATATTATAAGCATTTCATATACTCCTTTTATGTACTGGTGTTATTCACCTAATTATTTGGTGAGCTATCTGAGATCTAGACTTTTTGCTTCTTAAGCCTCAAAAATGTTGGCACGTCCAATAATTCTATTAAAAAGAGTTTAGTCAAGTTGATCCCTTGATCTGACCTAACATGTATTTTCTCATTTTTCTTCAAGTTTTTTCTTATCTTTGGTTATACCATAAAAATTGCCTTAGTCCCAATCACATGAAGATTTTTATGTGAAATTTAGCCATATGGAACACTAAAAAGAAAATTAGTCCTCTTGCCCTTACAGAATGAGTTCATTTTTAACTTCTGTGCTGTAGATAGAAATTCAGTTTTATGAACCAGTTAAAGGAGAAAGTGCATGGTGTGCTTTTTGCAGCACTTAGATATTGATATATGATTTTTTTCTTTTCCCAAGGCTAAGGAGAGGAAGCCACAGCAATACGATTTTTAAAATGTGAGTGAAACTCTCATCTGAAACCTTTCCACTACATAACTTCAGTCAATTGGCCTGACTTACAGAGACACAGGCTGTAGGTTAAAATAGGAAGCAAGGACTAAAACTCTTCTAATAACATTCAGGTTGAGGCAGTCTATCACATAAGCTGCCTTGTATTTAGGAGTTCTCCTTATGTAACCTTCACACTGGTTACTCCTGTGATGCCTCCATTATGATCAGACCCTAAAGCTCTGTTCACAAGGAGGAGCCCAGATCTTCCCAGGCCACACTCTTGTGTAAAGTTCACCCAATGGAGACAGACAAAGCTTGCCATGAATGTGCATTGTCCAACACTATCATCCCTTCAAAAAGTAAATGTAATTTAGTAGCTCTTTGGCTCACATTCTCAGAGTTTTTAATGAATGTACTTGATTTTCACTGTTTAATATGAAAAGTTAGACAAATATGCTAGTCCATACATAATCTTTCTCTCTTGCTTTGTATGACAAAAACAATATCATTAAGTACCTGCCGTAGTCTTTGCACTATGCTAAGTGCTAAGGAAAAATTATATTTGCATATATGGGGTATATTTGATTTACATATATTTATATATTATAAATAAGTATTTATTTATATATTGTAAATAACGGCCAGTCGATTAATTAACAATGACATGCATTACACTGGGCATTACACACTACCAGACACTGAGGCAGGTATTTAGAATATAGCTGTAACAGTACAGATGTCGGTAAGTTGCCCACAGTATAGTGGAGAGCAGACAAATAAACAATTGCAATGTAGTGTGGAGAATGATGAATGGAAATATAGGTAATAACCAGTCCCATAAACTTTGCAGAGCTGGTAGAAGAACTTTATTTTTTGTTTGTTTTTTAGGGCCTCAGGTGTGGTATATGGAGGTTCCTAGGCTGGGGGTTGAATCCGAACCCAGTGTAGGATCTGAGCTGTATCTGTGATCTACACTGCAGCTCATGGAAACGCCGGATCCTTAACCCACTGAGGGAGGCCAGGGATCTAACCCACATCCTCATGGATACTAGTTGAATTTGTTTCTGCTGTGCCACAACAGGAACTTCAAAGAACTTTGTATGCTTGGGGAGCAGAAAATATTCCATGTATCTGAGAGTCTGATATCCTCTAATTTCTATTATCCTTTGCTTCAAAAGCTATTACTCATTATGTAAATAATTATTTTATTATTGATTATATTTATTTTTATTATTTATTATATTTCCCCCTCTTCTTCTGGGAATACATTCCCTGTTCTTTTAGGGGCAGTTCTGGACTTAACGCTGATGATTCGATGCTTATTTTCTTAAAAGACATCCTGGGAGTCCCCTGGTGGCTCAGTGGGTTAAGGATCCAGCGTTGTCACTGCTGTGGCTCAGGTCACTGCCTTGGCGTGGGTTCGGTCCTTGGCTTGGGAACTTCTGCATACTATGGGTGCAGCCAAAAAAAAAAAAAAAAGATGTCCAGGAATTATTGATTCAAAGCTTGACAAATAGCCAGAGCCCTTCTGTAGGTCTTTTTAGAATGCACAGAGATAGCCAGTGTCTCTCTAAATGATGCAGACTGTGGGGTAAAGACCTGAACTCTGGGAGACCTTGCTTGCTGATAAAGTAGGTCTATAAAGTAACAAATTAGACACAACAGGCAAAAAGAATCAGGGGTAAAGCCTGCACTAACTGGGCTGGGAAAGTTTGGAGCCTGAGCCAATTTATTGCTAGTGTCAAAGTGTATTCTTTCCCTTTTCAAAGGTTTGATTGTTCAAACCCTCTTTGAATTTTATGAAAAAGCAAATGGCCAGTTGAACAACAAGCTAATCCACATTGTATTCCTAGCAAAAAAAAATCGAGATTACGCACCAGCCCTTTTTATTTTCTCCTTTCTTCTTTACAACACAATCCTCAAGGTAAAACCCATAACAGACAGTCTGTACTTATTGTTCATGCTATTGATATTAATATATAGTGTTATGATAGGAAGAATTATATGATTCCCATACTTTATTAAAATTATTATTGGGAAAAATCTGTAAGACTATTATTTCGTCTCCTTGCATTTTACAGATACAGGTTATTCCGTGTTTTTATCGCTAAGACAGATCCGTTTGCTTCTCCATTGTCATTCTAGATCAGACTTCCAATAAATTATCAAAGGATGATGAAGGGATGAGGAATTGGTATACACATAAAAAACTTCTAGGTTCTTTCTCTGCCTATTTATGTCCTCCTCCTTACAAGAAGAGAAATAGATAATTAATTGGTTAGAATTATACACCCATTGGGACATACAATAAGCTGGAGTAAGTTCAGTGCTTTGAAATGTAATGAATGCCCAATTGGTTTCAGTTGACTGAGGCCAGATATGACGCTGCTCTGACAGCAGCCCATATTTTATGATACCCAAGTGGAAAGTAAGGTGATATAAGAAATGGGTTTTCCTTAAGGAATAGAGATGAATTTATCTACAGTAGACATTTGTCTTTTGGATTCCACCCTAGTTTTTGTGTTTCTTGAATAACACAAAAGAAGTGTTAAATAATAACTTCCCATTTTCTTACCTCAAATCTGAGACTCTCATACTTTCTCTATGTATTCTTCTATTTTAGGCTCTTCAAATAAATGGAATCATATAATATTTGTCTTTTGTGTCAGGCTTATTTCAATTAGCATGATGTTTTCTAGGTTCATCAGGTTGTAGAATGTATTTGAGTTTCCTTTTTAAAGCTAAATAATATTTTACTATGTGTATGTGTATATACACACCACATTTTCTTTATTCAGTCTTTTGATAGATGTTCAGTTTGTTTCCAACATTTACCTGTCACGAATCATGTTGATAAGGAACATTGATGTACATTTAGCCTGCTATCCCGCTCTCAGTTCTTTTGCATATATATCCAGAAGTAGAAATAACAGTTTGTATGGCAATTCAATGTTGAATTTTTTTTAAGAAACTGCTATACTGTTTTCCATAGTGGCTGGACCCATTTTGTGTTCTCGATGGTCATGCTTGAGGTTTCTAATTCTTCCACGTGCTCTTCAGTATTTGTCATTTTCTTTTTGCTTTATTTTGCTTTGTCTTGGTAAATAAGAGCCATTCTAATAATGTGAAGTAATATCTCTTTGTGGTTTTGACTTACATTCTCTTAATAACTCTTGATGTTGGACATTTTTTATGTGCTTATTAGCCACATGTTTAATTTTGATTAAATCAAAATTATCAGTTTTTCTTTTGTTGCTTGTGCTTCTAGTGTCATAATAAACCTTAGCCAAAGTCAGTGTCATGAACATATTATCCTATAATTTCTTCTAAGAGTTTAAGTGTTTTAGCTCTTTATGTCTTTTACAATTTTGAATTTATTATTGTAGCTTGGTAGTAAGTTCTGAAATCAGGAAATTTGAGTCCTCCATGTTTGTTCTCCTTTTTCAAGATTGCTTTCGCAACTTGGGGTCCCTTGAGATCTCATATGAACGTAGAGTGGATTTTTTTCTATCTGAAAAAATATCCTTGGATTTTGAGAGGGAGTACATTAAATCACACATCTCTTTGGATAATATTGTCATCTTAATATTGTCTTTATATATATATATTTATATATTATTCTTCATATATATATATATATATATGAAGAATATGTAGTGTAGAAGTCTTTCAACTCCTGATTTAAATAATTCCTAAATAGATTATTATGTTCAATGCTATTGTAAATGAAATTTTTCTTTAAATTTTCTCTTCAGGTTTTTCACTGTTAGTGTGCTACTAATTCATTCTATTTTCTGAAATTTTGCTGAATTAGTTTATTATATCTAATCATTCTTTTGTGAGTGGGATATTTATGAAGAAATAAGCTTTGCTCTGCTTACATCATTTTCTCATGTCATCTGTGAGCAGAGATTATTTTGTATGCCTTTTATTTCTTGCCTAATTTTTCTCTCTAACATTTCCAATACCATGTTGAATAGAAGCTGGCATCCTTGTTTTCTGGTCTTATAGGGAGACGTTTCAATTTTTCAACACCGAGTTTGATGTTGGTTGTGGATTTTCCATATTTATAGCCTTTATTATGGTAGGAAAGTTTACTTTATTCTTAATTTATTAAGTATTTTTATCAAGAAGGAATGTTGATTTCTATCTAAAGAATTTTTATGCATCAATTGAGATGATCATGACTTTTTTCTTTCATTCTATTAATGTAGTGTTTTACACAGATTGGTTTCACATATTGACCCATCCTTACTTTTAAAGAATCAGTACAACTTGGTGGTATTGTAGAATCCTTTTAACATGCTGATGAATTTTGTTTGCTAGCATATAGCCGGGGACTTTTGCATCAATGTTTATAAGGAATCTCAGTTACTAGTTTTCTCTTTTTGCAGTGTGTTTGGTTTGATATTATTTTAATAATGGTATTATAAAACAAGTTAAGAAGTTTTTCTTCCTCTTCAATTTTTTTTTCTAGAATTTGAAAAAGAGTAGTATTAATTCTTTAAATGTTTGGTATATTTACCAGTAAAGTCATCTGATTCTGAGGTTTCCTTATTTGGAAGATTTTTGAACGTGGTTAAATACTATTACTAGTTGTAAGACTACTCAGATTTTTTATTTTTTTCAAGATTCAGCTTTTGTAGATTTAATTTTTTTCTAGGATTTTTTTCCCATTTTGTCTAGATGTCACAATTTGTGTACAAATACTCTCCTATAATAACATTTATTAAAATCTTTTCCATTTCTATAAAATTTGTCAGAAATTCGCTATTTTCTCTTCTTATTTTAGTAATTTCAGTCTTCTTTCTTTTTCTTTGTCTGTCTAGTCATATGTTTACTAATTCTATTGATCTTTTCAAGGAACCAGCTTCGGTACCTTGGTTTCACTAATGGTTTTGTATTGCCTCTTTTATTTATCTCGGCTTTAATCTTTATTAATTCCTTCTTGAAGATTTAAAGTTAGGTTACTGGATTGAGAAATGTCTTTTTTAATGTAGGCATGTATAGCTGTATGTCTCCCTCTTAGTTTTTCTTTCACTGTGCTCCTTTAGTTTGGTAGGTTATTTTTCCTTCTTTTCCTTTTAATTTTTAAATTTTTTCTTAAGGTACCTTTTCAAAATTTACTTGTGATGTCACCTTTGACGTGTTGGTTTCTTAAGTATATATTTAATATGCACATTTTTGTAAATTTAAAAAATTTTGCTCTTTTATTGATTTCTAGCTTCACACCATTGTGATAAGAAATTATACGTACTTTTCATAACTTTATTTTATTTTATTTTTTTGTGTTTTTGTCTTTTTTAGAGATGCGCCTGTGGCATGTGGAGGTTCCCAAGCTAGAGAGTCCAGTCAGAGCTGTAGGCACGGGCTAATGCCAGAGCCACAGCAACGCCAGATCCGAGCCATGTCTACAACCTACACTACAGCTCACAGCAATGCTGGATCCTTAACCCACTGAGCGAGGCCAGGGATCAAACCTGCATCCTCATGGATGCTAGTCTGGGTTCGCGAACTGCTGATCCATGAGGGGAACTCCGATAACTTTATTTTTTAGTGTTTTAAGTCAGGTTTGTTAGACTAAAATATTTTCTGTCCTAGAGAATATTCCAGGTGAACTTCAGAAAAATGTGTATTTTGTATTCTTGGGTAGATTTTTTTTGATTTGTCAGTTCGGTTTAATTGGTTTATGGTGTTGATCAAGTCCTATATTTCCCTACTGATTTTCTGCCTGGTTATTCTAACCTTTATTGAAAGTGTCGATGTGAAGTTTCCAATTATTAATAGTAAAACTGTCTAGTTGTTTTTCCAATTCTGTCAGTGTTTGCATTATAGAGTTGTGGGTCTCAGATATTTGTGCCTATAGATGTATAATTATTAGATTTTGATGAATAAACTTTTTAACAATATAAATTGTTCTTTATCTCTTATATTTGTTTTTAAGATAGTCTCCTTCATTTGATATTAGTATAGCCACTCCAACTATCTTTTGGTACTGTTTTCAAGGAGTATCTTTTTCTATTCTTCAGCTTCAACCTGTGTGTGTCCTTAGACGTAAAGCAAGTTATTTTCTTGTAGACAGCAGACAGCATACTGTCGGGACCTGTTTTCTTTTTTTTTCTTTTTTTTGAAGTCCTTTTTTAAAAAAATTATGGTGAGTTAAAGTGTTCTGTCAGTTTCTCCTTGTAAGGCAAAGTGACCCAGTTATGCATATACATTTTTTCTCTTATTATTTTCTATCATGTTCTACCACAAGTGATTGGATATAGTTCCCTGTGCTATACAACAAGATCTCATTGCTTATCCATTCTAAATGTAGTAGTTTGCATCTACTAACCCCCAACTCCCAGTCCATCCCACTCCCTCCTGCTCAGCAACCACAAGTCTGTTCTCTGTGTTCATGAATTTCTTTCTGTTCTATAGATAGGTTCATTTGTGCCATATTCTAGATTCCACATTAAGTGATATCATATGGTATTTGACTTTCTCTTTCTGACTTACTTCATTTGAGAGTCTCCATTTCCATCCATGTTCCTGCAAATGGTATTATTTTGTTCTTTTTTTATGGCTAAGTTGTGTATATGTATCACATCTTCTTAATCCATTCATCTGTCGATGGACATTTAGGCTGTTTCCATGTCTTGGTTGTTGTGAATAGTGCTACAGTGAACATAAGGGTGCATGCAGCTTTTTCAATGAAAGTTTTGTCATAAATATGCCCAGGAGTGGGATTGCTAGATCACAGAGTAGTTCTGTATTTACTTTTCTGATGTACCTCCATACTGGTTTTCATAGTGGTTGTATCAATTTACATTACCACCAACAGTGAAGGAGTGTACCCTATTCTCTGCACCCTCTCCAGTGTTTGTTATTTGTAGACTTATTAATGATGGCCATTCTGACTGGTATGAAGTGGTACCTCATTGTAGCTTTGATTTGCATTTCTCTAATTAGTGATGTTGAGCATGTTTTCATGTGCCTTGTGGCCATCTGTATATCTTCTTTAGAGAAATGTCTGTTCAGGTCTTCTGCCCATTTTTCAGTTTTTTTTTTTTTTTGATGTTGAGTCATGTAAGTTGTGTGTATGTTTTAGACATTAATCCCTTATCAACTGCATTGTTTGAAACTATTTTCTCCCATTTTTTAGGTCTTTTTTTTTATGGTTTCCTTTGCTTTGCAAAAGCTCGTAAGTTTGATTAGGTCCCATTGGTTTATTTTTGTTTTTATTTCTGTCACATTGTGAGACTGACCTAAAAAAAAAATACATTTTTACAGTTTATGTCAGAGAATGTTTTGCCTGTGTTCTCTTCTAGGAGTTTTATGGTGTTTTGTCTTATGTTTAAGTCTTGAAGCCATTTTGAGTTTATTTTTGTACATGGTGTGAGGATGTGTTCTAGTTTTGTTGATTTACATGCCGCTGTCCAGTTCTCAGCACAACTTTTTGAAGAGAGTGTCTTTTTCCCATTTTATATTCTTGTTTAATTTGTTGAAGATTAGTTGCCCATAGGTGACTGGGTTTATTTCTGGCTTCTCTATTCTGTTCCTTTGGTGAGTATGCCAGTTTTTGTACCAGTACCATACTGTCTTGTTTACTGAAGCTTTATAATATTGTCTGAGATCTGGGAGAGTTATGCTTCCAGCTTGAATTTTTTCCTCAGGATTGCTGTAGCAATTCTGGGTCTTTATGGTTCTGTACAAAATTTTGGATTGTTTGTTCTAGTTCTGTGAAAAATGTCATGGGTAATTTGATAATTTTTCTCTTCTCTCTCTTTTTTTTTCCCTTTATTCCACCCAGTTACATGGAGGGTTTCTTGCCCTTTTTGGAGGTTTAAGGTCTTCTGCCAGTATTAAGGAGATGTTCTGTGCCAGTCATTCTACACGTAGATGGTTTTTTAATGTGTTTTTGGGAGAACGTGAGCTCCACATCTCATTCCTCTGCTATCTTGATCTTCCTGTTTTCTTTTATCAACATCCTTCCAGCGAATGCTTTTTAATTGAGGATTGTAATTCATTTACACATAAAGTCACTACTTAATAAGGAAGTGCATGTGCCATTTTGCTATTTGTTTTCTGTATGTGTTATATATATCTTTATTGTTCTTTATCACCTACATCACTTTCTTCTTTTATGGTTAGTTGATTTTCTGTGCTGACATGTTTTGATTACCTTCTAGTTTACTTTTGTATATATTCTCTTGATTGTGTGTGTGTGCGTTTGTGTGCGTGTGTGAGAGAGATTATCATTGGGCTGACCTATGTCATTGTAAAGTTATAACAATCTGTCTTAAATGGATGTCACGTTCATTTCAGTTGCGCTGTCTCCTTTATATTGCTTCCCTTCTGCTTTATGTTACTGATGTCACAAGTTATATCTACATATTGTATGCTTATTAAAATTAGCATGCTACTATTTTTTTGCATTTTTCTTGTTTTGTTTATATTTAGTTTAGTTCCTTTCCTTTAGCTCTTTGTCTGTATTTCACTTCAGTTCCTTGAGAATATTTACAATGTTTTTTTCTTTTTTAAGTCTTTGTCTAGTAAGGACAGATTCTATCAATTTAAATATTTCCTTTGAATTAGTCATGCATTCCTATATTTGTACATCTTGTAATTTTTTTGAAAACTGGACATTTGATGATTATAATGTGATATGTCTGGAAATCAGATCCCCCCTTCACTGTTTGCTTTTTTTTTTTAATTGCTGAGGTTGTAGCAGTCTATTTACTTAAGACTTTTCCAATCTATCTTAAAAAAACTATTTTATATTAGATGTGTTCACTGAAGTCTCTGGTCATTTAGTTGATGTCCAACTAATGATTTCACAGAGATTTTCTTGAATTCCAGGAGCTGAAACAGATAGACAAACAAATTTTGAAATCATTCAACTCTCCCAGTCTTTGCAGACTGGTTCTGTGCTGAGTAAGTCCTTTACTGATTACATAAGCTTTTTCTGAGCTTATGAAGCAGCCAGAGGTGAATATTTTTCAGTGCTCTCAGGATATTTTTTAGCATATGTCTTTTTGGGCTTGCACTTGGCTTTATAATTCCCTCCCCAATACATGGCTTTTTTTGAATATTCTGATTGCCCAATAAATCTAACTTCAGCTTCTCCTTCAGACCTCCTATGGTATGTTATATATCTTTGCTTATACTTTCTTTGCCCAGTATCTGAAGATTTGCATTTCCCCTGGGACTTTTATAGGAAGTATCCTATGCTTTTCCTGCTTATGTTCCAACTTATGCAAACCAGAGACAAGTCCTTCAGTCCTTCAGGTAGCCCTCAAACAGTTTAGAACAGAAATATGCAGTATTTTGCAAACAGAATCAGTGATTTTGCCTCGTGTATGAGGAAGAATACTGGGAAGCAGATTGCCAATGCTCAAGACCAAGACTACTACTCTGCCAGGAAGTGGTGGCAGAGGTAAATAAAAATTTCACAAATATGTAAAGATTTGTAAAGATTTTTTTTTCTTCACTGAGTTTTTGCTTGGTTGCTGTAATCCTTTATTGTTTTCTAGCATTCCTACTAAATTGATTCAGCTAGCTTCTGTTTTTATGGTTGTTCTGTGAAGGTAGAAAAACTTGGAGATTCTGAGTCTCCCATTTTGCTCAAATTAGTGTAAAGCACAAAACAAAACAAATAAAATAAGGGTAAGGAGGGAAAAGAAGGGAAGAATGGGTGAGTTCCCTGGTTGCCTAGTGGTTAAGAATCCAGCATTTTCACTGCTGTGGCATGGGTTTGATCCCTGGTTTGGGAACTTGCACATGCCAGGGGTGCAACCAAAAATTAATTAACAAAAAATAAAAGAGGAATGGGAGGAAAAGAAGATTAGGAGAAGAAGTAGGAAGACTGCAAACAGTAACTAGATTATTCAAAATAAAAATGAAGCTTTTTAATTTATTTCCCACGACTTTATTCAAATTTGTGAATCCCAAATTTTTCAGAGTAATGCTATTAAGCACCAGTTATTAACAAGTAACTATAATCTAAGTGTGTATGTTACCTTAGCCCATCATGTGAAAATTATGATGATCTTTTTGCCACCTTCATTGGAATTAAGTCAGGAGAGTAACACAAATACCTTTGATCTCTTTCCAAATTTTATTACTTGGCCAATGGGGCCAATTTAGGAAATATTAACACAAAGTCATAAACTAATTCAAGTCACATTAACAAATTAATCAAGTATAAAAAATGCCTTACAAAAGAAGCTTGTGGTAATAACTGATGTTGAGAAACAATTTTCCCCTAAAAATGTGCCGATCCTTTCAGATTTCACACCATCAAGACTTTAAGGGCAGAAACTAATAATGCAAATGAACATTTTTGCCCCATGTGTACAAAATAAAGGTTTGGCAGATGTGAAATCTTATGATTTGGAGATATCGATCTCCATCTGTCCATTAATATAAATTCAAATTCTGACCTGTATGTTCTTTTACATTGCTTAAACCACAATTTCATAATCCATTCCCAAATGTCTTCTATTTCCTGAATCGCTTTTGAGTTTTGAGTTAGGTTTTATATCTATGAAATACACTGAGGTGAAAAGGGTCTATCAGAATTCCTTATTATAGAGAAATTACGGGCTAGAGTCAAGGTTAAGTTATCCACCTCTCACATTTTAGAAAGTTGTTCTTATATCAAACCTGGGAAAAGGGCCTGCAAACTGCATGTCCTCCAGCTCCTAATATTTCCTCTTAACCATCAGATTAAGGTACATAAAGAAGGCCTTTGAAAATGATGCTAAGTCAGTCTATGATGAATTGGTTAGTGTATGACTTTAGTTATCTCCTCTTGCAAAAGTCAGTAAAACTCCAGGTCTTGTCTAACTCTGTTTTTGTCTCTAAGAGGCTTCACATGATGTATTTTGATCAGTTGAATTCACCATTAAATATACCAAGTCTTGCTTAGGATCCTAGGAATTCTCAGCCAAGTTGACTTAGAAATAAATGACCAGGTGGTGAACCTCTTTCTTATCCTCTTTCCCTGATAAAAAGGATTTCTACATGGACACTTATGCTCCATGGGGAAGCAGTGTTTACAGTGTGGACCTTTAAGAAATATTGAGTATGCTTTTATTCATTACAAATCAGATATATACATACATGCACATAATAATACATGCATACATATATGAATACATATGTGTTAATATGTATATATACACACATCATTTCTATGTATATTTGGTAGGTATTTGAGTATATATGTAATCTACTCATAATGGAAAATAAATTTCTTAAAGACTATGTTGTAAATATGTGCATATATCTTTTTATATGCATACATACATATATATATGTAGCTTTGTATTTGTGTACGTATATATATTGTGTATATGTGTGTATGTATGTGTTTCTGTGTTTGCATGTATCCGTCACTTCCAAGAAACTTCTCTTTACAGTGTAGAAACCAGGGAAACATGCTCCACAAATTCAACTTGTATATTTGGCAGATTAAACTTGACATTATTGTAAAAAAAAAAAAGTAAAAATACACATACAAACACACATGTATACATATAAACATATATACATGTACACACAATATTCAAATGTATATACTTACATATATTTTATTATATACATACACAAAATTTTTGTTGTTTGACAGATTCTCACTGCAGTTTCATTGACAGTCATGAAGTTTTGTGTTTCTAAATCATACTGTTATCCAGTTGTGAGTCAGGTAAAGCAATTGCATTAGAGTATGATTAAAGAGCCACAATGCTTCATGAATGATACATGACTGAATCAGTGATAGTCAAAGGAGAAGTGGTGCCCATAAACCAGAGAAGGACCTATGGATGTGATGGAATATGGGCTATAATGAAAAGAGAAGGTGAAGCTAAGGCAAATCTTAAGGTTGAGAAAAGGGTTTTAGGTAAGGGGTTGGCATGGTATTAAGGCAGACAGAAGGTTCACAGTGTATTCAGAGAACACTGAAATGAATCATTCCTTTGGAGTGGAAGGTTGATAGATGGGAGACACACAATGATGAAAGTAGGGAGAAGCCAGCCTCTGTTCCTTAGAACTCTTTCTGTTAGAAGAATCAAGTTATTTTTCAGTTAGAGTCATGATTAGATTAATAGAATGTAGGTGTTAACATAAAGTTATCACTTGCAAAGAAAATTTCTGTAAAATATTATATTTTGGACTTATGTGAATAAGTCCATCAAAAGATAGGTGTGTGTATATGTCTTTGAAGTTTTACTGTGTCTGTAACTTTAATTATTATTGGGACAAGGCTATTCTGAAGGCCTAACTTTGAAAAGGTGTGAAAACCGCATAGAGTGATTTTCTCTAGATGAAATATTGTGGGTTTTTATTTTTTAAGTTAGGTTTCAAATTTCCAAGAGTTTACAAAAGTTTAAAAATGAACCTACAGGACAAAAATCATGCTCAAATCCTTGCTCCAGTTAAAGAGCCTCATGTATAAATGTCATAAACAAAGTATTGGCTTCACAAATGGATATCTTGTGTTCACGTCATAGGAGGTGCAGTAAGCAGAGGAGACACACGGCCTCACTTGGGGTTTTATGGATGATGAGTCAGCAGAGGCTAAGTTCCTCTTTTTTTGAGAGTAAAGGGTTTCCCACAAGACCAGTTTTCTTCATTCTTGAGGAGATGCTTGAATATTTCCATGGATTGTACTGTCTTCAGTTTCAGAGAGTGGATTATAGCCAGTGCTAATCCAGAGCAGGACAACCCAATAGCATGCATGCCCTCTCTGCTTACTCTTGAAGAAGGTAGTTTCTCAAGGAGAGTCCTTCTACTGGAGTGAAATCCACACAGTGTCCAGAGTGTGTCCCTGGATTCTGCTCAGCTCTTCATGAAGAGTTATGAAAGTGCGAAGCAAACAGGGCATTTAGGCAAGAAAAAGAAATAAAAGGAATCCAGATTGGAAAGGAAGAAGTGAAACCATCTCTTTTTGCAGATTGCATGATCTTATATATAGTAAGTCCTACAGAACCACTAAAAATCTGTGAGAACTAGTAAATGAACCATTTCAGGATACAATATCCATATTTTAAAATCAATTGTATTCCTATACACTTGCAATTAATAATTTAAAAGTGAAATGAATAAAACAAGTTAATTTGCCATAGCATTGAAAAAAATAAAGTACTCAGGAATACATTTAACAAAGAAAACTTAAATGCATACTCTGAAAGCCATGGAATTCTATTAAAAGAAATTAAAATTGTATAAATAAATGGAAAATGCCCATGTTCATGGAGTAGAAGACATTATATTGTTAAGATAACAATACTCCCCAATTGCTCTACTATTTCAAAGCAATCACTATCAGAATCTTAGGTGGTTTCTTTTTAAAATTATCAAACTGATTCTAAAATTTGTGTAGAATTGCAAAAGACATTAATAGACACAATAATCCTAAAGTGAACAAAGTTATAGATCTTAAAAATTTGCACTTCCCAATTTCAAAACATAGTGCAAAGCAATGGTAATCAAGACAGTATGGTACAGACATTAGGCTAGGCATATAGATCAATGGAATAGAATTAATAGTCCGGAAGTAAACCCATGCATCTGTGGCTACTGATTTTTAATGAAGGTGTCAGGCACTATTCAATGGGGAAAGAATAATCTTTTCAACAAATAATGCTGAAATAACTGGCTGGCCACATATGAAAAATAAAGTTTGCCTTTATCTCACACTGAATAAAAATACCCACTAGGATATTCTAATATTTTTAAAGGGAGAGGGCTCAAATCAATAAAATTAGAAAGGAAAAAGAAAAGTTACAACTGCCTTAACAGAAATACAAAGGATCATTAGATACTGCTATAAGCAACTATATTTCAATAAATGGACAATTTAGAAGAAATGGACAGATTCTTACAAAGGCCCGGCTTTCCAAAACTGAACCAGGAAGAAATAGAAAATATGAATAGACATATCATAAACACTGAGATTGAAACTGTGATTTAAAAACTTCCAAAAATCAAAATTCCAGGACCTGCTGTCTTCACAGGTAAGTTCTATCAAACATTCAGAGAAGAGTTAATACTTGTTCTTCTGAAACTCTTCCAAAAAAATAGTAGAAGGAACACTCCCAATCTCATTCTATGAGGCCACCATCACCCTGATACCAAAACCAGACAAAGATACCACAAAAAAAGAAAACTACAGGCCATTCAATAATGCTGATGACTACAGATGCAAAAATCCTCAACAAAATATCAGCAAACTGAATCGAGCTATATATTAAAAGGATCATATACCATGATAGAGTGGGATTTTTCAATATGTGCAAATCAGTCAGTGTGATTCACCACATTAACAAACTAAAAAATAAAAACCGTACGGTCGTCTCAATAGATGTAGGAACAGCTTTTGACAAAATTCAACACACATTTCTGATAAACTCTCCAGAAAGTGGGCATAGAGGGAGCCTACATCAACATAATAAAAGCCACATATTTCAGACCCACAGTTAACATTCTCAGTGGTGAAAAACTGAAAAGTATTTCCTCTAAGATCAGAAACAAGGTTGTCCACATTCATCGTGTTATTCAACATAGTTTTGGAAGTCCTAGCCCGGGCAATCAGAGGAGAAAAAGAAGTAAAAGGAATCCAGATTGGAAAAGAAGAAGTAAAACTATCACTTTGCAGATGATATGATAGAATTTTTTTTAAAGTAAATAATAGAAAATGTACTGCTTATGGATATGTCAAATGGTATAGCCACTTTGGAAAACATTCTGGTAGTTCATCAAGTGATTAAAAGGAATTACTGTAAGACTTAAGCAGTCTTATTCATAGGGATACCCCCAATAGAAATAAAAACCTCTGTTCACAGATACTTTTACATGAATGTGAATATAGCATTATAATCCATAATACTCAAAAGGTGGAAACATCCAAACGTCTATCAACTAATGAATGGATAAACAGTGTGGTATATCTGTTCAATGGAATATACTTCAATAAGAAAATGAATAAAGTACTGATACATGATATATGTCACAACATGATGACCCTCAAAGCCATATTCTTAGTGAAAAAAGCCAGTCACAAAAGACCAGATGTTATACAATTTGATTTATATTAAATGTCCAGAATAGGGGAATTGATAGAGACAGAAAGTAGGTTAGAGGTTTTAGGGCTGTGATGGGTGAGGGATCAGGGGGTGATAGCTAAAGGGTATGGGTTTCTTTTTTTGGCCACACCCACAGTATATGGAAGTTTCTAGGGCCCAGGATAAAATGAACCTGTTCCACAGCAGCAACTCAAGCCCCTGCATTGACAATGCCGGCTCCTTAACCTGCTATAC
Organism: Catagonus wagneri; assembly: GCA_004024745.2. NCBI lineage: Eukaryota > Metazoa > Chordata > Mammalia > Artiodactyla > Tayassuidae > Catagonus > Catagonus wagneri. The sequence goes on from PVHT020000521.1 coordinate 28,334,314, forward strand.
CACAAGAGAACTCCTGGGGTTCTTTTTGATATAATGAAAATTGACTGTAGTAATGGTTAAACATATGTATTATGTATATGATATACTAAATATCAGTTTCTAAACTTCATATGAATGACTTTTATGTCCAGATGTATGAAATGTAAACTTCATTTTTGTAAAATATGAGGGTCATGTGACTTTCTGTTTTGCCAACATGGCTTTCTGAATTTCCCCTTTTCTCAATAAAGCCCAATTCTTTAGTCACACCTTGTGAAATTATGAATATAATTCATCCATAAAAAGGAGGAAATACTGTCATTTGGAGCACTCTCATTTTCTTCTAGAAACTTTTTTAACGTTTGAAAATTTAATTTGCATTGCATATTTTACATCCTAAAATAGCTAATCTTTCTGAGAACCATTTAAGGGCTTTTCATTTATTATCCCATTTAATTCCCTAATAAATCAATGATAAATGTGCTGCTTTCACTTCTCTTTTATGAGACAAACTAGCCAAGTCCTAAGCACTAAGGCCTCAGACAGAGCCAGGTTTCAATCCTGGGTGTACCAGAGTCGGAGGGCTAAATATCAGCTGTTTGGTATCCCACCTCTAATGTAGAATCCCATGTCTGCGGAAGAGTTGACTCTGAATCTTCAGATAGTCTGCATTGATTTCTTTTACCAGAATCCCTACGTAACTAAGTACTAGACCTGTGCAGTTGCCAGGTTCTTAATGCTTATTATTTCTTTTTGGTATACCTGCTCAGATGTTAATGTTAGTTTGTAAGTTTTGCTTTTTTTTTTTTTTCCTCTGAATGTTTCTACAGGGATCATTTTAGGAGTTATGCAGTTTTGCTCTGTTAAAGGTAATTGAGCAAAGTGTTGTGATAACAATCTCCAGAGTCATATTAGCTTGGTTCAAACTCTGCTTTCACCCCTTCCAAACTGTTTCATCATGGGGAAAATCACTTAGCTTTCTTTGTAAATCAGTTAAATCAGGTGAGAAACATGATTCCAATTTTAGTTAGCGCCTGGACTTAGTGGGCAATTAACTTATATGGTTCCTGTGAAGCAAGGAGAATAATGGCTGGCATGTGATAAGCATTCAGTAAACAATAACTATTAGTCTTACTATTAATATCATTGTTATTGCATTCCTGAGTTCTATTCTGGAACTCTGGCAGAAGCCTTAGAAACAGGCACTGGGTTTCAAAGATTGAGCACTGGTGATGGGTTGAGTATGTTGGCAGTCCGATTATATCTAATAGAGTAACCAGTGAAAAATATGCCTTGGGGACATAACACACATCAGTCAATCTCTGTATCATTCTATTCCAAGTTACCAGGGGAGCTTAGCTGTCCTCCTCTCCTCTGGGTGTTACGTATCACTACTTGTTCCCATGACACACCGAGGACAATGCTGCTTTGTTGTAGGGTGTAATCAGCCAAGACATTTCACTTCATGTCAACCTGAGATTGAGAGAGAGCATCATTAAGGACTGCATTCCTCTCTTTTTTAAAAATAGCTTTTAATTTTCAGGTCATTATGAACTCACATGGAGTTGTAAAGAATAATTTAGAGAGACACTGTGTAGCCTTTACCCAATTTTTCTTCATTTTAACATCTTGCAAAACTGTAGTACAATATTACAAACAAGGTAAGGACACTTACTGTTAAGATTATGAACAGTTTTATCAGCACAAGGATGACTAATATTGACCTTTTGCAGCCAAACCCACTACCCTCTTTGTTCTTGACCTGGCAAATGGTATGTGTTTAACAATTCTATAGTTTTATTATTTAGGGAATTATGAATAAATGAAATCAAACAGTAGACGACCTCCAGGATTTATTTATTTTACTCAGCATCATTCATCCAATTTACTATGTGTTACTGTTCATCACCTTTTTTTTTCTCTTTGTGGAGCCCCACCTGTGACATATGGAAGTTCCCAAGCTAAGGGTACTTCAGCTGCCAGCCTACACCACAGCCACAACAATGCAGGATCCAAACTGCAACTGTGGCCTACACCACAGTTCACAGCAATGCCGAATCTTTAACTCACTGAGCAAGGCAAGGGATGGCACCCCTCATGGATCCTAGTCAGGTCCATTACTGCTAAGCCATGACCGGAATTCCTGTTCATCACTTTTTTTGCTGAGTAGTTATTACGTAATAGGCATGCACCACAGCTGGTTTAACGATTCACCCATTGACGTTTATCTGGGTTGGTTTCAGATTTTGGCTATTAAAAATGAAACTCTTAAAAACATTTATGTAGAGGTTTTTGTGTATATGAATTTTCATTTTTCTGGAAAGTATATGAAGAAGTGCAATGGGTATGTCATATGATAATTGCTTGTTTGGCAATTTAAGCAACTGCCAAATTATACTCTGGAGTGTCTTATGACTTTTCATCTTCCCCAGCAATGAGAGAGGGTTGCTTTTACTACACATCCTCACCAGTGTGTGGTCCTGTCCTTTTGGGGGAGGGTAGCCATTCTCTTAAGTGTGTAGTAGTATCTCATTACTGTTTTAAATTGAAATTCCCTAATTATATATGATGATGAGAATCTTTACACACCTGTCATCTGTGCATCTTCTTTGTTGTGATATCTATCCAGATCTTTTGTCCAATCTTTGAAAATTATTTCCTGATTATGAATTTTTTTTTTAGTTTTTTTTTTTTTGCCTTTTTGTCATTTTATGGCCGCACCTGCGGCATGTGGCGGTTCCCAGGCTAGGGGTCTAATCGGAGCTGTGGCCACTGGCCTGCGCCGCAGCCACAGCAACGCAGGATCCGAGCCGCGTCTGCAACCTACACCACGGCTCACAGCAACACCGGATCGTTAACCCACTGAACAAGGGCAGGGATCGAACCCGCAACCTCATGGTTCCTAGTCGGATTCGTTAACCACTGCGCTACGACGGGAACTCCTGATTGTGAAGTTTTAAGACTTCTTTATATATTCGGAATAGACAACCTTTATCAGAGAAGGGTTTTACAACCCCTCCTCCTTTGACTTTTCTGTTCAACTGATATAAAGGTTTATTTCACAGACCATTTCATTTTAATGAAGTCCAGTTTAATTTTTGTTTCTTTTATGGATTATGTTTTTGGCATTTTTCTAAAAATTCGTGGCCAAACTCAGGGTCATCTAAATTTTTCAGCTATGTTATCCTCTTGGTATTTTTATTTGTTTTGTGTTTTATATTTAGGTCTATGATCCCTTTTGAGTTATTTGTCTGAAAGGAGCAAAGTTTTCATCTAGATATTTTTATTTTTACGTTAATATACAATTATTCTAGTACCACCTGTTGTTAGACTCTGTGGGGTGCCACTAGATTAATATCTGTGTTATCTCCAGGAAAAGAAAAAAAATGGGTATGCCTCCTGTGTATTTCTCTGGGATTCACTCCATTAGCCAAAAAGGTCCTCAGCTTAATCTCATCTAGATTTTTTGGCTTCTGCTTAAATGCCCGAGAGAATCTAAGAGTCATATGCTTGATTTCCTCAAATAATCTTTTGTGTGAATGAATACTCTGACTCTTTGGTGTTTTGTGAGGTTATCAGCAAAGAGTTATCTAATCATATATGGCTTTTTCTCTAGAGCAGCTTTCCTAACCAGGAATCTCTTAGTATAATGTCTTTTGCGATATGATAGACTGAGAAAATCCCAAATCGTCAATTTCCTGATTTCATTTTACTTCACATTTCTTTCTGTCTCTGTCTCTTTCCTCTCGCATTTTACTATGAGCAGCGGAAAATCTGACAGAAATCTGTAAACCAGCTATAATGCCAAAAAAAAAAAATTGGACTGTTCTATAATGAAAAAAGAAAAGAAAAGAAAAGAAAAAAACCGGGCTGCAACATTTTTCTGGGAAATCTCAGCTGAATGTGCAATTACACCTTCTACAGTTCTGCTCAGCTTTCTACTACTAGATAGCAAGAATCAGCTTTTCTCCAATTTCTAACAAAATTGTTCTTCATTTTCTTTTGAGCACTCACTAGTGATGCCTTAAATGTACACATTACAAATACTCTATGCATTACAATTTCAGCATTCTCTAAGGCAATATATTCTTTTCATTTTTTTTTTTTTCCTCAAGCCCTTTCCAACATAGCCTTGAACATTCATATTTTTACTAACATTTGTTCAGGTCAGTTTAAGATTTTTCTGTCATGCTTCTCAAAAATTTTCCGTTTTCTTCTCACTGCCAAATTCTGAAGCCACACCTACATGTTTAGCATCTGTTAAAAGATCCTTGTGCTTCAGTTTGAAAAATCTGTGTTAGAGATCCACTGAGCAGTCACCACACATCATGACTTAAAACAGTACAGATGTATGATTGTACAGTTTTTTATGTCAGAGGTCTTACACTGGCCTCACTAGGCAACAATCAAGTTGTATAAGGCTGTGGTCCTTTACAAAGGCTTGAGGGGAAAATGTCTCCCTTTTTTTTTTTTCAGTTTCTGTGTTTTTTCATTGTCCCGAGGCCACTCACAGTCTTTGGCTATGGCTTCTTCTCCATCTTCATTAGCCACTTCATGCTGAGACTTTCTCATCTGCCATCTGTCTGACTCTCTTCTGCCTTCCAATTTGATTTTTAAAGACCCTTGTGATTACATGGGGCTCACCTCGATAATTCAGAAAAAAGCTCTCTAATTTAAGATCAGTCGGGTAAGTAGAGATTAGCAATCGTACTTATATCTTCAACCTTGAGTACCTCTTTACCGTGGAGACTAACCTATGTGTAGATTTCCAGGATTAGGATGTTGACCTTTTTGGGGCCGTTTACATGCTTACCACAAATACTGAAGATAACAGTGTGAAAAGTTGCTAAATAATTCTTAGCTTCCCAAAAGGTGCACAGAATCTAGGAAGTTTAAGGCGATGTGAACTCAAGAGGTACATGTGAAAGTGGCGTCAGTTTTTAAGACTTTACATGTCTGCTGAGCTGGAACTCTGCTTAACCAGTGTGGAAAATGTGCCTGTTGTTCTACCAAGCTGTAAACATTGATAACACTTATTAACCCCAAATTCAACAACTGAACAAATCCCTTCCAGAGGTTTCAGCTTCTTCTCTTTCTCTCCTTTGGCACTAAGTTTGCGTTAGCTAGATTAGTTTAATTTTAAGCAATCAACTTTAAAAAAAAGTCTCTTTAAGTTAAAAGGAGTTTAATTTGAACTACTTTCTCCCCAGGTCTTAGAAAAGAGATTTTGGTATCTATCTGGAATTTTATGTAAACCCTAAGTTTACACAAATTCAATTCCATTAAAATCAAATTGTGCAAACCAAACAAAGTGCATCTGCTGGTTGAATTTAGACTGTAGACCATACCACATCTACCTTTAAAACACTCAAAAGTTTAAGCGGCTTTTGAAAGATCCACAAGGGAGTCAGCAGTCTCGTAAGCTGGTGTGATTATTGTGATGTGTGATGAGATTTTCATTCAGATGTTTTACTATTCTTAAATTCCAGTAGCCATAAAGATGAGAAGTAAATACATAGTATTACCTGATGATTTTCTAAAATTTCAATTTTATTTTCAAATTAAGGAAGCTAGAAGAAAAGTAGATCTTTTTTCAGGTTCTTTTTATAGAGTTCCCATTCCCCATCCATGCTGTCTTTTCTCGGAGTATCTCGGGGTAGATCAGAGATAAAGTGTAAGGCAGGAGTTATATTAATTACTAAACTTACGTTCTTTCTTCCCAGTTCCCATTGCCTGAAAATGATTACATTTTGTTATAGACACTATTGCAAACAAGTTTTAACTCATTGACAAAATTTTTTTTACATATAAATAACTTGCCAATCTAATAAGGGAATAGAAACCCCATGTTACGGTAACAGATGAGAAATCTTGAACTAATCAATGAAAATATGATATTTTCTGAAACACACAGATAATGATAGACAATGGAATGGTATTGTATTGAATTTTCTCATGTTCTGTAGATTATTAGACTAAGGCTCACTAAAAAGATAGAGTCTCATTACAGTTATCAAAATTGTATGCTTTGATTTCCTTTGATATTTTCCTGGTAAAATTAGGAACTGTTATTACAAAAACATACTCACAGAAATATACTTTGGACAGATAATGCTCTGTTTAGTGTGGCTTTCCACACATTATCTTTTTCTTTTCACCACTCCAAAGTAATTTCTCATTACTGAACTCAGATTGTTACTTCAGCCGAGTTAATTCACATCAACTCTTAGGCAGTCTCTAAATTAAATTTCTTGTAAAACGTTTTACTGTTACACTTTGTTCCAGAAATTGTCTCCATCATAACCCCTAAATGGTTCTCCCATGGAGAACACTACTAATTATGTGGGGAAGGGTGGCTCATGACAGTTGATCAAGTAGAGTGCTAACCCCAACTCCACCACTTCCCAGCCTGTGACTCTGTAGCAGGGCTTGCATGTAAAATGGAAGTGACAATTATACCTCCCAGGATTATTGAAAGATTGAATAGATTATTACATGAGGGGCATCTTTAAAGTGCCCGCCTGGTACCTGGCATAGAGCAGTTCTTCAGAAAACGTTAATTGCTCCCTCTTTTCTCTCTCCCTCTAACACCAAACTCCAGATTTAGCTCTTTCCAGATGTAATGCCTGGCTAATATTTCTCTTTGATCATTGCCTTGTTCAATATTGTCTTATTGGATTATATACACATTCTAGTTATGGTTTTGTGTGTCCTTTGGTATATCCTCTGAGTGGGTTTTGGGCTTTATATCTCTTAATATCTGAACTTTAGGCTGGAAAGTGATGCATTTGATGGCTGCGAATTATGACGAGAACTTGCAAAATCAGGAAGCTAACATATTTGACCTCATTTATACTATTAAGAGTAATGTTCAATATCTCTTGAGTTAAAAAAAAAAGGTATGTATATCTCTTCTCACTTGGGAGAAGACAAATTAGTGGTATACATTGCTATTTACCTTCCACACCCATGCATAACAAGGAACATGTATAAACTCTGAGCAAACAATTTCCTTGGTCTAAACGGTCATAACGCTCTTCAGTTGATTGTGATTGTTTATCTTTTCTGAGATTTCTGCACATTTTCTTCTGCTTACTTTTGTAGTTTTCCCAAGTAACAATGATTTACATTGAAGGGAACACACAGACTGGTCAGGAAATCTCCTTTTCATCACACCTTTTATTTTCCTTTGAAATAGGTGTTATTTTCTCCAGTTTCTCAGAAAAAAAACTGAGACTTCAAATAATGAAATAACATAGACAAAGGTCAGAGGCTAGAACGTAAGAGAGACAGGCTTTCCATTCAAATATATTTAGATCTAAAGCCATACCCTTCTCATTATCAAACTCAAGTTCTCCCCCTTGGGTTCACCTTTTTTCTTGATTCCAGGGCCCCTGTTTGTGTCTCCCTGTTTAAAATAAGCTTTGCCTAGATAGTTATTATGTGCCAGATACCTGCCACTTACATAAATTTCTAGATTATTCCCCTGTAGTCTTGTTTTATGCTTTTGCTGCCCATGTTTCGGTTCATGAAGCAAAAGCTCATGGGAACAACCACAAAACGTGATTCTAATAGAGCAGTGGCAGTGGGTGGTTGTAACAGCTCAGATATATAGCCCCACTGCTAGGGAATTGCTGTTTGACTGCCAGTCACACGTTGCAACAGATTTCAGTTAAATCAAGCTCTGACATGATTGGAACAAATACCAAATGAAACATCTGCCAAACAGAAATTGTGTCAAACTCCTAAACAAGGAAGAATGTCTCAAATGGTGTAGCATCTGAACAAGACTAAAACTAGTTTTAGAAAATTTTGCAAAATGGTCAATGGATTTTTTTGGTGCCGTGGGATATTTTTTCTGTTCTTTTAAATTCTCATCTATGAATTGTTTTCCAAAATGTAGAAGCAGGAAATAAGTTGAAGTATCACAATTCGGGGTAAGATTCAATTCAATTTAATTTGATGGGTATGGAGTGTCATTCAAGAAATGGAACCCACCTGCTAGGCATCTGGAATGCATTCTGTGTCAGTTGTATCTTGACGGTATTATACTGCTAGATGGAAAGGGAGGCTCATACATGTCCAAATGCCAGATGAGTTACTGAGCTTTCCCATTTTACCTTAATGTTTGTGATGATACAGACTGATCCCACAATAGCAAAAGTCAAATGGGCCTCATTTGGCCTTACTGAACATCTTTATTTATGAATAGAGTGTATTTTCACTGGGTTGTACAATAGGAGAGCTGTATCACAGGCTAAGAAGTTCATAAGGATTGGCTGTGTTGCTTATTGCCCTTAGCCCAGCCTTTCTCTTGGTTGCATGATACTTTTCAAAAGTCTAGATGTAAGATGCAGACACGGCAATGTCTAGAGGGGAAAGGGGGTCTGTGCTCTCCTTTGGTCACTATTTTTATGTCATCCTGGATCACTTGGCCATCTGTAACCAGGCACTAATAAGAGGAATGGGTTTACTCAGTTTGTATTAGATTAACCATTCAAGGTTAGTCTATGACATGAGGGATAAACCACCATGACCCATCACTGTCACATGGGAACTGAACCTCATCTGCGTCCTTCGAATCACCACTGTGAGATGTAAGAAGTAATAGAGGACAAAAAGCTGAAATCAGCAGTCACCGTTGATTGCAACAACAAAAACAATGATAACGAATGCTCTGAGCAAAGCATTTCTTCAGATTGATTGCTTTCTTCAGATTGATTGATTGAAGCAGGTTTGCTAAGCAGTTAGTTAGGAAGAAGGTTAGAAATCACTATAGGCTTTTGTTTTATAAAATATGTTTGGTTTGTATGTTATCACCTATGACTTTGAACAGGGTGATTAATCATCTGTGCCTCAGTTTTCCTCATCTGAGAATGAGAGCCTTGCTAGTAATTGTTCTAAGTATGTGCTAGTGATTTACAAGATGATATGATAGTAAAATGAGCCATTATTCTGAATTTGGTGAGCTTTATTTTTTATTTTTCTTTATTATAGTTGATTTACAATGTTGTGCTGTGCACAACAGGGAGTGTTTTGCCTGTGTTCTCTTCTAGGAGTTTGCTGATGTCTTATGTTTAAATCTGTAAGCCATTTTGAGTTTATTTTTGTGTGTAGTGTGCCTGTGTGTTCTAGTTTAATTGATTTATATGAAGTCGTTCTGTTTTTTTCCAGTACCACTTGCTAAAAAGACTATCTTTTTCCTAATTTATATTCTTGCCTCCTTTGTCAAACTTTGACTATAGGTGTCTGGGTTTATGTCTAGATTCTATAATCTATTCCATTGATCCATATGTCTGTTTTTGTACTAATACCACACTGTTTTGATTACTTAGCTTTGCAATATTGTCTGAATTCAGTGACTTTTTATCAAGTTCTTCCTATATAAAAGAATATAAATGCATAATTTATACTTTGGCACAATATTATTATTTTAATTGTATCAGCTTTTATGAATGCCATATCAGTTCAATTTTAAGCACCCAACTATAAAGTGAATATATGGACACATAGATTGTTTTTGCTATTCTTCTGTTTATGTCTGAATTCTTCCCAATATAATCTCCATATCCCCAAACATACAAAAAAGAAAAAGCAAGAACATGAGAAAAAAATTAAGACCATCAAACAAGACCCTATATTAAAATAAACTTCAAGTTTTCTTCTCTCTTGACTTCTTTTTTTCACTTGTAATTTCCCTCTGAACAGAGTTCAACTTCCCCAACTGAAAATTTTCAGAATCAGAAGCCAATGTTTATGATTCTTTTTTATAGACTTAGGAGGTTACACAGAGCATATTAAGTTCTGAACTTTTTGGACAAATCACCACTGCTGTGTTTGTGAAGGTTTTCTTTTTATGAGGAGAATTTAACAGCTCATAAATTTCTCCTGCAGTTACATTCATGCACTTTGTTGAGCAAGGCTAATGCTTGGAGACTACTCAAGCTGAATGACTATTTACCCACAGCTTTAGAGAACACACTTTACTTTCCCAACTTAACCTTATCTGAATGGCTTCAGGGTGTGAACATAATATGCCTATTGCTCTGTGTACTGCTAAGTCATAATAGGAAAATTGCAAAGGAAGAGGGGAAAACTGGCTGTAAAGAATTAGATCTTTGCATTCTTTGAGTAAGTGCTAACCACTCTTTAGGACATGGCTGGGCCAGCATCACCTGATCAGAGACTTCAGTTCTGATGAGCCTTCCACCCCCGAGTATTGACAGTATTCCCACTTTCATGTGAAAACAGTGGAATCAACTCAGTGCAGAGCTCCACTGCCTATAAACTTTACATCACCAACGGAAGTTCAAAATTTATTTCATGAAATATCTCAAAATGTGTTCTCTCTTCCTCTACTCATTGTCATTGAAATACCATCTCCCAGCATTCTCTCTAGACCCAGTGTCCTTGCTCCCAAACCTATGTTGCATGAGGACAGACTGGTCTTCAGTCATGTATCACCATCTTCTTTGTGATCATTTGCATGGATCATCCTCTCTTTGCTAATCGTGAGGTAGGGGCTTCTCCATGAGCTTTCACTGCCCCAGTCCTGAGTGATAGACATTATTACCCCATTTCTCAGATTACTAAATAAAGGCTCAGAGAAAGATAGCAGCAATTTCCCCAAGATCGTACAGTTGAAGGCTGGCAGAACCAAAATTAAAACCCAGGTCAGGGTGATCCCCAGAGTCACATGTCACTGAGAACGGTGCATGGAAATTGAAAAGGCAAATGTAGGTCATTTAGAGAAGTTCCTGGGGGTTGAATATAACCATATCTGCCTAGCATTCAAAACTGGTTCAGGTGTCTCTTCTTAACAATCCCCTTAGGGGATAATTTTTGTTATATCAGTCACAAAGGATATATTGAAGAGCTATAAGTGGATGCCTGAAATTGGTCAGTATACTTTCTGTATATACATTGATATCTTTGCTGTATGATCTTTCAGTATGTTAGTCCATCTGGCACATGGCATGAGCACAGTAGATGTGAGCTAATGAAAAATGATCCCATTGTGGCTCAGCAGGTTAAAAACCCTGTGTTGTCTCGGTAAGAATGAGAATTGGGGGTTCATCCCTGGCCTTGCTCAGTGGTTTAAGGATGCAGCATTGCCGCAAGTATAGTTCACAGATGCCTCTCGGATTTGGTCTTGCTATGTTTGTGTTGTAGGCCGGGAGCTGCAGCTCTGATTTGACCTGTGGCCCAGGAACTTTCATATGCTACAGGTTTGGCCCTAAAAAGAAAAAAAAAAGATTATTGGTAAATTTCTTAACCAGGGTTATGTAAGCTACTTTATTATGATATATTAGGTTGTAGTTAAATTCTGGTGCTTCCTTTAACCTTCCATATTGATTGGTATGCATATATGTTCATGTGATATCATAAAATTGCTGAGAATTTTGCATAATTGGTGTGAAGTTGTTCAAAGTTTTGTTTTGTGCACAATTCAGAAAATTTTCTCTTGGTGAATCACTTCCAAATTGCAAATACACAAACATAAGAAAAGAAGTATATTTTGGAATGATGAGGTTCTCAGCTATTATTTTCCAAGATGAAGTTATTTAGAACACAAGCAGGAAAAGATGTTCCATGAAGAATGTTTGTTATGTTGTAAGATGTTTGAGAAATCCTACATAAAATATTCTTATCTTGTATATTCACAATGAGTATATACTATGAGCCCTGAGAAATCTAACCAAAAAAGTTGTTTATTTTAGCCATAGTTTCTAAAATATATTTAACTGCAGAATATTTTTGTAGTTCCAAGGAATATTATTTCATTTTTTTCTTGTATGTCTTTAACATTCCATAATGCACATTTTAGGAAGTGTTTTTCTTATGCATTTCTTTAAACATGAATGCCAACTCCAAATGTGTGCCTTCTGTGAATATTGAAGCAGTAAAACAGAATGTATTTAAGCCATTCAAAATAAAAAAGAAAACTTTATCTTGAAAACTCTTCTCCACTTTTCAAATGCAATTTCACTTATAATCTCCTTGTAGCTTTATCAATTATATTTTAGCTGCGATATCTCTGGTTGAATTTTCATCCTAGCATCACAAGAATCTTGGCGTTTTACTGCTGATTTCTATGAAATTTGATTTTTTTTTCTGTTCAATGCCACCTTTTCAAGTAAAAGCGTGAAATGTCATTCAGAGTCCCTTGTTGTGTGTCTACTTCAACATACCATACCTTAATTATCCAATCTCATTTTTCATTGGCCTCCAATAAATTTATTCCAGATTATATTGGTGTGAAGTAAACAAATAGCATCACTTCCAAAGAACTAATTCTTGAATAAATATATAGTAGTCTTTCAATGGATGATTCAAGGCATCCATGTTTCTACTCAATAAAGATATATCTCCACCTTAGACCCAATTTTCAAAGTAACACAGTTCCCTAAGGGTCTAAAATATTCTTTCTCCATTCAGGTGGGTGGAGAACACAGAATATAGAGTGGGACAGACAGAGCCATGCTACATGGAAGCAGAAAGGGAATGATCTAAAACTTACACGTAAAATTACCCCACCCAGTAATTCTTTGGACCAAAGCTCTGTAGCATGTTTGACGATAAGTAAAGTCTGGGATTAAAGGGTCCATCTTTCATCTTCTTTAACAGAAGACATAGTATTAGTCAAACTAAAGAGGAACAGTGGAAACTAAAACATAAATCTTCATGGTATAACATTAGAAATTTTTCCTGGTTAAGGGTTTTTCCTACTTCATTCATACAAGATACATATAAATTCAGTATATGTCAATGTTAGCTAGTATATAAAAGGTATGTGATTTATAGTTACAGTGTGATTCGGTCTTTTTTCTTTTTTTTTCTTGGCCATGGTGTGATGTGGGATCTCATTTCCTAGACCACGGATTGTTGAACACAGGCCAAAGCAATGGAAACACCAAGTCCTAACTACTAGATAACCAGGAAACTACCTCCATCATTCTTAATATATGGTTTTATCATGTATGTTAGGGTTCTTCAGAGAAATAGAACAAATAAGGGGTGTGTGCACATGGGCGTGTGTGTGTGTGTGTGTAGGCTGAAAAGTCCCAAATTACTCAATTGGTGAGCTGAACCTCAGAGAGCTATTGGTATAGTTCCAGTCTGAGTTCAAGATTCTAAGAACTGGGTGAACCAGTGGTGTAAGTTCTAGTGTAAAAGCCAGCAGGTTTGCAACCCAAGAAGTGTCAGAATCCAACAGCCAGAAAAGACCAAAGTCTAGCTCACCTGCTCAGGCACATGGCACCCGTTCTTCCTCAGCCTTTTTGTTCTATTCAGGTCCTCCTTAGCGAGGATAGTCTGCATTTCCGGGTCTGCTGATTTAACTGTTAATCCCATCTGAACATACCCTCACAGACAGACCTAGAATGATGTTTGACTAGCCCAGCCCAGTTGACACAAAATTAACCATCACTACCCCTGCCCAGCACCTCAGTTGTTGTGGTTGCTACTGGGCGACCCCTCTATCCGCTGGCTCTTCAGCTAATGGAGGAAGAGGTTTTAAATAAGCTGCCACCCCCAGAGCCCAGCAGGAGGCCTGTTAGTTAATCTTCATGACTGTGGCATCTGATTAAACATCTATTTGAGACTGACTGTAATCCCTTCCAAAGGCTTCAAAGGGTGTGGCCATCCTCACATGCTCTCTGCTACACTCCAGAGCACCAGCATCTGCTGCTGGGGTACTCTGCACATCACGTTGCCTTTTAAAGTTGAGAGTGAAATAATTTCCCCAAATTATATTGTGGGCAGAGGACCGAGTTCACATCACAATAGGGAAGGAGGAATTCTGTTGGCCAGTGTGGGTGATAGTGTAGCAGGAAGGGAGACCCTTCCAGGGCCTGAGCCGAGCATGGGCTCTTGTCTTACACTTGGAAATGGAAATAAATTGTCAGAGGAGACACATGTGCTGACAAAGCAAGAGACTGTATTGGGAAGGGGAGCCCAGGTGGAGAGCAGCAGGGTGAGGAGACCCAGGCAAACAGCTCTACCACGTGGCTCTCAGCCTCAGGTTTAATGGGAATGGGGTTAGTTTCCAAGTTGTCTCTGGCCAATCATCTTGGTCTAGATCAAGGTCCTTCTTGGTGGTGCGTGCATCTCTCAGCCAGGATGGATTCCAGCACCAAGGAACCTGGGAGGCTGGTCATCTCCCACTCCCACTGGCCCCTCCCACATCCTCCAGGTTAGTTTTCAGGGCAGCACCCTCCCTGTTCCTCATCAGGGCCTCCTGCTGTGAGAAAACTCATGCAAGAGGCTGTTACTGTGCCTTCCAAGGTGGACAGTTTATATGGATGGTTCCCTAACAAGACTAGTTAGGCAACATCTTTGGAAAATGCCACTAGTGTCATTCTGTGATCTCAGAGATACGGAAATGGTGAATACACCAATAGATAGAGGTAAGGCAGGGGTTGCACCTTCCTCCATTTAATATACCTGCCTCTTAAAACAGAGCTTCCTTACAGGACTTTCTTAGCATGAGCTTCTAAAGTAAACACATGTATCAACTGTTAAGTGAATGAATAAATGATTGTAAAGTTAAGTGAATAAACAGGTGAAATAAAAGTCATGACCGTTGGTCCCATATTTTTTCCTCATCAGAATATTCTAACTTCCTGTGTTTTGTGTTGAGGTTATGGATTGGACCCAGTGGCTTAATTTACCCTACAGGATGATGAATATTTATTTTTCTAAATATTTCCTTTGTAAGTTCAGTGTGATTAAATATGTACTTGTTCTTGATGCCATATTACTAATTTTCATGTCAAGGAATTTATTAGGGTCAAGTTAGTACAAGTAAATTATTCACAAGCTGATGTAGATTTCAAGTTGAAATGTTAATTATTATTCATATTAAAATTATGAATAATGTTCACAGGTAGCCTTATTCCTTCAGAGGGTTATTCTTAGTTTCCTTTTTTTGAGTCTTGGTTTGATAAAATGGTAATGAGAGTCATTTGACAGGCAAAATGAATGTTTGCCATGGTATAATATTCAAAGCAATTACCAAAAATTAGTCACTGATCCATTTTCTCCTCAAAGGTCCATGAAGACTTTCCTAGTTGCCTGATTTATATCAATCTTTGCTTTCCCTCAAAGTTTGGTTTTTTTTAAATGTCTGTATTACTAATTCCATAGTTCATATTTCTGTTGGTGGTTATATTATTGTTCTGTTTTCATCTTGCTAAAGGAGAGTCATCTTTCATAAATCCATTTACATGCATTCAGCAAAGAATGGCTTATATAACATTAATTATATCATCTAATAGCATTTACAAGGCACCAGGCTCTCAACTAGATTCCATGGATACTGTGGTGAAAATGGGATTCCAACACTGAAATCATTAGCGTACAGTCTAGTACATTATAATTTGTCAACTAATTTGTATATAATGGTAAATTGAGATTCTTAGTTGTTGGAAAACCTTCACTCTGTTAAAACTAAATATGTGTCTGTGTCCTTTGGGGAAAAAAAGTGCCCCCCATGGGGAAACAGGAAATCACTTTTCTTTCTAGAAGCTTTTCCTCAAAAGAAGCTCTTACCTCATTACAGGGTACTGACAGTATGATTAGCATGCTGCTAATCTGAGTTTTGTCTAAGGAAGGGAGTGTTAGTATTTGGGAGTGTTTGTGGGCAGGGCCATGTGGAAGGAGGCTCAGATACTCCTGTTCTCTCAGCATTGTGGGGGCCAAGGGTCCCATAACCCCGGGGAGGAAGGATGACTTATAGCCTTGATACTGTTGCCCAAACTTGGCCTCTGCCCACTGGTGCCAAATAGAGATGTGGAGACATTTGGGGTTTGGGTGAAGGAGAAAAAGATAGCTTTTATTGCTTTGCCAGGCAAAGGAGGCCACAGCAAACTAATGCCTTAAAGACTGTGTCCTCTTTGGGAGAGGAATTGGGGGGAGTTTTATAGTAAAGGGAGAAAAACAGGTTTTCAGGTAGGAATCATGATTGGAGCAGACATGCAGTTTTCTTTCTTTGGGTGAATCTTAGTCATCAAAGCTGGAGTCAGGAGATCTTAGCATGATCATGGTGGTGGTCTTCTGCGTTATTATTTTCATAAGTACTTTCACAGTACTTATGAAAAGGGCGTATTGATCAGAGATTAGAGCAAACTAGGAAAGTTCCTGAAAAACATCATGAGCTAATAATTATTAACCCATAGGCAATTGTGTTCAGGGTATCTAATATTTAGCTTACGGTTGATTGAGTTTAGGGTGCAGTTATGCCAGGGAGAAGCACAATGAAGGACTCCAGGCTGTTCAGTTTTAAACTTTTCATTTCTAAAAGAAGCATAAGGCATATAACTTTCCTCTTAGGTGTATAAGATGCCTGTGTTATTATGTGTATCCCAAGGCTGGACTACTATTGTTTCTTGAGTGTTCCTCCCTGCCTCTGCATCCCCTCCCTCCATCAACAACTGTCTGAACCTGTCCCTAGGATCTCAGGGAAGGTCATGGAGGCTCAGTGAGGATGGGGGACACAGAAAGGCTTTTGTGGCCGGGAGACCCACAGGGCCCTGCTTGGTTTCGATATCACAGGCTCTGTGGGGGTGAAACTGTGGGTAGCAAATTTAGCATTTAGCTGCGGCAGAGTCAGTAATGTCTAAGAGGAAGAGTCTTGGTTTCTGTCACTGGTCATCTTTCATGCAAGTCCCCAAGGTAAGAATTTGGCAGTGCTGGGGTCTAGAAAATTAGTTGGACAGTCTGACTCTGGGGTCAGAGCAGCTGTAATGGCACAAACCAGTGAGTACACTGGAGACATAAGTTGTTTCCAAACAGCAGCATAAAGTAATTTCTGTGTTGCTCAGATGTACGCTTTCCAGTTTTCTTGGGGTGTTCCAGCTTGTTTTCTCATCTCGGCAGTAGCACCCACCTATCTTAAACATGTAGGAGTGTCTTTTGAAAATTCCAGGCAGAAGATCTTAAATCACAAGGGATTCTATAAATCTCACAGATAAAGAGAAAAAAAGAAATGGTGATCTCATATAGAAAGATCCGAGAAATATGTTCTTAAATCAGTATATCAAATTTAATGATTGTATGTTGTACACCTGTACTTATATAGGATTGTATGTTGTACACCTGTACTTATATAGATAGCAAGATTTACTTAATATTCCATTTTTTATAAATAAAAATACTTCAGTGTCACAGTCAACAAATTTGTTCAGCAACCAGTCTCTATATGTATATAATGCATTTGGAAAATAGAAGACTGATCTCTCTGTGCAGGGTGGTAAGCTTGTTGCTAAATGTAAGATGTTTTCTGTACAACACAGTGCTGGTCCTCTTATCCTAATTAAATTTCACCATGTTACCTTTTAAAGCTTATCAGAAGCCATTTAGAGAGCCATATCTCATAACGTGTTGAGACTGATGAATGAAGCATCTCTTGTTTCATAAATTCTGACAAATGTAAATAACCATAAATAATCATCAATGAATGCTGAGTGTTTTTGTTTGTTTGTTTTGGTTGCTCCTGAGGCATGTAGAAGTTCTTGGGTTAGGGACTGAACCCATACCACTGTAGCAGCCCAAACTACTGCAGTGACAACACTGGATCCTTAACCTACTGATCCACAAGGGAACTCCTTTGTTGAATAATTTGAAAGCTGCTAAGAAGTAACCCCTATTTCAATAGTTCTTTGTTCTAGTGTCTGAAGTTATTTTTTAAAATGTATTCCCCTTTGCCGCTGTTTTTTCAGGTGCTGAGAATTAACCATACCAGCTGTAACCCATCACCCGTTTTGAGAGGTTAATATTGAATGCAATAGACACTCAAGAGCAGAGGATACAAAGGGCAGAGTATAGGCTACATGAAAGAGTGGACAGCAAAGGAAATCTTCACACAGGTTTAAATTGGTCTTGGGACTGGCTCCGGCGCAAATCTCTGTAGGTGTAGGATGGAATGGCAGAATATGGAACAGTGGAGTATTCTTGTCCCTTTGAATAACCTTGGCAGGATTTTTTTTTTTTTTTTTGTCTTTTTAGGGCTGCACCCGTGGCATATGGAGGTTCCCAGGCCAGGGGTCGAATCAGAGCTACAGATGCTGGCCTATGACACAGCCACAGCAACACCAGATCCATCCATGCCGCGTCTGTGACCTACACCCAGCTCACGGCAATGCCGGATCCTCAACCCACTGAGCAAGACCAGAGATCGAACCCGCAACCTCTTGGTTCCTAGTTGGATTTGTTTCTGCTGGGCCATGACGGGAACTCTGACCTTGGCAGATTTTAAATTGGCAGTCCTGAGAATCCAGCTCAATGATTTGACATGTGATGATGACATTGTCTTTAACTCCTAGGAGGTGCTGGTTTTTGAATTTTCTCTCTATGTTGATCTCTCTGTCATTTAATTAAAGAAAAATCTTCATTTGCAAAGCAAGAAATGAATAAGTCCAGCTTTGGGACTTCTACTTTGCCTATTTAATGAAGTCTTATCTGAATTTGAATTTTAAATATTTTCTTTCTTCATCAGACTGATTTTCAAATATATGATTCTTCATTATCTTTGAAGATAACTGAAAATGTAATGACCCAGGATTATGTGAAACTATATTTGGGGGTTAATGATGACTTTCAGAAAGAGTTTAATTCAAAAACTCAAAGGAAAGCTAATTTTTAAATGCTTTATATATTTCTTTTGTCCTTCCTAGGTTATTTAAAATTAAAAAGATTATTTTTGTTTTTTCTCTGCTCCCACTGGCCGAAAGAAAAGATTACAGTATTATTAATGAACCCTAGTTAGTTTATAAACAAATGAAGTACTGCCTCCTCAAATTACAATATTAAACTTCCATACTCTGCACCATGTCCATGATTATTTAACGTAAAGTGGTAGAAATAACAGTATTTTGGGATTGAAGACAGCATTTTAAATTCTGGCTCCACTACACTTTTGTCCTTAGGCAACACAGTTAATTCAGCGAATCACTACATTTAGCAGATTTTCAGTCTCCTCGTATATAAATAAAAATGCATATCTACTTCTTAAGGTTTCTATGTGGATTAAATGATGTTACACATAAGTGGTTTGGTGGGTAGAAAACATGAATTGACAATGAACATTAACAGTTGTACAAATTTATTAGCAATCAGGGAAACAAAAAAGTTAAATCAGATTTTTAAAAGAATATCAGCAGTAAAAAATGAACTATAGCTATATACATATAAGAGGAATTTCAGGCTGGGTCAAAATGAGAAAAATCAGAAAGCAGTTTGAACAGAGAAAATTTAATATGCACAGTTACTTATAACAAGGGGTCGAAGTAACAAGGCATTGCCCGATAGTAGAAAGAACCCTAATAAAGAACAGTGTTACCCCTAGGGCTGAGTTTGGAAACATTTGCCTGACCTGAGATCCAGTTCTTATTGGGGAGAGGATAGCAGAATAGTTAGTGGGCTTCATGCTACAGAACTTTACTGAAATCTGCCTTTTGGGACTTGCTGGAAAGTTGCCCTCCAGATTGTCAGGGAGGAGTGTTCTCAATGAAATTACTCACTAGAGGTAATCTACCAGGAAACCACCAGGAACAGTGGTTAACCTCCAGGAACTGTAGGATATAGGGCCGGAGAGGCTATGGCTGCTGCAGAAGCCAGGCTGTGGGTCATCTGTGTGTACTGCTGAATGCTGTCCAGAGAGATGCGCTGGGGCCTGGAATCAAAATCCGTTCTTCCTGCAGTGTCATTCTAGGATCACATACTGACAACACTTAACACTGTGCCAGCTGGCTAAGAACAAAAAGAATAAAGGGTCCAGGTTCATCTATATAGAGCAGACAAAAAGGGTGATTGTGGAACTAAGAGGAAATAACTGAATAATTACCAGGCTTGCGAACATCTTTGAACAGAAAATATGCAATCTGTGGTGCATAACTATGGTTATTTTCATCTATGTAAATACATTCACATAAATTTAAATGCAAGATCCATACCTATGTGGTTAAAAAAAGTGAAGGAAAGATGACCCAAAATTCAGGTTTCCAAAAGGAGATGGATATATTTGAGGTCAAGTTTAAAGGGCTTCCAAGTAGTTGGTGGTGATGAGAGGTGATGAGACATGAACTGACATTCTTTGTAAAACCCCAAGGGTTCAAAACATATGTTGTCATCAATAAGGAAGAGTTTAAAATGGAGGCACAGATCACAGAATACAGTCTTGGGTGAAAGTAATTTGAAAGGTTATAACAGTTTTTGATCCCCTTTACTGTCCCCTTGAAAGAACACCTAGAGATAAGCACCTAACTCCAAGGCACACCATGAAATAGATATTTTCCAGAAATAGTGACCTAGATGTGCTTTGGCTTCAAGGACATAACTTACAGATTCAGAATGACAGGAAGGAGCTGTGAGATGAACCAGGAGAGTGAGCTGGAGTTTGCATATAGACTGTACCAGCACAGTGTCCATGGTCTGGCTTCCACATTGTCGCAGCCTGGTGTACTCCATCCTTCTCGGATAATAGTTTCACATAATCCTTCTCTAGAAAAGTTAACATTTAGGAGAAAAGATGTATGTTGACAGTGCCGGATAAAAGGATAGCAACCAGACCAATTACATGAAACTGAGACCTGCCTGTCAATAAACCCCAATCCAAGTAAACTGAGTTTTCGACAAACATCTGTTTTTAATATCAACAGCCAATAAAATATGAGCAGGAGCTGCTGAGAGAAAGATAAACAAAGATACACAAAAATGGAAAGCCATGGAATTGAGATGATTTTTGAAAAATCATTGTATCAGGCTCACAGATGTTATTATGATATTGCTCCTTAAAACAAGAAAATATGTAACAGTCACCAAAAAAAAAAAGGATCTTAAGAAAAAGAAAAAAAATCCAAGTATATTAATGAATTCTAGGGAATTGAAAACATGATACCATCATAAAATATTTAAAGACAGAAATGGACTCTAGGCTAAACAAAATATCTAAGAAGGCACAATAAAATGATAGCAAAAGGGAAAACATGAAGAAAGTAAGTAAAACTCTTCAAAAATTAATCTGAAAAGTTACATTGTTCAACTATAAAAATCTTCTAGAATGAGGGATTAGAGTGAATAGATAATTATTAGCCAATTGTATTTTCCAGAGGTGATCACACTATCTCCATTCTCACAATATGACCTTGACACTTCTCCATACGGAACTGAGACCCATATCTTTACATATGGTAAGGATAATTATTTCCTTATAAATAATAGAAGGTGGCAGAAGTGACACCTGGTGATTTCTCAGATTAGGTCAGAAGAAGCAATGCAGCCTCCTCTTTGTTCACAGAGATGCATTGTCTTGAGCCCCATTGTAGAAGACAAGAAATATGACTCTTGTGAAGCTGCTGCACTGAGGAGTTTTAGTCCTAGGGAAACAAGGAAGATGCCACATGGAGGTGCTCCCTTTGGCAATCCTAGAGCATAAATCTTCCCAACCCAGGTGAGGTTGTAACTAACCAACAGGTTCTTCCCTTGCTGCTCGGCCTCAGGTTGTTGTAATTGGTATGGACTCTGATCCTTGACAACAGAAACTTCAAATTTTCATTTTCCCAGCTTCTTCCTTATTTTTCCATAGATGACTATATTATTTCATTGATACCATATTATTTGCAGTGGCTCTAATCGAACCCAGACAGGTAAAATACTCCTTTTACAGATTAAGAGAATTCATTGGTTTCAAGGATATTCTTGGTTGTTAAAATTGCCATCACAGGGAGTTCCCCTTATGACTCAGCAGGTTAAGAACCCAGCTAGTATCCATGAGGATGCTGGTTTGATCCCTGGCCTCATTCAGGGGGTTAAGAATCGACCATTAATCATACTGATTAACTTTAGAAAGTTAAACCCTTCTTGTATTGTTGGAATAAACCTCAATTATCATGATATAGTATGCTTTTTATGTGTTGCTGTATTTGGTTTGATAAGATTTTTGCATCTGTATTTAGAAAATTAATTTACATTATTTTCCTTTCTTATAATTTTTATTAGACCTTTTGTATCTGTGAAAGTAACTACAAAATAAGATGGTAATCATTCTCTTTTTTTTTCATTCTCCAGAAAAAACATGTATTCTGGATGTTAATTTGGTTCTAATGCTTGAAAAATTTACTAATGGAAGCATATGTATTCAAATTTTTAACTACAGATTTTAATAAAAATTTTGAGATTTGAAACTATGTAAATTTTTTATTCTTCGGGAGTCACCTTTAGTAAAATTTGCTTTTTCAATTATTTATTTAATCTACATTGCAAAATTTACGGACAGAATTATGTGCAAAGACATATTATAATCTGTTTATACACACTTAAAGAATTTTGAATGAGGAGTTCCTGTCATGGCATAGCAGAAATGAATCCGACTAGAAACCATGAGGTTGTGGGTTCAATCCCTGTCCTCGCTCAGTTGCCATGAGCTGTGGTGAAGGTCGCAGATGTGATTTGGATCTGGCGTGGCTGTGGCGTAGGCCAGAAGCTGTACCACTGATTCCACCTCTAGCCTGGGAACCTCATCTGCCAAGGGTACGGCCATAAAAGGACAAAAGATAAAAAAAAAAAAAAAGGCTTTTGAGTGAGATCTACACCTTTTTATTCTTAATATTGGTGATGTGTGTTCTCCTTTTCTTTCTCTCCCTTCCCCTCCTCTCTCTCCCTTTCTCTCTGTTTTGTAGGGAACCTCATGATAATTTATCAATTTTATTAAACTTCTCAAATCAGTTTTTGATATTGTTTATCTTTTCTATACTTGTCTTTATTTAATTAGTTTCAGCTCTTATCTGGGTTTTTTCCTTCCCTCTGCTTTCTTTAGTTTATTCTGCATTTTTTAGCTTTTTTGAAGAAATATTATAGCTCTTGTTAAAACTTCATTTTATAAGATGTTTATTTGGATTATAAAATTTTCTTTAATAACAGTTTTAGTTTTATCCCACAGTTTGGTATGTTTTATTTTCATTACTGTTGAATTTCTAATGTGTTCTTATCTACAGTGTGATTATTCATTCCCCCAATTCATGTCAAAATGCATTTCTTTAATGCCAAATAAATAAAACAGTAGCTTTTACTAAATAGTAAAATAGCCATGTTTTGAATGTTATAATAAAAATAATAGATAATATCATATACTGTTGATTACACTGTTACATATATGTTGCATACATTACATTATGTAATCCCACAACATCTGTGCAAATTGATAAATATTAAAAATAGAAAAAAAATCTAAAGATAAGTCAATCAACTGATCTAACTGTAGGTGAAAATATTTTATATTTAAACCTGAATTTGGAAGTATGTAATTGGACTTATTTTACGTAAGACAATATAATGTTGGAAAAAGTAATTATGCAAAATTTAGACACTTTTTTCTTTAAATAGACTTTCTCAAGAGTTCCCTTATAGTGCAGTAGGTTAAGGATACAACATTGTCACTGCTGTGGCTTGTGTCACTGCTGTGGTGTGGGTTTGATCCCCAGCCTGGAAACTTTCACATTTCGTGGGCATAGTCAAAAAAGAAAAGAGTAGATCTCAGGAAGATGCTTGGTGAATTTTTGTGTTACCTAGCCACACATGTTCTCTAGTCAGATTCTTAAATTTCTACTTACCCCATTTAAACATTTTCTTTTCCTTGAGCGGTTAGCATCTTGAGGTATCTGATGTTGTTTAATTGATACAAGTGTATTCACTTGCCTAAATAATTTACTCTCCCATCTCTTGATCTGCTTGAGAAACCATAAGCTATTTTTTATTTAAAAAGTTATTTTTAGTTTTATTTATAGTTTTAGAATTTGCCTTCCTTTGCTTCTCTGGGAAAAACTTTCTGCATCCACTCACCCCAAATAGATTTGTGTGTTCAGAATCTCTGTGGTATAGGTTAACAGGTTTTTCTTGGGGGTTTATTTGAAAGTTTGCTTATTATGATCATAGGTCTGAAACTTCCTAATTCTACCTAACCCATTATTTTCATCTTTTAACTCTATCTTCTTGAGGTTTTTAACCTAATCAATAATAGCTATAGAAAGCATAGAAACATATTATTAGCAGTTTTCAGGTTTCCCAATAATTCTGAATGCAGAATTTTGCTAAAGGTTGGGTTGGAGCTTTAAATTTGAATTCTTTGCTTTGCTGTATCATCATTCTCCCCTCCAGTCTTTATTTAATTTAAATGTTGAGGTTTGCCATCCTGGGCCTGTTAAAGTTTGGGCAGGAAATGGAGGTGAAACTGGCTGGTAGATGAGCAGATATGCAGGGAAGGCCCTGGATGGAAGTTAGCTGCCCAGATCAGGGCATAGAAAAAGAGAATGAGCATAGGTGACAGCAACCTGGCTCTTAGGGATGATGCTGCATGGTTCCCTGGCTGAGCTCAGGTCCTCTGTTCTGGGGGATGGGGAGGAGACGGGTGGAGGAAGATAGATACAGAGTAAAGAATAGATCTGGTTTAAGAATGGATCAGACACCCTCCTCCTCCACTTTCAGCAGGTACTTTGTGTGTGGTTGTGATAACTTTGTAACTAACACTTAGAAGTCTATGTCAGCCTCAAAGCATGTTGTACACGCATTTGTTTAAGTGCTCATTTCCCCAACTGAACATCGATTTTCATGTGAACATTTTTTCTTGCTTTCTCTTTTTCTTTTTCCCTTTTCTGCCTTCCTCCCTTCCTCCCTTCCTCCCTCCCCTTCCTTCCTTCCCTTCATTCCTCCCTTCCTTCCTTTTTTCTCTCTCTCCCCCCTCCCTCTCCCCCTTTCCTCCCTCTCTCTTTCTCTTTCCTTTGTCCCCCTCTCCTTCTGTCTCTCTCTTTTTCCCTTCTCTCTCTCCCTCCCTCCCCTCTTTCCTATCCTCCCTCCCTCCCTCCCTCTTTTTAGGACTGCACCTGCAATATATGGAAGTTCCTAGGCTAGGGGTCGAATCACAGCTGTAGCTGCAAGCCTACACCACAGCCACAGCAATGCTGGATCCAAGCACATCTGTGACCTACGCTGCAGCTAATAGCAGTGCTGGATCCTTAACCCACTGAGTGAGGCCAGGGATCACAGTACCTGCATCTTCACAGACAATAGTTGGGTTCTTAACCCACTGAGCCACAACAACTATTCCTCTTTCTTACATTATAAAGTCTTAAGATCATTCCAGGAAAACAGATGTATAAAATGAATATTTATAATACATTGCAATGAACTCTTCTACAAACTATGTTTTTTTTGTTTGTTTGTTTTTATAAGCGGTCATGTTGGCTTTACCCTCTTACGTGTTCACAGTTTGTCAAGGTTTTCATTAGCAATCTTAAGAACCTTTACAAGTTCATTTTATTAGTACCTTTTAATTTAAGGCTATCATTAGTTCATACAGTAAATAATTATCACATATCAACCCTATGTTAAACCCTATTGTAGATGCCAAACAGAACAGTCATGGGAAATGATGACTCTGCCCTCACAGAGTTACTTTTTAGAAGGAGAAAGATAGTAAATAAGTAATCAAAAATTAAATGAATCAGAAATTCCTAAGTGTTTAGAAGAAAAACAGAGTTGGATAAGGGAAGAGTGAGTGATGGGAGAATAACCTATTTTAGGTAAGATAGTAAACATCTTTTAGAAGGTAGGCATTTGAGTGGAGACCTTACTGATGTGAAGTTTCAGGCCATAAAAAGATCTGGAATGAATGGATTCAATGTCATACCTTCAAATACAGAGCAGATGACCTGATTAACTAAGGGGTATAACTGTTGCATTTAGAGTGTTTTGGACTATAGGCAAAACATCCATCTAAAAGCCCCTTGATTTAGGGTGGTTGTATATATGTGTGATCTAGTCACTATGCTGTATGGTGGAAATTGACACAACACTGTAAACCAACTACCAGAATAATTTTTTTTTAACTTCCTTGGAAAGTTGAGATATTTATGTCTGAAACAAACAATTGAGCGTAGAGTGTTGCAAAAATCAGCTTACCTAGCCAGCAGTGCTATTGCAAACTGAAGGTCTCTGTGTGTTTCCCAAAAGTTTGCCATTTTGGGATGGGTAGTTGTTTCTCCCTCTGGGTACCAGCACGGAGGCAGAATTTTCAAAGACACATAGAGGAACAACAGATCTAGCAAAGATGAGAGGCATTTTTTCCATGCCCTCCTTTTTATTAGCAAAGAAAAACCTTCTCAGACAACTAACTATAGGTTTTTTAGGTCCCAGTGTCCAGAACTGGAACCCATAACTATTTTCTAGATGGAAAGGAAGTGGGTTTGATAACCCATTTAGTAGAAAATGGACTCCATAAGGAACCAAGAAATCTGTGTGTGTGTGCGCATGACTACTGAGTAGCCAGCAACAATGTCTGTCATGATAAAATATACATATTCAATATTAAATCTATTGAAAACCCTAGTCACCATCTCTTTCACCTTAGAAATCCATTGGACCTCATTTTACTGCTGAGAGAATAAGACATAGATTGGATAAATGCCTTGCTCAAGAGCACCAAGGAAATAGAATAACATGGACTCTTAGAATCCAGCATAATGTACTTCCATTAAACCCTGTTGCTTTGAGAGTTAAATAAAGTGAATTTATACTTTGAAGTACATCCCCGTAAAGGGCAAGAAACACTAATTTACATCATTTTGTTATTTCAGCTTCCAGGACTTTTGGCATTGTCTGTGATGATTTCTAAATCTCACTGTACAAAATAAATAAGTGCTTAATGATAAAAAATATATGCAAGTACTCTCAATAGCACTTTGAAAATGATAACCTTTTAGTACCTAACAGTTGAGTGAATATCAATAATACTAATGCCTTTTGGGGGTTTAGAGTGAAACACATAGAATCAAGGGAGAGTAATAAGAAATGCACACAGCTACTGCAAGGAGTTGTATTTTGGCTGTATGCTGCCTCATTTTATAATGAAAATTTGTACATTTTAGAGCAACATTTATATGTTTCATATATTTGATGTCTGGAATCATATTGACCTAGCGTTATTCAAATCATTAAACCATTAGTGGAAAACATAAATAAGAAATCCTTACCAATCATTTTAGTATAGAATGAGTACTACGGTAATAGATTTTGCATATAAGCATCTGACACTCTCTCTGTTCTCTCTGGAAGTTGTTTGCTGGTGGAGTATTTCTGGTACGAGGAGGAATATATCAGTTTCTGGTAATCAGCTGTAAGCAGTAAGCTCTTAATAAATCACTTTCACAAACAGAGTAGAGATGTAGTCTGAGCATTTCATGACAGAGTTTTAGGTAAATGTTTAAGCTATTTTTAATGTGGATCCCAAATGTAACGCATTGTTGGATTTTTAAAATAGTTTTTCCCCCCTCTTACAAATGCCTTTTCTCTATGGTTGCTATCAGCTACACTTCAAAATGAAAAAAACAAACAAACAAACAAAAAAACACCTCTGTAAGACTGAACTTATTTAGGTTCCTGGTTTAACAGAACACGCAGAAGAAAACAGGAAAAATTATTCTTGTTTCTTCATTCCATCATTTCAACATTGGTTATTTCTTCCTTTTTTTCTTTTGTCATTCATCCAGTTGTGTTACAAACTTTGCCCTGGTATTTAGAAAAGTGAAGGGGAGAAAGAATAAAACAATAAACACTGCCATCCTTCAACTATCTCATAAACATTTCAGTAGATCATTATGTTTCCATGAGAGTCTGATGAGGGAAGAGGGTAAGATGGAAAGGGAGTAGGATTCAGTGGGTAGCAGGAATCAGGAAACAATCTCAGGGAGGCAGAAATTAAGGGAAGGTTCCTAAAAAAAGTTATATCTCACCTACATCTTAGCACACCAGTACATTTTATTGACAGAGATAGGAAGTAGGAAGGCATCTTTGCAAAAAGGAGAGTACAAACAGTCCCTGACTTAAGATGGTTCAACCTAAGATTTTTGCTTTACAATGGTGTAAAAATCATATACATTCCATAGAAACTGTTCTTTGAATTTTGATTTTTCCCCAGGCTACATATGCAGTATGATACCTTCTAGTGATGCTGGGCAATGGCTGTGGTCTGTAACTCCCTGCCAGCTACATGATCACAAGGGTAAAACAAAACAAAACAAAACAAAACAAAAACAGTGCCCCTACAGCTATTCTGTTTTGTACTTTCAGTATTCAACACATTACATAAGATATTCAATATTTACTTGTAAAATAGGCTTTATATTAGATGATTTTGCCCAACTGTAGGCTAATATAATTGTTCTGAGCATTTTTAAGGTAGGCTGTGATGTTTAGCAGATTAGATGTATTAAATGCATTTTTTTTTGTGTGTGTGTGCTGGACTCATGACATATGTAAGTTCCCAGGCCATGGACAGAATCCAAGCCACAACTGTGACCTACACCAACAGCTATGGCAATGCTGGATCTTTACTCTGTGTGCTAGGCTGGGGATCAGACCTCCACTACTTCAGAGACAACATTGGATCCTTTAACCCGCTGTGCCACAGCAGGAACTCCAAATGCATATTTGACTTAGGATGTTTTCAGCTTATGATAAGTTTATCGGGGCATCACCTCATCACAGTTTGAGAAAAATCTGTAGATGTACAATGATACCTTATGTTTGGGAAAACATAAGCTAGTCCAACAGCAATTCAGTCCTGGGAGACTGAAGCCAGAGCCTTTTACACCAAAAGGCAGGGGTACAGGGGCTTGTATACAGTTTCAGTAATAGGAACAGAGAACTATCAAGTTGACACACATGCCTAGCATGGTACCCTGCTCGAGAACGTTCTGCAATCATAAGATTGCTTTCTATATGGTGTCATGAAGTAGTTTTTAAATTCCTCTTCCTCCCAGTATCCCTCAGTGTCCTTTTTGGAGAGTTCCCATCGTGGCACAGCGGAAACAAATCTGACTAGGAACCATGAGGTTGCAGGTTCGGCCCTTGGCCTCACTCAGTGGGTTAAGGATCTGGCGTTGCCGTGAGCTGTGGTGTAGGTCGCAGATGCGGCTCAGATCGTGTTTTACTGTGGTTGTGGTGTAGGCCAGCAGTTACAGCTCCAATTAAACCCCCTAGCTTTGGAACCTCCATATGCTGCAGGTGCGGCCCTAAAATGACAAAAAAGACAAAAATTCTTTTTGGTCAAGATATCTGTTACCCTTTAGGTGTTAATTGAGAAGGATAATGTATGAAGATTTTTCCTATTAAAGACCTTAGAATAATCCTTCTTCTAACCCCCTTCTTCTCCTCCTCACCATCTTCCTCCTTCTCATTCTTCTCCAAATGGTTTTAGCAGTACAGTGGTGAGTTTTCAAATGGGACACAGTGAAATTAGGAAGTTCTGTTCAGAACATTCTGCCACCAGGAATCTTTCTCTGCCCGTGAGTGGTAAACTGCAGAAGAGGCAGAGGGTTTGAGTGGCAAAGCAGGGAATTCCAGAGTGTAGTGCAAAATAAAGGCATGATGACATGATGACAGTGTGAAAACAGAGAACGAACAAAAATGCATGTCGTTTTTTATCTGATTACAAAATACTCCTGTCTGAAAATGTAGTAGTAAAGTCAAAAAAGTAAATAGAGTTATACACACTCAAATACAAAACCATGCTCCAACAATCCCGGATAAAACCCGTTGGTCCACACCAACAGGCTTCCTTCTCTGTGTGTATTTTCATTGAACTCGCAGTATGCATCGGTTCTGTCTTGCTGTTTAAATGAATGAGTATAACTAAAGCACTCAGCACCACACCTGGACCAGGCCAGGGTTACATAAATGTTTTTTCCGAGTAGCGCTTACCCTGGGCCAAGCCTGAGCTTCATATAATTCACTCATTTGTCCCTCACAGTGGCCACGGTAGGTAGGTAAGTTCTGTGATTGCCCTACTTTCAGCAATGATGAAACAGAGGAGTTGAGAAAGTAAACTTAACGTAGAGTTACTTAAACTTACCTGTTGCCACACCACAGGTCCCGTTCAGGAAGCAGACCCAGGTGGTGAGTTTCCACATGGGCATTCTTAAACCTCTACACTCTCCTCAGAGATTGTAGTATAGAATAGACCTTGACACTGGTGGACTTCATTCCTTTTTCTTTTAGCATTCTTAACTTTTCTCTGGGTAGCTGCAGCCAGCATTCTCCAGGCAGTCCTTCTCTGCTCTGGATGCAGACCTGTGGGATAGTCCACCTAGATGTCTTCCAGAGTTTCTTTGGTCACCAGTCCAGGAGGAGGCTATGTGGCAGTAGAGTGGGTAGCAGTGTGCTGCGAAGTTGTCATGGATTCTGTGCTCCTATCAGGGGAGGTGTAGAAGTCAGTCAAACTGACGTGGCACAGGAAAAAACTTCCCCCATCACATGCTCTCTGTTAAATGTTGGGACTAAGAGCTTTTATTTGACTATTATACAATAAAACCCTCAAGAGCTTTCAGGTTGTTTATGGTTTGTTAGGCATTGGATATGCTTTACATGTTTGATCTGATCTAAAGCTCAGAGGGCCTCTGTAAGGTCCACACAGCATCATGCTAATTTCACAGCAGAGTAAACTGATGACCTTGAGGAGAGACATGCTCAAATGTAGGTAGAAAGCAAATTTAGGAAGAAAGAAAAATTAAGTAGAAAACAAAGGAGTCAAGATTCAAATCAAGAGAGCTTTGGTCTTTCCATTCTGCCACTCTAGCTTGTGGCAGAGGCTCCATGGTGTCAGGAGGAGAGAGGTTTATGGAGTAAAAGGAGGAAAAGTATTCTGAGCTAGTTTCCATTTGGCAAGTGTTCTACTAAGGAAATTTTGGCAAGCGGGGTGAAGTTTCTCACTGCTTTTCTAATTATGCATTTGGCAGTCTTTGGTTGGATTAAAGGGGGCAAGTGAGAAGTTTGAAGATATTTCAAAGGATAAAATATTAGGCATCAGGAGTTCCTGCTGTGGCACTGTGTTAAGAATGCAGCATTGCTGCAGCTGTGGTGTAGGTCGCAGCTGCAGCTTGGGTTGTTTTTTTATTTTTATTATTATTTTTTTGTCATTTTAGGGCTGCACCCAAGGCATAGGGAGGTTCTTAGGCTAGGGGTCAAATCAGAGCTTGCAGCTACTGGCCTATACCACAACCACAGCAACGTGGGATCCAAGCTGTGTCTGAGACCTACAGCACAGCTCACGGCAGTGCTGACTGAGCAAGGCCAGGGATTGAACCCGCATCCTCATGGACACTAGTTGGGTTTGTTAACCACTGAGTCACAACAGGAACTCCCTATGGCTTGGATTTGATCCCTGGTGTGGGAACTTCCATATGCCATGGGTGCATGAAAAAACATTTTTTTAAATTAAAAAAGATTATGCATTAGAGGAAGTTTTCATATGGAAGGCTTTTTGTGTGGTCACATCATCATAATAGTCCTTATGGGGGGGAGTTGGCTGCCATGGCAGGAATTTCTCAGAGAAAACAACATTGTGGGATGAATGTCAGAGACATTGTAATGGTAGATGGATTACATAATTGGGTGAAGATATCCAGAGAACTCTTTTTGGAATCATAGAAAAATCTTGTGAATTGAAGGTAACCAGACAGGACTGGTATTAAAGTATACTTTCATGAATATTAAATGGTGGAACTACAGAAAAGTGATTTATAATTTGAATTAAATACTGATGTACATGCACATAATTCCCAAATTCCATTTACTAACTCTTTGCAGAAGTCCCACACATCTTCATTTTATAAAAAATCCTTAAATATTAAGTGGTTCTTTAATATCACTTCGTGAGAGTTTTAGAGCAATACAAACCACTTTTTTTTTTATTTTTGTCTTTTTAGGTCCACTCCTGCAGCATATGGAGGTTCTCGGGCTAGTGGTCAAATTGGAGCTGTAGCCACTGATCTATGCCACAGCCTCAGCAACAGCCAGAACTGAGGCACATCTGCAACCTACACCACAGCTCACAGCGACAGTAGATCCTTAGCCCACTGAGCAAGGCCAGGGATCGGACCTGTGTCCTCATGAATGCTAGTCAGATTCGTTTCTACTGAGCCACGGCGAGAACTCCTCAAAACAGAGTACTTGAGAATGAATTTCCTGAATTGATAGTTCCTTGTTCTGCATGTAGATCACCACTGATGGGAATCTAATTACTTTGGGAGGAGAAAAGTAGTTTCGTTTTTTTTAATTTCATTGAAGTATAGTTGTTTTACAATTGTGTTAATTTCTGCTATACAGCAAAGTGATTGTTACACATATGTACACTTTCTTGTTCATATTCCTTTCCATTATGGTTTATCACAGGATATTGAATACCGTTGATTCCTTCTTTTGGTTGAGTCAAGATCTTCTGTTTTCTATCTATACATTTCCTACACATTGACTTCTAGCATCACTAAGTTTCTTTCTCATTCTCGGCTTTCCATGTAGGTAGGCAGACTGCTCTTGGTTATCTCTAGGTCTTCTTTGAGGATTCTCAGCTTTTCTGATTCTCAAATTAAAGCATGGATTATGAAACTTCTCAGACTTGTGTCATCCGGAGCAGAACACTAGTCTGTTAACATTTCTCTAAAGTTACGTGGCACAATATTATAGAGTGGACTGAGAAGCCCCCCAAACGGTATGAAATACAAATACTGTGATAAAGTTGTTAATATTAATTGTTAAGACAGTAGAAATGCTGCTCTAGATTGATACTTATTTTTCAATATTTTCACAGTAAAGCAATCATGAATCCCAGTATCAGAGAGGTGCCTCTGCCACAAATTTGTTCCCTTTCACTTCAGTCTCTGATGACATTATTAAAAATTGTATGGCCAGAATATCACTGTTGAGGCCTCATATCCTCTTGAATGATGTATTCTGGAGCACTGGACAATTAATTTATTATTTTTCCTGGATGCTGCGATCTGATGAACCTTGAGGATGTTATGCTTAGTAAAATGAATCAATCACAAAAGGACAAATACTCTATGATCTCCCTTAGGTAAGGTGACTATAATCATCAAATTCATAGAGATCTAAAGTGGAAGGGTGATTAGGATTGTTAGGAGGAGAGAATGAGGAGTAACTATTTAATGAATACAAAGTTTCAGTTTGGGAAATTGAAATATTTCTGGAGATGCATGGTGGTAGTGTTTGCACAATAGTATAAATGAACTTGATATCACTAAATGGTGCAGTTAAAAATGCTGGAAATAGTCAGTTTTTGTTATGCATATGCGTATGTTACCACAATGAACAAACAGTGTATCAAAAATACTGCTTTAAACATGTGGGAGCTTCTTGCAGATTACTTCTGCACCCTGACTCCCCCGGCTTAGAGTTTATGCAAAGCACTTCACATCCTCAGCTTCTCCAGTGGCATCTCTTGTCTTCTCTTTTCTTGTCTTTTCCCTAATTTCATGATAGCTTCACAATACCATTAACAAACTTTTAGGTAAATGGTTAAAATGCTTGCAGACCAGGTTTAAAGATTATACCAGAAATATTACCTTTTTAATTTGAAGCCACATGACAACTTTGAAGAAAAGTAGTACTATCTTTTTTAGAGTCACCTGTTTATTCATCTCGGTATAGGTTTTATTTCTTCATAAATATCATTGGGGAATTTATTTAAATAATGTAATGCATAAATCAAAAAAAAACAAAACAAAAAAAATAAACAACTCCCAGAATTGAAATTATAGGCAAACTCAACCCTATCATTTTAGAAAAATAATTGAATATTTATATCATTTTGTGTTTGCTTTAAAAAAAAGGTGCTTTTAGTTTGTGGGTACAATGTGTATATATTTCAGTGTTAGGTATTTATCATATGGGGAATGCTGTTTAGAGAATCATAAGTACAAATCAAGCTCTGTATCTCTCCCGAGATTTATAATTGTGTGTATTTGTTTTCATTTGTAATGTGTATTAAATATATTACCCCATAAAATACTAAATATAAACTTCTTCCCAATTTGCTAATTCTACATGAAAGTTTAACTCAGCAAATGAGAACAATCCCTTCTTCTCCAAATAGCATATGATTCAATTAAATAAAACTAACAAGCCAGCGTGCAAATTGTAAAATTAAATATGTGTCTTGATAAGATTTAAAAAAGCATTTAGTATAATCATTTTGTAATGTACTTTCTTTGTTTATTGTTTTCTGTTTCTTATAAATATTTTATTACCTTGTTCATTAATTACAGTTTGCTTAGTGATTTCTAAACACATGCATTAATGAATTATCTGTTAGCAGAAACAGTTTGCCTGTTATTAAAGATTGCTGAGTCTTTCTCTATGTCTATTTTTAAAAACCTGTACAAAAAATATAGTTAACTCCATGTTTACTGACCCCATATGTGACCTGAGTTGAATATGACATTCCTCACCAACTTCTGTGATCTACTAGCTAGTGGTTTGGAAAGTCAATATCATAGCTTAAGGGGCTGGCAAAGTTTTAGTGGCAAGGGGGAGACAGTAAATATTTTTGGCTTTGTCGGCAAGACCATCTTTGTCACAGCTAATCAGTTCTGTCATTGTTGCATGTAAGCAGCCACAGATAATCTGTAAATCAATGGATTTAGCTGTCTCAGATCAAACTTTATTTATAGCAATTGAATTTTGAATTTCATGTAATTTTAAGGTATCATGAAATAATCTTCTTTTGGTTTGTTTCACCCAGTAAATAAATGACTTCAGTCAAAAAATATGTTAGACTTGGAGTTCCCACTGTGGTGCAGGGGCTAAGGATCCAGCATTGTTTTTGCAGTGGCACGGGTCACTGATGAGACATCAGTTTGATCCTGGCCCAGTACAGTGGGTTAACAATCTGGCATTGCCACAGTCATGGTGTACGTTGCAGCTTCAGCTTGGATTCTGTCCCAGGGATTTCCATATGCCATGTGTGTGGCTAAAAAAAAAAAAAAAACAGCATATATATATGTGTGTGTATATACATATATATATACACATACACATATATATGTATACATATATATATATAGACATATATGTATATATATTATACATGTCTATATATTAGATTTAATAATGGTGATCAAAGTAATCATAACGGTGATGATAATGTTTAGTAGGGTAGGCTCATGGCCTAATTAACCAGCTAGGGTCCTCTTTATGTTTAAGAGCATTGTTCTTGCTAGAGTTCAGCACACAAATGGCAGAAACGTTTTCTAAGACATTTATTGATTTGTATTATTACATTAATATGCATGTGCGTAAGACATCCTGTGGTCAAGAAAAGAAGATGCATTTACCCCCTTTGGGGTTCCTGTCTTTTGGATGAAAGAGAATTATTACCTATCTAACAAATTTTATATATACAATTTTGAATCTTGCAGTTGCAAGGCAGGTATTTGTATCTGCAGAAAGAGAATAAACCTGAGTGAGTGCCTGGAACATGAACAACTGATGAGAGACCCTTAATGAATGCTAGTCATAGTGTGACTAATGGTTATTGACACTTTACTCAGAGTCACCTTCTCCTCTACTTCATAACCTACTATGACAAATAATGAAACAAAGTGGTCTTTTTCATTGTAGTTATATTAGGTAGGAAGCCCTAAGAAGATGGTCCCAATTTGGAAAACATCTTGCAAAATTATGATACTGGAGGTGACAAATATTGTCCAGTCAGGTTTCTCTGTGGGGGGTTTCAGAGCCATGCATATGACCACTTTCCTTATGGAAGGAAGAGTTCGGGAATACACATTTCTTACAGAAGCCTGATTCAGGGTTAGGGTATGGTAGAGCAGGTGGGGAAGGAAGAGCGTGGATCACTGTGCATACGACATGGGTCCATGGATCAGATTGCAGATGGCTTCTGGCTTATCTTCTGTGCATGTTTTTGAACCCAAGACTCATGGAACAGAAGAGCGATTTCTCTTATATCTATGTAAGAGTAAAAAGAGAACCTAAATTAGAACTCTTTCAATAGACTATCTGCCAGAATGAAAAGTGAAAATGATAGTGAAAGATATATCCAACATTTGAAGCCATTGTGACCCTGGAGAAGGTAAGTTGACCTGAAAAACAAGCTAAGTAGGAGCTGGATGTGCAGACAGCATTTCCACGGGGCATCAAGAGCATGTGGACAATGCTGGCATTTTTGGTCTCCACCACAAGTGTCATTGCCAGCAGGAAGTCTCACAGTATCTTGTTAGGGCTGTCCACAAAGAAAACGGCCACCACCACCGAGAAGCCCATCAAATCACCTCATGAAGAAATAGTCTCCTCCTTAGGATTCCCAGAACTCTTTAGACAATTTCAGGAGTCTGTGACCCTCTCAGCTATGAGTAAGGCAGTTTATATGGGGAGTGGATTTTTGACACCAATATATAGGTAAACATGAATTATAAACACATGAAACTGTGGCTATTTAAGCCAATATGTTATGGAAGATAAAGTCAAAATCCAGAGAAATAATGTGATTTTCCCACTGTTGCAAAATCAGACTCAAGACTGGGGTACTAAATCTGAGGGAGTTTTTGTTCATCCTTTTTCCCATTCCTGACACATTGGTTACTGAGACATTTTCTTTTCTTTCAGGTATTCTGTTTTAATTTTAGTAGTGATACGTCTTTCCTCTCAGTTCTTCATTAGTGATGGGGACATGTGGTTCTCCCCTGCACCCATCTCTCGCTCTTTATAAATATATATGTATATATGTATACATACACACACTTATATATGTATATGTCAAAGAACATAAAATTAAAAAATGTCACTAACTATTAAATGAATAAAAATTTTTTAACTGTTAAGAAAAATATAAAACAAAAATTTGGAGCACTTTAAAGAGGATTGGCAAAGAGATCATTAATCTGATGAAAATATTTTATTTTGCCGTTTAAGATAAAACTTAAGGCCATGAAGTTATTTTACGTTAGGATATATCCCATGACAGATGATGATGTGCTATAGAAAAAAATTTTTAAATGCTATTTTTGTTTTGTTTCATACTGCCTATACTGTTTCTGGGAAGAAGGAAAAAGAAAAACAAAAATGTGGGCTGCTAAATGTGTTCATGCTTATTTTCAAGGCTTCACGTGACACAACAGAGACTATGGTGATATGGCTTATGAGAGTGAAGAATTAATAATCTTGGTAAACCATAAAATGCTTCATTCAGATCTATGGATATCAATTTGGGGGTAGATGACCCTAGTGAAGAGAGCAAGCCTAAGATTATCTCACTGGTAATTTCTACAGACAGATTTAGGAGCAGTCCAGCCTACACTGTGGTATTAGATCTTCCAAAATATTTTATAAAACATTAAACGACTGTCTGACCTGTATTGGAAACCTCAGAACAATACCCAAAACACCATCTCTTTAGACTTAGTTTAGAGGAATGGTGCTTTAAAATGTTTCAGTTAATTCACTGTGAGAATAGGCAGTAAGAGTTTAAGGATAAACAGTAACAGGAATACAGCAGATGTTCTTATAAAGAGCATTTGTGAAAGACTATCAAATACTGCAAAAGCACTTCGGAAACATTTCTCAGGCAGTGAAACACATCAAAGCATTATTATTTTGAACTTCTACATTGTGATAATAGAAATTTCAAATAAAATCTAAAGAAATTGAGTGTTACTGAATCAAAGGGAGCTCTTAAATCCATTCTCTTTCTGTCTCAGTGAGCACAATTAAATGCAATT
The DNA here is from genome assembly GCA_004024745.2 of Catagonus wagneri. Lineage (NCBI taxonomy): Eukaryota > Metazoa > Chordata > Mammalia > Artiodactyla > Tayassuidae > Catagonus > Catagonus wagneri. The sequence continues at coordinate 28,371,873 of PVHT020000521.1, forward strand.
TGTGAGATTACCTCATTCTTCTGAGAAAAATAAGAAAATGGAATCTCCTTAAAAAGATAGAAACTATTTTCTTCAGAAATGTACTGGATCATAATAGCCAAAATGTCCAGAATACTATTGAAAACCACTCTAAGATCAAAAACCAAGAAAATCAAAAATTTAATGGGAAAAAAGATCATCTGAGCCCATGATTGAAATGCATCAGGTGTTGGGATTATCTTTTTAAAGAAGTGAAATCAGTCATTTTAAAAGAGTTTCAAAAATTAATTATAAATTATGTACAAGCAAATGAAAAAAATACAAAAAAAACCTGTAAACGAAACCCCAGAAGTTATTAAACAAAAAGAAGCAAATAGAAATTATAGAACTAAAACAATAATGTCATTTTAAAAAAAGTCACTGGATGAATTTAATAATAGATTGTATATAATATAGATAAAAACAGTAACTTGGAGAAAGCAAAAGAGAATTCATGTGGTCTGAAAATATAAATGAAAGTACACTTAAAAAATGAGCTAATATAAAAATGGGACTGAAAGTTTATTTCAAGAAATACTAGCTGAAAATTTCCCAAATTTGACCACACACAAACTTGTACAGACCAGATTTTAATTGAACCTCAAACAGAACAAACCACAAAAGAGCCCTGCCAGGACACATCATCATTAAATTCTTGAAAACTAAAAGAAAAGAAAACAAATGGCATGGCACATTATTAATAAAAGAACTCCAATTCAAATGATAGATGATATCCCCTAATAATCAAGGGAGCCAGAAGAAATTGACACACTATTTTTCAAGACCTGAAAGAAAAGTGCTATCTATGAATTCTGTATCCACTGAAATATGCTTGAAAAATGAAGAAGTTGAAGCATTAAGACAAAGAAAAACTGAAAAAAAAGGAAAGTAGCAGATCTATTCCGGCTTTTTTCTCTTGGCCATGCTCATGGCATGTGGAAGTTCCCAGGCCAGGGAGCAAACCAATATCACAGCATTGACCCAAGCCACTGCAGTGCAATGCTGGATCCTTAACCTGCTGTGCCACAAGGGAAATTCTAGCAAACCTTTCCTTAAAGATTAACTAAAAGAAATTATTTAAACTAAAAGGAAATAATAAACATGAAATATGAAGAAAGAACAGGAAGAACAAAAAATAGGTCTAAATATAATACGTATACAATTTTTTATGTCTGAAGCAAAAACTGTAATACTATCTGATACTTAAGACAATTATATGATTTATTTATTTTTAATTAATTATTTTTTTTAGGGCCACTCCTGTGGCATATGGAAATTCCCAGGCTAGGGGTCTAATCAGAGCTCCAGCTGCTGGCCTATACCACAGCCACAGCAACGCTGGATCCTTAACCCACTGAGCGAGGCCAGGTATGGAACCTGCAACCTCATGATTCCTAGTCGGATTTTTGTTTCCACCACACCACAATGGGAACTCCAAGACAATTATATTTGAAGTGGAGGGAATTAGCTTTCTAAATAGAAGGTTTCTACACAACCCAGAATGTGGTAAAATGTTCATATCAGTACTGCAATGTCACATATCTATATATTCTGTAACCTAGAGCATCCACCATGAAAACTAAACAAAGTGATATGTAGAGAACACTATAAAAAATAAACAAGACAAAGAAACAAGCAAAAACATGTAAATAATTCATAAGAAGGCAAGAAAAGAAAAAACAAAGAAACAGTAATGCCAACATCGAAAACTAATAGAAATCAGATATGAAGGGGGATACTTAAGTGCTAAAAAGTGAATATTTATCTTAAATGTAAATCTCCTAAACAGAACAATTGTAAGAGATTGGCAGAGTGAATAGAGCAACATGACTCAATTATGGGCAGCTTACAAAAAGCAGTTTAAAGTTCAATGATGTAGTTATGTTGAAGATTTTTTAAAAAGACAGAATAAGATATGCCATGTAAATATTAATGAAAACAAAAAACAGGAGCAGCTCTATTAACATATGATAAAGAAGACTTTGTTGCAAAGAAAATTACTGAAAAGGATCATTGCATAATGACAAAGTATCAACCGATGAGCAAACATCACCGACTTAAATATGTGCACACCGAAAGATGGAGCTTCACAATGCATGATGCCAAAATTATACAGCTAATAAGAGACTTGGACATATCCATAAATGTAGTTGAAGACTTTGACACTGTCCCCATCAGCAGCTGGTGGAACTACTAGACGTAATGTCAACAAGGCTGCAGAAGATCTGAACAACAGTCAATGAAGAGGGTATTACTGACACGTGTAAAGTACTCCATCCATCAGCAGAAGAATACACAATTATTTCAAGTGTCCATCAAGCATTCACCAAGATGGGCCATATCCTGGGCCATAAACAACCTTAATAGATTTGTTTTAAAAAATTAAATCAAACCAAAAAAAGCAGTAAGAGAAGATAATAGGAAAATTTTAAACATGTGGTCCAAATAATCCATATATCCAAGTGTAACTATTAAACAAAAATTTTAAAAATACTTAGAACTAAATTAAAATAAAAATATAAAATATCAAAATATGTGGCATGTAGATAAAAGAATGTCAACAGGAAAATTTATGGCACTCAGTGCTTAAACTGGAAATGAGGAAAGTTCTCAAATCAATAAACTGATTTTTTTTTTTTTGCCTTTTGTCATTTTATGGCTGCGGGTTTATGGCCGCACCCGCGGCATGTGGAGGTGCCCAGGCTAGGGGTCTAATCGGAGCTGTGGCCACTGGCCTGCGCCGCAGCCACAGCAACGCAGGATCCGAGCCGCGTCTGCAACCTACACCACAGCTCACGGCAACGCCGGACCGTTAACCCACTGAGCAAGGGCAGGGATCGAACCCGCAACCTCATGGTTCCTAGTCGGATTCGTTAACCACTGCGCCACGACGGGA
>PVHT020000521.1:28374886-28425902 GCA_004024745.2 Catagonus wagneri
TGGAAAACAACAATAGCATCAACAACAAAACAAAAACTAACACTAACATGATAAAAGTGATGAACCTCTAGCAAAGAACGGCAGAAACAAAGAGAAGGGAAATTAAAAGAAGTTCTATCCTCCTTAAAAGTTTAATAAGGGAATATTATGTCACCTCATGCTCGTAAAGTTGGCAACAGAAATTGATGTTGAATTTTGTGAAATGTTTTCCTCTTCTGTATGATCAAATGATTTTAATCTTCATTCTTTTAACGTAGTATATCCTATTTGATTGTTTTGTGGATGTTAAACCATTCTTGCATCTCTGGATAAATTTCACTTGATCATGGTATATGATCCTTTTAATGAATTGTTGAATTAGGTTTGCTAATATTTTGTTGAGGATTTTTGCGTCTATGTTCTCCAGTGATGTTGGCCTGTAACTTTCTTTTCTTGTAGTGTCCTTGCCTGGTTTCAGTATCAGAGTAATGCCGGCCTCATAAAATGAGTTTGAAGAATTCCTTCCTCTTCTACTCCTTGGAAAGTTTAGAAAAAAGATTGGTGTTAATTCTCATTTACACGTTTGGTAGAATTCACCAGTAAAGCCCTCTGGTTTGGAACACTTGCTGTTTGGGATGTTTTTCCTAACCAATTCAATATCTTTAGTCGTAATTGGTCTGTTTCTTCCTGACTCAGTTTTTGTAGGTTATGTTTTTCTAGGAATTTATTTATTTATATAGATTGGCCAGTTTGTTGGCTGATAATTTTTTAGAGTAGTTTCTTAAGATCTTTTGTTATTTATTTGGTATCAGTTATAACCCCTTTTTCATTTCTGATTTTATTTATTTGAGTCCTTTCTTTTTTTCTTGGTGAATCTAGATAAAGTTTTGCCGATTTGGTTCATTTAAAAAAAAACCCTCAGTTTCATTGAGCTTTTTAAATGTCTTTTTAGTCTCTGTTACATTTACTTCTACTCTGATATTTGATATTTCCTTCTTTCTACTAGTTTTGGGTTTATCCTATTCTTCTATTTCCAGTCACTTGAAATGTACAGTTAGATCATTTATTTCTAGATTTTTTTTTATCCTTAATGTTAGTCTTCTATCTTTATGAACTACCGTTTGAGACTTGCTATTGTTATATCCATACATTTTTGGTATTTTGTATTTTCATTTTCACTTTCTCAATACATTTAAATTTTTTTCTTTTGATTTATCCTTTGACCTGTTAGTTGTTCAGCAGCATGTTTTTTAATCTTCATATGTTTTTGAATTTTCCATTCTTCTAATAGTGGATATTTAATGTCATACCATGTGGTCAGAAAAGATACTTCTGATGTTTTCAATCATCTGAAATTCATTAAGAATTGTTTCATAGCCTGAGATATGATCTGTCCTGGAGAATGTTCAATTTTGCTTGGAAAGAATGTGTATGCTATTGCTTTTGGATGGGACATTCTACATAAATGCCCAAGTTCATGTCATTTAAAGTGTAGATTAAGTACAATGTTTACTTGTTGCTTTTCTGTCTAGGTGATTTATCCATTGTTGAAAGTGGGGTACCAGAGTCTCCTACTATTTTTATTTTCTATAGGCCTGTTAATATTTGATCTCTACATTTAGGTGTTATTATGTTGGGTATATGAATATTTACAAATGTTGTATTCTCCTGTTATACCTTTTTTGTCTCTTATTACAGACTTTGTCTTATTTAGGTATAGCTATATAAGTATAGATATCTCAGCTTTCTTGTGATTTCTGTCTGCATGGAATATCTTTTTCCATCTTTTTAAGTTCAATTTGTATGTCCTTTTTAATTTTTTTTGTTTTATTGATGTATAGTGGGTTTACAAGGTTTATATAATTTGTGCTGTATAACAAGGTGATTCAGTTATACATGTAAGCATGTCTCTTTCAGATTATTTTCCTATATAGATGATCACAGAATACTGGGTAGAGTTCCCTGTGCTATAGAGCCGGTCCCTGCTGGCCAGTTGTTCCATGTAGCTCAGGGTGCTTATGCCAGTCCTAAACCCCCAGCACGCCCACTCCCCAGCCTGTTCCCTTTGGTAACCATTAATTTTTCAAAGTCTGTGAGTCTGTTTCTGTTCTGCAGTTAAGTTCATTTGTATCCATTTTTTTTAGATTCCATGTGAGTGATATCATATGATGTTTGTCTTTCACGATATAGCTTCACTTAGCATGATAGTTTCTAATTCCATCCATGTTGCTGCAAATGGCATTATTTCATTCTTTTCTTTTTATGGCTGAGTAATATTGTATATATATACACCATATCTTCTTTATCCATACCTCTGTTAATGAACATATAAGTTCTCTCCATGTCTTGACTGTTGTAAGTAGTGCTGCAGTAAACACTGGGGTGCATGAATCTTTTTGAATTACGGTTTTCTCTGGATAGATGCCTAGGAATGGGATTGCTGTATCATATGCTAGTTCTATTTTTAGTTTTTTGAGGAACCTCCATACTGTTTTCCATAGTTGTTATACCAATTTACATTCCCACCAACAGTGTAAGAGGGTTCCCTTTTCTCTATACCCTGTCTACCATTTATTGTTTGTAGACTTTTGAATATGGCAATTCTGGCTGGTGTAAGATGGTACCTCAAAGTAGTTTTGAAATTAGAACACTCTCTAACACAATACACAAAAACAAACTCAAAATGTAAGACTGGATACTATAAAACTCTTAAGAGTATGTGTCCTTAAAGCTGAAATGAATTTATTGTAGGCAGCATCATATTTTTGTGTTTTGGGGGTTTTTAAACATTTTTTTGGCCACTGTCATTTTTGACTGAGGAATTTATTTTATTTACATAAAACAAAGTAATTCTTCACAGGTATAAACTTATTATCATTTTGTTAATTGTTTTCTGAAAGTTTTATAATTCCTTTTCTCTATTCTTTGCTTGCTGTCTTCCTTTTTGGTCTGATGACTTTCTTTAGTGGTATGCTTATCTTTCTCATTATCTTTTGTATATCTCCTGTAAGTTTATGTTTTGTGGTTACCATTTGACTTACATGAAAGATTTTAACAGTTATAGCAGCCTATTTTAGACTGGTAACTTAAGTATACATGCATTTTAAAATTTTACAATTTTGTGTTCCCCTTGTGGCTCAGCAGTTTAAGAACCCAAAATAGTGTCTATGAGGATGGAGATTTGATCACTAGCCTTACTCAGTGGGTTAAGGATCTGACATTGCTATAAGCTGTACTGTAGGTCACAGATGCAGCTCAGTCTAGCATTTCTGTGACTGTGACATAGGCTGGCAAGTGCAACTCTTGATTCAACCCCTAGTCCAGAACTTCTATATGCTACAGGTGTGGCCATAAAAAATTTTTTTCCATAATTTTTACTAGTTCGCCCAATGCACATTTTATAATTTTGCCTTCACAATTTACAGCTTTTCACCTAGACTATCCATTAACAAATTACTATAATTATAGTTATTTGTACTATTTTTGCTTTAATCTCACTATTACATTTAGTAATGATTAAACCAAGACTATTGCAACATTGGATTATTCTGTATTTAACTGTGTGTTTGCTTTTACACAATAAATGTGATATTTATTCTTTCTTTTCTTTTCTTTTCTTTTTCGCAGTTAGAGCCCTTTCATTCCAGCTGAAGGAAGTCCATTTATCATCTCTTGAAAGGCCAGCCTGTGGCCTAGTGGTGATGAACTCAGCTTTTGCTTGTATGGAGAACTCTGTATTTCTCCTTAAAAGCTGAACTATCTTGCTAGGTAGAATGTTCGTGGTTGCATTTTTTTTTTTCTTTCAACTCAATATATCACATCGCTCCTTTTGAGCTTATAAAGTTCTGTTGGAATGTGTGCTGATTGTCTTACAGGGGTCCTTTAGTACATAACACATAGTGTTTCTCTTGCTGCCTTCAAGGCTCTCTCTTTGTAATGTTTGACAATTTAATGATAACCTGCCTTGGTGTGGGTGTCTTCGGATTCATCTTATTTGGTAATTTCTGGGCTAATTGGATATGAATGTCTATTTTCTTCCCCAGGTAAAGGCATTTTCAGCCTTTATTTCTTCAGATACTTTCTGTCCCTTTCTCTGTCTTTTCACCTTCTAAGGTCTTTTTCTTGAATTTTACATTGTGCTTTTGTTTGAAACATATTCCTCTGTTTTTTTTTTTTTTCCCCTCATTTTGCTTGATTCTGTGTTGGTTCCTATGCATTAAGTAAAATAAATAGCCACATCAACCAGTCTTGGAGGTGTAGCCTCAATGAGGAGATGATCCTTATTGATCCTCCCTACCCTAGCTTTTTGTTGTTATTCAAATCTTAGTGAATGCCCATGTAGCCTTCTTTTTTCTCAGTGGTTTTCAGGAGTTGAGGGTGGTCCAAGACCTGTCACTGTCCCAAAGAGGAGAATCTCAGTTAGAGCATAGATCTAGGCTGGTTGGAAGCTAGACCCTCAATTAGCAGTTGTTTAGCTTTTTGAAAAAAAATTTTGTAAAAATATTTATTAAAGTATAGTTGATTTACAATGTTTTGCTGATTTCTGCTGTATAGTAAAGTGACTCAGTTATACACTTCTTTTTCTTATATCATCTTCCATCATGATCTATCCCAAGAGATTGAATAGAGTTCCCTGTGCTGTACAGCAGGAACTCATTGCCCATCCAGTCTAAATGTAATAGTTTGTATCTACTAACCCCAAACTCCCCATCTATTCCATTCCCCCCGTCTTGGCAACCATAGGTCTGTTCTACATGTCCGTGAATCTGTTCTTCTCCTGTAAATAGGTTCATTTGTGCCAAATTTTAGATTCCACATAAAAGTGATATTATATGATAATTGCTTTTTTCTTTCTGACTTCATTTCCTATGAGAATCTCTAGCTGCATCCATGTTGCTTCAAATAGCATCATCCTGTTCCTTTTCATGGCTGAGAAGTATTCCATTGTATATATGTACCTCATCTTCTTAATGCATTCATCTGCTGATGGACTCAGGTTGTTTCCATGTCTTGGCTATTGTGAATGGTGCTGCAGTGAATATATGGGTACATTTGTCTTTTTCAATGAAAGTTTTGTCACATATGCCGAGGAGTGAAACTGATGGATCATATGGTAATTCTATATTTATTTTTCTGAGGAGCCTCTGTACTTTTTTCCACAGTGGTTGTACCAATTTACATTCCCACCAACAGTGTGGGAGGGTTCCCTTTTCTCCACACCTCTCCAGCATTTGTTATTTGTAGACTTATTAACGATGGCCATTCTGACCACTTAAACAGCAGTTTCTAAAGTATAAAAATATATCTCTTTCAAGGGGAGACTGGTAGATGGACATTGTTTATTTGCTCCTGAACTGTATACCAGGGGAATTGCCAGTTAACTATTTCTTTGTTCGATACTCCCCTGTTGAACATTTGAACATAAGCACTGAGCCAGGCTATAAAAGGATGTGTCTTCTGGGTGGCCATGACACAGTCATATGCACTAGCTCCTTTTGTGAGAACGTCAGTGCCCTGGGCCAGGGGAGAGGGAGGGTGTGAAGATGGCACCCACCAGTCTCCATGGTCTATGAAAAGAATTGCAGTTGAGCCTTAGATGTTAATGGAAAATTGTTACCCTGAGACCAGAGCTTTCATGATAAGCAAATAGGCCTATTTCGTAGAAATACTGGGCATTTCATTTTGCCGCCTCTGCCATGTACCCATGGAGGATAGCCATAGTGAATCCACCCAAGCCCATTAAGAACAATTTCATAGTTGTTTTTGTTGTTGCTGTTTTGTTTTGTTTTTTATTTTTTGTCTTTTTAGGGCTGCACTCACGGCATATGGAGGTTCCCAGACCAGGGGTCAAATTGGTGCTGTAGCTTCTGGCCTATGCTACAGCCACAGCAATGCTAGATCCGATCTGCATCTGCAACCTACACCACAGCACTTGCCAGTCCAGATCCCTAACCTACTGAGCGAGGCCAGGGATCAAACCTGCATCCTCACGGTTGCTAGTTGGTTTTGTTAACCACTGAGTGATGACGAGAACTCCTCACAGTTTGGTATAGTGCAGTGAGTCTCATGATGGGCTTTTAGAGGTAGATATTATGTGGTCCTGTTTCTTGGATAGAAGTCTTGCAAACTTGTTACCAGCTGTCAATCCAAACACTTACTCCTCAGGTAGAGGCTGGGAATTGTAGTTCTCTCCCAGTTGTATGTCACTGTGCTGGGAGACAGGTTTATAGTAAGATTGCATCTCAGGCTCTCCTACCTGTTTCAGTTTGGATTTTTTCTCATCCACTTGATGTACAGGAGTCTTTTAACCAGTTTGGGTTTCTTTCAAATGGAATTGTTCCAGGAGGTTTCTAGCGGCACAATGGATAAAAGATCTGGTATCGTCATGGCCGAGGCTCTAATTACAGCTGTGGTGTCGGTTCTATCCTTATCTTGGGAACTTCTACATGCTGAGGGCATGGCCAAAAAAAAAATGATTTTTCCACGTGTAGGTATAGATTTGGTTTATCCATTAAAAAAAGGAGAGAATTCAGGAATCTACTTTGTTGCCTTTTTTTTTTTTTGGTCATCCTGTGGCATATGGAGTTCCCAAGCCAGGAATCAGATCCACGCTGCAGCTGCAACTTAAGCTGCAATTGCAGCAACACCAGATCCTTAACCCACGGTGCCTGGCCAGGATCCAACCTACATTCCAGCACTCCAAGACGATGCTGATCCCCTTGGGCCACATCGGAACTCATGTTGCTTTCTTGATCTGGAATTCCTGGTATGAATTCAATCTTAAATTTGCTAAGACATTTTTATGGCCCTTGTATGACCTATCCTGGAGAATATTTCATGTGGACTTGAAAAGAATGTGTATGCTGCTATTGAATAGAATGTTTTACATATGTCTCTTAGATCCATTTGGTCTAAAATATGGTTCATGTTTAACCTTTCTTTGTTGATTTTCTATCTTGATAGTTTATCCTTTGGTGAAACTGGGGTATTGAAGTTCCCCTACTGTTATCGTAGTGTAGTCTGTTACTCCCTTCAAATCTCTTAATATTTGCTTACTATGTTTTGGCACTCAGATGTTGGGAGCATATATACTTACCATTGTTTTATCTTCTTGATTCATTAACCCCCTATCATTATATACTAACCTACTTTGTTACTGTTTTGGGCATAAAGTCTATTCTGTCTAATATATTCTGTTCTGATAGAAAGTCTATTTTGTCTTTCTTTCTTTCGGTTTTCACTTTCATGGAACATGTTTTTCCATTCCTTCACTTTGAGTCCATGTGTGTCCATAAGTGTTAGTCTCCTGTAGACAGCATAGATTTGGGTCATATATATATATATTTTAATTTATTCAGCCATTCTGTGCTTTGAGATTGGAGAGCTGAATGCATTTAGAAAAATTCTTGATATCTTAGGAATTACTAATGACACATTTTTAATATTTTCTGGCTGTTTTGTAGTTCCATTTTTCCTTTTTCCTCCCTTATTCCTACCTTCATAAGTTGGCGATCTTTAATGGTGGTAAGCTCTGATCACCTTCTCTTTATTTGTGTGATTACCATGAGACTTGAATAAAACCCCTTATAGATAAAGCAGTCCACTTTAAACTGGAAACAGTTTAACTTTGAACATGTACAAAAGCTGTACTTTTTATTCTTCCTTCTGTGGTGGCGATGTCATAATTTATCTTCTTTTATATTGTGCAGTCATTACCAAATTATAGTAGCTATAGTTATTTTTAATAATCTTTTTTTAACCTTTATAAAGTTAATTTATTAATACCTCATTATAGAATTAGGAGTTTCTAAATCTAATGCATATTAACTTTTACCTGTATGTTGTATATGTTCATATGTTTTCATGTTACTCATTAGCATATTTTTATTTCAGTTTGAAGAACTCCTTTCTTTACTTTTAAAAGGCAAGCCTAGTGGTTAGAAATTCCTTCAGCTTTTGATTACCCAGAGGAGCCTTTATTTCTCCTTCATTTCTGAAGGGTGATTTCGCAGGATAGGGTCTTGTGGGCTGGAATTTTTTTCTTTCAACACTTGAATATATTATCCCTCTGTCCTCGCCTGTAAAGTTTCTGCCAGGAAACCCACTGACAGACTAATAGATGTTCCTTTGTAGGTTACAATCTTTTTTCCTTACTTTTAAGGTTATTTTTTGTCTTCGATTTCCATAGTTTTATAATGTGTCTTGGATAAGATCTTTTTGACCTGAAATAGTGAGATGGTCTGTTAGCATTAGGAACTTGGATGTCCAAGTTTCCTCTCAGGTTTGTAAAGTTTTCAGCTGTTACTTCTTTGAATAAATGTTCTGTGCCCTTCTTCCTCTGTTCTCCTTCTGGCACTCCAGTGATCCCAATATTTATTCTTTTGATGTTTCTCATAGATTATATAAGCCTTCTTTTCTATATTTATTATTTTTAATTTTCCTCTGCTCTGATTGTATTATTTCAAATTTTTTATTCTTTAAATCATTGTCTTTATCTTCTCCTTCGTCCAGTCTGATACTGATGCTGTCTTTGCAATGCCATTGCATTTATTGACTTCTTCAGTTTTAGAGTTTCTGTTTAGTTCTTTTTAATGATGTTTGTCACTTGGCTAAATTTCTCATCTTGCACATGTACTGTTTTTCTGATTTTGTTGACTTACATTTTCTCTTTTCTTTTAACTTACTGAGTTTTCTCAAAAGAGCTATTTTGAATGATTTATCAGCTAAGTCACTAAAGTGCCCATCTTTGAGCTTGGTTACTGGAGAATTATTGTTATCTTTTGGTGGCGGCATGTTTCCTTGATCCTCCATGTTTCTTTCAGCTGTATGTTGCCTTTTGTGCATCTGAAGTAGCTGTCACCTTCTCCAGTCTTTCCTGGCTGCTTTCAGGTAGGAGATACTTTTGGCTGGTCCTGCTTTTATATCTGAGGCTTTCTGTGACCTGGTGTGGACACACCTGCTCCATGCTTCTTGCTCCCTCTTGTGGCAGAATCCTTAAGCTGTGAACCTTCTCTTGATCTGCAAGTCATCAGGTCAGGCCCTGGAAGCCTCTGTTTTGTTTTCCTGATGGTGGAGCTATGGCTCATTTTTGTGGTTCTCTCTTTCCTGTAGACTCCAGTCTGTTTTTGAGAGCTGTCTACCAGAGCTAGTTCTTACTGCAGCCCTAGGGAGAGCACACAAGAAGCCAGCTACAGAGTGGGAGCTGTGTGAGCTTAACACTCTAGGTGTCTGGGCTGCCTGAGGGCCAAGTGGGATGATCGTCCAGGTGAGGTATTCCTACCAGCTTATGGGTATTCTTCCTGCTGGAGTTCTGAACACAGTCAAGAGGAAACATGTCCATTTAGTGCTTCATGATACTCTTATCTTCCTCTCTTCTGATCTCCTGCTTCCCCTCTGCCATGGAGGGCTCCCTTCAGTACTCTGAGTGCTTTGGCAGAGAAATGTTTCATTAGCAGTGGCCTCCGAAGCTAGAGAAGTCTGGCATTCACTCAGTGGTCTCCCTTCCCCTTATGGGAGAAGTCATGCTGGCTAGTTCAGCCTCGGGCCCTATCACACTGGGGCAGGGGTGGTCCGGCCAAGTTTTCTGCCCCAGACTCTTTCAGCTGCTCTTGATGCTCAAATCTGCAGTCCCCAGATATGCCCTGACTGTGGCTAAGTGTACCTGAACCTAGTTTGTAGGCTCCTTCTGGTTCCATAGTCTGTAGCAAAGTCTCGCTGACTGTCAGTCAATGCGCAGGTGGGTGAGTCTCTTCCTAGGTCCCTTTGCATAGATATTGGAATCCACAATTCTCACCAAAGCACTTTTGTTCATGAATGGATGCTGAGGTTTATTATTTAAACTGGGGGAGAAAAAGTGGGGATGCCTCATACTGCCATGACATTTCTCCAGAGACTAGTTTTAAAAGGCAATAAAACAAAACCAACCTTCAAAACATTGAAAATAGTTAATAACTCTGTATTCTGAGCAACTGAATATACAAATAGACTATAAATAAACCATTTGTAAAAATAGAACTCCAACCCACAAGCTGTGGCAACCAGCCCAGGAAACCAACCCATTATCTACAGTAACCAACCCAGGATGTCAGCCCACTTTCTATAAGTCACACTTGTGGGAAGTCAGAATACTGTCTCTAGTAGCAATCCAGGAAGTCAAACAACTGACTCAAAATGGCCAGAACTTGATTAATAATAGACTCCTTACCTACTTTTAATCTTTACTTTCAACTGAGGACCAAATAGAAAAAGCCCAATACATACCCCCAACCAATCACATGATCACATAGAAAGCCTCGTTTCTACCTAGCTTGCCTACCCCTTCCCCATGGCGTTAGCCTCTAATCGTGGCATACTTGAGCCCTTCTCCGCTTTTCCACCATAGAGCTTTCTCACTGTCTTGACTTCCCTTGAGTCTCTGCCAAAACATGAGTGATGGTGGCCGACTTCCTTGCTATAACACCTTGGAAGAAATAACCTTTGCTTGTTCTCATTTGATTGGTCTTTGTTTATTTTCCCAATTCTGTTTTTTTTTTAGATAAAAGGAAAGTATGGAGAATAAATGGGCGACAAAAATAGGGGATGCCTTATGCTGCCATGACATTTCTCCAGAGACTAGTTTTAAAAGGCAGAAAAACATAAGACCTTATTTTTTTTTTTTAACATTTGTATCCATCTGCATGTGAGGCAAAGAAAACAGAACTTAGGTATTGTTTAGAGTGGTCCACAAATTAGCTCTAAGACTTTTGGTTGTTTTCGGGACTCAAGAGTGGTTACATTGCTAAACAGGGGCATCTTATGCTTTCTGGGATATAAGGAATTGTTGGTATCATAAGAGTAGGAGTTTGTGCTACAGTGCAGTCCAAATGCTTTCAGTCCATGCTTTTCATGTCACTCATTCTTGCAGAGATTTATTTAAAGTAGCATGCACTACATACCCTCTTTGAAAGTGATGGAGGTGTGCTAATAATTGGGATAGGGTGATAACAGTAACACTTCTTAGCTGCATTGCTCCAGCTCTCGGACAGGGGAGAATGCTGCATTGAAGGTAAATAGTCTAATAGTGCAGGGAACTGTATTCAATATCCTGTGATAAACAGTAATGATAAAGAATAGGAACAAGTGTAGGTATGTATAAATGAGTCTCTTGGTTGTAGAGTGGAAATTAACACAGCATTGTAAATCAACTCTACTTCAGTAATTTTTTAAAGAAAGTGAGTTGTCTGGTATTTCAGTCCTACCGGTAAATTAGCTTTTGAACTTAAATAATTTTCCTTGCTCTTTGTGTGCAAATTTCTTCCAGACGATCCCAATTACAAGTCTTGGAAGGCTCCTCGTATAAAACCAAAGGCTTCCCCCAAGTTCAGGTTTGACCCAGAGTTCAGAATAATCTTAGATCATGCTGCATTTGGTTGAGGCAATAATTTCTGAAAAGTCAGGAACACTGAAATGCAAGACAATGTAAAGACTGAAAGAGATGACAGGTCTTGCTCTATGACAGAATGAGAGGAACGGGTTACAGATAAATGGTTTAGGTGACTCAGATGAGCTGTCATCAAGGCAAACAAGCCCATAGAGAGCAGAGTGGAATGCAGCGCTTTGATGGGAAGAAGTCTGATAGATGCCTCATGAAAGGAAACATGTCAGTCCAAAGTATTTACTTTTTGAAATGAATTAAAAAGGAGTGGTATAAAAAAATCTGCATCCCCTTCTTAGAAACAAATTGTGCTTTCTTGTAGTAAGTAGCCGGAATGTAGCCTTTTAATTGTAGCTCTGGCATTAAAGAACTCACTAGGCTTGAAAGAAATGAGTGACCTTTGTAGACCTTAAATAAGTTATTGTTTGATACACTGGAAAGATATGAGACCAAGAAGTTAAACATCATTTGTTCAATCCATGACTGAACATTAAATGTCACCTCATTTAAAGTCCCCCCACTTCAGCTCTGTCATTTTCAAAGGAAAGGCAATGTCTTCCAGCATAGGGAAAGAGAAGTGACAGTGCCTATAAACCACAGATCTGATGTGCAGCACACAGGAGGCTGCAGGTAAGAGTGGATGCGATGATTATCATTTAGATAATGACAGAGGCATGAGATTACTCCGGTCACTTACTGGTCTAGGTTCTGTTATTCAGTATATTTCATGAGGATACTTGGGGTTTGTGATGTAGACAAAAGAAATACCCCTACATTATACAGAATATGATGAGTGCTCACCCCCTCCCAAAAACAAGTAATGAACTTAGATTTATCTGAGGAATACTAAAGATAGATTTTTCATGAATGTGTCAGGAGAAAAATATTTAAATAGAAATATCTATATCAATAATTGCATCTAGGAGTTCCCACTGTAGCCTGGTGGGTTAAGAATCTGACTACAGTGGCTTGGGTCACTGTGGAGGTGTGGGTTCAATCCCTGTCCTGGGGCAGTGGGTTAAAGGATCCGGCTTCGCCTGCAGCTGTAGAATAAGTCACAGCTACAGCTCAGATTCAGTCCCTAGCCTGGGAGCTTTCACACGTCATGGGTACGGCCATTAAAAAAAAAAAGATAATTACATATACATCCATGTAAAGAATTACAAGGATCCCAGAGAAAGCTAGAATGAGAACTCTAGGCCATCCTTCCATTCAAAAGATTTAGGTTTCTGTTCTCTTAAAATGGCTAAAGAATGTACAGCTTAGCTGCCAGCCTTTAAACATACTCCCCACTTTCTTTCTTTTTTAATTGAAAAATAAAAAACAATGTTTAATTAATAATTACTTAAATTTTCAATCTATTTTTTTTTATGTTTACTTTTTATTGCCACACCTGCAGCATATGGAAGTTCCCAGCCCAGGGGTCAAATTGGAGCTGCAGCTGCTGGCCTACACCACAGGCACAACAACACTGGATCTAAGCCATACCTGCAACCTACACTGCAGCTTGTGGCAACTCCAGATCCTTAACCCAATGAGTGAGGCCAAGGATCAAACTCATATCCTTATCCATACTAGTCAGGTTCTCAACCCTCTGAGTCACAATGAGAACTCTTAAATTTTTAATCTTTATGGACACTTTTAACAGTTTCTGCAGCAGGATTCTTCATTGATAACCACTGAGGCAATGGGAATAAAGAAGAGGTAGTTTCAGAAATTCTCTTAAAAAGATGCTGATGCATACCATATAAATTGTATCATCTCCTGCTCTAAACACCATTGTTGCAAAGAAAAACAAAAACATATTACCTTTACCCCTACTCCCACATTCAGGCTGCACTTGGCAGAATGCAAGGAGCATGGAATTCAGCTTTGTCTCTACCTATGACTTGTTGAAGGGGCAAGTAACAACTTTTCTGTGTCTCTGGAATTTTATCTCTAATGTGGAGAAAGGGGAACACTTTGTAGAGGTGTGTGAGGGTATGTGTGTGTGCGTGTATGTATGAGCACACACACATTTTAGACAAGCATTTGCCCTATTTAATGCAAGCTGAGTGGTAAAATGACTTTCTGGAGTCAGAGCTTGTTGGCCCCTTCAGTCAATAAATGAGCTCCAGTTTCATGCCAGGCCTTGCATGGGGTTGAGAGAAAGATAAGAGAGATGCTGTTCTGCCTTAACACCTGGTATCCCTATTTTTTGAGGTTGTCACTCGCACACAGGACTCTATTTTGCATCATCCAAAACATCAACATTCTGTTTTGAGCCAACACTGAAGCTCTTTAGAAATGGTTCATTTTGGAGCTAGCTTTACGGCCGTCTCTCTTTCAGTTTCTTGTCTATCTTTGCACCTAAAGTTTAGAATGTTCATTTATTTATTTTTATTTATATTTTTATTGGAGTGGAGTTGATTTATGATGTCATGTTAGTTTCAGTACTGTAACTCTGTTATATGTTTGTATACAACAGAGTTATATGTGTGTATATATATATGTCTGTTATATGTGCATATTCTTTTTCATATTCTTTTTCATAATGGTTTATTACAAGATACTGAATGTAGTTCCCTGTGCTCTGCAGTAGGTCCTTGTTGTTTATTTTCTGTTTAGTGGTATGCATCTGTTAATCTTAAATTCCTAATTTATTGCTCCTCTACCCTCATCCCCTTTGATAACCGTAAGTTTGTTTTCTATGCTTGTGAGTCTCTTTCTGTTTTGTTAATAAATTCATTTGCATCTTTATTTTATTTTAGTCTTTTTAGGGCCGTACCCCTGGCATATGGAGGTTCCCAGACCAGGGGTGGAATTGGAGCAGTAGCCCTTGGCCTATGCCACAGCCACAGCCACATCAGATCTAAGTCGTGTCTGCAACCTACACCACAGCTCACGGCAACACCGGATTCTTAACCCGCAGAGCGAGCCCAGGGCTCAAATCTTTGTCCTCATGGATGCTAGTCAGATTCATTTCTGCTGAGTCACAATGGGAACTTCTGCGTCATATTTTAGATTCTGCATGTAAGGATGTTCTTTTGATGACTTAGCTCTGCTGAGAATGAGCCATGGTGGGTGGTGGTGGAGGTGGTAACAGCACCACTTATGACGAGTACCATAGGCACTTTTAATACCACTTTACCTGCTCTGACCCAGTCACTCTTTGTAATAACATGTGAAGTGGTTACTGATGTTAATCCCATTTTACTGATGAAAACCCCAAGGCCCAAATTTACACAGGTGATTAATGGTATAAATGGGTAGACTAGATTCACTCAACTGACCTCAGAGCACATGCAGCAGAGTTACTCAGAATGGGATCTTCAAATCGGCAGCATAGCATCATCTGAAAGCTTGACAGAAATGCCACTCATGAGCCCCGATCCAACCTACTGAACAAGCAACATCACTGAGGCTTGGTGCCCAGAAAAGGGAATGCCAGTAGGCTCACCATGTGACTCTCGGGCTCTTTAAAGCCCAAGAGTCACTGCTCTGAGCCAGCATGTGGTCCTGCTCTGGCCAAGTCAGC
The DNA here is from genome assembly GCA_004024745.2 of Catagonus wagneri. Taxonomy (NCBI): domain Eukaryota; kingdom Metazoa; phylum Chordata; class Mammalia; order Artiodactyla; family Tayassuidae; genus Catagonus; species Catagonus wagneri. Next base: position 28,389,796 of record PVHT020000521.1, read on the forward strand.
TGAGAATCAAGGTTCCTGTGACTCTGTCCTTGCCTTGCAAGCAGCCTGCTCACCACCTTGAAGCAGGACCCCCGGGCTGGGTCTCCTTCCTACATTAGAACCCTTCCCTGGCTAGCTGAAGGGTTCTAATGTAACGGTGGTACTCACACAAAGAAAGGTTTGTAATGGTTAATTGAGATAATGTATTTAATTCAGTTAACCTTGTATTTTATAGATAGTAAAAAAAATATATAATTACATACTTAAAATATTAGTATAAGTTGTTAATATGCAATAATTATTATTTACAGTGTAGCTTAAAGGAGTAGAGCTTGAAAAACTTCCTCTCCTTTGCTCTTCTGAAAATCTGTTCTAGGGTCTCCTCTTCTTACTGTGTCCCCTTTTGATAATAACTGTCCTAAAAGACTCCTTGATAGTTGCTCCCATGTGACATTTGAACATATACTGCCATAGATTTGTTTCTGTGTACGCTGCTTCTTGTATGAGATTGTATCTCTCTTGAGACCACTTTAAGAATTAGGGTTGTATTTTTCCATTGCTTGCAAGAGTGGATATGAATAATAAATAAGAAAATAAAGTGATTAAAATATGCCTTATAGTAGGCCTTAAAGTGTACTCTTTTTAAAAAAAAAAATTCTCCTATATTTGTTTCCATAATGGTATGAATTAGGCAGAGGGAAACCGACCGTTGGCCATTGAGGGGGATAGTAAAGTAGAAAGGTCTATGAGCAGCTGAACACTTTCTATCTCATAAATGAGCAGAGCCTATTAAATATGACAAAGTCATTTTCAAATCCATTTATAACACTCCTAAGAGGGTGAGGTTGCAGCACATTTATTTTCATTTCTGAGATGAGGCATGCTTTCTCAACGATGGTCTAATAACTCAACGTGTGATGTTAGCAGTTTTTATCCTCAGTGTAGTAGAAAGCATTACGATCGAACCCCAAAGAGTCATGAAGCTGTTTGCCGAGTAGAAGTCTCTCAAAGAATGCCTCTGACAATAGTTTATACCTCTTGTTATTACTTAACTGAGAATTATCAAAATGTTTAGAGTTGATTACTTCATATTATCATAGGACTTTACTACTCTATCATTAGCTAAGGTACAGAATTATGCGGATGGTACTGAGGAAATACATTATAAAATATGAATATTTGATAGAAAAATTACTAAATATTACTAGATATCAAAAGTGGAAGAACTTTAGAGGAATGAGCCAGTCTAATTCTATTACATTTCAGATGAGGCAACTCAGGTTAAAGAACTGATGTCACATAGATAGTTAAGGCTAATCTTTTATTCACTTTTATCACATCACTTACTGTGATGCCACACATATAGGATACAGGAAGGAATTAGATGTATTCTCTTTTTTTTTTTTTTTTTTTTTTTTTTTTGTCTTTTTGCCTTTTATCTAGAGCCGCACCCGCAGTAAATGGAGGTTCCTAGGCTAGGGGTCTAAAAGGAGCTGTAACTGCCAGCCTTCGCCACAGCCACAGCAATGTGGGATCCGAGCTGCGTCTGCAACCTACACCACAGCTCACGGCAATGCTGGATCCTTAACCCACTGAGCAAGGCCAGGGATTGAACCCGCAACCTCATGGTTCTTAGTCGGATTCGTTAATCACTGAGCCACGAAGGGAACTCCAGATGTATTCTCTTAAGAGGAGATCACAATAGAGCTATGATTTGGAGACAGAGTTCTGAGTTACAAGCATACCAATGGTAAGTAAAAATAATAAACTTACATTCCTTTTGCTGATGAAAAACCTACTTATGATCTGAACCACATGCAAAATTAAAACCATCAATAAAACCAAAAAAAGAATTCTCACAAAAAGGAAGATCCCTTCATTTAAAGAAACCTATTGCATTTTAAATATATAAAGCATACCTAAGAAATTCAAACCAGTATTTTCTGAAGCTATAGCAGCAAGTTTACAGGGATTACCTAGGAACCTAGAAGGACAGCACTCAATTCACAGGTCGTGGATGCGTGGATGGGACTGTTGATGGGTGGAGATGATTGATGGGGTGGTCCACTGGCTCTCTGCTTCCCTAACAAAACTGGATAAAACACCCCATTCCCATTTTGGCTAAGAGTTTCTATGTCTCTCACTTCTGCTATTCCATCAGAGCCAGCAATAGATGTGCTGGCATGATTTGATTTGATTTCATTTACAGGAGAGGGTGAGTGTAAAATAAGAAAAGAGTAAAGGACAATGCCCAAGAGCATGTCAACATTTAAGGGGTGGAAAAGAAAGAGCCTAAAATAAATGTCAGTTTTCTGATTAACAAATATACTCTGTAACTACTCTGCCTTGCTAGTTGAAGTACTTAAATAATTATAATCTGTATTTATGTACTAGTTAATATTTTTTGTCTATACTGAATTTATTTAATTAGAATTTACGTTAACAAGAATCATACATTTTTATGTGCTTTTTTCATAGCTCAGTTCTTCAAATTCTCAATAAAGCCTTGTTAATAGACTTTTTCTCTATAAAATGAATGGTTAAAAAAAGTGGTTTTTTTTAAAGCTCAAGTTAGCTTCAAAACTAGGATTTTACTTAGTTGGACAAATTATATCCCACTTGAATGTCATAATGATTTTCAGAAAAGTTACTTTACTTAAGCTTCGTCTAGTAGATATATTTGCAACAAAATATACCTAATCTTTATATTTTACCCAATTATAAATCCCAGAATATGGTCAGAGGCAATGCTCAATTATTCCAATTAATTAGTGAAGTCTGTGACTTATATTTTTAATTTTAAGGAAATTTGATGTGCAATGCTTTAACACATGCATCTAGAACTCCAAGTACAATTTCAAAATTCATTCAATGATGGATTCAGTTCTTCATGGCTGAAGATTTCTGAGAAGAGTCACCAAAGGTCACTCGCTTCTAGCATGTATTATGAAAACCCAGTTTGTAACTGAACGTCAGTGATTCAAAATGGGCCAACTGGATATCAGGCAGAAAATAGGAAAGTGGGCCTCTTTTAAGTCAATTTTTCTTCATTCTGTTAATTGAACACTTTACCTCCAGAAGGAGAGAAAGATAACATTTTCATGTTAGGGAGCTTGACTTTAGATTAATGTAGGTTCTAATACAGTTTTTAAGCTAGTAGTGTTAAAACTCTGTATCTATTAATTAAACTCTCTATACGTTGACTTACTCATACAATGGGAATGAATCATAATGTCAAATATTAGGAACTTCTGCAAAGATTAGGGTTTGTGAGTGCTGAGTACTTATTATAGAGCTTGAAACATGGTAAGAATATGGTAAATGATCATATTTCTGTTGTCCTTGTTTTATTTTCTCTATTTTTATTTTCTTTATTAGGCTAGTTTATCAACTAGGCATAGCTATGAACAGCAATGGTTATAGGAGTGAGGCATCAGTGGAGTTCTTTGTAGTTATTATTGGAACTACAAAAATAAACTGTACAATCTGAGCAGTGATGGATTTGAGCTGGTCAGTGTGCTTTTTCTTTTTTTAGACTTTGCAGAAGTACAGTGGTCAGATACTTTATTCCACAGTGGTTACAAGTTCAGCTTTTGGGCCAGACAGACATGGGTTTGGCTCAGGTGTGCCATCTATTTGTGTGGTGGAGTATAATTTCCAAAAACATCACTTTAAAATAAAACTGGAAAAATTGGAATAGAGAGGTGTGCTTCATCTGTATCAGTATCCTGACCATGTATTGTTATTTTGAAGATAATATCATTGCATTTAGTGTCGTCCCAAAGGTCTTTTCATTCTTCTTTTCTTTATGCTTTCCTGTGATGGTGATTTCCACCACTCTGTCCTCTACCTCACTTATTCGTTCTTCAGCCTCCATTAACCTGCTATTGATTCCTTCTAGTGTATTTTTCATTTCGGATATTGTGCTATTCATCTCAGTTTGCTTGTTCTTTAAATCTTTTAGCTCTTTGTTAAATGCTTCTTGTAATTTCTCAATCTGTGTCTCCATGTTTTCCCCACTATCATGGATCATCTTTACTGCCATCACTCTGAACTTTTTCAGGTAGATTGCCTGTCTCCTCTTCATTTAGTCGTTTTTGTGTGTTTTAGTTATTTTTAATTGAATTTTTGTAAGTATTGCAGATTCTCATGAAGTTGTAGGAATAGTACAGAGAGATCCTATGTGTGCTTTACTCAGTTTCCTCCAGTGTTATTTCTGGTCCCACATGTTCTTCCAGAAGCTTGCCATTCCCCACAGGGAGGCAGAGTCCCTTTCATCTGCCCTGGAAACAGAGGGTAATATTGTAACCATGTGGCTGAACAGAATGTGGTAGAGAGATTGGGTGATGTCCATCTGAGGTGAGGTTCCTAAAGGGCAAGACAGGAGCCATCTCAATCTCCCTTTGTGTTCTTGCCCTTGAATTGGCATAAGACGACTCAGATAGTACATGCAGAGATAAGCTGACCATCCACTAGCAGTCAACATCCTCCGCCAGACATACGTGTGAGTGAGCTTCAGGTGATGTCAGCTGAGGCTCTGGACCCATGGGTCACAGAAAGGCCACCCCCATTACCTGTGCAAATTCTTGGCCCACAGAGTGTGTGGATCTGTGACCATAGTAAATGACCATTTCATGTTAGTGAGTTTGGGGCTAATATGTTACATAGTTGTAACTCTAATGACTAGACTAGCAGGATTTACTTAGTGAATTTATTTAACAGCTTCACACCTCATTATTCTTATGTAAAAAAAATCACTGAGACAACGTTAAATTCACATTACTATGAGGATAAGTAAAATAATATAAAGTTCAGCCACTGACACTTAGAAATCCTGAAGAAAGGATGTACTCTATTTATATGCTAATAATAGGTATAAAATGTTCAACCTTTACTGAACACGTGGGCCAGGCAGTGCTTTAAGTGTGCTTTCTAGGCATTGTCATGTTTAATTTGCATAAAAACACTATGAGACAGGTCATCATATTAGTATGTCTGTTTAATTTTGGTAGCTGAAGTCTTGAGAATTTAGATCCCAGAGCTAGAAATTCCTCTTCCTCTCTTTAAAGTGGATATTTTATTATTTCCTAAGTTTATCTTTATACCATCAAAAAACATCAAATGAGACAGTTCTTGTTGAGTTCTACTTTGAAAGGCTAACCAACCCAGTTCTTGTAGGTTGGTTTTGTCCTGAATTATCTTTGCAAAGTGCTGATATGGTGAACTGTAGCATCTCAGCCCTACAAAGGTCACTTGCTGTGTATAGATGGGTATCTCAAACAGTGAGAGGAAGTATGGACTATACATCTTCAATTAACTTAAGCAGAAATCGTTGAGGGTCGAACATGGGCCAGTCAGGCACTGGGGAAGACGCAGAGGGGTGTGGCAAGAAATGTCCAGAGCCTAGCTATCTTTATGTGAAGCACAGCTCTACCACTTTTCTGCTGTGTGGTCCATGCTGTTTAACCTGAGATCAAGATTTGGTTCTTCATCTAAAGTAATGTCTATAAGATGGCCAAAACACACATGAGAATATGTTTAGCATCACTCTAAGAAATGCAAATCAAAACCACTGTGAGGTACCACCTTATACCAGCCAGAATGACCATCATCAAAAAGTCTATAAACAATAAGTGCAGGAGAGGGTGTGGAGAAAAGGGAACCCTGTTACACTGTTGGTGGGAATGTAAATGGTGCAACCACTGTGGAAAACGGTATGGAGATTCCTCAGAAAACTAAAAATAGAATTGCCATTTGATCCAGCAATCCCACTCCTGGGCATCTATCCAGAGGAAACCATGACTTGAAAAGACACATGTACTTCAATGTTCATTACAGCACTATATTCAATATCCAAGACACAGAAACAACCTAAATGTCCATCGACAGAGGAGTGGATAAAGAAGATGTCGTACATATAAACAATGGAATATTACTCAGCCATTAAAAGAAAAGAAATAACGGCATTTGCAACATGGGTTGACTTAGAAATTATCATGCTAAGTGAAGTCAGTCAGACAATGAGAAACCAGTATCATATGCTATCACTTACATGTGGAACCTTAAAAAAGGATACAGTGAACTTCTTTGCAGAGCTCACAGACTTTGAAAAACTTATGGTTTCCAAATGAGACGGGTTGTGGGGTGTGGGGATGACACTGATGAAGGCAGAACAGCAAAGCCCTGTGGTTTAGAACCAATGCATAAGAACTCTGAGCATGCAACCCTGGCTCCAGAGCTCCCCACTCTCCACCAGGCTGGCATCACACTTTGACTTCTGCTGCTTAATTCTGTTACCACCGCATTTCTTTTACAGGGATTGATTCCTAGTAACCATCTTTTACCCTGTCTTCTTTTCAATGTATGCTTCTAGAGATCCCATCCTGAAACAGCCAGCCTGCAGTCTATGAAGAAAATATGATCCATAGTAAAGGTGGAAGGACACTGACATTTGTTGAGTGTCTACAGTTTCACTGGGCTAGTGTTTTATAAAACATTACAATCAATTCCTATACCTCCATCATGAGATGGCATTTTTTTTTTTTTACTTATGATTTATGCAAGACAAAGTATTTAGAAGTTTGTAGCCTGGCTATGTTAAAAGGCTGGTTGTTGTGGGGCCAAAAGCAAATTCAAACCAAACTGCTCCAAGGTTTCTATTCTGTCTGCTACACAGAACTTCTTTGTGGTTTTAAACCTTTTTATTTTTTTCAATTTAATATATTTTTTTATTTTATATTGGAGTACAATTGATTTATAATGTGATAATTTCCACTGTATAGTGACATGATTCAGTTATACATATATTCATTCTTTTTCAGATTCTTTCCCCATATAGGTTATTATAGAATATTGAATAAATTTCCCTGTGCTACATAGTAGGTCCTTACTATTTTATATAGAATAGTATGTGTATGCTAATCCCAAACCCCTAATTTATCCCCCACCACTTGGCCCCTTCAGTAACCATACATTTGTTTTCAAAGTCTTTGAGTCTATTTCTGTTTTGTAAATAAGTTCATTTGTATCATGTTTTAGATTCCACAGATAAGTGATATCATATGATGTCTCTATAACTTGCTTCATAAAGTATTGCCAAACCATTTCTAAGAACCAATTTGACCATAATCTGTGGAAGTCCTTTGTACCTGGATTTGTAGAACTTTTCTGCAAAAAAAAAAAAAGGCCAACTCTGTAGGTAACTAGATCTGTCCTCGGGCCATTTCAGCCTGTGATGCCTAAGACTTGTTTTCCTTTACAGAGTATTGTTTGAAGAATAAACATCTCAGCGATTGTGTGTCAGTAGTCTAGCCCCAGGGTAAAATAATTTCTGTTGATTTCTGATTCAGGTTAGCTCCTTACAGGACACTCGTGGCTTCTGTGACTTGAACGTCTGCCATTTCCATCTGGGTCTGGGTATTTCTGTCTGACTCTTAGGCACCAGCCACTAAACCTCCGCCATCATCTGTCTGCATGGTCAGCTTTCACTTATTTGTTTGTTCATTTGTTTCAGATGGTTCCCAGAGAACTGTCCTAACTTCTGAGTCCAACTCTTTATCAACAAAGTGTTGTATAGGTTTGATTGCTGTGAAGCAAGAAATTTTCTTCAGCATCTTTGGTCATTCGTAATTGGATGCTGGCTGTTTAGAACTTTTATGATTATATCCAAGTTTGTATTATAATTATTTTTTCTTTCTCACACTGCTGTTCTTTTCTGGTTTGGGCATCAGGTTTATAGTAGCTCATGAAATGCATTAAGGGATTTTTTTTTTTTAAAGAACAAGTAAGATTTGAATTACCTCTTTCTTGAATGTTAGCAAAGATTTTCTCCTACTGATCTGTACCTTTAATACCCAGATGATTTTTCAAGTTTTCTATTTCAAATTCACATTTACCTGTTTTTTCCTCAGGAACTTTTTTTTTTCTCTTAAGAGTTCCGATGTATTAGTATTAACATCCAAACATTGAATAAATAGTTAGTGAGCTCCCTCTTTGTGTCAGACACTCTTCCAGGTGTTTGCACTGTATCTGTAAACACTGCCATCGAAGAGTCCTTCATTCATGGCACATACATTCTAGTGCCCATTGGTCCTGTAACCATCCCGTGAACTTACTTCCAGTTGAGTGGACGGCAGGTGTCAGTGTGCAAATCATTCCCCAAATGTTGCCTTTGGCTGTGGAATTTACAGTCTCTTTATTAATGGCAATATTTTACAACCCTCTTAGTTCTTGTGGACCTTATGACTCCTACTTTTTTGTTCAATCACTTGACTGTAATTTTTCTTTCTCATTCAGATCCTAGATATATATTGAGTTTTGACATTACATGGGGTTTAGCAGCTTTTCTGTAAGAGAACATCCTCTAACCACAGGTATTATTTTTACTCTTTTGTTCTCCACTTTGATAACATCTGCCTGAACACCAGTATTTTTGCAGAGTATCAGTTATTTCCATTAATTTACATTTCTTATAATTACTGATCTTAATAATTGTGGATTTCTTAAAATGTGAGCTTAATCACTGTGAAGTCTCCCTTTGTAGTTACTTATTGTTTGCAGTTCATTGAATATTTTAATCTTCGTTAAAACAGTATTTAGACCATTATACAGAGATAGGCTTAAATCTCAGCCTTTCAATTTACAAGAATGGCCAAGCTTATTTGTTTCTTTGTTTTGTTTTTTAATTTGGAACCCATTTATTTTGTGAGATTGCTATAAATACATTATTTCAGGAAGGCCTCCATAAATATTTGCTACTATTCAATCAATCCACAGAGGTTTGCTTCTTGCCTTTCTGATTTCACATCCTGGATCGTTGAGACTATGATATTCTACAGTAGTCACCAGAAAAAAGGAAAGTCAGTCAGTCACATATTGAGAGCAGAGTTCCAAAGAACGACAGAGAATAAAGGAGAGCTCAGAGACGGAATAAACTTGCTCAGTTTGGAAGAAACCATTATAATCTGTGCTTGGAGTATATGAAAATGTGGTGCTCCTGACTTTTAAGACAAACTTACAATCCAATTTGGTTATCCATCAGTTCTTAAATGTGCTTATGATGAAAAAGGAAAATAAATTATTGAGATCTAATATCTCAATGCTGGTTTACTTTATAAAAGTAAAAATACACTTAAAAATTAAATTTGGCTTGAGAGAAAACCAAATCCATTTGTTTATAACAAAATGAAGTAACCTTGAACTTCTATGAATCCAGACCCTCCAAATTGTTTTTGAACTAGCAATAAATAAGCACAGGCAGATGACCCAGGAAATGTTCTGATATTATCTCCAGTAAGCCTTGTTTTATAAACACATTATGTATATATTGATAAGTACTGGGTTATATCCTTCCTGTAATAGTTGTCTGCACTTCCTCAAAGGTATTTAAACTTCAAGTGCACGTACCTGTCAGCTGTGGCTCCCCAGAGGAGTTTCTGTTCTTTGTCTAAGTACTTAGGTAGTGAAGTCAGTTAATCCAAACAAATGATTCACAATTGTCCAAATACTTTTTTAAAAAACTGGGTCAGACAAATTCTTACCCAAAAGTTCGTAGAATTCATTCAATATTGGGGTGATTTTTTCTTTTTTAAATTAAACTGTAGTTGATTTATAGTGTTGTAAATTTCTTCTGTACAGCATAGTGACACCAATTGTATATACATATACAATTTTTTTTTTCTCATTCTATCTTCCCTCATGGTCTAGCCCGAGAGACTGGATGTCGTTCCCTGTGCTATACAGTAGGACATTATTGTTTATCCATTCTTAATGTAATAGTTTTTATCTACTAACCCCAAACTCCTCATACATCCCACTTCCTCCCCCTTCGCAACTCCAAGGGGGTTCTCTGTGTCCCAGTGTCTCTTTATGTTTTGTAGATAGATTTATTTGTGCCATATTTTAGACTCCACATGTAAGTTATAATATATGGTATTTGTCTTTCTCTTTCTAACTTACTTTACTCAATATGAAAGTCTCTAGTTGCATCCATGTTGCTGCAAATGGCATTCATTATTTCATTCTTTTTCATGGCTGAGTAGTATTCCATTGTGTAAATGTACCATTTTCTTAATCCATTCATCTGTTGATGGACATTTAGGTTGTTCCCACGTCTTGGCTATTGTGAATAATGCTGCAGTGAACATAAGAATATCTTGTTTGATCTATGTGCTAGAATCATAACAATAAAAACAAGAATAAACCAGTGAGACCTAATTAAACTCAAAAGTTTTTGCACAGTAAAGGAAACCATTAAAAAATGAAAAGACAACCCACAGAATGTGTGAAAATATTTTCAAATGATGCAACTGATGTGGGCCTAATTTCCAAAATATACAAGCTCATACAATTCAACAACAAAAGAACAACTGAATCGAAAAATTGATTTTTTTTTAAATTTACAAATAGGAGCCTGTTAACTCAGTGTTATTTGAGGAAGTGCATTGAGTTTATTTTTCTGACAATAGCAAGTGTAAATGCCAGGTGTGCAGCTCATCCTTATGACATCCTTGTCTCAGTTTCAGCATGAATCTCTGACCATGGGGTTCAGGAGAAGTAACCGGTGCCATGTTCTTGAAGTGGGTCCTGATGCTTATTGCTCACAAAATCAAAACACACAGATGTTCATGGAAAGGAAAGTTGCCTTTGATCAGAATGGGGGCAATCTGGGGAGGCAGTGACCTCAACATCCCCCCAAAACAACCTCCTGAAATTCTACTCTGCCCTGAAAGTTTTAAAGGAAGGAAGGGAATTGATCTCAGTTAATCATTGAAATGGGGGGTCAGAGTTGTTACCATCCCCCACTGCATGCAGGCTTGTGGACTCCTCCTGATCTTTCTTTAAATGCTGCCTTGTTCACACAGTTTGTTGGGGAGATGACTGGAGAGGAAGCTGGGGAAGAGAACTGGTCTTCTGTTAATGACTTATTCGTTTCTACTTTCATCTATGGAAAGAACGGACAAGATAGGCAAATATTGTGTGATCGAAAGGTCTGAAAGGTGTGCTTGGACTGGAGATGAGTAGAGCATGGGGGTGCCTGGTTAAAAATTAATTACAAGGTAGCTTTGCTCAAGAGACAGGAAAAGCGGTTTCCTGCTGAGGGCAGTTTCCTACAAAGGGCTGCTTACAGTCATAACAGTAAACAGCAGTGGTAAACTCTAACATATATTGGGGACTGACTATGCACTTACAGTAGTAATTGGCATTTCATAAGCACCGATTTCATTTTCCTCCCAATCCACACAAGGTATGGATGCTATTTTTAAATTACTTTTTAGAATAAATTTTATTGGAGTGTAGGTGATTTACAGTGCTGTGCAATACAAAACAAAACAAACAAAAAACAAAAATAAGGCAACAACAAAAAACAGAAACAGACTCAAAGATGTGGATGCTGTTTTATATTAAAGAAAAGTTTACGGAAGTGGATTAATTGAGGTAACATCCAACATCAAGTCTCAGGTAGTGCTAGGACATACCCTGCACCTTCTATGACCTGAAGTCCACATTGTTTGTACCTACCCTAGATCCTCACTTTGGTCTCCTTAACCTTTTTTTTTTTTTTTTAATAACTGTGAACACATTTTAGGAAAGATATTTTACAGTTTGGTTGATTGATTTCTATATTGGAGATAATAAAAACAATGTAAAAAAAAATGGTACCTAAACTCCAAAATTAGGCACTGAGGAAAGGAACTTGGGTAAGATTCAGAGGTAGGAGCTCTATTTCCACATGTACCAGTGTTCCGAACCCTCTTGGCTAAGGAAGCTTTCCTCTGCTTGGCCTGGGCCTCAGCCTTAGCTTCCTTATGCATATGGAACAAAGGGCTAATCTCTGGTCTACATTTGCCTTGGGGATTAGGCTCAAATAACCCATGACAGACTCAACAACTGTGAAATCACCAGTACGGTTAGATAATGAGCCCAGCTCTTTGCTCCTTGGTTAGGTTTTATCCCGGGATCACTGGTGTTGGCTCAATGATGAGTTTTTTCAATCAACAGTTTTGTGGTGAGTGCCAGACACAACACAGTAGATCCTGACTTTGTGGAGTTTCTGATCTAGTCATCACTGAGGATTTATTTAAATAATCACTTATTTAAGTGGAAAATAACAGAAGTACGTTCTGTGAAGAAGGCAGTGTGATAACTATGAGATCCTATAATAGAGCCATCTGTTCTCATCTGGGGACAAGAGAGAAGTCTTTTACAGGAACTGCAGATTAAACTAACAACTTCAGAATTAGTTTACCCAATAAAGGGAGGTGAGAAGAGTTTTCTGTGGAAGAAGCCATTGCATGCAGAGATCCCACAGTAAGAGAGAAGCAGGGTAAACCTGAGAAATGTTTCAGAAAGTTCAGTAGAGCTCAACTGTGTATGAGTATGTTTTGGGGGGGGGGAATCTGGGCAAAAGGACAAAAGGAATTTCAAGCGGTAGGTAGAAGCCACATCATGTGGGCCCTCTATGCCATTATAAATATTTAGCAGTTTTCATGCAGGTGTTTTATGAGCAGTGACACCATAACATTTCCATTTCCAGACATCCCTCTGGCTTTAGTGTGGAGATCAAATTGAATTTTCTTTTTTTTTTTTTTTTTTTGTCTTTTTGCTTTATCTAGGGCCGCACCCGCGGCATATGGAGGTTCCCAGGCTAGGGGTCTAACAGGAGCTGTAGTTGCCGGCCTTCACCACAGCCACAGCATCGCGGGATCCGAGCTGCATCTGCAACCTACGCCACAGCTCATGGCAACGCCGGATCCTTAACCCACTGAGCAAGGCCAGGGATCGAACCCGCAACCTCATAGTTCCTAGTCTGATTTGTTAACCACTGAGCCATGACAGGAACTCCAGAGACCAAAATGAACTTTAAGAAGAACAAAACTGAATAGATTGGTCATTCGGTAGGTTGATTATCTTTCTAACCAGAAGCCAGGATTTCCCACTTATATGATTTTGCCCTGCTTCGTATTAATTTGCTCCATCTTACCTTGTCATCACTTAATATCAGTTGCCTCTTCCTGTCCACTACACTTAACATCATTATAGGTCCACCTCATAAGCCTACTTCCCCACTCCTACTTTCCTCACTCTAGCAGCCAAAAACTGGTATCAGTTCATGTGACATTTCTGATATATATTGACGTCTCACTAACTGTCTCATCAGTTACTGGTTTGAAAATTGCCGTTTTATTTTTGCTCAGAATTTTATGGTCCATCAATATGGGACGGGCTCTGCTGAGTGGTCCATCTCTGATTCACATGGAAAGAGCTGGGGTAGCTGTGCCTTGGGCAACCTTTTCCTGAAGGGGTTCTTTGTTCACACGCACACAGTGCTCAGTGCTCCTGTGCTCTTTCCCTCTCTCCATGTGGGGTCTCAAACACCAGAGCCTCTCCATCACAGTGTGATGGCCTCATGGACTAGGATTCATTACTTGGAATTCAGTTTCCTCTGGAATGAATTATCTGAAGATCTGGAAGGAAACTACAGAACACTTTCTGACTTAATTCTAAAGGCATGAAGTGTAACTTCTTCTTTAGTACGTGGATCAAAGCCTGAGTCTTATAGGCTGTTCACATTCAAAGGGAAGAGAACTGCATAAGAACATAAACTGTGTCTGCTGGTTCTGGAGGCATCTAGGTAGACTAGGGACCAGATCTGCTTTCTTTATTGGCAGGACCGCATAGAGCCTCTCACTTCTAACTGCCCTGTCATTTCTGTATGTCCTGCACTGTTCCATGAAGACCATGTCCCATCTGTCAGTGGAGTTAAACGGTTTGTATTTGATTGACTGAAGCCTCGAAAACCAGGAATCACTATTTTCTACCAGACTGATAACCTTTAATTGAATAAGTATGCAGGCAAGTGACGTTCATTAGCCAGGTTAGCCTGAATCAAATCTGGTGATCCATGGAGATGCCTATTTTGCAGCCTATGGCTCACTTAATCCTATATGGCTGGAAAACATTTTTAAGACTGAGATCTCACATTTGTAATTTTGATTTTGACAGTACCTGGCATAGCACTATGGAGCTATTACAGTCATGGCACTTCCTAGTTGAATAAACTGATGAATAAGTAAATAAAAGAAATGTTATACATATTTTCTGAAGACATAATCTAAAGAGTTGGGCTGATACCTGAAAAAAATTTAAGTTTGCCACATGGAAAATAATTGAGAACTCAGAGCTCAAAACACATTCAGCAGTCACGTGAATGACAGGCTGTCAATCACGGATAAAGAAACATAAAGTGACCTTTTCCTTCTTTTTAAATGCCAGCTCCTATGTTCACTTTTCTTTCATTGTCAGTCATTGTACACAGGGCATGCTAAAAAATGGGAAAATAAATCAAGCAGCCATTTGTGTGCCAGTTGCCAAAATTATTGTTTGGTTGTTGAATTTGTTTTACAAATTGACTAGTTCACGAGTTGGCAACTTTTTCTTAAAAGGCCAGATTACTGTAAAATGCTTTGAGGGCCATGTGGCCTCTGTGATAACTACACAGTTCTCTCATTACAGTGCAACAACAGCCCCAGGCAATAAATATGTAAATGAATAATTGTGGGTTAAGAATCCCATTGCAGTGGCTGGGGTTGCTGCAGAAGTGTGGGTTTGATCCTCGGCCAGACGTAATGGGTTAAAGAATCCAGCATTGCCTCAGCTGTGGCACAGGTCACAGCTGTGGCTCAGATTCAGTCACTAGCCTGGGAACTTCCATATGCCCCAGGTGCCACCATAAAAAAAGAGTAATAATAATTGTGGCTGTGTCAAACAAAACTTTATTGACAAAAACAGGCTATTATCCCATGGGCTATCATTTGCTAACCTCTGGGCTCATTCAGTTGTAAAAAAATAGACATAGACACATATAATGTTTAATATGTACTTACCTTGTTATCTGGAAAAAATGACATACTTTTTAGGCCAAAGAACAAATTAATAATTCAGTGCCAGCCCCCAAAAAAACTATGCTGGGGTTTCAATACTGGTGGAAAAATAGTAAGAGATCCTACCTGAGGTAGGCAGAAGTTGGAGAGATCGGAAAGTTTGTAACTGCTTTGGGTCAAAATAAAATTCATTTAAAACACCAATAGGTAAACTGGAGTCACAAGTCACCAGAACATCTCAGAACAGGGATATGGCTAAATACATACCAAAAGGGAGCCTGAAATGAGGTGGTTTGGGGGCTGTGGTCATGCTCAGCTATCATTCATCCACCTTGTATCTTTACCTGTGGTCACAAAAGTCGTACATATTTGGGAAGACTGATGCCAGGTAATGAGTAAGTTTATGTTAGATGAGGTATGTGTATTTAATTTCTGTGTCCTCCAACCTTCACTAGTTCATCTAGCAAAATACACCCAAGAAATATCTCCGGACATAAACTCTACCAATGAGATGCTTGAAGTCTAGTTAGTAAGGTATCCTATATCAGTATGAAAAAGATGAGCACATACAATGCTAACTCAGATGATGTAGAATACTGTTCTCTACCAGAGTTTCTCAAATGTTCACGAATATGCAACCCACAGGGCATCCTTAGGATGCAGATGTAACTGGGTAGATCTAGAGTACAGCATGAGTTCCTATATCTTTTTCAAGTCTCTAAGTGATGATGGCTCTCTGGGTGTGGAGCCCTTATGAATTAAGCACCACTCTAGGCAATTTAGGAGATCATCAGGGGCTGTGGGTCAAGGATTCCAGAATAGAGTGGGAATGGAGTCATGCCTGGAAGCAGGAATTCAAATTCAGACAATGTGCAACAGGCCTGTGGAGTCAAAGGATCAGGACTGGCCTGACATAGCAGGAGGTGCTCTAAGGCTGCCCAGACCTGGTGTCTGCGGTTAGCATCAGGGGTAGATGTAGTCATTTAGAACAAGGGACCAGACTAAAAGTGATGCTCAAGCCTTTACTCACTCAACGGTGAAAGTATAAGGCATAATGAGATGCAGGCTTCTTGGTGCTCCATTGCTTTGTATGGAACAGGACTTGACTAAAGATGGTCAGGTGGTTCTGTGCAGATGGGGTGGCAGGGTCATCTCCCTCCAGAAAGTACTAGGCAAGAAGCTCTGACCTTTTTTTTGAAACTGTGGACAGAGGGTAATGAGAAGGGGAAGGGTTAGGAAAAGCACTGTGTCAGAGTAGGGGCAAGTGCTTCAGCTGAAGCCCCCAAAGGGGCTTCCGCAAGGAGATGGCTGGGATGCAGCCTTGCACACTGGGATGGTCAGCCTGGGAGTAGGGGTCCTTGACCACAGCTTCCTCTGGAAAACTGCAATCGATAGCTACTTGTGAGCCAAGCCTAGGGTGGAGAGGGTAGCTTTCCTTGTGAGGCTTCCTAGCAAAGCCTTACAAGAGCCCCGGTCAGGTCTGAAAAAGTTGCAGACCATTTTCTGGGCTGGAGCAGGACCCTTTACCTGTCTGGTATCTCCAGATGGTGCCACTATTCACCACCAACCATTGTTTCCAGGAAGGAATCTGGATGTTGCCAGATCTTCAGTTTTTTCAAAGGAAGCCACATTTATATTTGTGCATAGATTCTGCTGATTTTCTTGTATTGGTGACTATTTTCTAAGTATTATTCTTATTTTTTAACACCTTGAACTCAATGCTGAATATGATTTATTATCTGCTCCAAGCTGAGCACTAATAGTTGTAATTACTGCTTGGAAGGATGATGGCATTCGGCTGAAAGTTAGGGTTACAAAGGAACTGTGGAGTGAGAAAAACAGAGATCATAAAGCATGCCCCATCCTTTGAGCCAAACTTGATGGAGCATGTGATTAGGCCAATTGCTTTTAACTTTACATTTATTTTAATTCTTGAGAGACATGTTCTTTTTTTTTTTACACTTATTTTTTATAATGGTTTTTATTTTTTCAATTATAGATGGTTTACAGTATTCTGTCAGTTTTCCACTGTACAGCAAAGTGACCCAGTTACACATACACGTATACATTCTAATTTATCACATTACCTTGATAGATATGTTGTTTCCACATCTTGGCTATTGTGAATAATACTGCAGTGGACATGTGGATACTGTTATCTCTTCAAGATCCTAATTTCAGTTCTCTCTCTATCTTAGGAAGGGGGTTGCTGGATCATATGATAGTTCGATTTTTAATTTTTAAAATTTTCTTGAGGAACTGCCATATTGTTTTCCATAGTGGCTACACTGTTTTGCATTCCTACCACATCATTGCAAATACTTTTATTTATTTGATAATAGCCTTCCTGGAAGGTGCAAATAATGTCTCATTGTGATTTTGATTTACTGGTTATAAAATTAAAGTCTCCATAGCCTGTTAAAGAAAAAGGAGATTCTGCAATATGCAACAACCTGGACAATGAACCTTGAATATGCAATGGACCTAGACATTTTGTTAAGTGAAATAAGTCATAGGAAGACAGATATGGTGTGATTCCATGTATAGGAGATGGCTAAATTAGTACCTATATTCAATAATAATGTATTTTTTTAAGTTTTAAAAATTTATTTGGCTAAAATAAATTGGCTCCCTGTCATGAGTTCCTTGGACCTTCTCAAAATTCCCATGTTTTTCAGACCTGAGCTCCACGTGGAAGAGATTTGTTCTAGGGCAAACAATTGCTGGGCTGTTTCTTGTTAAAATGTCAGTTTTCAGAGTGATAGTTCATCACACTCAAGCACCCTAGGAAACGATTGTCCACCACATGAACTCACAGACCCGCAGTAAAAATGTTTTTCTCTGACACAATAAACATCTCCTGGTGGAGTTGAAGATTAAAGGGAGACATTTATTTTACTGGGCTGTTGACTTTATTATGGGGTACCTGGGATTCCCAGGGTGGTTCACAATGGAGGTGGCAGGGATATGTTTGTGGGCCTTTAAATATGTACTATTGTGAGTGCCAAGCTGCACAGATAAATCTTTCTGAGGAATAATAGGAGACTGTCTGCTTTGGAAACGAATGGACCTCTGGACAGCTATTTCCCAGGCTCCAAATCTAAGGGCAGTTTTTGTCTGCCCATCCCCTCCCCACACATAGGGATTTGCCAAGGCATCTGCTGGAATCATGTTCGTAGTTTTCTGTCCTGAAGATCCCATGTTACCACCCAAGCTCAGGAGATCCACACACATTTGGCAATTATGGCATGAGCTTTCACATTGGTCTCCAATGTCTTTGGATTCAGATTATCTCTCCAGATTATCTAACGTCTTTTCAAACATTTTTAGCTCCAGTCTCACCTTCAATATATTTGATAGACTGAATTAAAAAAAATAAACAATAACATTTAAAAATGGAAAAAGAAATAAATTGATATTGAAGGTTGCCTTCCTGTATCACTGTATCTAAATTATTTCCTATTTTTTTAACCACTTCATATTTCAGGGTAATATCCTCAATAAACAGGTCTTTTAACTTTATATCCCTAAACCCCTGGCCTTCTTCCATTCACTTCTCTGCATCATATCCATACTTAGACCCTATGGAAGCTTTTCCTTTTCTTCCTTAGTCCATAAATGCACATTTTAATTGTTAAGATTCTCTATTGTCTGAGGGATTTTGTATATGAAGAAATGATCATACTGTGTGCATTTGGTTTAATTACCTTACAAATCTATTTTGCAGCTAATATTCCTTTGTTTAACAATATAACATTTATTCAGACATTAAATAATCAAAATCCAAATATCTTGAACTGTACAGTTATCAAAACACTGAAGTTCTTCAAACTTAAAAGGTTATTATGGACATATTTAATCTAATTTTTCTAAGCAAATTAAAATGTGTTACTACCTTTAAACAGACACACAAAAATCTTGAGATAATTGAAACCTCATTAATGCACTTACATTTAAATTATAAAATTTGCTAACTCCTGAGATTTAAATGTTTTCTTTGTAATTTGATTTCATCATTATTTCTACTTATTTTAATTCCAAGGTAGAGTAATCATAAGAGGTGATCATTTCTACACCTTTTTAGAATTCCAGTAATCTCTCTAGTATCAAAAGAAAAAAGAGTAAACTGTCAGATAAGCACAGGTTCCGATCTGGGAATGTTAATTCCCTAAATCATCTTAGCAGAGTTCTTTTTTCCATTTATCTCTTTTTTATTAGAATATAGTTGATTTACAATGCTGTACCGATTTCTAATGTACTGTAAAGTGCCCCGGTTTCTCTCTCTCTCTCCCCCCCCTCCCTCCCTCTCTCTCTCTCTCTCTCTCTCTCACACACACACACACACACACATACATTCTTTTTCTCATACTGTCTTCCATCATATTCTACCCCAAGAGATTGGACATAGTTCCCTGTGTTGTACAGTAAGACCTCATTGCTTATCCATTCTAAATGGAATAGTTCACTTCTATTAACCCCAAACTCCCCATTCATCTCTCCCCTACCCTCCCCCTTGGTAACCAAAAGTCTGTTCTCTATGTCTGTGAGTCTATCTGTGTTCTGCATATAGGTTCATTTGTGCCATATTTTAGATTCCACATTTAAATGATATCATATGGTATTTTCTTTTTCTCTCTGACTTAGCTTCCCTTAGTATGAGAATCTCTAGTTGCATCCATGTTGCTGTGAATGGCATTATTACATTTATTTTATGGCTGAGTAGTATTCCATTGTATAGATGGACCACGTTTACTTAATCCTCTTGGCAGAGGTCTTGGTGCAAGTTAAAATACAGTTCAGAGTTGAACCACTGATAAATTATAGTTAGGTCTTTGTTATCAGTGAAGTAACTTAGTCATACATTCCATATAGAATGTTTGGAATTTTTACCAGAATTTTATTACTAACTCATTATGATTGTATGGTATATTGTGATATATTAACATATTGGTTCATGTAATGGAAAATTGTAGAAGGCTTTATCAATACGAGTAGTATCTCACAGATATATTGTCTATTAGGAGATGAGGGCTTAGATCTTCCTGGGTCACTCTCATTTAGGAATGATTGGAAACTTCATTTTGAAATGCCCTGCCAGACCTTCGTGGTGCATCACCATCAATGGGGATCATCCTCAGTACCCCTTTTTAACCTTCTTATTTTGTGTTAGCATTGCCTTGGTAGGTCCTCGTCTTTACCGAGAAGACTTAACTCATTTCCAACTTACTATGTTCGTTCCTTTCTAATTGCACCGGCACACAAACACACAACCCTAAAAGGAAAAGAAAAATTATTACCACTCTAGTGTTCATTATTGTTAAGCATTTATGTTTATATCTATATAATGGTCGTCCACTTTTTATATTATAATTGCTTTTATATACTCCATCTACTTTTTGCATTTTGTATATCATTATAAACTCCTGATATTTCATAAGTAACTATATTACATTACTATCAGTTATGATTATTGATGATGCACAGATGGTCGCTAGCCATTAGAATGTCCTTTGTCCTTTTCCTTTCTTCTGACAGTGTTGAATATATCCTTGAATTTTGGGGATGATGGAATATTCTATGCCCATCCAAAGATTTCAAGGTCCCCTCCATAAAGCCCTGCTTCCAGGTACACTATAACATATAAAGGGCTTTTGTGATATAAAAAAGATGATATCTCTTCCTGGTAAAAACAGCTTCCTCCCAAATCTTGGGTCCAGAAGCAGCAGTGTGCTCTTGTGTAGTGCACACACTGCACACCTGTACAGGCCAGCCCATCAGAAACTAATAGTTCATTCTAGCTCATTCACTTACATGTACGTACAAGTTGGGCAATAGTGCCACTGCAGTATCTTCACAGTGGTTAAAAGCATGGGTTTGTTGGAATCCTGGCTCTGCCACCAGCTATGTGACTTTGGGCAGCTCATAATTACGGCCACACTTTTGCATTTTATGTGAAAAGTGGGGATAATAGTATCATTTTCCTCAAAGACCTATGGTGAAAATCAGATAAGTCACCATACATAAAGCTCTGGAAACAGTGCCCAGTGCATCATAAGTGCCAAGAAAGCATTTTCTACACCTGCAATTGCTGCTTTTAGTGACAGGACTGGAAAAAGGCAGCTCTCATTCATGTCTTAAACGTGCATGGCTCTCTTCATGTTCCCCATGAGGCAGCTGTGCTCTGTTCCTACAACATAAACGTTATACTCAGTATTATAACGTTTTTCTGCGATGAAATGAGGACTGGAAGGATGAAGAACCATGCCTCGATAAACAAAGAGAACAAAATTGGGTGCTGAGAGTCAAGCTAGGAAATTAATATACATGTATATGATCAAAGATGGGGAAGGTCACCCCAAAGAGACATGTGAAGAATCTCAAACAAGCATGTAAGTATTGATGCAAGAGCTATGGAAAACAGTATGGAGTTTTCTCAGAAAATTAAATATAGAACTACCATATGATCCAGCAACCCCACTCTTGGGCATCTATCCTGGCAAAACTTTCATTGAAAAATATACCTGCACCCCTGTGTTCATTGAAGCACAATTCACAACAGCCAAGACATGGAAACAACCTAAAGGTCCATTGACAGATGAATGGATGAAAAAGATGTGGCACATATACTCATTGGAATACTACTCAGTCACAAAAAAGAACAAAATAATGCCATTTGCAGCAACATGGATGTGATAAGAGATTTTCATACTAAGTGAAGTAAGTCAGAAATACAAATACCATATGATATCACTTATATGTAGAATCTAAAATACGGCACAGATGAACCTATCTACAAACCAGAAACAGACTCCGAGACATAGAGAGCAGACTTGTGGTTGCCAAGGGGGAGGGAGTGGGATGAATGGGGCGTTTGGGGTTAGTAGATGCAAACTATTACATTTAGGGTGGATAAACAAGAGGTCCTACATATAGCATAGGAAACTTTGTCCAGTCTTTTGGGATAGAACATGATGGAAGATAGTATGAGAAAAAGAATGTATATATATGTATGACTAGGTCACTATGCCTTACATATGAAATTGATACAACACTGTAAATTAACTATATAAAATAGTAATTAAAATTAAAAAAAATAGAATAAGGAGTTCCCATTGTGGCTCAACAGTAACAAACCCTACTAGTATCCATGATGATGCAAGTTTGATCCCTGGCCTTGTTCACTGGTTAAGGATCCAGTGTTGCTTTGAACTCTGGTGTGGGTTGCAGACATGGCTACAACCGCAGCAACGCCAGATCCTTAACCCTCTGCACCACAGTAGGAACTCTAAGATGTGTATCTTAAAATGTCCTGGAAGCAGATTAAATGATTTATTCTCTTTATTTTTCTTAGAGAACTGGGTTGTTTTCTGGAGATATTAACCAAGGCAATGTTAAGAAATGCCGTGTGGTCTTGACCACCTAGTCTTGGTCTTGGAATTACAAAGAAGGCATTACAGTGAAATTGATGATATAGACAGGAAATAGAGAGGCAAATCTGTGTTAGAGGCACCAGGAAGAAATATTTTTCAGTATAAAACAGGCTTGTCAGAGGGCATTCCGAGTTCCACCTTGTTTGGATGTGGAGATCTGGAGGGAATTCCTAGTAGGACAAATTTTGTTTAATTCAAAAATTAAACACATTTTTAACGTCATATATATCTCACGATGACAATGGTCTCACATTTATTGATAAGAAAGTAAAAGTCTATACTGCTCTGCTCTTTTATATGTGTGTGTGTATATATATATATCACTTTAAAAATGTCAAGAGCAAGACTCTGAAACTTTTGAGATAGATACATTTTATTATCATATTTTTCACCTGTCCATCCCTGTGAGACAGTAATAGCAAATAACAACTTAGCAAATAGCCTTTTAAAATACATTTTTAATCACGAGGAGACTTAACATCTCTTTAGCTATTTTGAACACAGCTTAATAAGTGAATCCATTGCTTTCACACTCTCAAAGTATATAATTAAGCACTGAAGATCTTAGCATGAGGATTTAAATTATTCACAAAAGATTCTTGGAATTGCTTACAAATGCATTACCTGTTCTATGATTCAGTTATGCAGCATCAAACTTATTAATGTTCCTATTAATACAACTTGTGCTTGACACAGAAAAGAAGCTTTGTAACAAAGCTGTTGGCAGCAGCTCTGTTAAGCCAAACCTCAAGCCTCTGTCATCCTGTTGAATCTGTAACCTTGCATCACACTCAAAGAAGTCTCAGTTCATGTATATGCTTTGGGAAGAGACAGGATAAGAGAGGATAGTGTTGTCATCACCAATGTTGTGTTGACAGCAGGGTCCTCATTGATTAAGTTCAGATGCTGACATTTTACTCTTGGCCATTTGTATTCTTGGGAGAAGGTTAAATATATTTCATGTGACCAAATGACTAGGGACTCAGGTAGTTGTCAAAAGCCCACAAATTGAGGTGAGTTGGACCCGCGTTCAAATCCAGACTTTGCTAACAATTCACAGAATCCCAGGGGAAATTCATGAAAACGCCCTGTGAAACCTGTTCAGCATTTCTGTTGACTGGGTAATGGTGATGGTGATGATGCTGATGCTAATGATGATGATGATGATGATGATGATGATGTTAGTGATGATGATGGTGATGATGGTTTTATAAGATAAAGGAGGTGTAGATGAGGAGTACAGCTGAGGGATAAGACTAGAGGAAGACTGTTGTTGGAGGAAAAATAGCACAAGTTGTTGCTCATTCTCCCCCCACCCCAGCTGTTTATCTAGGCTAGCAACTTTGAAAGGGAAAGGGACCTCGTTTAGATACCCTACTACCTCATTTGACAAAGCAGTTTTTCTGAAACTCACTGTTCATGAGAATCACCAGATTTTCTTGTTTGGCAAGTGCAGTGTTTCCAAGAATGCCCTTGATAATGAGAACCCCAGATATACAGACTGTGTGTTGAGAAACAGTTCTGTGCTGGAGGAAAACAGGTCATAAATAGACTTCTCTCACTGTAGAATTAAATCAACAGAAGGCTTGTCAGAGACCAGTGGTCCACTTCACAGTGAAGTAAATCAGTCCAGTAATGGAACAGTCCGGGGATACGCTTATGCTTACAAACCTGCGTCTCCTGTTCTCTCTGGTTCTCATTTTGTTTTATCAGTGTTCCTAATTGTCCCCAACCTTCATTTGGTCCTATACCCATTAATACTGCCTGGCCTATAAGAATGACACAGATCTCTTCTGGTATTATTGAGGCCATATTTAGAAGAACACTTTAGAAATGTCTAAAGTTGGAAATATAGGTAGAAAGAGTCCTCATGTTGTGAGCACAGAAACATTAAACTCATGTTCCCTGCCTTCCTGTCCCAGGAGGAGAAAAGACAATATACCAATGATTGCTTGACTTTGCAGGGGAGACACTTGCATGCCTTTCCATAATCTAAATTGTGGGGGTCATAGCATTGAGAATTGTTGGAAACCACTGAGAAATCTTCAAAACTCTTACTTCAGTTACCCTCAGGGTTTTATGTAGCCATCCTGGGGTATTTTGACAGCTGTACTGAGCAACAGAGAGAAGATTCTTTATAGAGAAATCCTAGGGTATCGTTGCTAGGCTGTGCCACAATATTCATGGCAGAGTCTGTATGAGCCTCTGATTACATATGGCAAGAGCCATGTGTTTTCCTCTTTCCCTTGGGTTTTTTAGAAATATTTCTCCAGCCTCATACTACAAGCCATTTGCTATCACTCAGCCAAATTGGCCATTCACTGGACCTTCACTGTCTTCCAAGGCTACCTATCTACTTTCCGCAATATTTTCTTGTACATTCTAGGTTACCCTGAAAAGATAAGGCCAATTTCTTACCACATAATCACATAATTGAATCTTTACACTAAGAGAAGACATTGATTCTTTGCTTACCATATATAAAGCTCTGGGCAGCATGTTTTATACGTGTTGTTTTATTTAATTCTCACAAAACTCTCTGAAATAGGCATTTTGCTCGATTTGACAGGACATCACTGAGGCATCGAGAAGATGACTGGTTAAATAATTGCACGAGGTCCACTGCCAATAGCTGCAGTTAATGTGATTTGCCTTCTTTGACTGATATTAACATGAACAAAGCCATGCATAAGAGAGGCATATTTTAAATCTGACTCTTGCCAAAGTTAGAAAGTAAGCAGGGAATTTGGTAGATGAAAGCATTAAGTACGAGAGTGTGATATACACTCAGAATTAATTCTCTAGCCCTGGCTTGATTTATTTGGTAAGAGCTGATGGCTAAGTCATGACTCCCCACAGATCCAAGACAAGACTCTCAAGTTTAATTGAGGAACGAAGGAAGGAAGAAGAAAGAAAGGAAAGAAGGGAGGGAGGGAGGAAGAAAGGAAAGAAGGAAACATGGTAGACATAAATCATAAACTTTGAAATAAAATATTAAAAGTCAGTTCCCCTCAACTTTGCTGCTGTTGTATTGTGTTTTTATACCCAGCCAATTAAAAAAAAAGCCTGCCTTTGACTTCATGAACTCAGTGCTAAGAACATTACACTTCATTTTCTCTTTACCTTGATTTTTTTCTTTCCACATAATAGAATACTTTCTTTTCTCCTTAATCCTTCCTAAGTTTTGATTATTATGTTTTCTTTAGAAGCAGTATTATTATGTAGCACCGTATTGAAGACATTTATTGAAAATTATACTATAGCCAGGATCTTTATTGTTGAGATATTAACGTTGATAACTATCCAATGCCATGTTCAAGAAATAGGAAAAATAGACAACTATTTCACAAATGATTATGTACTATTGTTTGCCTTTTGTGCTAGTTATTTTATACAAAGAAATTACATTCATGCTCTGGGATAGTATTTTACCTGAATTATTTTGTAGTCCTGTTGATTCCGCTGTGGCATGAACAGTGTGTTTGAGTTTTAATATTAAAACTTAATTATACATTCCCAAACCCCTGGCAATATAAAAGTTTTCTTATCAAAGTACCAGATATGAGTGAGTATTTTAAAAGGCTTATTTCTATTATGTATATAATCCTGTTTGTATTTTCAAGTTTCAAATTATAGGTGTAGTGGAGGCATTTTTATTACTCTGTGCTTTGAGAATTCTGAATATTGTAATATATTCTATTAGAATCGATGTACTGAATCATTACATATTACAGATAAACTCATGCACCGCTAATGTGAGAGGGGTTATAAAAGTGAAATAGAATAACATTTTTTTTCTGGTTTCTTGGATGCTTTATGTACTTCATTTGCTAAAAAACAAACATAAAATGGTCAGTAAAATATTTACTAGGACTTTGAAAGTCTCAAAAGACATAAACTGAATTGTGCAGTATCTCTAGTCTTCTATAAACCATCTTGCTTCACAATACAACTGTCCAGCAATTTTTTAAAAATTGAAGATGTATATCTTTGGAGACCAGTCTACTGCGATCCAGCATTAGAGAACATTTCCATTTCTTCATTGTTTTCTTAGAATTTTGGGTACGGTTTACTGATAAAATATGTGGAAGCTTTGCAATTATTTTACATAAAAGTTTATAAGACATTTACTAATTTGGTTAGAACAGAGCAGCTAAATCTCTGAGTTTCTTAAAAAGCTAGTCTTTATAAAATTGAGAAGTTTCAAAAATTGTTCCATTAGTGTTTTGTGTCATTATTTTATCTTTGTGCTCCTAAGTAGCTATGGCCTGAATATTTGTGCCCAGCCCCCAAAAAGTTTTAAGGCCTTTGGAAAGTAATTAGGCTTCAAAGGTAGATTCCTCATGGATGCGATAAGTGCCCTTATAAGAAAAGCTCCAGAGGGATCCTTGTCCCCTTGTGCCAAGTAAGGACACAGTGAGAGGGTGCCAGCTCTGACAAGGAAGAGGGCTCTCACCAAGAAATGTGACCATGCTTGACCTTGGACTTGGCGGCATCCAGAACTTCTGTTGCCTCTAAGCTGCCCGGTCCAAACGTCTTGTGCTGTAGGATATCTGGCACATTATGAAACAGAAGATTCAAAGCTTGGAATATGTCCTGGCTCCCAGAAAACATAATTTAAAGAAGGAACCAGAAAAATAGCAGTGTTCAATCCAGTGGAAACTTGCATTTTCAACCATGTTCTTCTTTTTTTTTTTTTTTTTTGGTACCATTGGAAAATGATTAATAAACACTTGGAGGTCTGGTCAACCCTTTATGCTCATCCCTCAGGTTTGGTCATCTTTCACACTAAAGTGAAAGTCTGGTCCTGACAGCTAACGCTTTTGGTACCATCATATACATCTGATATGTATTCGTTTTTTTAATGTGTTAAACAAATGCAACACATGCATTTAAATCTTGAATGATAGCTACATTTCTTTATAAATGTTTCCTGTTTCCTCCCTTAGTGTCATATCCCACTGTAATCATGATACCTATATACTGTCATGCCTCAGAGATAGTGCGGGCTTGGTTCCAGACCACTGCAGTCAAGTCAATAGTGTAATTTTTTGGTTTCTCAGTACACATAAAAGTCATGCTTACACTGTACTGTAGTCTGTTAGGTGTGCAATGGTATTGTATCTACAGAAAACAATGCAAATGCCTGAATCGAAACAATGCTATATTGCTAAAAAACCCAAAACCTCATCTGAGCCTTTAGCAAGTTGTAATCTTTTTGCTGGTGGAGGGTCTTGCGTGGATGTTGATAGCTGCTGACTGATCTTGGATAATGCCTGGATATGGATGTTTGCTGAAGGTTGGGGCAGCTGTGGCAGTTTCCTAAAATAGGACATTGAAATTTGCCACTTTGATTGACTCTTTCTTTCAGAAATGATATATGCGTATCATGCAATGTTGTCTGATAGAATTTTTCTCACGGCAGAATTTTCAAAATTGGAGTCAACAGCTCTGCTGTTGCTCTATCAATTCAGTTGCTGCAATATTCTAAGTCCTTTGTTGTCATTTCAACAGTCTTCACAGCATCTTCACCAGGAGTAAATGGCCATCTCAAGAAACCACTTTCTGTGCTCATCCCTAAGAATTAGCTTCTCATCCTCATACATTAACCTTTTATTCTGAGACTGCCACAATTCAGTCCCATCTTCAGGCTCCACTTCTAATTCTCATTTTTTTGCTATTTCCACACCTGAAGTTACTTCCTCCAATGACATCTTCAATCCCCCCAAGACATCCATGAGGTAGGCACCATGTTCTTCCAAACTCCTGTTAAGATAGAAATGTTGACTTCCCATGAATCATGAGTATTCATAATAACATCTAGAATAGTGAATCCTTTCCAGAAGGTTTTCCATGCACTTTGCCCAGACCCATCAGAAGAATCACTATTTATGGCAGCTATAGCTTTATGAAATGTATTTTTTTAATTATAAGACTTGAAAATCAAAATTTTGACCCATGGACTGCAGAATGGGTGTTGTGTTAGCAGACGTGAAAACATCATTAATATTCTACCTCCCCATCACAGCTCTTGGGTGAACAGGTGCATTGTCAAAGAGCAGTCATATTTTGAAAGAAATCTTTTTTTTTCTGAGCAGTAGGTCTCAAGAGCAGGCTCAAAATAGTCGGTAAGCCATGGTGTAAACAGATGTACTATTAGCTAAGCTTTGTTATTCCATTTATATAGCTCATGTAAAGTAGATTTAACATAATTTTTAAGGGTCCTGGGATTTTTGAAATGGTCAGAGAGCATTGGCATCAGCTTAAAGTCACCAGCTGTATCAGCCGCTGATGGAAGAAGTTTTCACCTACTAAAGTATGAGGAAGTCATTCTGGCTTACACATGATTCAACTTAAACTTTATGCTAACTGGTACAGCCTGTTTTATGGCCTATTAAACATATTATTGTGCATCTGCTTTAACCATTCAGGGAAGTAATGCCTGTCAAATCAATGTGGAGTAACTGTGGTTCAGGCATTCAAAATGGAGCTGAGTGTGGCCTTTCTGAATGTGGTTTCAGACACATTCCTGCATCACTGAGAACTTGAATTTTCTGACCTGCATCAGAGTCAAGCATACCACCAGTCATTGCCATAACAACATCTGCAAGCAGCTGCCAGCTGCAACCTTCTGATCTCAAGATCTCCCCTTGGAACCATGCAATCATTTTGGACCCCAACCAATCCTTGCTTAACAAACATGCTTACTTCTTGCCAGCTCCAGTCCTAATTCTTCACAAAGAAGTTATGTTATTTTGTGTGTTTTACATGTATGAGCCTCCTTCATTTTGTGATCCAGTAGAACACACTTCAAATGCCTTTTAAAGCTGTGTCTCCATGGTTTTTGTCTTCTGTAGTTAGCCTGAAATAAAATTCTGTTTCCTATCACAGATTGTTTATTGATTATCTTTGACAGCACCCCTAACAACATAGTCATTGTGTAATTTTAAGCCTGAAAGCCAGACATTGTCTTCTCTAGCTATGAAATTCTTAGATGGCTTCCTTTTCTAATAAAAGACTGTTTTAGGTGCATTAAAAATCTGTTGTGTAGTTTAATCACCTTCAATAATTACCTTAGCTAGATCTTCTGAATAACTCGTTGCAGCTTCTACATCATACTTATTTTTATGTTATGGATACAGTTTCTGTCCTTAAACTTCAAGAATCAACTTCTATTAACTTCAAACTTGCTTTTCATCTCTTTCAGCCACATAACTCTAGATTAGGTTTTGGCTTAAGGGAATATTGTGGCTTGTTTGATCTTCTCTCCAGACCACTAGAGTAAAGTTCGCTTTGCCTTATTATGTGATTTTTCTCTGGAAGAATGCTTTTAATGTCCTGCAAGAACTTTGCATTCACAGCTTGGCTAACTGATTGGCACAAGAGGTCTAGATTTTGGCCTGTCTCAGCTTTTGCCATCCCTTCCTCGCCAGGCTTCCTCCATTTCTTAGCTTTTGATTTAAATTTAAGAGATGTGCAGTGCTTCCTTTTTCTTCAACACTCAAAGGCCATTTTAGAGTTTTAATTGGCTTAATTTCCATATTGTTGTGTTTCAGAGAATAGGGAGGCCCAAGGAGAGGGAGAGAGCTGGGGGAATGGCTGGTGGATAGTCTGCTATTTTATATGGGCAGTTTGTGGTATCCCAAAATACTTATAATAGTAATACCAAATATCACAGATCACTACAAAAATACAATAGTAATAACATTTTGAAGTGCCGTGAGAATTTATCCCCAAATTACACAGAGATAGGAAATACTGTTGGGAAAATGCCCCCCATAGATTTGCTGGATTCAGACTTGCTTCAAACCTTCAATTTGCAAAATATGCACCATCTGCAAAGTATAATAAAGAGAAGCACAATAAAACAGGGTATTCCTGAATGTATAAGAGATTAAATTATATTTCTTTCAACAACTTTTTCAGCATTATGTCCTTTAACCCACTTCTTGATTTAAAAAATCAATTGGTAATACTAAGTTGTTAACATTTGTGCATTTCTTCGACTTTTTTTTCCATTGCATTTGATTTTCCTTGTTATATGAGCTATGATTTCCAGAAGCAATAATTTATTTTGATATTTTTCCAAGAGATCTTCTTCTGTAGCCCCCCAAATTGATTTACTCCTATCACTTTCTTTAATCTTTTCCATGAATTCATATGAAAGAGGTTCTAGTAACTGGCAATTGCCGGACTATTCACAACTTAATGAATTCTGTAATCCATAATTCAATGAAATCTTCATTGACATTAGCATTAAGTGGCATATTTTCACAGTAAGAGATAAGAGGAAAACAGTGTTATCTCTTTAAATAGCAATTATTTGGAACCCAGTTCTCCAGGAACACTGTTATGCCAAAAGAATGTTCTGCATAATCAAAACATTTCCTGGAGTTGGTCTAATTTCCTGAAAAGCCTGCAAACACCATAGGAGAGAGTTTGAGAACTCAGCAAAGTAGAAGAAGACCCTCCTTTATTCTTACTTCATGAATCTCATTATCTTTCTACGGCAGGGACTAGCTGTATTTTCTGAATGTTCTATGCTTTCTCTAATCTTTGAAGTTTTCCATACATTGCTTTGCTTAGAATACTCTTCTGCATGGTTTATCTTCCAGTACCTACAAATCTCATTAATCCTTCAAAACTGAAAACAGGTGTTATGTGATTTGGGAAGAGATCTTTGAGCCTTATTTTCTTCCTTCCAAACAGAATAAGGTTCCTTGCTTCTTTTTCTTTGGATCATCTTGTGGTTATATTTACAATTGCATTTATAATATTGTAAATGTATTCATACACTTATAAATGTATATCATAAATAGACTCATACATTTATAAATGCATTCATAATATTATAAATGTAGCCTAATTTGATTATTTTTGTTTCTTCTGTTAGACTAGTCTCTTAGATGACAATAAATTTATGTTATTCATATGTCTATCTCTGATTTCTTAAAAATACTCACTGAATTGAAAATTATACAGATAGTTGTATAAAGACTAATGGATAAGTAATTTTTCTTAACTTACCCAACATAAAATAATACTTTTTTAAAATTAGGTAGGACTTGCATGAAAGTGAGAGAAATTCCTCAGTATCCTCATAAGCTTAAAATAGACAAACTATACATCAAGATAATGAGCATTATGTGATTCTTATTTTCTGATACAGCTCTCTGTACTCATTGTTTGGCAAAAGAGTCAGAAATTTAGTAAGAAAATATAGAGTGTATTTACAGGAAAGTGTGGGAGCAATTTGTTGCGTTAAAGTGTTTAATTACTTGAACAGATGTTCCTTTGGTATTTTTAAAATCTGGGGTCTGCTGAAACACTGGGGATAAAATAATCAAAGATTCATTCCTTACTTTCCAGTCTTGATGTGTATTATAAGGAAGAGATACAGATATAAGAAATAACTCCCATTTTATTTTATTTTTGTCTTTTTGCCTTATCTAGGGCCGCACCCACGGCATATGGAGGTTCCCAGGCTAGGTGTCTAACAGGAGCTGTAGCTGCTGGCCTTCACCACAGCCACACGGGATCCGAGGCGCGTCTGCAACCTACACCACAGCTCACAGCAACGCTGGATCATTAACCTACTGGGCAAGGCCAGGGATTGAACCCACAACCTCATGGTTCTTAGTCGGATTTGTTAACCACTGAGCCATGATGGGAACTCCTAACTCCCATTTTAATAATGATGTATTTGTTTCCTGGGGCTACCATAAAAATTTGCCACAAATATGGGTACTTAAAGAGATAGAAACTGGTTTTCTCGCCTTTTTGGAAGTGAGAAATTCAAAATCATGGTGTTGACAAGGTGATACTACCTGGACAGAGTTTGGGGGGAAAACCAAACCCATCCCTTACCCCTCCCAGGTGCTGTAAGTTGCTGACCTCCCTTTGTCTTCCTTGGCTTGTGGCTCCTTCACTTACTTCTCTGTCTCTACCTTGCCTCCTGCCCCTCAGTCTGTGTATCTCCCTCTGTTCACTTTTATAATAATGTTTATGATGGCATTTAGGATTCACCCAGATATTCCAAAATAGCCTTCTTATCTCAACATCCTCAATTTAATTACATCTGCAAAGACCCTTTTTCCAGGTAACGTGATAATCACAGGTGCATGGGACTAGACCTTGGCATCTGTTATCAGCTTACCACAGTGATAGGTATTGAATGGAGAAAGAATAGGCAGAAGGAATGCCACATGCACTTGAAGAGCTTAAAAAGGATGTAACAGGATTCCTGGGGTTCAAAAAGGAAAAGAAAGACATATGTCTATAAGAGGACATGCAAAGAGCATTATTCAAGTCAAAGCCAGGAAAGTCAGCATAGTTAACCTAAACTCAGTTGGCAGCTATTTTAGCACCAAAATTAATTCCATAGAAACTTTCCCTTTGAACAGCATTCTCAGCACACTTCCTGCCAGAATAGGGTTGAGACCCCAGAGAACCTTTTTACATTTGAATGTATTCAGTCTGCTTTAGTTCAGGCTGATAGCATTCTTATTGGCAATACTGTCTCAGAAACTTTATATGTGCATTTGGGGGGGGGGGGTTGGTTTGTTTTAATGAAGTTAAGTCTGTTCCATTCTAATGAGTCAGAAAGCCACGTCAATACTTTTCTGTATAGGCCTTTTTCTTGTTTGATTTCTTCAGTACTATTTTAGGTGTGCCTACCTTCTGTAAAACAGTGTCCTTAGATTCCTAGAAACTCTTCCTTCCAAGAAAGAGAGCTAAACGTAGGCTGCGTGAAACTGTTGGTCTTTCTTAGCTTTACTGTATTTCCTATAAATACCTGTGTATATGCATATATTTTTATAAGTGAATGCCAGAATAGGGACCATGGGAACCTCCTGATACTACTTAATTAAAATGTAGATTCCAGAGCCCAATAAATGTTAATCAGTTGGTATATATTAGAAGAAAGAATTTATAAGATTAACAATTTGGTTATCTAATAGTGATATAGAAAATTAATAGTAGGTTAATTTTTAAAATAATGAATTGTTGCTAATAATAAAGATAAAAGAAGAAATTAGTAAAATGGAAAATTAAATATATAGTATACATATATCAAAAAGTTGGTTCTTTGGTTAAAAACAAATAAAGTTAGTAACATTTCAACATAACTGAACAAGAAAACAAGTGATTAGGCACAAATATCCAGTGTAAGAAATTTAAAACAAATAAGTTCATATCTTATAGCTATTGAAAAGGTAAAAGGGCATTATGAACAATATGAGTTTGAAAATTTAAATGAAATGATGAATTCACATAAAACAAAAATTTACTAATAATGATGCAGTAAGGTGCTGAAAACTTGAATAGTCATTAAAGAAATCAAATAAGCATTAACATCAAGTCCATGATTAATAATCTTTAACAAGCAATTCTTAGTACATCACTGATAAACTGAGAAAAATTTTAAGTAGGAAATACAGTTAATATGACATAGTTGCTTCCAGAGAATGAAGAAAAAGTAGCACTGTCTGGTTCTGAACACTTTCCTCCATCCTTTAAAAATCTGTATGAAGAAGGGAGACAACACAATAGAAAAATGAGAAAATTCTTGTATATAAATTTCCAAAGAGAATTAATTAGCCAAAAAAAAGAGAAAGAGAGAGATTGGATTAAGATGCTGGAATAGAAGGACTGGAGCTCAACTTTTCTCCCAATAAATTGAAAAATTACAACCAAATGCCGAGCAGCCTTCAACCAAATGGACTGTAAACCTCCAAAAAAGATATTCTGCTCCAGAAGACAAAGAAGAGACCACAACAAGAGGTAGGAGGGGTGATTACGCGATAGAAGCAACCCAATACCTCCCGGGTGGGAAGCTCCACAGACTGGAAAGTAACACACATCACAGAGACTCAGCTACAGGACTGAGAGTTCTGAGCCACACATCAAAACCCCACACCTGGGGATCAGGCACAGGGAGAAAGAGCCCCCAGAGCATCTGGCATTGAAGGCCAGCAGGGCTTGTATGCAGGAGCTCCACAGGACTGGGGGAAACAGAGACCCCATCCTTGAAAGGCACACACAGACTTTCATGTGCACTGGGTCCCAGGGCAAAGCAGTCTCCTTAGGAATCCGGGTGGAACCTAACTGCAATTCTTGGAGGATCTCCTGGGAAAATAGGGGGGACCATGGCTTGTTGTGGGGGAAGGGCATTGGAGGTGAAGCTCTCGGGAACATTCATCAGCCTGCATTTCTCTGGAGGGGGACATTTCTGGGAAAATCTGGTTGCTCCCATCAGCGCTGAGAAGCCCCAGGCCAAACAATAATCCAGGTGGGATCACAGCCCCACCCATCAGTAAACAGGCTGCCTGAAGACCCCTCAGGCACACAGCCAGCCTCTAATCTTATCCAGAGACAAAGCCTCACCCATCAGAGGAACAGGAATCAACCCCATCTAGCAGTGGGCAGGCATCACTCCCTCCCATCAGAAAGCCTACAGCAAGCCCCCTCCATACCAACTTTAGTCACAGGGGAGGCAAACACCAGAACTGAGAGAGGCTACAACTCTGTCTGCAAAAAGGTCACGGCACCAAAAACCTATAAAAATGAAAAGACAGAAAACTGTAACACAGATAAGGGAGAAAGAGAAAAGCCCAGAAAAACAGCTCAGTGATGAGGAGATTATCAGCCTCTCAGAAAGATACTTTAGACTGTTGATGCTGAAGATGATGCAGGGAATTGGAAATAAACTGGAGGCTAAGATTGATAATTTACAGGAAACACTGAGCACAGAAATACAAGCTGTAAAAATTAAACAAGAAGAGATGCAAAATACAATAACTGAAATAAAAAATTCATTAGAAGCAGCCAACAGTAGAATACAGGAGGCAGAAGAACAAATCAGCGAGGTGGAGGACAGATTAGTGGAAATCACTAATGCAGCAGAGAAAAGAGATAAAAGATTGAAAGGAAATGAGCTGAGTCTCAGAGAACTCTGGGATAATGTTAAACGCACCAATATCCATATTATAGGGGTGCCAGAGGGAGAAGAGAGAGAGAAGGGGACAGAAAAACTATTTGAAGAGATAATAGCCGAAAACTTCCCTAATATGGGAAAGGAACCACTCACTCAAATTCAGGAAGCACAACGAGTACCGTATAAAATAAACCCAAGGAGGAACACCCCCAGACACATATTAATCAAAATGACCAAAATTAAAGACAAAGAGAAAATTTTGAAAGCAGCTAGGGAAACGAAAGAAATGACATACAAGGGAACCCCAATAAGGTTATCAGCAGATTTTTCATCTGAAACTCTGCGGGCCAGAAGGGAGTGGCATGATATATTTAATGTGCTGAAAGGGAAAAACTTCCAAACAAGATTGCTTTACCCAGCAAGGCTCACATTCAGATTTGAAGGAGAGATCAAAACCTTTACAGATAAGCAAAAGCTAAGAGATTTCTGCAACACTAAACCAGCTTTACAACAAATCCTAAAGGAACTTCTCTAGTCAGAAAACAAAAGGCCACAACCAGAAACAAAAAGCACAAATTACAAGGCTCACCAGTAAAGGCATATATACAGTAAAGATACTAAATCATCCATGCACAACTATGCTACCAAAATCAGAAATCATGAGAAGAGAGCACAAACGCAGGTCACTGGAGACGCATGTGCAATTAAGAAACCAACAACTTAAAACAATCTCATTTGTACATAGACCCCTATATCAAAACTTCAGAGTAAAAAAAAAAAAAAAAAAGAGCAACAAAAACCCCAAACAGTTATTACAATGGCAATAAGAACATATATATCAGTAATTACCTTAAATGTTAATGGACTGAATGCCCCAAC
>PVHT020000521.1:28426002-28673088 GCA_004024745.2 Catagonus wagneri
CCTAGAAGCAAATGACAACAAAGACACGACCCTCCAAAACCTCTGAGATACAGCAAAAGCAGTTCTAAGAGGAATGTATATAGCAGTACAAGCCTACCCCAGGACACAAGAAAAAGCTCAAATAAACAACCTAACTTTACATCTAAAGCAGCTAGAGAGGGAAGAAGCCAGGTCATGGAAACAACCTAAATGCCCATTGACAGAGGAGTGGATAGGGAAGATATTGTACGTGCACGCGATGGAATATTACTCAGCCATTAAAAGGAACAGAATAACAACATTTATAGCAACATGGATGAACGTAGAAATTATCATACGAAGTGAAACCAGTCAGACAATTAGACAGCAACACCCAGTGCTACTGCTTACATGTGGAAACTAAAGAGACACAATGAACTTCTTTGAAGAACAGACAATGACTCACAAATTTTGGAAAACCTTGGTTTTTCAAATAAGACAATCTGGGGGGTGGGAGGATGCACTGTGGGTTTGGGACACAAAATCTATCGAATTGACTTATGATCTTTGTATACCTATAACTGAAATAAAATTCATTGTTAATAAGAAAAAAATAAAAAAATGAAATATGGGTAAAAAAGAGAGAGAGAAGATATCCTTATTTATTATCAGCGATATGAAAATTAAATCATAATGAGAAACCATTTTGTATGTACCGGTATAGCTAAAACTAAGAAGAATAAAAGTGGCAACACTTGCTTTCTTCAAACCATCCCACTAAGTAGATGCAAACTGTTTTATTTAGAATGGATAAACAGTGAGGTCCTGCTGTACAGCACAGGGAACTCTCTCCAATCTATGGGATGGAACATGCTGGAAGGTAGTATAAGAAAGGGAATGTATATGTATGTATGACTGGGTCACTTTGCTGAATGGCAAAAATTGGCACAACACTGTAAATCAATTGTACTCTAATAAAAACCAGTTTAAAAAATAGCAACTTTTAGCGAAGATAGGAAGAAGCCGAAATATGTAATGTGAGAGTGTAAATTTGTACAACCACTTTGGAAAATCATCTTATAGTTCTTGCCAAAGGAAAAATTTGCAAAGCAGTTTTTATTTTCTTATATGGATATAGACAGCAGAAATACATGCATATGTGCTTTCCCTCAAAAAAGTAAAGGTATATGTATAACATCACCCTTTATGAAAGACAGTATGTTGAATTATATTCATACATTAGAATACTATACAAT
Organism: Catagonus wagneri; assembly: GCA_004024745.2. NCBI lineage: Eukaryota > Metazoa > Chordata > Mammalia > Artiodactyla > Tayassuidae > Catagonus > Catagonus wagneri. The sequence goes on from PVHT020000521.1 coordinate 28,427,217, forward strand.
AACAATAACAAATCAACTATTGCTACATTCAACAGACATGAATAAATCTCACAAACATAATATTTAATGAAAGAAGTAACACGTTTCCCCAATCCCAAAGCTCATACTTTATGATTCTATTTACATAAAAGTCAAAAACAAGCAAAACTTGTTTATGATCATAGAGGTAGGAATACTAGTTATATTTGCAAATAGTAAGAGTCTGAAGAAAACTTTTCAAAGGTGAGCAATATTTAGTTTCTTTGTTACTTATAAGGGAGTGCCAATTTGTGAAAATTAAATATATATATAAATATATATACATTTATTTGATTTGAATGTTTATAATAACTAAAGCAAGAAGCAGAAGACATGAACAAAAGATGGTCTCTGAAAGAGTAAGCCTCTCTCATGTTTTCCCCTAAATTTAAATATAGATACAAGCCAAAAGTTATTTTAAATAAATCTGTTCACACTTTAAATCTTTTACATGTACCCATAAAAATTAAATTTGAAAGGGAGAAGATTAAATAAAAGTTATTATCCAAGGGAATAGAGGATAAGTACACAATTCTGTTTACTGGAATTAAGAATAAAAAACAAAACCAAACAGGCTTTAAGAAGTAGAGTGTAGTTGACTATGTTAAATATTTCTGAGATGTTCTGTAAGGCACAGACCAAAAAAAACTTTTGGATTTCACAATTTTGGAGCTATTTTCTTACTTTTCTCGATTGGCTTAAATGGTGTAGTATGGTAGAAACAAATAGAACCTGTTACAAATTTCAGACTCAAAGGATTTTGGAATCTTAGATGGCACCAAGTTAAGCCTTATCACTCATTATGAACTGTGAGGCCAGCATGAAGGAACCTGGCATGAACCTACTGAAATTAGTTGACATCAGAATCCATTCTGGTGAAATCATCAACTTGAAAGGTAGTGAAGAGAAAGTGTAAACAAAAAAACATTTTCCTTTGTTTTTCTAAAAACATTGGATTCTTTTCTTTATTAATGTTTTTTATTACATTTATAGTTATACAATAATCATCACAACCAAATTTTATAGCATTTCCATCCCAAACCCTCAGTGCATCCCCCTAACCCCCAACCTATCTCATTTGGAAACCGTAAGTTTTTCAAAGTCTGTGAGTCAGTATCTGTTCTGCAAAGAAGTTCATTGTGTCTTTTTATTAGATTCCACATGTAAGTGATAGCATTTGATGCTGGTATCTCATTGTCTGACTGACTTCACTTAGTATGATCATGTCTAGGTCCATCCATGTTGCTGCAAATGCTGTTATTTCTTTCCTTTTAATGGCTGAGTAATATTCCATTGTGTATATGTACCACATCTTCTTTATCCACTCCTCTGTCGATGGACATTTAGGTTGTTTCCATGTCTTGGCTATTGAATATAGTGCTGCAATGAACACTGGAGTACATGTCTCTTTTCAAGTCATGGTTTTGTCTGGATAGATGCCTAGGAGTGTAATTGCTGGATCAAATGGTATTTCTATTTTTAGTTTTCTGAGGAATCTCCATACTGTTTTCCACAGTGGTTGCACCAATTTACATTCCCACCAACAGTTTAAGTAATTGAGTTGTACCCAGAATATATAAGGACAGGATAATCTAATTAAAATAATTAATGGGAATTATTTCAAAACATGTGGTATTGACACATTGGCATGTTAACATTTTATTAATGAGTATAACTAAAACCCTAATTTCTAGGTTAAGAATTATTTGACCTATTTTATTTTTGTTTTGAATGTGAGAATTGAGACTTACATCTTGTTTTATTTGATATTTAAAATATTAAAATTTTAGGAGTTCCCATTATGGCTCAGTGGTAACAAACCCAGCTAGTATCCATGAGGACGTGGATGCAGTCCCTGGCCTTGCTCAGTGGTTAAGGATCTGGCATTGCTGTGAGTTGTGGTATAGGTCACAGATGTGGCTCAGATCCTGCATTGCTGTGACTGTGGTGTAGGTGGGCAACCACAGCCCCCATTAAACCCCTGGCCTGGGAACATATGTCGCAGGTGCGGCCCTAAAAAGGCAAAATACAAATTTATTAAATTATGGCTATTTCCTTATTTATTTAGATATTTGTATCAATGCAAAAAATATACAGCAAACCTAGTAGAGAGTTTTTACATAGTGTTTATTTAATAAGCAGTTGTGACAGCAGACCCAAGAGAATAAAATACATTATTTCCAAAGTCTTGATAGCTTTTTTTTCCCCTCATTTCAAGACAGAAACTGTGTTCCTAAACAACTTGTGACAATAAATTTTTACTTCCACGAGAGGCACTGATGAGATTTCTAGTTTGGTCACCACAACCTGAGTCCTTGATTGAAGGCAGAGCTTTTTTACCCAAAAAGCTTTTCAATTTTTATTTCTTCCTTGTGAATTCACTGTGATTTCCTATGTAAGATACCATTAATAAGGCACCAAAAAATCAGGAAATATTTCAATATATTTGGAATTACTTGATCTCTGATTCAAATCTAATGTTAAACTTATTTATTCTTTAATTCTGATTCTGCTATAAAATATGCTTGCCTTCCTCTTCTGACATAGCAGTTATCTCTTTTAGCTTTCTCAGAAGATTTTGTGATTTATCAACAATGTCTGATGAGCTCAGGGAACTAATAATGATATACAGCTTTTTTACTTATTACATTTCTGGTAGCCAAGATGACTATAGATTTGCTGAATTATTTAGCATACAGCATTCCTCTCAAAGTGTATGTTATTTAAGGGAAAGTTCATGGATGAACCTTGAAAACACTAAGGTAAATGAAAGAAGCCAGACACCAGGAAAATGTACTGTGTGAAACCATGTATATGAAATGCCTTGGATATGCAAATCCATTGAATCAGAATTTATATTAGTGGTTACCAGAGAGTAAAGGAAAAGAAGGTGACTACTAATGGGTGAAGTGCTCCTTTTTGGGGTAGAAAAAATGTTCTAGAATTAGAACATTAACATTTTCTAGAATTCACTTCTCTCTGAATATACCAAAAAGCATTGGATTTTACATTTAAACAAGTAAGTTTTATCACATATGGATTATACCTACATAAAAAAAAAATGAATCATCATATGGTTACATCACAAGATGTAGAAAAGCATCCAACAAAATTCACCAGCCATTCGTGATAAAAAGCTAAGAAAACTAGTAATAGAAGGGAGCTTCCTTAACATAATAAAGACTATTTATGGGAGTTCCTACTGTGGCTTAGTGGAAAAGGACCCATCTAGTATCCATGAGGATGCGAGTTAATCCCTGACCTCGCTCACTTGGTTAGGGATCTGCCATTGCTGTGAGCTGCAGTGTAGATTGCAGACCTGGCTCAGATCTGACGTGCTGTGGCGTAGGCCAAAAGGTATAGCTTCAATTAGACCCCTGGCCTGGGAACTTCAGTATACTGCAGGTGAGACCCTAAAATGCAGGAAATAAAAAGACTCTTTATAAGAAAACATTACCTAACATCATATTTAATCATGAGAGTCTGAACATTTTCTACCTAGGAGAGGAGACAAGGCAAGCATGTCCACTCACCACTCACATCAGCATTTTGATGGAGGTCCTAGTAGTGTAATAATAAAAATAAATGAAGGTATAGAGATTAAAAAGGAAAGCATGAAAGTCTCCTTGTTTGCAAAGGGCATAATATATATATCGAGAGAGACTAGAATATCTCCAGATATCTATTTTTTAAGAAAATAAGCAAGCCATAAAAGTAATTGGTATAGTAAAGTCTTAGGAAACAAGATCTATATGCAAAAGTCTGTTGCTTTCCTATTTACCAACAGTTAACAACTGGAATTATTTTTTTTTAAGTTAAAGTAGTACCACACACAAAATAAACACATAGATGCAAATCTAGTAAAACATGTATAGGATATATGCAGAAAAAGATAAAATGACAAAATTTCAAAGATATAAATTAATAGAGTAATAGTCCATGTTCAGGGATTGGAAGACAATTTTATTAAAGTGCCAATTCTGTATAACTTTAGCTAAAGATTCAAAATAATCCTTATCAAAATCCCAGGAAGTTTTTATATAGATATTGACACAATTATTTACAAATTGTCATGAAAAGGGATAAGACCTAGACTAAACAACACAATTCTGAAATAAAAGGTCAGATTTAGAGTACTCATGTTATCTTATTTTAGAATTTATTATAAAAATACCACAATTAAAACCGCATGGGTACTGACACAGGTATAGATGAACTGATGCGTAGAACAGAATAAAGGATCCAGAAATAGACCCGCACAAATATAATCAGGTTAGTTTATATAAGCGCAAAAATGCAGTTCAACGGAAGAACCATGGTCCTTTCTAAAGGTAGTGCTAGATTAGTGGATATCCATATGCCAAAAAGTGAAACTAGACACAGACCTCATGATTTACACAAAAAATATCTAAAAATGGATCATACAGTTACTACAAAATTTAACAGTATAAAACTTCTATAAGAAAATATAGGAGAGGGAATTCCCTTCATGGCTCAGTAGTTAACAAGCCTGACTAGCATCCATGAGGACACAGGTTCGATCCGTGGCCTCAGTGGGTTAAGGATCCAGCGTTGCTGTGAGCTGTGGTATATGTTGCAGACGCAGCTTGGATCTCGTATTGCTGTGGCTGTGGTGTAGGCTAGCGGCTACAGATCCGATTGAACCCCTAGCCTGGGAACCTCCACATGCCATGGGTACAGCTCTAAAAAGACAAAAAAAAAAAAAAAAAAAGGAAAAAAGAAAATACAGGATAAAATCTGTATTACTTCTAATGTAATAATAAACTTCTAGTTGTATCAGTGAAAGCAAATCTATGAAAAAAATAAGTTGGCCTTTATTAAAATTAAAATTTTTTTCAACAAAAGATGCTTTTTAAGAGAATGGAAAGACAGTCTGTCTACTCAGAAATTATTTTTAATTTGGGGATAACCCAGGGGGACTTTTAGAGCTGTGAAACAATTTTCTATTTTAAATATATGGCGTATCTTACTTCAGAGGGTGAGGGAAATGGACTGACCTAGGTAACTTTAGAAAGAAGTAGATGATACAGCAGTCCTACTCCTTGGCATATATTCAGAGAAAACCATAATTTGAAAAGGTACATGCACCCCAGTGTTCATTTCAGCGCTATTTACAATAGCTGAGACATGAAAACAACCTAAATATCCATTGACAGAGGACTGGGTAAAAAAGATGTGGTACATATGTGCAATGGAATACCATTCAGCCATTAAAATAGAGTGAAATAATGCCATTTGCAGCAATGTGGACGAATGTAGTGATTCTCATACCATGTGAAGTAAGTCAGATAAAGACAAATACCATATGTTATCACTTAAATGTGGAATCTAATTAGAATTATTTATAAAACAGAAACAAATCCACAGGTTTCAAAATAAGCTGTAGGGGTTACTATAGGGGAAATGGGTAGGGGGATAAATAGGGAGGATAGGAATAATATGTACACACGATTGTATATACAGTGGATTTATATTAAGCTACTCTATAGCACAGGAATTTACTCAATTTTCTGTAAAAGTTTATATGGGAAAATAATGGATAAATGTATATATATAGCTGATTCACTTTGCTGTACACCTGGAATTAATACAACATTGTAAGTCAACTACACTCTAATAAAATTTTTGTAGAAAAAAAGTAGTGGAAACATTGTAAATCAACTGTAATGGAAAAAAAATCCTAAAAAAAAAGAAATTGTGGAGACGGTAAAACTAGAGAACTATGTGTCTCTATCTCTGTCATCTATCTATCCTTTTATCTCTATATGTATTCTTTAATTTATCTCTCTATCCTTTTATCTGTCCTTTTTCTGTTTATCCATCTATGCTTTTATTCATCTATCTATATCTATATCTATGTCTATATCTATATCTATTAGCATTGTAGTTGGTAAAATTATTTCCCATGAGGGTACAGGTTAACTCTGAAAATGGTGTGCATGTATAGTGGGAGTAGACAGATAAGTAAATGGATGGTAGATGGTGGGAGCCAAGTTTCTCCCTGTTGGAGTGGGAGCTTAGTCATAAGAAGCAGGAAATTTAGAAAGAAGTCTATAGACTAGATGAGGGTTGGAGACGTCAGTAGGAACTCATATTGAACTTAATATATGTATACATGACCCATGATGTGAGTGATGAGAATAGCATTCCTGTGGTCTTCTTCCCAGTAATCCAAACACCAGTAATCATGAGAAAAATATCAGAGAAATCCCAGTTCAAGGAAATTCTACAAAATACCCAATCAACACTCCTTATTCTTGTAAAGGCCATTTAAAAAAAGAAAATCTGCGAAACCAAGACAAGTCTAAATGAACTTAAGGAATCTTCTTGTAGGTATTTTTGAACGTGACTAGGGAACAGAAAAAACATGAGGCAAAAATTTAGGAAGTACAGAAAAGTATGAGGTTTAGTTAACAGTAATGCACATTACTGATTTATTTGTTGTGACAAATGCCCTAAGATCCTGTTAACAAAGGGAAAACTGAGGGTAAGGTGCACAGGAACTCTAGTATTCTTACAAAATTTGGTAAGTCTAGAATTCTTCTAAAATAGAGCAATTATTATTTTTTAATGCAACTGTCAGGTTATTGTCTTAGTGATTCTGGGGAGGTTGCTTGTTATCTTCATATCTCAGGTTTTTTAAACCTGGAAATGGGAATAATTGCATAAAATTTATGGAATTGCAATGAAAAATGAGTGGAAAGCATTTTTAATTATATAGTATACTTTTTAAGTTATACAGTAAAGGTGAGTGTTATTGGTACTGAAAGAAAAAGTGGAAAAGTGCATGCCTTACTAGGATACTTGACATAAGAGCTCCTACACATTTACTAAAAATGTGCTTATATGAGTATATTTTAAGCAGTAAGTGTACATCTTTGTATGCGTGTATATGTGTGCTGTGTGTTGTTGGTATATTTAAAGAGGAAAATTATATGCCCCCAAAGATACAGCAACTATAAAATATCTTCCAGTCTTATTATGAACAGATTTATTCAGAACAGAATGAGTGACATAATAGCTAAATGCAGATGTTATAAAAATAACAAAACCCTTAAGCTATTTGACAAATCATGAAGATATCCTGTTGCAAAATAGATAAAGCAATTTGCTCTTTGAAATACTGTAGCAATCGGATATGGGCAAATCTATTCTGAATTTAACAGAAACCACAGAATGACTTAGCAATCCATAAATCCACACATGACAGTACTTAAGCAGGCTTCATAAATGATTTGCAAGAGATGGAGGATTTTACTATAATTGTTCTCTGTGGCCATAAAAAGCATTATGGAACAGGAAAAAAAAAATGACAAGCACACAGTACGAGGTGTGGAAGGTAAAATAAAAAAAGCTTTTAATGAGCTAAAATAAATGTTTTATAATCTGTATAAAGAGAGAAGGAAGTCTCTCTAATTGCTAAGATCTATCCTCCATTTTTTTCAAGCAAATAAGTTCAGTTTCTTCTTGATTAAATCACAAACCAGTGGGTCTAAAGCTTTGTGGTGTAGAAGTACTTCATGAGGTTCTCATTAAAAATATTCCTTGGCCCTATCATCAGAGTTTAACACCATTTTTTTTTTTTTTGTCTTTTTGCCTTTTCTAGGGCTGTACTCGTGGCATATGGAGGTTACCAGGCTAGGGGTCTAATCAGAGCTGTAGCCACCAGCCTTCACCACAGCCACAGCAACGAGGGATCGGAGCCATGTCTGCAACCTACACTGCAGCTCACAGCAACGCTGGGTCATTACCCCACTGAGCAAGGCCAGGGATCCACCCCACAACCTCATGGTCCCTAGTCGGATTCGTTAACCACTGCGCCACCACGGGAACTCCCAACACCATGTATTTTTTTCCTAAACATGACTTAAAGGACTTAAGGTACATCAGATATAATTTGTTTCACTGCATCTTTATTATTATTTATTAAAAATAATTTTTGATTTCTTCTTTTTTTCTGTATCCATGGATTATCTGCAAGAACATTAATTAAATTCCATTTATCTGTGTCTTCCATTGTTTCTGTTGAGAAGTCAAATGCCGGAATATTGGTGCTTTTTTTGAAAACTATGTTCTGTATGACTTTTAAGTGTTTTTTTTGTTTGTTTGTTTGTTTGTTTTGGTTTTCAATAAACTTACTGTACTGTGTCTGTGGAAATGTTTGCTTCTTAGCCTTAATCAATTTTGGGAAGTTCTGACTTGTTTGACTTTAGATTATGGTTCCAGGAAAAAAAAAAAAACAGTCTATTATCATAAACTTGGAGTTTGAATAGTGTTTGGACAGGAGTAATATTGGTGTTACAGACATTAGTCCTCTGCTGTATCTTGAAAATATAGTCTTCTCTCTTCATTTTTATTCTTTTATTTTCCATCCTGTTTCAGTATGAATATTGTTATTTTTATTTATGTGTTGATAAGCTACTCCTCTCTTTCACACTAACCCATCTGCTGCCTAAACCCCTTTGAATCATGAACATCAAACCCCTTACTATATTGTTTTAGTTTTATGATTTGACACTGGTTACTGTTATCCAAATGTTATTGTGAATGAAATAATACGTGACTAACTTAAGAAACTGAAAAAGATTACAGTGATTTTCTTTTGTTTGTGACAACCAGTTAAGGTTGGGAGAGATAATTATACACAACCTGAGATTGAGAATAGAATGTTATATTTAGGAAAACTGGTCTAGGGCTTCAGAGTGAGGTTCAAAATCTGAGAGAATCCATTCTCTAATTTTTGTCCCCCACAAGAAAATCAAAAAAGCTCTGTGTAAATTCAGCATCTTCATCTTTGATTTCTCCTAAACTTTTAATTCTCTAAGTATCAGTTTTAGAATTATTAATTTGTAGATTCAAAAACAAAGTAAAACTCTCATTGCTTTCAGAAGACACGTTTGCATATGTAGAAAATTCCGTGGATTCAATAAATTAAATGTATTAGTACTAATTTAGCGAGGCTGCACAATATAAGGTTGATTTTTTAAAAAATCAGTCACATTTCTACATATGAGTAACAATCAATTGGAAAATAAAATTTAAAAAATAATTTAAAGAGTTCACTTTCAGCTCAGACATAAGTCTGGAATGAAAACATTTTTCTTGGATGCATTTGAAAGGTAGAAGAATATGCTGCCCCAAAATTTGTCTCTTTGGGCATAAGGATTATTTTGAGCCGATTATTTTTGAGAAAGTGCGGACATAGGAAAAGCTCTGAAAACAGAGCAGAAGTAAAGGAAATCTACATTTGCAGAGGCAACTCACATTAGAAATAGGCCTGTCCCAGGAAGAGTGCTATTCCCAGAGATAAATTTTCAACTGAGAGACTTATCTGCTTTCCATGGCAAACTTGTTTATCAAACATTTTGTATTCTTACAATAAAGTAAGCTGGATACAAGAAAATGTTATTAATAAAATCCTAAGGAAGATATAGAACTACCGTATGGTCCAGCAATCCCACTCCTGGGCATCTTTCTAGACAAAACTTTCATTGAAAAAGATACATGCACCCCGGGGTTCATTGAAGCACTGTTCACAACAGCAAGACATGGAAACAACCTAAATGTCCCTTGACAGATGAATGGATGAAAAAGATGTGGTACATATACAGAATGGAATACTACTCAGCCACAAAAAACAAAATAACGCCATTTGCAGCGATGAGGATGCAAATAGAAATTTTCATACTAAGTGAAGTTAAGTCAGAAAGAGAAAGACAAAGGCCATATGATATCACTTATATGTAGAATCTAAAATGTGGTACGGATGAACCTACCTACAAACCAGAAACAGACTCCCAGAAGTAGAGAACAGACTTGTGGTTGCCAAGGGGGAGGGGGGAAGGAGTGGGATGAATGGAGAGTTTGAGGTTAGTAGATGCAAACTATTCCATTTAGAATGAATAAACAATGAGGTTTTACCATATAGCATAGGAAACTATGTCCAATCTTTTGGGATAGAACATGATGGAAGATAGTATGAGGAAAGAATGTATATTATATGCGTGACTGGGTCACTATGCTTTGCAGCAGAAATTGACAGAACATTGTAAATTGACTATAATAAAAAGTTTAAAAATTGTAAGGAAGAGAAAATACATATACAGTACTGTACTGTATATCAGTGCCAGAGGTTTATCTGGTCTGTTTACAGATAAATTGGCTGTCATACCTCCACCAGTATTGCATCATATGCTGCAAAACAGTGTAGCTCTTATTTATATTACTAACACTAGTTATCAAAAATGGAAAGATAATGTGAAAAAATCATATTTACTTACAGGTATAAAAGTTCATGCATTAATACCAAAAAAGCAGCAATTTGACCGCTTTATGGTCACCTAGTGTAATGGATACCATGGCTTCATGGCAACCTAGTCTATACACTAGTGAATGATTTGTCATTAAAATATTTATGGCATACAGTATTATAGTCACATTCATAATAAATTATTAGAGTTCCCGTCTTGGCTCAGCAGAAACAAATCTGACTAGCATCCATGAGAATGCAGTTTTGATTCCTGGTCTTGCTCAGTGGGTCAAGAATCCGGTGATGCCGTGAGCTGTGGTGTAGGTCACAGATGCGTCTTGGATCCTGCGTTACTGAGGCTCTGGCGTAGGCCGGTAACCACAGCTCCGATTCAGCTCCTAGCCTGGGAACTTCCATATGCCATGGGTGCAGCCCTGAAAACACAAAAGACAAAAATAATAATAATAAAATATTAGAAACACTTAGATTTAAAAAAAAAAAAACCTGTGATAATAGGCTGATATGCAGTTTCTCCAGTTATGAGAGAGGGGGAGAGAGAGAGAAAGAGAATACTGCTGTATAGTAATTTAATTCTTTGAAAGCATAGTACAAAACATTAAAGAGACTAACACATTGTTAATTTTATAGTAATTGTCACTTACCTTTTGCTTATGCAAGGATAAACAATCCACTTCAGTACACATCGTGCACAGGATGTTCCACTTGATAAATACTTAGATGATGATAATAGTGATGACAAACACACACAAGGACATTTAATACAGTTCTTGCCATACAGTTACTATATTTCCACACAAGGACATTCATGCATATACACAACAGGTGAATTGTTTTAACGCATAGCATGATGGTTATTGATTATTCATTAAGGGAGATGGATGACTGTAAAGACATCCTCCTCTTCACATTGAGTAGGCTGAGGAGGGGTTGGTCTTGCTGTCTCAAGGGTGGCACAGGGAGAGTCAGGCAGGGGGCAGGAGAGGCTGGCACACTGGGTGCTACTTTATCAAAATATGCATAACCTCTCTGACTTTTTGACTTTTTCATTTATCTAAAAACGTTTCTATACAGTATCAACCCTTCTTCCACCCTCTGCTTTAGTTTTAGCACCTGTATCATAAGACAAATCTGTGTTGTAAAAGACATCAGAAGCCATCAGGCATCCTCATAGTCCTTCTGCTAGACTGTCTGATGTCAGTTCATTTCCTGGCAGTGCTTCTTCTACATCATCTTCCTCATCATCTGGCACTGGTTGGAAACCCTCATCTCCATCAGGTTCTCCTCTGTAATCCCTCCGGTGTGTATCTATTAGTTCTTGAATTTCTCCAAAGTCCATGTCTTGAAACCCTTTACCTGTTTTTGATTCCCCCCCCCCCCGCCCCGCATATCCACGGTCTCTTTCAAGTTTCTTTGATTGGCTCTGTCATAAATATGAAACCGGGTACAACATGTGGAGTCAGTTTTCGGTAGCAGGAATTTACTCTTTCTGGCATTATGGCTTTCATGGCTTTTTCTGTAATAAGGATGACATCTTCATTGGTGTGATCCTTCCAGACTCTCATGATGTTCTCTCATCAGGGCTCTTTTCCACAGTGTTAACAGTCCTTTCCAGAGAGTACTGTGTGTAATGGACCTTACAAGTACTTACAACCTCCTGATCTAGAGGCAGAATTAGAGATGTTGTGTTTGGGAAAAATAGACCAGTTCAACACTTTCATTGTTGAACTTTGGAGAGTCTGCAGTGTCCAATATCAAAAGAACTTTAAAAGGCAATCCCTTACAGAGACAAAGCAGCAATGGCAACAACCCCCCAAAAAAAGCAGGTTTCTCATTCTGCAGGCCTTCTTTATTGTATAACCAACAGACTGGCCGCTGATATTTATACCTTCTCTTCAGGGCTCGAGGGTTTAGCAGTGTTATTAATGGGAACAGTGCTGATCATAAACCTGAGAACATTTGCAGAAAACAGTAGTTAGCCCATCCCTTCTTGCCTTAATTCCTAATGCCCACTTCTCTTCCTTACTGGGAAATGGTCTTCATGACATTTTTTTTTTTTTTTGCAGAATAATGCACTTTTATCTGCATTAAAAACCAGTTCAAGCAGATATCCTCCCTCATCAATGATTTTTTTAATGGTGTCTGGAAACTTATCTGTTGTCTCTTGGTTGGCAGAATCTGCTTCTCCAGTTATCTAGACATTTCTTTAAGTTGAGCCTTTGTCTGAAAATTATCAAACCATCTTTGCTGGAATTAAATCTCCAGCTTCATATCCTTCACCTTCCTTTTGCTTTAACTTGTCCTGTAATGCCTTTTTTTTCCCTCTAATCATATTAATCTATAGATTTGCCTTTCTTATAGCAATCCTGCACCCACATAAACCTGCACTTTTCAATATGGGATAAAAAAATACTATGCAAAATAGTACAAGGTTTTTGTGTTTACTGGCATAGCTGCAGCTGCAGCTTCATACATTTCCTTTTCCTTTTTTACAGTGATCCTTACACTGGGTTCATTTACCCTGAAATGATGAGCAACCATAGCTATAGACCTCATTCTATGGTCCATATCAAGCAATTCAACCTTTTCTTGTCATGTCATGACTTTTCTCTGCTTCTTAGAGGCACTTTCAGCATCACTGATGGCATTTTGTATGGGTCCCATCATGTTATTCAAGGTTTACAGTATTGCACTAAACATAACAAAAAATACACAATAATTGTGAGACTTCACTTTTTGCTGTGATAAACAATTTACTGAAGAGACAAACTGCTCATACAGAGGTGATTACTGTTACATGGTATTTTTATCAGAAATTCCCAACATTTGAGCTCACTACAATAGCAACAGAAAGTGGCTAGAAAATTATTAGAGTAATACAGTCAGCACTATATTTAATTTTATTTAGTAATGATTTAGTACTGCATCTTTACATCTGTTTACATTTCCTTTTCCTGAGAATGGTGCCATATACGAACTGTTTGTGTAAGTTTTAATACATTTAAAATTTTTATAATAGATTTGTGTATATTTTATGGTAGTAAATGATGAACTGTTGTCTATACTATTTTATGCATTAATGACATATCTTTTTCAATATTTGTAGGCCATATAATTTGTGTGCAGGTTTTTTCAATTTGCCACAGATCTCAAAAATTTTTCCAGAATATTTATTGAAAGCAATCTGTGGAGTTCCTGTAGTGGCTCAGTGGGTTAAGAACTCAGCTAGTATCCATGAGGATGTGGGTTCGCTCCCTGGCCTTGCTCAGTGGGTTAAGGGTCCAGCGTTGCCGAAAGCTGTGGCACAGGTCACAGGTGTGGCTTGCATCCCACATTACTGTGGTCGTGGTGTAGGTTGGCAGCTGCAGCTCTGATTCAGCCTTAGCCTGGGAATTTCCACATGCTGCAGGTGTGGCTCCCCCGCCGCACGCACCCCCCCTCCAAATCTGTGTTTAAGTGGACTCATGCCGCTCAAACCATGTTATTCAAGGGTCAACTGTACCTACAACACATTTTTTATAGGCAACATATATGAGATTATGAACCCCAGGAAATTGTAAGAGGAACAGTATTGCAACACTACTTATGTTATTCTTGGCAGTGAGCAATGTAATAAATTAGAAGGGAAGGTAATAGGGTATGAAACTCCTTTGCTAGGGGATCGAATGTTATGCAAAGGGAAGAAATGTGTCAGGAACAGATAACAGTCCAGCCATTTCTAACACATTTTAAGGAAATTACTGAGAGTAGAATATATTCTAAAGTTGTTTTACAATTATTTAAGTATCTAGGTCTACAAAAGCTAAGGGTCCTTTCATATAATAAAATAAGTCCTGTTCAAGGTATTTGCTCTTTCTAAATGTTTTCACCTCTCTCTTTAGTATTTTACATTGTGTGCTAGCTAAATGCAATGAAAATACGACCTTCCTCACATTAGTTCAACTTTCCCCCGGATTAACTGATAATTTAAAATGTGTAGGAACACTTCCTCAAAAATTGCTGCAGTGCAGAGTATTCTTCCTGCGCAAGAAGAATACATTGCTTTCTTGTGAATAGAAAAGTGATGTACAATGAAAAGTCAATTTCTTCCTCATGACAAAAATAAAGCCAAGCAACTAAGTTACTAAATAACCTGCTAGACCTGAACATAGACCTTCTTGTATTCTCAGATAAATAGTCCTTGACCTTGACCAGGTGAGGAAATAGCATAGATCAGGAAGATACCTTCTTCAGTTTAGAAAATGTAAATTGAAACCAACCAAAGAGCAATTAATCTTAATTTATGCAAAAAGCTGTTTTTCCAGGAGAGTGAAAGGGAGAGTTAGACGTGAATGCAATAGTCATTTGTTCAAATGGATGTCTCTGAAGGCAGCCACAAAATTTTGCAGAAAATTCTTCCTAAGACCAATCAGCTACATGCTGTAGGAATGAATACCTAAAACCAAAACACAAAACAAAATACAAAAGAACACACAAACAAGAAACAGCACCATAGTCCAGCTTCCTCACAACTAAAGGTAAGTTTTGTTTCTACCTTAAAGCAATTGTCTTTTAGTTCATTCTTATACATCTTCAGGGTTTAATCTTCCCCCTCTGTCTTATCACAAACTTCTTTCATTGCCGAAAGATTTATTTACCAGATACCACTTGTTGTTTGCATACCCCTCTGCTTGGATGTCTAATAGTGACCCTTTGCATTTTAACTTGGAATGCTCTGAAAGACACATACACATTCTTGGTCTTGCTCTGATAAGAGAGCTGAGTTCATTATCATACCTTGAGGATGTTTTTGTATAACCCAACTACCATGTTAAAGGTAATTTTTCTGGAAAGAATCCGTTTGGAGGATTTCTGTGTGGTGCAGTGAGTTAAGGATCTGGCATTGTCACTGCAGTGGCCTGGGTCCCTGCTGTGGCGTGTGTTTGGTCCCTGGCCTGGGAACTTCCGCAGGCATGTCCAAAAAAAAAAAAAAAGGACAGAAACCATTTGGACCATTAATAATGAGGGCATATTTAAAAAGACATTCAAACTAATTGTTTAAAAATGATTTACAAGTAAATCTTATTGCATACTTGAAATAATAAGTGATTGGAAAATCCTAGGCAGTAATAACAATTTGAACTAGAATTCTAATTACTAATTTATAATCGACTGCTCCATTTATGACAGGAATTGGCAAACTATAGTTCACAGGCCAAACCCTGACATCACCATTTCTGGGAACATAGTTTCATTGTACAGTGTCTATGCTCCTTCATTTACATATTGTTTAAGGCTTTTTCTGAACTACAACAGTAGAATTGAGTGGTTGCAGCAGAGATGCTATGGCCCATAAAGCTTAAAATGTTTACATTTGTCCTTAAATAGAAGAAAATTGCCTGCCTCTGACAGGGTATCACCAGCTCAACAGGGGTCACAAATGAGAGGAATAAAAGCCTCAATGAGTCCACACATACATTTTATTTGGCTGAATGATTTGGCTGTTAAATTTTTTTGTTTGTGTTTTTAATGTTAGTTCTATTTTTTATGTCTTTTATAGGGCATCTGTGTTTCAAATCTATACAGTCCCTAACTCTTTTTCTTGTCTCATACGCATGAGCCTCTCTCATTTACTTAGGACATTTCCATCTGTCTCATGAAAGAATTTGAATCTGAAACCTTGATGCAGAAAAATCCTAACGAGTGTATCAGTATATGATGAACTTGAATATATAACATATTCATGTGCATAATTTAAAAGGTAAACACGCAGTGTAAGAAAGGAAACCTAGATGAAATGAGGTATTGATTTAACTCCTAATTATAGTTTAGGCCCTGGTCAATTAAGAGTAATACCAATTTGGGAGGTCTCTAAAAGAAAAAAAAAAAGTAAGACCAATTTAGTTTAGCTGATTCAACAAATGCTTACTTGAAGTTTCTTTGCTATATTTCTATTTTCTTTTTTGGGCAGGGGGAGCACCTGGAGGCCCCTGGTCCAAGGATCTGTGCCACCAGGGAACTCCCAATTATATTTCTATTTTCATTGGATGTTACTTTCATATCAACTCTCTTTTACTTCCCATGTCTGCTCATGATATCAGTAAGGACAGCAACTCTAGCAGATAAATCCACCATGAGCCAACCCCATCCTTATTGTTAGTATATGACTTCGCTCCTGATATCCTCACTTGCTAACTAGCAGAGAACCTATCACAGCATGTATTAAGGCACTTCTATTATAATAACACACCTTCTTGAATTTCAAAGCTGTCTTTCTGTCTCTCTCCATTTCTCTCTCTCGTATAACTTATAATTAATATAACATATTATACAATATAACACAATATAATATGTTGTATGATATGTATATATATGTAATAAATAGTATCATTTAACATATGACATGAGGCAAAACTATGGAAAATTAAGGAAGTAATAGAGGCTCTACAGAAAAATAGAATATATAAAATCAAACTCTCACCATGGCTAACTCTTTTATTAAAAACTGAAGTAGAGTGGATGTACAATATTGTGTTAGTTAGTTCCAGGTGTACAGCAGTGGTCTGGCATGCATACATAGATATGTCTGTTCTTTCTCAGATTCTCTTCCCTTGTAAATTATTGCAGGTTATTGCATATTGGTTAACTCTTCCACAGCTAATTGGAGAGAAGGCTCAAGCTGCTTCTCTGACCTAGTGACTGTATATAGTGGAAGGTCTTAGGAAAACGATGCCCCATCAGAAATTAAATATTTTTCCTTTTTTTTTTTTTTTTTTTAAATTAGAGTATAGTTGGTTTACGGTGTTGTGTCGATCTCTGTAGTACTGCATAGTGACCGAGAAAATTTAGCTCAGAATAGCAGCTTGGACTGACTGATAGAAGACATCCCAAATAAAGTGTAGGTGTAGTTTCAGGAACCTATTCCTGTTTGCTCTCTTGTACTTCTCACTAATGTAAGGAGCCTCCTGCATGACATTTCTCCTTGAATGTGTGACAGACACCTCAAATTTAACATTTTCAAAATTAAGCTTTTATTTCCTTTTAACACTATGAAATAGGT
This sequence comes from Catagonus wagneri, assembly GCA_004024745.2. Taxonomy (NCBI): domain Eukaryota; kingdom Metazoa; phylum Chordata; class Mammalia; order Artiodactyla; family Tayassuidae; genus Catagonus; species Catagonus wagneri. The sequence goes on from PVHT020000521.1 coordinate 28,444,562, forward strand.
TTCTCCCAAGTCATCCTCATTTCATTAGATGACATCTCCATCCACCATCTGCTTGAGGAAGAATCATGACTCATTTGTGATCCCAGTAGCCACTCCTCCAAACACCCCAACCAATGTAACCCCAAGTATTCTGATTCCACTCGTCTTCCCAGTCAGCACATTAGTCCATGTTAATAGCCTCGCTTGCCTGGACTCTTGTAGTAGATTCACACTGATACTTTCTGAATTCATCCCTCAGATGGCAAAGGACGATTCATTAAAAACATCAACCATATTATGTCTCTCTTAAGATGAAAATCTTTCAGAAGTTTCTGATTGTACTTCAAATAAAATATAAAGGCTTTACCATAATCTCCACTCCATATTTTGGTTCTTTCATCCCTCCCTGATCTCGTTATATGGAAATAATTATGCCACACCCATCACTACTCCACTTCCCTGGGCCTTTTCTTCTCTCCGATATTAACCAGAAAGTTATTTCCTCCATAGAGCTTTTGGATGCACTTTTTCTTTGGCTAGAATATTTTCCCCAGCTTTTTATATAACCAGATGTTTTAGGTCTGCTCTCAAATACTAGGCCCTCATAAACACCTTCTTTGACCTCTCCAAAGAAATTTGTAACACATTATCTGATTTTACTCACAGTTTAGAAAACTATCTAAAATCATTTACTTACTCATTTATTGAGGCTTCTTCATCATAAAACTCTTAGCTAGAGAAAAGCCAAAGGAATTGAAGATGGGTATTAACGAGAGCAAATGAAATATTTTATGTATTCATTTACTTTTCATTTATTCATTTACGTGTTAATTTTTCTCTTTTTTTAAGGAATATGTTATTTAAATTTAGAATACAAAGTACATGATTGTAGTTTATAAAATGAAAATAACAGATTTCAAAATCTAACATTGTATGCCAAACACTGCATAAAACAGTGATAAGCATTTTCTTATGAAATGTTCTTTTTAAAAAAATTTTAAAAGTATAGTTGATTTACAGTGTTGTGCCAATTTTTGCTGTACAGCATAATGACCCAGTCATACATATAAATACATTGTTTTTCTCATACTGTTTTTTTTTTCTTTGTCTTTTATTATAAAATATAAGTACCATGAGGGCAAGGATCTTGATTTTTTTCCCTGCTGTATTCCAGAGTATAGAATGAAGTCTGGATCACACGAAATATTCAATTACTATTTGTCCTCAATTACTATTCTAAGTGCCTGAATACTTGAAAATAAAATGTATTTCACCGCTAATTGAGGTCCTGGGTTGTCTAGAAATGTCTGTAAGTTGGTAGAATTCAAACCACTTTTGATTCTGCCTGTACTCTAGTGTCTAGAGAGGGGTTGCAGTGCATGACAGCAGCCAATACTGATTGTTAAAAATTATAATTTGGGGAGCTCAGGCATGGTAGAAATCGAAAGCCACCATGACTGGTTCAAAGTTGGAGAAATCCTCCAAATTGCTTACAGATTTTCCAAACCCAAACCATGAATTCTTCACCAAGGAAGACGGATGATGAAGGAGAGGGCTCGGACTCTGCAGCTGAACTTGTCTCAGACTTAACATCAGCTTTACTTGTATGGCTATTCAGTCACCTTGCCACAGCCCAGACACCCTGCTTGAGAAACTTTATTGTTGTACCTTCTCCAAACCACTTCTTATCTTACAACAAAGAGACCTGTTGGCCTCTTTGTGGCCGAGGTGCTTTAAAGAGAGTTAGTGGAAATTTGCAGTTCAGAAATTCAAGGAGTTTGTTCTCTACCACTTCACACTCATGAAGTGACTGAGGATAGAAAGAGCCTAAACTCAGAGGGTACACATTGATTGGATCAGTCACCAAGTCTTCACTAAGAATAACGCTGGTGACAAGGCACCTCTCCCCAGGAAAAATTTATAGGTGCTAGTCTAACTCCTCAGCTGCAATGCTTCAGCCATGGATTTCCAAGGCTAATGTCAACTTTCAGTATCACCAAGACCAGCCACAGAGCACTGCTTGCTTAGCGAAACCAGAGTTTAAAATAAACTAGGTGTCCTGTCCACGGGTGGGATTACTGACTTGGAAAGATATATGCACCCCAATATTTACTGCAGCACTATATACAATAGCTGAGACATGGACACAACCTAAATGTCCATCAACAGAGGAATAGATAAAGAAGATGTGGTACATATATTCAATGGAATATTACTCAGCCATAAAAAGAATGGAATAATGCCATTTGCAGCAATGTGGATGGACCTAGTTATTCTCATACTAAGTGAAGTTAGTCAGACAATGAGAGACAAACATCATATGATATCACTCATATGTGGAATCTATAAAAAAGGATACAAATGGACTTATTTGCAGAACAGAAAGAGACTCAGAGATTTCTAACAACTTACAGTTACCAAGGGGAGAGGTGGGGCGAGGGAGAAGTGGACTAGATGGAAATGTTCTAAAAGTAGTTGTGATGATGCTTGTACAACTATAAATATCATAAAATGCATTGAATTATTAAGAAAAGAAAAAAAAAGGAATGTCTTCATGTTAAAAAAAAAAAAACAACCAAACTGAAACCAACCCCCCCAAAAAAACAAGCTAGAGCCTTTGAATAGAGTGAACTCTCCAAATTTCCACTAAAACTAGGTAAACCACACACCTCTTTTTTGCCCAGGACAATTCCAATTTACATCTGATATCTCAAGTTATTTATCAATAGTTTCACCAGAGGTAAATCAAAAGTAACCTGATTCAAATGATGAATTATATAGGATAAACATAGGAAGGGATAAGTCCTAGGTAGTGCTTAAGCATTTCCATTTGGAGGATAAACTCAGATACTCGACTAGAACAACCAGTTCTTTGAAATGATACCCTGGTTAGCATTATAGGCATGCAACAATGGATATTAATAACTAGCCTCTAAATGAATTAAATATTTATCAAATTATAAATGCATTTAATAATTTAATAAATATTTGAATTCTGGCCTTATAATTGAAAGAATATACTAGAAAATGGTTATGTTACAATGATATCTATGTCGGAAGTAATCACAAAATGGATACTTTGTAGAGTGGATGAGACATCAAAATTTCTTTGTGTGCATTGTTTTATTTAAACATCATAATGACTGTTAGCTAAGTAAGGTAGTTCTCCCCTACGTTTTTTATAGGGATTTCATAGTTTAATGTATTTATTATATATGAAGAGGTGATGCTATAGAAGCCTATAGGGCCAGTATTTTTTTTAAACCTTTGCCAAATGGAATTGACTGTATCTGAAAAGACACCATCTCTCATCTCCTCTCTGTGGGTTCTGGTTCTTTGATTAGTGCTTAGAGACAGATGAATGCAGTTACACACAGATACACAGACACACACACACAAGCACACACACACATACACACACACATACACACAAATGTACTTCTATGTGTAGAGACTTAATTATGTGACTTCAATTAAGTAGCATAACAGTTAGAAATTTGGCATCTAGTACCTGCCAGTAAGGAAATACACATGCACACATACACACAAACAGCTAAAATTTCAGCACTTTGAAAGCATTGCCATAAGTAATTGAAAGCCAGCGAGTTGAAATAGTTACTGACCAATAAGTGACCCTAGAAAACAGTATAAAAGCCCTTACATTTATATGGAGATAATTACCTTTTCAAAACCCCTTTGAATACATTACTTAATCTATAAAGTCCTTCATGATAGTTTGTGGGACTGTGATTTCCCTTTCACGGAGAAATCTAAATAAAAATTTCTTACATTTTTACATAGTGTTCTCTAATAATGTCACATATATTATTTGCATGATTTTCAAAAGTGGTTGGATTTGAAACCTTCTCATATGCAATCTTACCTGGTTTCTAGTCTGGATAACCAGAAAGCAGATCTGCTCAAGTGTGGGGTGAGAGGAGTGGGGTCCTTCCCAGGCTCACCCTCTGATTCCTGCTTCGACTCAGCACATACTTCCTGAAGTATCTCAGAGGAGCACTCAGGACAGACATCTTAGCAACATTTTTTAAGTTTTCCTTTGTCTTTTATGACTCTTGTCATATGAATGACAGAAAAGCAACTTAAGAAATGGAGATTTAATGAGGACAGTCCTATTTGCGAGCAGTTAATACAATATGCAGCCATAGATGACCTTGAACCTTGAACCTGGTCCTTGTCCATGATTTTCCCACTCTTTGAGGGGTGATACAGTTGAAGTTCCCAGTGACCAGACTGCTTATTAATCTGAAAGAGTGTCAGTCTCCTCATTCTGCAGGTCTCCATATCACTAATTTGACTAAATGCTACAACTGATCAACCCATCACTCTCCTGGCAGAGATATCCCATGGTTGGCTTAGTCCAGTTTTGATCATTTTTTCTTCTTTTGCTACCTGAGCGTCTGGGTGTTCAGACCACAGCCTCTATTATGAGAGGTATCTTCTGCCATTAAGTGGGAGGCTGGTCCACTAGGGATTCTTGGATGATGGACGAGTCTCATCTTCTTCTGCAAGTTCTCCAGGAGATCAAAAGGCTTCCATTGCCTAGTGTCCTCCTCATCTCATGGCATCCAGAAGGAAAACTGGGTGCTGCTTAAGCTTTTCCCAGATCACTGTATGCCCACTGGACAGAATCTTCACATTTTTCCATGCTGTATCCATTTTCTCGCCTCCCTTGTCTCCTTGATCCCTTGCCGTTAGCTCACGTAGAGTCGCAGAATGGTTTCCCACAAACAAGTAAACAAATAAACAAAAAGTCTCTCTCCAATTGTAGATATAAATTTTGGCCACGACTGAGACTGTTTTGAAAATTTAGGTTGAAGATCCCTCATTTATTTCCTGGTCCTACTGTGACCCTGGCTTCCAAAACAGTAGTTAACTCATGCCCAGCTTTCTGTGATGGCAAAGAGGAGAACATGAGAAAAAATTGTGTGAGCGAAGTAGCAAGAGGATTGAGGCCATGAAATATTATGCTGCCACGTATCTCTTTACCATCTAGCTAGCAAGTTCTCTAGCTATCTAACTCTCTAGCTATAAAACTGTCTTTGGAGACAGCTATCTTAATTTACTAAGTGATTTAGAAATAAAGGTCTTTCTATTTAGAAATCAAGGTCTTTCTCTTGCAGATGAAGTATATATCTTAACTACATTGGTGATTTTGAGAATTCTCTTTGAACTTGTATATATATATATATATATATATATATATATTTGTGTGTGTGTGTGTGTGTACACACATATATATATATTAAGAGAGAGTGTTCAAAAAAGTGTTTAATACATTAAATTTACTGAGTACCGACACAACTGCACTGCAGTTGTGTAGGTGCTCAGTGTGAACTGTAGACTTGACATAAACCATCATGTTTTAATCCTGATGAAATTTCTGTATATTTGGAAAAATGGATAGGCTTTAAGATTCAAAATAATGCCAGATGGCAGAGTGGATGGGTAGAGAAATGGGGGCAGCCTGTTGGCTGCGTAGTCTCTTGCATCACTGATCATTCTATTCTTTTTTTTTTTTTTTGGCTTTTTGGAGCCACACCTGCAGCATATGAAGGTTCCCATGCTAGGGTTCAAATTGGAGCTATAGCTGCCAGTCTACACCACAGCCATGCCAGATCCCAGCAGCATCTATGACCTACACCACAGCTCACATCCTTGCCAGATCCTTAACCCACTGAACGAGGCTAGGGATCAAACCTGCGTCCTCATAGATATTAGCAGATTCATTTCCGCTAAGCCATGGTGGGAGCTCCTTCTGCTGAGCCATGATGGGAACTCCTGATCATTCTATTCTTAAAAACTTGCTCCCGTTATAGATGACAGAATGAATGTAATGTCAAATGCAATAGCATTATTCTCCATGATCTTGAAAATCTGGTACTGTAATAGAAGAAGAAAATCCATTTAGAGATGCTGAGATGTGTCAGAAGTTGAACATGTGAATTCTGACCTGTTTATTATTCACTTCCTGGAAATGTTTGTATCATTGAATTATTTTCCTTTCTGCCACTTTCATTTAGCACATAAATACAGTGCTATCTTGTTTTCAAGATCCTAGTCTTTTTTTCTTTGTATGTGTGGTAAAATGGAATGAAGCACCCTTTATGTGATCTTTACTCTGGGTAACTTATGTTCCAGAGTGGTCTCTGAACTGCTCACCAGGCTTTGCTGGCTACGGAATTCTAAGAGGTATCCTAGAGCATCTCTGTGGGACCTCATTACCTGGTCTTTTGTGACTGGTGTCTTTATCATATTTTCAAGGTTCATCTCTATTGCATCCTGCGTTAGTCCTTCATTTGTTTTTATTCCTGGATAATAGTCTGTTGTATGGATATACCATATTATGTATTTTTTTTATTATTGATCAGTTAATAGACAGCTGGACTATATCCATTTTGAAGCTGTTATGAATTATGCTGCTTTGAAACTTTGTATATAGGTTTGTTTTTGTTTTTTGTGTTTTGGTTGCGCCCGTGGCAAATGGAACTTTCCATGCCAGGGATCAAATCTGAGCCACAGCTGTAACCCACACCACAACTGCAGCAACACTGGGTCCTTAACAGCGGGGATGCCTGTATGTAAGTTTATAAATGACAGTCTTCTGGATATACTACTAGTACAGGTGTCACTAGGTAATATAATAATTATTCATTTAGTTTTTTGAGGAACTGCATGTTTCCAGAATAGCTGAATCATTTTCCATTCCCACCACCAAAGTATGAAAGTTTCAAAGTCTCTACATCCTCATCAACACATCTAGGAGCCTCTTAATTGCAACCATCTTAGTGGAAATCAGTAATACCTCATGTTTTGATAGCAAACATTTAATTACTAATGATGTCAAATCAGTTCCATGTACTTATTAAGCATTTGTACTTATTCTTCAGAGTAAATTTCTCCTCTGCTATTTTGACCATTTTGATTTCTGTTATTTTTCATATTAATCAAATTATGAGTGTTTATATTTAATTTGTCTCATCAGATACACAATTCACAACTAATTCATTCTATTCTGTGTTTTTAATTTATTGATGGTGTCTTTTGAAATACAGAAGTTTTTAATTTTCATGAAGATTAATTTACCCACATTTTCTTTTCTTGCTTGTGCCTTTGGTGTTAGGTGTAACTAATGATTGCCTAATCCAGCGTCATTGGATGGCCATCATTGGCAGACTTACCCCTCTGTTTCCTTCTAATAATTTCACAGTTTTACCTCTTAGACCTAGGACCTTGGTCCACTTCAAGCTGTTGTTGTTTTGTATGTGATGTGGGGAAGGGCTTCAACTTCACTATTTTGCATGTGTATATCAAGATACCCCAGCACCATTTGTTGAAAAGACAGTACATTTCTTATTTAATCATTTGCTTTTGTTGTCAAATATAAATTGTCTGTAAATGTAAGGGTTTATTTGTAGACTCAACTCTATTCCATTATCTGTACACCTATCATTATTTAAGTATCACACTGACATACTTATTGCAGCCTTGTACTAAGTTTTGAAAATGGGGAAGTATGAACAACTCCAAATGTGTTGTTATTTATCATGACTGGTTTTGGTATTCTGGGTCCCCAGTATTTCCATTTCAGCTTGAATGATCAGCCTGTCGATTTCTGCCAAAATTGTATGGAAGCTGTACATCAATTTGGGAAACATTGTTATCTCAACAATATTAAGTTTTCCTACCCCTGGGCATAGCATACCATTTCATTTATTTAAGATTTCTTTAGTTTCTTTAAACAAATTTTTTTCTTTTTTAGTTTTTAGGTTATAACTTATCAGCTTTTTATTTAAACCTGTTCCTCATTATTTTATTCTTTTGGAGATGTGGTATATTGAATTGCTTTCTTAATTCATTTTAAAATAGTCATTGCAAGTGTATAGAAGTATAATCGACTTTGGTATATTGACCTTGTATCCTCTAACATTATGGAACTCTATTAGTTCTTATGGTTGTTTTAGTAGTTTATTTAGAATGTTTAATATTCAAAATCATATATCTAAGACTTCAGATAGTGTTACTTATTTTTTTACAAAATAGATGTCTTTATTTTTATTTCCTTGCCTAATTCTGGCTAGAACTTCTTTTATGATGCTGACTATATGTGGCAAGTGAATTTTTCCCAATCCCAGGGAACAGTATCCAGTCTTTGACCATGAAGAACAATGTTAGCAGTAGATTTTTCCCTAAGTGCTCTTGATCAACTTGGAAGTTATATGGCTAGTGTTTTTGAATATTTAACATTAAGGGTGTTGGATTTTGTCAAATATTTTCTTCATCTATTGAATTAATGTTTTTTTATCTATTGGTATGGTATAGTACATGAATTTATTTTCAGACATTGAACCGAATCTTGCAGAACTAGAATAAATCCCATTTGTCATGGTGTATAATCCTTTTACATGCACTGAATATGGGTTACTGGTATTTTGTTGTGGATTTTGCATCAATATCCGTAATTGATTTAGAGTATAGTTTTATTTTTCTGTGTTGTCTTTGTCTAATTTTGCTGTCAGAGTAATACCAGCCTTATTTATTAAGTTGGAAAATGGTCTCTCTTCTTCTATTTTTGGTAAAGATTGCTAATTCTTCCTTAAATGTTGGGGAAAATTTTATGATTGAGACCAAATAGAGTTGGGAATAACTGGGTTTTTTTGTTTGTTTTTTGCTAATTTAACCTCTCACTTTCTTGTGATTATTTAGATTTTCTATTACCCCTTGAGTCAGATTTCCTATTTTTGTCTTTCTAAAGATTTGTCAATTTCATCTAATATACCTAATTTTTAAATTATTATTTGTATATAGTATTCTCTTGAAATTCTATTTATTTACTAAGGTTGGTAGAAATGTCCCGTCTTTCATTCTGAATTTCATAATTTGAGTGTTCTCTTTTTTCCGATTAGTCTAGCTAAAGTTTTGTTGCTTTTGTTGATCTTTTTACAATTCAACTTTCGATCAAATAGATTCATTCCTATTGTTTACCTCATCTTTATTTTTGTTGCTTTCCACACTGATATTTATTGTTCCCTACCTTCCACTTGATTTAGGTTTAATTTGATTTTTTTTTCCTTTTAGTTGCTTAAGGGGGAAGGTTAATTCAAGATTTTTCTTTTTTAATGCAGGATGTGAATTTCTTAGTAAGCATTGCCTTTGCTTCATTTCATAACTTGTATCTGTCCTACTATCATTTCGCTAATTGCACAGTATCTCAGAGTTCTAATTTTCCTCATGATTTCTTATTTTTCGTATTGACTAATTTTAAGGGCATATTTTAACTTCAACATATTTTAAAATTTCCCCAATTTATTTTTATTCTTCCGTTTGGGCGTTAAGTGTTCTATAGATGTTTGGTCTACTTGGTTTACAGAGTTGTCTAAGACTTTTTTTTTCCTTATTGAAATTATTTGTATCTGGTCTGTCCATTACTGAAAGTGGGGTTTTGAAGTCTCTAACAGTAATTGTTGAATAGCTCATTTTTTTTCCCTCCCTTCAGTTCTGTCAGTTTTTGCTTCATGTATCTTGGGCTGTGTTACTAGGTCCAAAAATGTTTGTAATTATTATATAGTCCTAATTAATTTAATCCTTTATAATTACAAAATGCCTTTCTTTATACCTAGTAATATTTTTGTTTTGAAATCTATTTTGTGCAGTATTAATCAGGTTACTACAGCTTTCTCATTGTGACCATTTGCATATTTTTAATGTGTATATGTTACAAACCACCCACAATGTCATAATTACTACTCTATATAATTTTATGTCTTTTGAAGCTAATAGAATAAAGAAGAACAAGTTTAAATTTATAAAATTTGTTATCATAACTTTCCTGGTTAACATTTCTGGTTATTTTTGTTTGTTCCTGTATATTCAAGCTACCATCTGGTATCATTTCTTTTCTTCAACACAGCTTTGCCTCCAACCAACTCCTTTGTCCTTTTGTTGGAATATACGTTACATACATGTTTCAGGTCTGCCAGTAGAATTACTTTTTTCTAATTCAGTTGCTTTATAATCAGTTAACAGAAGAAAGAAAAATGTGCTTTTATACAGTCATTTACACTTACAGAATTACCTTAACTGATGCTCATTGATTTTTGGTGTGAAGTCACATTGCTGTCTGAGGTAATTTGCTTTCAGTCTGAAGATCTTCCTCTAATACTTATTATAAGACTAGTCTGCTAATTTCAATTTGCTTCAGTTTTTGTTTATATGGGAATCCCATTTTTTTCACTTTTATTTTTGAAAGATTTACTAGATATAAATATTCTTGATGGACAGTTTTGTTTATTTTTTTTAATTTTAGTACATCAAGAATGTCATTCTGCTGTCTTCTGCTTCTGCTATTTCTGATGCAAATACAGTGATGCGTCTTAATGGGACTATCATGCATTCAGTAAGTAATATTTCCCTTGCTGCTTTTTCAAGATTTTCTCATTATCTACGGTTTCCAGCATTTTTATTATTAGAGGTCTGTTTGTGAATGTGTTTATCCTGTTTGGAGCTTGTCAAGTTTGGCCTGGTACCAGCACTAATAAGCTAAATGGAAAATTCCAAAGAGGCCTTGCTATTCTACCATGTGTCCTTGTCATAGACTGAGCTCCCCACATGGCTGCCACCAAAGTCTGTGCCTCCAGAGTAGGTCCTAGTTGCCTTCTGCCTCTTTGGGAAGCTCTCCAAGGTCAGCAAATGTGTATGACTTAAACTCCTGCCAAAACACTGCTTCTCCCCTGCATCTCTGAGCATCCTTTAAGAATGGAGTCTCTGTTTCCCATATCCCCTGGCTCTCAACCCCAAACTTCTGGGGTGTGCTCATGGTCCTGGTACAGGCTGGTTAGCCCTATGGAATTTGGACCCCTCACTCCTGGGGGAGAATCTCTGCAATTCTGATGATCCCCCGCCCCCCATTTGGAGGTTGCCTTCCTGGGGGTGTAGCCCTTGACTGTACTGTGTCTCCATCCCTCTTCCCAACTCTTTGTGGTTTCTTCTTTACGTTTTCAGTTGTGGAAGATCTTTTCTGCTAGTCTTCAGATCTTTGGCATCAAGAGGTTCTCTGTAAATAGTTGTAATTTTGGTGTTCCATGGAACAATGCAAGTGCAGGTAAAGAGCCTGGCATTAACTTTCATGCTAGCTCCAGAACACCTTAGTTGTGAGACTTTGGGTGAATTAACTTCTCTATTTTTAATGTCCTTACATAGAAAATGGTGGCAACAAATAGTTAACATTTTGATTGCTTATTATGCAGCCTAATGATTAAGAATTAGACTCCAGAATTAGATAACCTGGCTTGTAATCCCAGCTCCTGCAACCTATTAGTCATTTATCAGACATGCTTTATACTTTATGAGCTTCACTTTCTCCACATGTAAGACAAGGAAAATAAGCCATATAGTTTAGGAAAAAGTAAAGACAGATATAATGAACAAACACTTTTAGGAATGACATTTAAAAAATCCTTCCTCCATAAGTTTTTTCATCGTTTGCTGTTTAACTCTTCTTCCTTTATTACAGAAATTATATCCACAGCTTTGGGTAATTATATTACGACGTTGTTTGTTTATGTCACAGAAGACACAGGATGAAAACCTGAGATAATTTTTATTTTTTCTTGTCTTTGTCATAAGAATTTTTCATCTTTTCTGCTAAGTATATTTCTTAATGAATTAAAACTTAAATGAATCAGTGGATCAAATACTTTCAACAGACAATATGGCAATGTACCGCTAAGCCCTATTTAAGATCTTTCTCTCTCTCTGACTTCTTGTCCCCTACCTTTTTTCCTTTTATAATTTCTTCCATACTTTCTTTTCCTATTTTCTTTGCACTTGTGTTTAGTGTCAGTTATATGACAGGCCATCTGTTCAGTGGAAAGGATAAAGAGACAGACCAATCTGATTTGCTGTCCTATTGAAGTTAAATGGGTAGGGGAGACTTACACATAAAAGATAACTCTAACGATAAGTGCAGTGATATTACTCATCGGTAAATATCATTGAAGGACAAATGTGCAAGCAATTAAATCTGCTAAGAGTTTGGTAGATGTCAAGAAAATGTTGTAGAACAAATGACATTGGAGTTGGGATTTCGGCAAATTATGAGAGATATAAGGCAATTTAGTGGAGATATATTGCTTGCGGATATAAGGCAGTTTAGTGGAGATCAGAAACTGGGGAATCTGAGTGGAAAGTAAACATGCCCCAAAATTATTTTTTTTAAAAAGTATTCAGTATGAAATTTAGTTTTCGGTGTTGATCTTCAATATTATAAGAGTCTGAATATTGACTATTAATTGAGCTGCTGCCTCTCTTACACATGCACGCAGACACACATGACTTTTATCATTTCAACGTGAATTTATATTTAAATAGGATGTTTATCCACATTGCCCTCCACCTACTTATTTGTGTTCATCAAATTTTCAGACAAATGAATCAGACTTAAGGATAAAAAGCAGTTATTCTAGGAGGTGATTTTTCAAAATGGGAAAGATTAATTTGAGGAACTTGCAGTTTATTCTTGTTCTTGGTATAACTCAACCCCAGGTATTTAGAGAAGAGAAGAAATCCGCAATGACTCTTTAACCACTTTGATTGTCTATCCCTGGTTTATATCCCACAGCAAAGAATTAGAAGAGAAAACTACATTCGAGAATTAGCACACACTCGGGAGTAGAAATGTCATTTGGCATGTTCACTGTACATCTGGAATTTTGAGATGATCCAAAATTCCAGATCCAACTCAGATCCGAGGAAAGAAAAAAAATTACTCAGTGAATTTAGTAAGATATTTTAAAAGTCGAATTTGTTGACATTGATCATGTACTAGTTTCTGATTGTTTTGAGACTTGGCTTCAGTTTATTCAGACTCTTACTGCCTGTTACCCAGTTCACGCAATTATTTTATTGTCTTCCCAAAGCAAGGGAGAGAATATGATAGTCTCATGAATTTTATTTCATAAAGAAACGGTGCAAATAATTATTTACTCATTTTCACAACATGTCTTGAGAAATTATGCAGGACAAATAGTGCATTATTTGATACTTTATATAAAGATGATTAAGAAATGTGAGTTAAAAAGGAGTTCTCTTGTGGTATAACAGGTTAAGGACCCAGCATTGTCACGGCAGTGGCTTTGATTACTACTGTGGCATGAGTTCTGTCCCTGGCCCAGGAAGTTCTGCATGCTGCAGGAGTTGCCAAAAGAAACAAAAATAAATGTGGGCATTGTTTAAAAAAAAAAACACTAGAAATTGTTTTTGCTAAGTCAAATTTCGATTTAGAATTCAACAATTCTTGTTAAACAGGAATCTACGTTAGTAAACTAAGCCTTCAGTAGTTTGGGTGCATATGCTTTAAAATAAATAATAGCATTAGGCTTTAGGCACTTCACATGTATTCCTATTGTTGTTTTTGTATTTAACTTCTCCCTGGAAGAATGTAATAGACTCTTTTTAAATATTTAATTCTTTATTAAATTGTAGTTGATTTACAGTGTTGTGACAATTTCTGCTGTACAACAAAGTGGCCCAGTCATACATATATATGTATATACATTCCATTTCTTATATTATCTTCCATTGTGTTCTATCTCAAGAGACTGGAGTTCGTTCCCTGTGCTATACAGTTGCTCCTTATTGCTTATCCATTCTAAATGTAATAGTTTGGAATGCAATATACTCTTAAAGACTCTTTTAAAAAGAAACTTAAATATGATATGCAAGGATAGAGCATTGCATGTGGCTCTGAGAAGGGATTAAACAAGTAGTGTTTACTTGCCACTTGGTATTTCTGGGAGGTTAATTCTTCTTCTTTTTTTTTTTTTCTTTTGTCTTTTAAGGAATGCCTATGACATATGGAGGTTCCCAGGCTAGGGGTCGAATTGGAGCTGTAGCCACTGACCTATGCCAGAGCCACAGCAACATGGCATCTGAGCTATGTCTGTGACCTACACCACAGCCCATGGCAACGCCAGATCCTTAACCCACAGAGTGAGGCCAGGGATCAAACCCGTGTCCTCATGGATGTAAGTTGGGTTCACTAATCACTGAGCAATGATGGGAACTCCACTGGGAGGTTAATTTATAATTTGTTGCTGGCAATTGAAAAACTAGACAACCCACTGAGCTAATGCTCTTAAACTTTCATTTATGTTTCTATTTTTTTTTTTATATTTGATTCCATTTTTTCCTTCTTTCTCCTAAGAGTTGATGCTACATTGAGTCTGAAAGTAGTTATGAGACAAGCATACCCCATGAGTCTCGAATTACTGAGTTGGTAAGGAAAAAAACTGGCTGTTTTGATACAGTGAGATTTGGAGTTGGAAAATTCAGGGAGGTTTCGGCAACAATGCTGGAAAGAAGGGAGTTTGATGCTACATTAAAGGTGGGCTCTCCATATGCTTTGTTTAATACCAGCTTATTACCATGTCTTACAATAAGTGCGAGAAAAACAGTAGCAAGAAAATCATGACTCAACGGAGAGAAGAAAGATCCAGGTGAAGGAGTCAGGCAGAATTTCCTAGAATAAGTAATAACTGAGCTGTGTTTGGAAAGAAATGGAAATTAGGAAGTCCAAAATGGTCAAATGGAGCTTTAGGTCATGACTGTGGAGTTGTGAGTGTGTTCACTACTAATTTCCAGAGTTTTGAAAGGAGTTGAAGCTGAAGATAAAAGGATATCATAAATGGCTTGTTTGTCATCATGAGGAGTTTGAAATTTCATCAGCAATAAAGGCAAAGGGAGATGCAAAATCTTTGCTACATGTGTGGACAGTTTTTTCCATGGGCCCTGGTCTCCACATGGTTTGTTCTTGTTTTTGATATACTCAGTTACATCAGTCAGCTTTCCCAAAAGGACTTGCTCTGGACCCTCTCCCTGGCTTGCTCAATCCAGATTGCTGTGGATAGACAGCTGGTTCATTCTGGTCTCAGCAGATTCACATTGCCTCTCTTACTGAGTGGAATTGGTTGAAGTCTGGGTAATGTGTATGACTTGATAATGGCAGGTGATTCTTGCTGCTAAATGATATAAGAAAATAGATTGAAAGATAATCTGACACCAGGAGTTGAGTATTATTTTCTAGCAAAAGAAGGGATTTTTTTTTTATCAGTAGGGTAAGAATTAATGCTGAACAAAGTTGTTTCAAGAAAGAAAGGCTTTGATTTACTTCCTTGTAAGGATATTCTATAGTTACCACACCTGGGTATCATTCTCTGTGGAGAAAGTAATTTCAGGATTTGTTCAAATCCAAGTGGCAATGGGAACAATAATAAATTTTTTTAAAAAATGGTTTGTTTTGATGTTGGCTGTACCTAAGCTTGATATATGTTTCAGGTAAGAATTTGTGAAATACTTACAGACTGCAAGAAGGGAGAGGAACAATTTAGAGTTTTTATCCTAACTCTGATTCATCAAAAAATTTGTTTAATTTACAGAACAAAAAACAAACAAAAACATCCTAGTATCATTCTCTTCTGCGTGCCTAATTAGAATTACTCAAGTCATCTAAAAGCAGTGATTTCTTTGATCCAATAAGGGATAAAATGATCAAAATAGGCTCTTATTTTTTTTTTTCACTGAGAACATTAATTTAACTTTAAGATTCTCACATCTATTTCATGTATAATGGGGAGGTGCCTCAGGGATGTTAATATTCTCTTTCTCCTTGAGAACATGATAGGAAGAAATTATACTTTCTTACAGAGAAGGGAAAAACTTATAGAAAATATTAATAAGCTTTGGGATGAATAAGGTTATTAAGGAAAGTGGTGGTTTTAGGATTTTTTTTTTTTTTTTTTTTTTTTTTTTTTTTTTTTTTTTTGCTTTTTAGGTCTGCACCTATGGCATATGGAGGTTCCCAGGCTAGGGGTTGAATTGGAGCTACAGCAGCCAGCCTACACAGCCACAGAAACATGGGATCCGAGCTAAATCTGCGACCTTCACCACAGTTCATGGCAATGCTGTATCCTTAACCCACTGAGCAAGGCCAGGGAACAAACCCACAACCTCATGGTTACTAGTTGGATTCGTTTCCACTGCACCACAATGGGAACTCCTAGGGAATTATTTATTTTAAGAAATATGTACTTACTTTAAAAAAAGCTTAAACAAGGACTTCTGAATATCAGCTATGAAATTAATAGAGACTTGTCCCCTTAAATTCTACAGTCTGTAATTTTTCGTGTTCTCAAAAATTAGAAATTTGACAAAGCACTCTTTTTATTCAGATATAATTGATGTAAAATATTTTGTAAGTTTAAATTGGGTGTGTTTGTTTGATACTCATATTTTGCAGTATTATTCCCACTTCAGCATTAGCTAACATCTCTAAGAATTTATATTATTATTCTTTTTCTGTGGTGGGAACATTCAAGATCCAGTCTCCTAGCAACTTTTAAGTATATAATACAGAATTTTTAATTATAAGTATATAATACAGAATTGTTAATTATAATCACAAACACTGTGTGATCCCCAGAGTTTATCCATCTTCTACATGTGCATTTGTATTCTTTGAAGAACTTCTCCCCAATTACCACACCTCCCCCCACTCTGAAACCAGCATTTTTCTATTTCTTCAGGTGCAATTTTTATTTCTCACATAAGTAATATCATATGATGTTTGTCTTTCTCCAGCTAATGTAACTCAGTGTAATGCCCTCAAGTTACTTCCATGTTGTTATAAATGGCAAAATTTCTTTTTCTTATAGTTGAATAATATTACATTCTATGCAATACCACATATTCCTTTTCATCCCTTGACTAACACTTGGGTTGTTTCCGTATTTTGGCTCTTGTGTGTAATGTTACATTAAATTAAGGAGTGCAGATATCTTTTCAATATCCCATTTTCATTTCATTTAGATATATACCCCCAAATAGAATTACTGGATCGTAGGAAAGTCTATTTTAAAATTTTGAGGAACCTCCATACTGTTTCCCTTGTAGCTTAACCAAGTTACACTTGCCGCAACAGTGTGCAAATGTTTTCTTTTCTCTACATCCTTTCTAAAACTTATATCTTATCATTTTTATAATAGTCATTCTAATAGGTGTGAAGTGATTTTGCACTGTGGTTTTGATTTGCACTTCTCTGTTGATTAGTAATCTTGAACATCTTCTTATATGCCTGTATTATTTGTATGTAAAAATTTTCTCTTTATTTCCTCTGCTCATTTTGAAGATTGATTATTATAGAGTTATATTAATTCTTCAAGTATTTTGAAGACTAGCCTCCTGTCAGATACACAGTTCACAAATATTCCTCTTATTCTGTAGGTTGTCTTTTTATTTTGTTGATTGTTTATTTTGGTATACAAAGACATTTTAGTTTGATGTAGTTCTACTTGTTGATATTTGCTTTCGAAAAAATTAAGACCAATGTCCAGTAGCTTTTTCCGTATGTTTTCTTCTAGAAGTTTTACTGTTACAGGTCTTATGTTTAACTCCTGAATCCATTTTTCATTAATTTTGTTAGTGCTATAAGATATGGGTTCAATTTCATTTTTTCTGCATGTGGTTACCCAGTTTTCCCCACATTATTTACTAAGGAAGTTATTCTTTGCCCATTGAGTATTTGGCTCCCTTGTCAGATATTACTTGACTATATATGCAGAGCGTTATTTCTGGGCTCTCCATTCTGTTCCATTTGTCTAGATGTTTATTTTTATGTGACCACTACATGTTACTGCTTTTATTACTACATCTTTTTATATAGTTTTAAATCAGGAAATGTGATGCCTCCAGCTTTGTTCTTCTTTCTTAGGAGTACATTGGCTATTTGAAGTCTTTTGTGGTTTCATACAATGTTAAGGATTGTGTTCCCTAATTATGTGAAAAATGCCATTGAAATTTTGATAAAGATTGCATTAAATTTACATGTGGCTTTGGGTACTCTGGTCATGTTAACATTAATTCTTCTGAACTGTGAACATGGGATATCTTTCTATTTCTGTCTTTCTCGGTTTTTTTCATCAGCGTGTTATAGTTTTCAACGTACAGATCTTTTGTTGTTAAATATATGTCTGGGTATGTTATTGCTTTTGATGATTTAGTGAGTGGGATTGTTTTCTTTTTTATCTGATCTATTTCATTGTTTGTGTATAGAAACACAGCCATCTTTTGCATTTTGATTTTTATGCAGCAAGTTTACTGAATTTGTTGATTCAGTTTCAGCTATTTTTTGGTTGAGTCTTAGATTTTCTATGTAAAAGACCACATCATCTGTAAATGCAGTTTTTTGTTTTGTTTTGTTTTTAGGGCCGTCCCCACAGCATATGGAGGTTCCCAGTCTAGGGGTCAAATCGGAGCTATAGCTGCCAGCTTCCACCATAGCCACAGCAATGCCAGATCCAAGCCACATCTGTGACCTACACCACAGCTCATGGCAATGCCAAATTCTTAACCCACTGAGAGAGGCCAGGGATCGAACCCTCAACCTCATGGTTCCTAGTCGGGTTCATTTCTGCTGTGCCACAACGGAAACTCCTGTAAATACAATTTTACTTTTTTTCTTGCATATTTCTCTGGCTGGAACTGCCCTTACTATATTGAATAAGAGTGGTGAGAGTGGGTGCCCTTGTCTTGTTCCTGATCTTAAAAGAAAAAGCTTTTGACAATTCACCATTGAGTAAAATGTTAGCTGTGGGTTTATTGATTCTGGCCTTTATTATGTTGAGGTATGTTCCTTTTATACTCAATTTCTTGAAGGTTTTTATTATGAAAAGATGTTGTATTTTGTCAAAGTAATTAAATGGAAAAATTAAAGACATTTTTATAAATGTTGCTAGCAAAAATAGATTTTGTGTTTTTGTATGAACATGGACAGATTTTTTTTCCTTCCATACACAAGAATTATTTTTAAATAAAATCCAGAATTATAAAGTTTCTGGATATAGACATAGGAGAATTGCAGTTTTATGTTAAGTAAAACTTTTATAGATAAGACACAAGAAAGACAAATCATAACAGAAGAAAAAAGTTAAATTTGATTTTATCAAAATTAAAGATCTTCTTAATCAAAAGATACCAGTTAAGAATATGAATAGACAAATTACTATCTGTGAAAATATTTGCAACAATATGTGGAAAAGAGCTTTTATCCAGAATACAGAACTTTTACAAATCAATAATAAATAATTGACAACACAAGAATTAATAGGCAAAACACTTCAATAGAATTTTCACAAAAATGAAATACGGTGGTCCAGAGTACATGAAAAGATAGTCACCCTCACTAGAAACCAGGAAAATGTAATTATAGCCACAGTGTTGTTCAATTTCACATCTAGCAGAGTGGATAAAATTTACGTAAAAACTAATGATAAATATTTATAGGGTTATGGAATAACTGGAACTTTGATTTGTTACTGATGGGGACAAAAAAGAGTTCAGTCATTTTGAAGAACTATGCAGGAGTTTCCCATAAAGTTAAATAGGAATAAACCTCATGATACAGTGGTTTTACTCCCAAGTTTGACTCAACAAAAGTACAAATATATATTCACAAGAAGATTGGCCTGAGAATGTTCATAGCAAGTTTAATAAAAACAGGCCCAAACTGGGAAGAAAAAAAAAATGCCCCTCTGTGAATGATACACAAATTATGCTGTATCTATGTAATTGAATATTGTCCAGCAATTAAAATCTCCCAAGTCAACTCATCACATAGATGAATGTGAAAATATGGTATTAAGTGAAAGGATCTGGTTCAGCACACAAGAATATATATAATATGATATATGCTATCATTTATATTAAATACAACTACAAGCAAAACTCATCAATGGTAATGTCTCTGAGAGAGTTGTAGAGAAGGAGGCTTACTCCTGACTGGAAAGGAGGATGACAGAACTTTCAATGGGGTTGGAAAGGTTCTCTTTGATACAATGGCCTCAACTCATTGACTGTAAAACAATGAGTGAGACATTTAAAGTCTGTGCAATTTAGTGTGCATTAGTTGTATCTCAATTAAAAACTGCAGTATGATAAGAACTGTGAAGGCAGAGAACAGACTGGGAGCTGAAACAAACAGAAAGGAGTTGCTCAGCCCAGGCATGGTGCTAATGCATGTACCTGGAGCTGCCCCAGTGAGAAGGGGAGACAAGGCCCTGTGTGAAAGAGGGAAGACCAGGAGCCAAGCTAACTGCCACCCTATAGGGAAACGAAGCTAAAAGTGGAAAGACCAAATTTTTGGTCAAGGTGTGTTTTCCTTTCCTTTTTTTTCTCTTGCCTTTTCCAGTTGTTCTAGTTTATGCTCATCTATGCCAGTGGGAAGTAGAGATGCTTCATTGTCCTTTATTATCTTTATCCTGGCTAGAGAAACCCCAGGAGGCCTGTGTGAACTGAGACTGGTGCTTGCCATCTGCCTCTACAGGGACTGAATCATGAGCCACTGCAGCTGCTGACCCACAGCACCCCGTGAAAGAGCTCAGGGTGGAGATCAGGAGTGAGGCACTCTGTGTTCTTGGAAAACTAGCAGCACAGGGCTTTAGGTAGATATTTTCAGGAGAAGATTTTTATGAGCCCAATTATTGCATTTCCTCATATCTAGCAAAGCATTGACATCCTTCATGGTGACGTCTGCTCCTCATTACCAGTAGTAACCTTCAGGAGACTAGCAGCGACCTTCTGCAAAATGTGTGCTTGGTTGCATGGACCTCTCCGTTCACCATAATCACATATATGCTGACCTTCCCCCTGTGTCTTTGGAGCTGTCTGAAATGCTGCCTCCCTGGCTCCTCATTTTGCCCCAAACAAAACTTAACTCTCAGCTTTTAGGTTGTTCATATTTTTTTAAGTCAACACCCAAACGAGTGTTGGAAGATGTCACCTGTAAGTAAGAGGGTCAGTTCAGTGGCTGTGTTCTCAAACTGTGACCCTAGGAACTATAGAATCAGCATTAGCTGGGGTCTTGTTGGAAATATAATTTCTCAAACCCCAACCCGGGTCTGCTAAGTCGGAAACTCTGTGTCCCTGGTCATTTGTGTTTTAAACATAGCCTTCAGAGTGACTCTGCTGTACATTGAGGTTTGACAGTTGGTGCCCAAAGGTAAAAAAACACCCTCAGGGGGAAATGGTCAAGGCTACAGGATTCAGTGGGTTGGCTTTTTTCATGTTCCTTCCTTGAAGATTAGTTTTTAGTTATGTGCCGTAGGTATGAGTGACACGTAAGTCTTTGTGTTCTAATAAATCCCCATGGAATGCTGATGCAGCTGGGTGGGATAGCACACTTAGAGAACACAGTATCATATAATCAGAGAAAAAAAGCGTCTTTCTGTGAGGTCAGGTGAGATTCCTGGAGGAGCTGAGATCTGCAGGAATCTTTAAAGAAGTACATTTTGAGCCACTAAGGACAGTTTTTTTTTTTTTTTTTTTTTTTCAGAAAGAGTAGGTAATAAGAGGATTAGAAAACAGTTAAAACCTACATGATTAGAGCCGAGAAGATGTGAATTGTTAGGATGGTGGGGAAATCAATGAGAATAGAAAATAGAGATACTATTCTGATGCCAAGGTGCTATTGAGCAATAGGAGAAAATAAAGGCTGCAGAGTAAAATGGGGCAGGGGGATGTAATTTACTTGCCCACATAATGTGGGCCTGTCTTCTAACCACTTGTTTCACAAGGTGACTTGGCGCTCCTTTGGAATTGATTTCCTGGTTTGCTGTCATGTAAAAAGATCTTAATCCACATCTTGCTTATCTCTAAGGCCATCACTATAGTCTCTTCATGTCTTACATGTATATCTTGTTCTAGGCCCCTTATTTAATTTCCTTTACCAGTGAAGGAATTTGTTTAGTGTAATACACATTTCAAAAGTCCATTTGACCTACCTTAGCAAATTGTATCCCCACAACTGCCACTGACACATTGCTCTACTTTCCATGTAGGGAAATTGCAGTTTGGAGGGCATATTAAGGGCCCCACCCAAGGTCATGTGGGTTACCATAAATAGAGCTGACCCCCAGGAAATGCTCCACATGTTCTTGAAGCATTAATACCTTTGTTTTGTCCTGGCTTCAGGACTACTTTCTGGTAAGTCAGTGTAAGAAAGAAGAGGTCATTCTTAGACCCTTCCCCAAACATAACTCTCACTGTTTCTCACTGCCTTTTAATTTCCCCCTTCTGCCTCCTATCACTCTCCTTAGTAACTGCATTATTTAGCTCTATCAAATATTTAGGAGTGCAGTATGAGAGATGTCATGCAAAATAAAGTTTTATTTTCCACAGGATGCAGGTCCAAGTGCATATTATGTGCAGAGACAGACACGCAATCCAGAGAAAGATTACCTCCCCGGGGCGGGGGGGGTCTTATCACCTGCCTGGCCTGACTTGGGTCTTGTCATGGCGATTTATGCCTTTCTGACCTCCAAATGGAATGACTTCACATCTGCATTCTGTTAGAGGACAAAGTCAGGGCTGTTTAGACAGCTGCATTGTGTGACCAGTGTCACAGAATCAATCTTCTACAAGGAGTAAAGGTCAGGAATCACTTAGACATTTCTAGTCCTATGGATTTTTCTGGAGTGGTTGACCTCTAACCCATAGCCAATTTGCCCACCCTGGTAAGGAGCAGAGTTAAAACTGGGCCCTACATTTGCTCATCTCTAGTTGAAGTTTGTTTGCATTTACCTCTGGCTCCAGGAGTCAGTTTTGCCCTTGATTATAGAAAGTATAATAAGGTATTTACCTGGTCATTTTTGGCCAGCAGTGATGAGGGGACTCTGGGTAAGGAGAATGGACTATGCTGACATTCTGTGTATAACTTGTAGCAACAATATCTGGGTCTCATAACTTTCTTTTGCTTGGATGATTTTTCCACCTGTCTGCCTTCATATATACAAGTGTTGAGTCCTGGCAAATAGTTTGTATAATAAATATTTACTTACCCATTCCTCTTCTTGTTCTTTTTTGATGGATATTTAGTGAGACCCATTTTTTGCTAGATATTGTCTTAGTTATGAAAGATAAAACACTAAATGAAAGAAACAAGGTTTTTGCTCTCTAAATCCTAGTGGTGGATACAGATGTTAATGAAATAAATGGACACATGAATGCTAAGTGACATAAGAGCATATAATGGGAAGTTTGCAACATGTCATTTATTGAATATCCAGGTAAATGTGTCTGCATGATGTAAACCAGATTACCTTTTAGCTCCTAAAAGGTAATAAAAACAAATGGAGGTTGAAAAGTCAATATGGAATTAAAATAAGATAACATCACTGTCATAGGCAGAATAATGGTCCCCAAAGTTGTCCAGATCCCAGTCCTTGGAATTTGTGTATACGTTTTCTTCCGAGGCACAGTGGACTCTTCAGATGTGATTAAGGTTAAGAACCTTATGATAGGGAGACTATTCTGGGTTATCTGGGTAGACTCACTGTAGTTGCATGAATCCTTAAAATTGGAGAACTTTTCTTGGTTATGGTCAGAAGAAGAAATGTGACAACAGGCTCAGGGTCACATGGATGACCGCGCAAGAAGGTTTCAAACTGTCGTTGCTGGCTTTGAGGATGGAGAGAAGGAACTCAAAGCCAAAAAATGCAGGCAGCCAGTAGAAGCCGGACTAGGTAAGGAAACAGATTGTCCCTAGATTTTTTTTTTTTTTTTTTTTTTTTTTTGCCTTTTGTCATTTTATGGCCGCGGGTTTATGGCCGCACCCGCGGCATGTGGAGGTTCCCAGGCTAGGGGTCTAATCGGAGCTGTGGCCACTGGCCTGCGCCGCAGCTACAGCAACGCAGGATCCGAGCCGCGTCTGCAACCTACACCACGGCTCACGGCAACGCCGGATCGTTAACCCACTGAGCAAGGGCAGGGATCGAACCCGCAACCTCATGGTTCCTAGTCGGATTCGTTAACCACTGCGCCACAACGGGAACTCCATGTCCCTAGAATTTTAAGAAAGAGCATGGTCCTGTCCTGCAGACGCCAGTTTTAGCCCAATGAGGCTAGCATTGGACTTCTAACATGCAGAGCTGCAGTGCTGTACATTTGTGTTGTTTCACGCCAATAAATTAGTGGTAATTTATTTCAGCAGCAATAGAAAATTAATACAGTCCCACAGAGGTGACTATGAGGTCAATAGAATCAGAATATAATTACCTTCGCTTACTCCCATCTGGTTTTTCTATCCTGATAACAGTATATTTATTCTCTTTCAGAAGGCTTTAGCTTTGTAGACCTACAGTCCATCTGCAAAATCTTTGGGGGTAAATATATCATATAGATGTGTTGAAATTTTATGTTTCTCTTCCCACTGGAAACAAAAGTTCTTTGTGAATACAGGCTTTCAGCTATGAGATCTGGATAAGCCCCTGGCAACACTTTTATTTGGGGAATGAAAAGTCTTTAGAAAGTACTTCTTTTTATTCCAGTTTGACTCTTGAAAGTAATTGTTTCTATTAAAAAATAAAAACAAAAAACTCTTTTCTCTTGGTACTGCATTATAAAAATCTATTTTTCTTTTATTTAATATACTTGGGAAGTTAAGTTTCCAAAACATGTTTTTCTGTCTGCTGTGCATGGCATAAGATGTGAAAATTCATTTATTCTTTTATTCTTTTATTTATTTGTGTTTGCCTGTTTAATGATTTATACTCACCCATGTTTTGGGAGCATATTCACCTAATACTAAAACCTGAAAGAATTAATATGATGATCGAACTTGAAAAATCACAACTTAGTGTGGCAGAGTCATGCATTCCCCAAAAATATTAAATACTAAAATAATGCTTTTTTAACTTAAATTGTCCCTTTCCTACATATTTTACACAGCAAATCTGACCTTAATTTTGCTAAATATAATAAATGAAAACTTTGTGAGACATTTTATAAAGGCTTTACATATACTACTTATTGCTAGAACTAAAGCACATTTTATTGATTCTCAAAATGCACACACTCAATTCATAATCACCTATAGATACGGTCCATATTGTGTCTGTATTGCACAGAGTAGCCTTATTTTCTGAAGTCTGAATTGGGCAATGATATGATAGAAGGATATTTGGACCTAAGACTACCCCCATGCATTCCTGAGTATAATCTTATGGCCCCTATAACCCTGTTATATGTCTTGATGGACAAGTCATAGTGTATACCGTTGAAGAAATTGACAAAACTGTCTATCACCTCCTTGTCTCTCTCTCACACACACACACATCTCTCTACATATCTTTCCCTCTTGTATTTGGTTACCCAGTCCTTTGTGTATTTGGTTGAGAATAGCTGAGATAACCTCCTTCCAGGGCCCAGACCCTTATAAGTAATAGTTACCTTATAAGAAGATTCCCATTCTTTGGGGCAGAATCTTCCCTAAGACAGAGACTAAATGGTTTAGCCTTACTGTTGTCTATGAAATGGAGGCTTTGCTATTTCACACACGACTATCTGACTTTCCTTAAGAGCCTGAGCAGACCTTCCCTGAGCACGTGGCATTTTCAGTGAGACTAGGCTGTCTGGTCCTGCCTTTATACTCACTCCCTGTAAAATACCCCGAGTCGGATTTTCCTCAAGCCTTAGGCCAGTGGACATGCAGTAAATCAGTGCCATTTTCTCCTCCTGAGACCCACTGCTAGAACTGCTAGATCACCTTTTCCTCAGCCTTCTGTAGAACCCTTTTCTCCACCTTCAGGTTTTCTAAAACCCGCAGGGATCAGTGAGAATCTGAAAGCTTCAGTGCTGTTTCCTGGCTGCTTATCTTTCTTCTTCCTCTAGTGAGGAACAGAAACAGCTTTAGAATTTATGTACATTGTTTAATGCTCTGTGTATCCACGCAGTTGTTCACTCATCATGGGAAAAACAGAACCACTCTAGCTCCACTTCTGAGGATGTTAAAGAAATAAACTGTATGCATATATTTCTTGAGAAGACTCAATAGCATGATCTTGAAAAGAGAAAATATTTTTGCTAATTTTTTTACAATGTTCATACATTTTGCACATAATGCCCCCAAGAGGGTTGCCATGTTCTTGAACACTTGGTAAATGCACGGACATCCATCAAGACCCAGTTCAGAGGTCACCATGTTGGTTTAAGTATCACTGGTAAGAGAACGTCTCCCCGTGCATGTGGTGCATGTGCATATGCAGCACCTCATTACTGATGCTGTGTTTCTGTGGGCTCATCTGGCTTTCTTACCTTCAGAGCCTCAGGAGGGGAAGTCCCCTTCTTTGTGCACCTGGCATAGAGTTTCAAGTATGAGGCAAGTGCCAGCGAAAGTATGTTAAATACAGGTGGACATAGCTGCATCCCACCGTTAAGCCTCTGACTTCAGGGGATCAAGGATGAGTCATTTGTCTTTGAAGATGTTCGGCAGTGATGCTTCATGAAGGGTCAAAACCTGTGCTGGGGTCAGGAATGTGTGTCCTGATGGAAAAGTCACCTTGAGGAAAGCTGAGTTTGGTAATAAACAAAAACAAAACAACAACAAAAACTCCATTTGTTAAACTTACACAATTGCACCCCATTCATCTTTGTTGAACATATACGTATGTATGTATATTATATATATATGTATATATTACATGTGTATGTATGTATATTATGTATACATATAGCAATATCGTGACTATATGTACACAATGTGTGATATATAGTAATATAGTAACTATATGTATATTATGTATACATATATATAAAATAGCGATATACCGACATTTTTAGCAAAGTTAAACCATAGGTTAAAAAACAACCAAATTTCAGTTCCCTAAAATTATAGCTGTTAATGATTTGAATGTATTTTGAATGTATATATGTCATAAAGAAATAGATATAGCATGCATATCTATGCTTCTGCTTTAACATTGTTGGCCTTTTTATTTCATTAAACAAATAATGGATGCTCATTGCAAAATATTCATAAACTGAAGAACATTATATGAAACAAAACTCATATCACATTTATGTAAATCTTTAAAAGAGATTATCATGATTACCATTTTATTCTATTTTCTTGTAGATTTTGATCCATGAAAAATTCTTACACAGAGACACATTCACTAGAATTTTCTTTGGCCCATGAGTTCAATTCATAAATGAAAACTTAATTGTAATATTGTGGCATCTTAGTGCTATATTTGTTTTTTGGGGGAGAGGGGGTGTTCTCATATCAGTCATTTAAAAAATTATCGGTAGATACTAGACTCCTTGTAAATTCCCTATAGAGATGGTGGATGGAAGCCAAGGTCTATCAAGTTGCTAAAGAGCACAGTGGAATTGTTGATGTGGTTTTGGGATCATTGGATTAACTGGCAAATGGCTGAAATAGTGGTGAAGTAGAGTGAATTGTGCAATTCCTCAGTTCATGATGGTTTACCTCCAGCAATGGACCAGGGAGACTGACCATATTAA
The DNA here is from genome assembly GCA_004024745.2 of Catagonus wagneri. Taxonomy (NCBI): domain Eukaryota; kingdom Metazoa; phylum Chordata; class Mammalia; order Artiodactyla; family Tayassuidae; genus Catagonus; species Catagonus wagneri. Next base: position 28,471,910 of record PVHT020000521.1, read on the forward strand.
ATATATTAACAAGGTTAGTGACCTTGAAAAAGCCATCCTTCATGATCCTCTGGTTTGATGCATAAGATAAAAGTAGGTCCATGGCAGAACCAGTGAAAGGCATCATTAGAAATAATATTACAGAGAAGAGAACCCCAAGGCTTTAAATTAAAGTGAATGGCTGGAGAATGTTAATGGAGGTTAAAGTTTCAGAGGCCTAATATAAGCCAGAAGAAAATCTGATTCTTAAATTTGTATAAACTCTTGAAGGTTAGATAAGCTTTTACAGTATCCTTCCTCCTGATTTTTCTGTCCCCTACCAACAAATCTTACAATTTATCACAAAGTTAAAAAAAATCTTTAACTGGTTTCATTGGCCACTGAACAATTTTATTTTCTCCATTCAGTCCCCATCCCTTCAAGCTTTATAATGCCTTGCCACATTTTCTATTCCTGGGCTTAGGGGATTTTCCAACCACTCATAAAATCCTAAATTATTATTTTTAACTTTGCTATTACATTTTGATCCAGGAGGATAAAAAAGAACTTTGATAGATCATAGTGAACACTGAGAAAAATGGAATGTTTGGTGATGTTAAGAGGAAAAGAGTGAAAATTCTTATTTGTTTAAATATGACATTCTATAGTGTTGAACAGGAAATGTTCTTATCTTTTTTGCATATGTAGGCTCATACAAATGTATTATCCCTATTCCAAGTGAAAACTATAGATATTTAAAGACATGTTTTTCTCAGAAACTTTCCTTACGAGGGTAAACATCTAACTCATTTAACTTTTAATTAACTTTTAATATTCTGACATACTGCGAGTAATTTCACTACTGTTACTGTTCCTTGAACACATTGAGTTTGACTATATTTACTTTAAGGTCTGTTACTGAGTCAAACTTGGGTCCACTTACCTGTGCACAGTCATAGCAATCTACTGACACCAGGTTGAGGTGAAGGAAAATGCAGTATTTATTACAGGACACCAAGCAAGGAGAACAGGAAGCTCATGCTGAAAAGACCTGAATTCCCCAGGGACTTTCAGGTGAGGGATTTTAAAGACAATGGGAGGGGGGGGCCGCAGGGTGTGTGATCAGCTTATGCATAATTCTCAGATTGATTGGCATCAAGGCGATGTTTCAAGCATCATCAGCCTTCTGGTTTCAACAAGTCAAGGGTCTATGTTCTTGTGGTCAGCAGTTTTCATCTGGTGGGGGTCTGCTTCCTGTAAATACAACTTAGGAGTGTGTGCCAGGACTTTCTCTGTGTTTCAGGGAACTGGGAGTTTGGTGATTCTATGGTGAATTTATAGAATAAATTGTTACCACTTTCCCAGCTCCACAGATATTCTTTGTTTCTCCATCTTCACATTGTCCTCATCATTAAGTCTTGAGCAGCCTTTTGAGGCTCAAAGGAGGCCTGGGAGCCTAAAGCCAAAGCCTTTTACTTCAAAGGATAGGGACAGGAAGGATTGTATATAGTTTCAGGTATAGTACCAAAACAGAATTTAGAATTTCAAGAGTGGAGTGCGGACAAGCATGTCATTTGAGAGAGGCTCTTCTCTCATGTCCGTTAATAAAAGAAAAAAATCACAATAGCTATAGAGGGGCATATTATAGTTATAGAGGCTGAACAAAGTATTTTCTAGTACTCTTAAATATTTTTATAAAATTTTGGTTTCTCTGGATCCTATCTCTCCTAGACTCTGATTCTAGAAAGATGTATTGTAATGTACACTAAAAATCACATCGTTTTTTGGGTGGGCACTTGACACCATTATGGAGTGTTTTACATGTTATTGACATACATATTATCAAAATATATTACATATATACAATTTAAAATAGAGTTTCTGTGGAGCCCCTCCCTCCCATTTTTTGTTAATAAAGCTGAATTTTATTGTTTTCAATTTTTTATTGAGGTAGAACTGATTTGCAGTGTTGTGCCAATTTCTACTGTACAGCAAACTGACATATATATATGTATATATATATATATTTATATATACACATTATTTTAAAATTATTTTCTATTGTGGTCTCTCCCAAGAGGTCAGATATGGTTCCCTATGCTATATAGTAAGATCTCTTTGCCTATCCATTCCAAATGTAATAGTTTGCATCTACTAATCTCAAATCCCCATTCATACCACTCACTTCCCCCTCCCCCTTGGCAACCACAAGTGTGTTTTCCATGTCTATGAATCTGTTTCTGTTCTATAGATAGGTTCATTTGTGCCATATTTTAGGTTCCACATATAAGTGATATCATATGATATTTGTATTTCTCTTTATGACTGACTTCACTTAGTATGAGAATCTTCTAGTTGCATCCATATTGCTGCAAAAGGAATTATTTCTTTTTATTGCTGAGTAGTATTCCATTGTATATATGTACCATATCTTCTTCATTCATTCATCTGTCAGTAGACATTTAGGTTGGTTCCACATCTTGGTTATTGTGAATAGTGCTGTGAAGAACATAGGGGTGCACATATTTTTTGAATTATCATTTTTAACACGGTGGGTAATTAATCTAGCCAATTTTAGATTTTGAAAATTATAAATTATCCTGAAATATTTTGTTAAATTCTATAACACCAAAAAATAGTACATGTAAAATATTTTTTCAAGTTAGTCAGGTTCTCTCAAGGATTAAATGAAGTTCATTTGTTCTTTATTTGGTCTTTTTCATTGCCCTTTGTGTGATCTGATGTTTGTTCTAACTTTCAGGTGTCCATATATTCTCTTTGATATTTTTTGTATCAGTGTCTTCTAGGTTTTTATACCATCTACACTCTTTCTGTATAAATTATTTCTGTTGCTTTTGATTTTTTCCTCAAATCTAATGTCTAGGTCTGTATTTTCAAATCATTTTATAAATCATCATCATTACCGTCATCATATGCAGATCTGAGCTCCTCTAGCATCTCTTTTTTTTTAATAGATTTTTTGAGCAGTTTTAGGTTTACAGAAACATTGAATAGGAAGTACACAGAGTTCCCATATACTCCTCCCTGTTTCCGCTATTACTAACATCTTGCACTAGTGTAGTATATTTGTTACAATTGGTAAGCTGGCAGTGATGCATTATCACCAACTAAAATCCACAGTTTACTTTAGGGTTTGCTCTTTGTATTGTACATTCTATAAGATTTGACAGAGGTATGACATGTTTCTACAGTGACAGTGTTTATAAAACAAGTTCACTACCTGTTCTCCACCCTCCCTTCCTCCTTTGGATGCCTGGGAAGCCCTGCTCTTTTTTACCATCACCATAATTTTGCCTTTTCCAGTATTTCATATGATTATAATCATAGTATACATCTCTGTATGTAGCTCTGAGTGACTTATTTCACTTAGAAAAGTGTATTTAAGTTCTTGAATGTCTTTTGTGTCTTGATAGCTCTTTCTAGCAACCTTTCATCTTCTCAATTCTGAAATCCAATGAATTGTTATTCAACGAACTTAATAGGGAATTCTATCAACGATCTGATAATTATATTGGACAACTTCTGAGTTCCCTCTCAGAATATCTCCTGAAAACCTAAACGTTCATCGACAGATGAAAGGATAAAGAAGAAGTAGTACATATATACAATAGAATACTACTCAGCCATAAAAAAGAATGAGATAATGTCATCAACAACAACGTGGATGGATCCAGAGATTCTCATACTAAGTGAAGTAAGTCAGAAAGAGAAAGACCAGCATTATATGATGTAACTTATATGTAGAATCTAAAATAAAAGGATACACATGAACTTATTTGCATAGCAGAAACAGACTCTTAGACATAGAAAACAAACTTATGGTTATCAAAGAGTACAGATGGGGAAGGTATGGACTAGGGGTTTGGTATTGGCATATGCACACTGTGATATATGGAATAATTGGCCAACGGGGACCTGCTGCATTGAACAGGGAACTCTACCCAATATTCTGTGATAATCCACATGGGAAAGGAATCTGAAAAAGAATAAATATGTGTGCATATATAACTGAATCACTTTGTCATACAGCAGAAATTATCACAACATTGTGAATCAACTGTATGTCAATAAAACTTTTAAAAATGTGGAAAAAAACTCTCCTGAAATAAGTTTACCTTCCTCAATATTCATTTTCTGTTTTTTTTTTTTCTGTATTTCCTATTTAGAAGGCAAGTAGGTCACACATAACTTAGGTTTTTAAGCCATTATTTTTTCTATTTGATACCATAGACTATTGGATTAATCTACCTCCCTCTTAGAAAAGCTGCTTAAGAGTTATCAGATGTTGGAGAATCTCCTTGAGTTTTCCTAATAAGCTTTAATTCATTTTCTACACAAGAGGTTATCACTTTGCTGGGAATAAATAAGTAAATAAGACCAAAATTTCAAGTCTGTTTGCAAAACAATTGTTCCTCTCCCTAGTGCCTGTGGACTGCAGCAGTCAGCCATTAGTCTGATGCTTGTTTAATCAACATGGTAACCAAAAAAGCCTGTCTTCCTGGCTACCAGAGATGAAAGAAAGTGCACAGAATTTGATTAATTAGAGAACAGGATATCATTTATCCTCTTGACATCAGTAACTCTTAAAAACAGATACATCACCTTCTTAAGGCATAAGATCATAGAAAGATCAATGGTTTTTTTCAAGAAACAACATTCAAAAGCTGCCTTAAAGCTGTTGCTGAGCATTGAAACAAAAATCAAATAAGTAACTAATAAAGAAAAACCACAAAACAGACAAGGCTACCAGTCAACGAGCAGCAGTGTTTATTCATGTCTAAATGGGGTCAGGTAACAACTGATCACAAAGTCTGGAAGGTACCTAGTGTGTGATATATGCTATCTCAGTATCTGGTTTAATCCTTCAATAATATGGGCAACAGTGTTAATGTCACATTAATTGTGAGGAAGCTGAAACTCCAAGTTTATAAATTTTATCCTGGTACAAGGCTAAAAATTATCCCTTTCCTTTTACTTTCTACATTCTCCTCCTTAAAAATCTCTACTTTGGTCAGATATCCTTCCAGACTGGCCCGTAAATATATGTTTTGTATTTCAACTGTTAAATTTTTCTGTACTTATTAAAGAGAATTATCCAGCCTGTATTAAATGTTGGGACAAGTTTGCTATGCAATAGCTCACATTTTTTATTACCTTTGTTTACCAGACACCAAATGCTATATAGCTCATTTCGTGGAATCTCATTATTGATGCTAAAAGATATGGTTACTCCATATTTTATGGATCATATATTTGAGATTTAAAAATTAAATAAGCTGAGTAGTACGGTAGAGTATTTGTTCTGAAGAAAGATTTAAAGCCAAATACATCTTCTTAGCCTTTTTACCACCCAGTCAGCACTAGTGATGTCATATTGCTGAATATCACATGCAGAAATATGAAATAATTTCCATTTATGCTAAACCAGATCATTTTCCTTAGAAAGACAATTTATAGTTGAATATTTTATTAAGTATTTGGCCAATATTTATGGAGCTTCTTGGATTCTGTGCTAGACACAGAGTACAGACAGATGCCAGACAACACTTGTGTCCCCAAAGAAGTTCACAGTCTAGCAGAAAATAGAGACATGGGAACAGATCCCTGCAGTAAAGTGGGATGAGAGTTATAATGGGTATATATTTGGAAACTCTGCTATTTTAGTGGGAAAGACTGTGATCAAATCAGTTGGTTAAGTTGGGGACAGTTGTGTTTTCCAGGACTTTGGAGACAAACTTTCTACTTACATGTGTACTGTCATCACTCGCCATGCTGGATGACTTGGAATTCCTTAAACAACTTACCCCACAGATTCCTGTCTGTTGAAAGAGGGCATCAAAGCTACATGACTACTAATTGGCTTGAAAGTTGGACCCAGGCAACTGGAGGCTCTCTGACTACGAGCTTTCCCCTCACTTCTAAAAATTGCTCCAGGGATAAAGTCCTAAGACAGAAAAGTGGTTTTAAGACTGTCTGGAGTGGGTACATGGCTCAACCCAGTGAAGGCTTCCTGTGTATGTGAGTCAACCCAGTTAAGCCTCTATATAGGCATATATCTTGAAGATATTGTGAGTTCTGTTCCAGAACACTGCAATAAAATAAATATTGCAATGAAGTGAGTCACACAAAATTTGGTTTCCCAGTGCACATAAAAGTTAGGTTGAGGAAGTTTCCCTGTGCTCAGGTAACTTGCACATGTTGCAGGTACAGCCAAAAAAGAATATATATGTATATATAAATATATGACTGGATCATACATATGCTGTACAGCAGAAATTGACACAACATTGTAAATCAATTATACTCTGATTAAACAAGTTAGATTTACATTATGCTGTAGCTTATTAAGTATGCAATAACATGATGTCTAAAAAAACAATTCACATACTTTAATTAAAAATGCTTTATCGCTAAAATTTTAAACATCATCTGAGCCTTTAGCAAGTCATAATCTTTTTCCCAGGTCAGGGTCTTGCCTCAATGTTGATGGTCTCCGGCTGATCAGGGTGGTCGTTGTTGAAGGTTGGCGTGACTGTGGCAATTTCTTAAAATACGACAGCAATGAAGTTTGCCACATTCTTCAGAAATGTCAAAGAAAGAAATTTTCTTTCTTTTATGAATGATTTCTGTGTGGCAAGCAATGTCATTTGATAGCATTTTATCCACAGTAGAACTTCTTTAAAAAATTGAGGTCAGTCCTCTCAAATCATGCTACTTCTTAATCAACTAAGCTTATGGAATATTCTAAAGCCTTTGTCATTTCAACGGTCCTCACAGCATTGTCACCAGGAGTAGATTCCATCTCAAGAAACCACTTTCTTTGCTCGTTCATAAGAAGCAATTCCTCATCCATTACAGTTTTATCATGAGGCGTTCCTGGTGTGGTGCAATGGGATCAGTGGCGTCTCTGCAGCGCCAAGACACAGGTTTGATCCATGGCCCAGCACAGTGGGTTAAGAATCGGGCATTGCTGCAGCTGTGGCAAGGATCGTAACTGAGGCTCAGAGCTGAACCCTGGCCCAGAACGCCATATGCCACAGGGCGGCCCAAAGGAAAAAAAAATAAATAAATAATGAGATTGCAGCAATTCAGTCTCATCTTCAGGCTCCACTTTGAATTCTAGTTCTTTCTATTTCCACCACATCTGCAGTGACTTCCTCTACTGAACTCTTGAATGCATCAAATTCATCCATAAGAATGACTTCAGAAAGTACATAGACAAATGCAACAAAAACCTAGAAATAAAATGCCATTTTGATATATTTCTGATGAGTTTCTGTCACCTCTGAATAGAAATATTACTTTTATATCCTCTTCACACGTTCAAATTACTACCATTAAACCAATGACTTGAATTGATTTGGTTTGTAATTTAATATACCTTTTATATAATCAAGGAAAAAATGTTTAGAGTTGAATGTACGCATAGGTATAATCAACACCTTATTTGCTCATTTATTCAACATTTATACATTACATGCAACTAGAACATTGTTCGTGTTTACCTTTGATTTAGGAATATAATACATTTAATTTATAGCTCTCGCTGGACATTTAGGTGCATATTAATGAAGATAATCTCAGTTCTGCTTCAATAGTGTGAGTCCTGAAATAGTACTTCTTAACAGAGCTTTATTTCTGGCTGACCTACATTCTAATGGGGGTCAGGGAATGAGCCTATCTCCATCTCTTAAATCCTTGATCTGGAAGATATTTCTTCCAAATCCACTGTGATAGGACAAGAAAGGGATAGAGGGAGGATACTGGTTATTTTCATCACTTTTGCTCATATTTGATGGTCAATTAGTCATGTGAACTTGATGTAGCTGTTAGGGATTCTGGGAAATGTAAGGGTGCATACAGAATATCTAAGTTTAGCTAAAATATATCTAAATTGTCATTTTATGGTGCTATAAACACTCTTGCTCTTGTATGTTTGAACTTCCATGTGAGAAGTTCCCTGGGATAGGAGTAGCATTTGCTGGTGGGGTTTACACATTTCCTGTTTTGCTGGAGCAGACTTATTATTCCTCTACCTGGTTGTGACAGATTATGTTCTTTCATTAGGTCCAAAGCAACTAAACTTGCATTTTGACATCCTTTTCTCCATGTTCATTCTTTCCAGTTATACTCTATTCAGCACCAGAAGAGGGTATTCTTTTGTATTCAGTGTGGATTCTTGAAACTTCTTTTGAAAAATGTTATTATTTTATTATTTATTTACTTATTGATTGATGGATTGATTTATTTGTAGGTCCTCAACCAAACCCACGGCGTATGGAAGTTCCCAAGCCAGGGGTCAAATCAGAGCTGTAGCTACCAGCCTAAATAACACCCACATCAACACCAAATTTGAGCTGTGTCTGCGCCTATACCACAGCTCATGGTAGTGCCAGATCCTTAGCCCACTGAGTGAGACCAAGCATCAAACCTGCATTCTCATGAATACTAATTGGGTTCATTTACCACTGAGCCATGACAGGAACTCCGTTATTCCCCACCAACTTGTGAATTTTTTTCTTGGCAAGGATTCTTTATTCTGCTATTGATCTACTTTCTATGTCAATGCTATTTGTTTAAATTATTATATCTTTATAATTCTTGGTCCTTCTCTGTGTTCTTAGTTTTCAGAATTGTTTTGCTGTTCTTGAATTTTCAAAGTTTTGTTGGAATTTTTAATCATTGTCATTAATGGGTTTTTAAAGATAATTTTGATCTATTAATGAATAAACTTTGGATATAGAAAATCTATTTCCTTCAAAACCATTTCAAATTTTCTATATGTTTCCTGAAGTAATTTCTTAAATCAGTTAATCTCAGGCTTTCTTATTCCAAATTACCTATAAATAAAGCTATAAATTTATTTTAAAAGGCAGTTTTGATGTGAGACCATCTTTATATGCTGCTTTCATAGTCATTAAGTTCTAAACCTGTTTATTTTTATTACAACTTCCTCATTAATTCATGAGGTGTTTAAAACAGCATTATTTATTTTCCAAATATTTGGGTGTTTTGGGCCTCTCTTTCACTATTCATAATTTTGTTGCATTGTAGCCCACAAACTTGTTCCCTTTGATTAATGCTTTTCAAATTGTTTTAGTTTTGCATTTGATAGTCACATTTCATAAAAACAATGTGTATTTTTTAAAACATTCTCTATAATGATTTTTCAGAAATTTGATTATGACTCGCAGCTTGTATGGATTTTAAAGTGTGTGTGTGTGTGTGTGTGTATCTGTGCTTGTGGTTTTTTGAACTTTCTCTGATCTATGGTGCTATATATAGTTTTCATCAAATTTAGGAAAATTCCATTCATTACTCTTTGAGAGAGATAGATAGTAGAGATATAGAAAGATAGATTATATATAGAGAGCAATCATACTGCCCTCTCTGTTGGGGACTCTGATTATATATTTGTTAGTGTCTTTGACAGGGCTTCCTTTACAAAAATACCATAGACTAGGTGGCTTAAACAGCAAACATTTATTTCCCGTAGTTCTGGAAACTGAGAAGTTGAAGATCAAACTACAGGCAGATTTAGTGTGTGGTGGGGGTCCACCTTCTAATTTATTTTCCTAGTTTGCGACAGTCCTTTTTGGGGGGCTTATCCTCATATGGCGGAGAAAGCCAGCTCTCTCCTCTTCATCCCCTTGCAAGGGCACTAATCCCATTCATGAATGCCCCACCCTCGTTACCATTTGAAGATACAAGCAAAAAAAAAAAAAAAAGAAGAGGACGGAACTCAAAGTTCACTGTTCTTTTCTTCTGCAGTGTCTGTTCTACTATTAATCACCTCTAGCAGATTTTTTATTTCAAGTATTGTGTTTTATCTATAAAGTCCCATTCAGTTAATTTTTATATTATTTTTTTCTTCACTTTGTGCTCCTTTTTTCTGTAATTAAACAAATGGATCAGTTTCATAATACTATGTTAATTTCTTTTTCGGCTAATTTTCTTGTGTCTGTGATTTCTAAGCTGGTTTCTATCGATCAGTTTTCCTTCTGGTTTTGCGTGATAGTTTTTATTGTTTTTTCAAGTACTTGTGGATTGGATGTTAGACACTCGGAATTTTATATTTTTGAATGCTATATTCTCTGTATTCCTCTAAATAGTGAAATAATACTGGGTTTTTCTAGCAGGCGGTCAGGATACTTTTGAATTAGTGTAGTCCTTTTGAGGTTTATTTTAAGCTTGTTTTGAGTAGAACTAGTATAGACTATATTCTGGAGCTAATGAAATTCCTTCTTAAGGCAGGAAATGAAGGTATGGTATATTCAGTGAAGTTGCTACACTTTGGCTCAAGGAAACTCCAGTTCTTGGTCCTGTGTGATCTTTGAACATTTTTCCTCTTATCACTTTACACAATTATTCTTTTCTTGAAGTTATTCTTCTCAGTCTTACAGGATTTCACACTACCCAGGTGTTTACTGTATTCATGAACCCCTGTGTAGGTTTCTGGAGCTTTCTGTTGAAGCTATAGGCTTCCCTAGCTCTCTCTACTTCTCTGAAAAATTCTTTGTTGTCTTGGCCTCTGGAAATTCCAGTCTCTGTTTCCTCAACCCAGTGGGATTTCTAAGTGTGACATGAGTTCCTCCTGCACCTTGTGCTGTCATATGGACATCACCTCTAGCCAGAAAGTCTCAGGAGCAGTTTGGCTCATTCAGATTGTTTCCCTTTTCTTGCGAATTACAGACTGTGCTGCCTGTGCTATAATGTCAGAAAGTAGTCATTTCCTATATTTTCTCTAGTTGTCTACTTGTTATAGTGCAAGGGTGATTTAAGAACATCTTATTTCTTCATGGCTAAAGAGCAGAAAGCCTGCCTCTCATTTTTTCCCTCTCCTTTTTAATAATGGTTATGTAGACTGGTAAGGATATTTTAAGATATCATATCCTTTATTCTGGGTTTAGAGTTGTGAAGGCTGTGTTGCTCATTCTCCCATTGTTACCCAAATTCCCTGATTACTCACTTTAATTTTCTTCTTATAGAGTGCCTTAAAATGCTTAATCGACCCATACAATTAGAACTTCCATGTTTTAATGAAATAGGACTTCCCTAGCTGTCCATGATAAATAATAGAAACCCAAATCAAACCATATCAAGGGGGAAAATGAATGTTTATGTAAGTATTTTAATTTTTGGTTTTAAATACTTTGGGTGCAGGGACCCCAAGTGAATATTTCTCTCTTTCTCCCAACTTATTGTTGTCTCTTGATTTTACTTCCTTCTGTACTGGCCCCATTTTATCTTCCTATAATTGCATTTTCCTTGCATAGCTGATAGAGGTCTTAGTGGATAGGGAACTTGCACTCTCTGTATAGCAGTTACAGGGAAGTCATTTTATAGGATTTGCTTATTTCCTGTAGCCACCTCAAGATGCCTAGTCGATTAAAAGGAATGAGCATTAATATTATGTGGGCCTGGGCCTTATGAGCACCATATGCAATGGGTTTGGGAGAGCAAATTCTGGCCACATGAGACAAAGGATCATGTTCCGCTTTGTATTTGTGTCACTTGTTTTGGTAATATTTGATATTTGAAACAAAGCCTACACTCTTTGAAAACTCAAAAAAGAACTTTTAAATCAGAAATTAATCCCCAAATGGTCTAAAATAAAATAGGGGCATTCCTGTCATAGCTTTTGTTTCCAGGCTTCTTTTCCACTGTTTTTTTCAAGTTAAATACCTGTCACAATCCAGCTGTTCCATCCTGCATCAATGAGGATGCAGGTTCAATCCCTGGCCTCGCTCATTGGGTTAAGGATCTGGTGTTGCAGTGAGTTCTGGTGTAGGTCGCAGATGTGGCTCTGGTCTGGTGTGGCTGTGGCTGTGGCTGTGGCATAGGCCAGCAAGTACAGTTCCAATTTGACCCCTGCCTGGGAACCTCCATATGCTGCGGGGGTGGCTCTAAAAAGCAAAAAAAAAATCTTATTTTTAGAGTAATTTGCGATGCAGTGTATAACAAACCAAGAAGAGGCAAGTATGTGATTCAGCCCTGTGATGTATCCCTTAGAAAATACTGTTGCATATAGATCAATTTTATATGATGTCAAACATTTTTAAATACTGCTTAGACTATCAATATATTGTCTGTCACTAAAATTTTCCTTGTTTGAAACTCAAATCATGGGCAGGGATTATTCTGGTGGCTGAAATAAACAGCTGAGAAAAACAAATGAGTATTTTTATTTAGAAAATAGTAATTATGTATTTTTTATACATAATGTAATTTTCGGTGAACCCTGATAAGTTAATTTATTCTTTATATTTAACACATTATACAGAAATAATCTACTTACCTGCCTTTTATACTCCCAGATACACAAATCATTTTAGCATAGATCCATTGTTTTATACAAACTGAAACTCCAATCCCAAATACTGACCTATAATTGTCACTTATTATGTTTGTTGGAATGAACTTAATTTAGTCTTTTGTCTGTTCTCATTAAATATATTTTATTAAAATGTTTCAAAACATTAATTCAGTTAAGATTATTTTGTTGGGCAAATTCCAAGTAGTGACAATATTCTTTCAGTAAGACTTATCCATAATTATAGATAGTTTAAATCGAATATTTAATGGACAAAGTAATTTTAAAATGTTAGAACTAAATTGTTTTAATTTTTTAAATCCAGACACATTATTTTTCTTTTACAGTGAAACTGAATAAGAAGAGTCTTTCTAATAGATTTTCTGATATGTTTACTTTATAGTCAGAATTTTCAGAAATGGGCAAATAAGTTATATAATGAAATTTTATTATTGAGTTTATTCTCATCAAGGTGCTAAAAATCCAATCTGGTAAACATAAATCAAAGTAAAAAACAAATATTTGAGTTTCCATGACACCAAGATAAATAGTGATTTAGACAAGTTAATCAGCCATGTGATGCAATCAATGAAAGAAATCAAATCAGCTAATCCACAGTATATTGACTGTTGATTGACTGAGGGTGTGTGCCTGTGTGTGTTTTAATAGAAAATGCCAAGGAAAGTCAACTGATGCAGGTTTGAAGCTCAGGAGACAGATAGGAAAATATGAGAAAACTAGTTTACTGCAGTCTCTTAAGTTAACTTCTCCCACTCTGAGGTTTTACAGATGCAAAATGTAAGCAAAGAAATTTCCTCTAAATAAGAGCCAGGAAAGAGAACCCTTACTAGTGCGGAGGAAAGGGTTTTTGACTTGTTTGCTTCTATGTATTTTTGCGTAATTCCATCTGTGGTATAAATCCCCACATCCCAATAGAGATAGAATTGTATTTCTTAATCACATGACAGTTCATCTCATATATTCTCCCAGTTTTGTAGTGTTTGAGGAACTCTTTTTCCCCCCATTTTGTGCCTCGTTTGACCCTGTGGGCTTCTGGTCTTAGAGCCCTCTGCTTTATGTGCTGTTTTGAAAAGAATTAAGTAGAGAAGTGACAGATACTTCTTATCATGTTGACCCAAAAGTTATGCACATAATTTCTCCCATGTTCCATTAGCTAGAATTCAGTCATAGGTTCATATTGACTATAAAAAAACTGGAAAATAGAGCCTGGCTTTATTACCAGAAAACAAACAAGTTCGTGAATAAATGAGTTGGACAAAAATATCACCGTTCTCCATTAAACAATTAATTGTATTTTCACTCTAGGGAACACTTATTTGTTTCTTTTTAAAAGAACTCAAAAAGAATAAAAAAATAAAAATTCTGAGAAGAATCAGTAAAGTCAGTTGAAAATATGGAAGAATATGGGATAGCTACAGTATATTGCCATGTTCATTTTACATTTCCATTCTATAATTTCTCCTTCCCTCACTCTTTTCAGCATTCTCTCTTCCTCTATGATTTTCTCACTTAATTAACCCCTTTGATATACTCTCCTCCATCCCTAATTTGTTTGTATTTTTTCTACTTTGGCTGTCTTATTTCTCTTTTACTTCTACTTATCCTACAGAAAATGTCTTTTGCACATAACCTCAGGGGTCGTCAGAAAACAAAAAAGAAGAAAACCGAAAACACTTTTATTGCCTAATTTATCTAAACAGCTCTTACAGCTAAAATTCCAAGTGAGACAGCTTGCTTCTGATGACTGTCCTTACAAAAGGTGCCCAGTGTGCCTTGTCAGCATCTCGCGGCATTACAGGTTATGCCCAAAGCAGAAACTCTAGTATAAACCCAGAAGTACTGTCCATTCTTCTTTTCAGTTAGGACACCACTACTTCATCCATAGAAATCATATCTGTATCCTATAAACTGAGAAATGGAAGCTGAATTGTACTAGACAAAAAAAAATTCTTTGGAGGTCCCTGGTTGCAGGGTAGGTTAAAGATCTGACATTGTCACTGCTGTGGCTTGGGTTGCTTCTGTGGTGTGGGTCTGATCCCTGGCCTGGGAACCTCTTTATGCTACAAGCACAGCAAAATAAATAAATAAATAAATAAATAAATAAATAAATAAATAAATAAATCCTTGATTTTGCATATACGTGAAAAAAGTTTAAAACTTTTATAAGCACAAGCACAGTGAAGTACCTAAACCTTGCTACCCAGAATAACCTATCTGTGGAGGAAGCAGTAGAGATTTGTTTGAAAAGAAAGAGTGCCCGTTTTTTTCCTTATGAATTGTACTGTATCCAGATACAACAAATGGAAAAGAAGAATTACATTTAATTTTCCTGGTTCAGGTTGATGTATTAGTTAGTAATTCATTTGTAGCCATACCTCCTTTCTCTTCTCAGTCATCTTAAATCTGTGAACATAGATAAATTTAGGCTAGTTTGTTCAGAAAGCAATGTGTATATGTATATATGTATGTGATCTTGACAACTCTAAATAATTCTTTACACAATTTATTCACTTGAATTCTAATAAATTTCTACACAAGTTGGGGAAAATGTTAAGGAAACTTTAGTTTGAGATTACACTGGATAAATTCTAAGAATACTTACAGAACTCAGCTGTTTAGGTAATCAGAGATAATCCAAAATGTTCATTTCATATTCCAGATGATAAAATTGAGACAAAGAGAAGTTAGTTTCTCAAGTGTCATGTATTTTGTAGCAAAACTTTGATATAATTATTTTTCCTACTTAGTCTATAATTGTTCTCAGAGTGTCAGAGGTGAATGTCTATTCCACAATAAAACTTTTTTTGTTTGTTTGTTTGTTTTTGGTGTCTGTGATAGGCTGGTACAAAAATCCTGCTCTAATTATAGATGGTCCTTTTTTTCCCCCCTCAGATAGATTTTTCTGTGTTGTATCTTTAAAAAGTAAGGTACAAAGGAGTTCCCTTCGTGGCTCAGTGGTTAACGAATCTGACTAAGAACCACGAGGTTGCAGGTTCGATCCCTGACCTTGCTCAGTGGGTTAAGGATCTGGCGTTGCCGTGAGCTGTGTAGGTTGCAGACGCAGCTCGGATCCCGCTTTGCTGTGGCTGTGGCATAGGCCGGCAGCTACAGCTCCTGTTAGACCTCCTAGCCTGGGAACCTCCATATGCCGCGGGTGCGGCTCTACATAAAGGGCAAAAAGACAAAAAAAAAAAAAAAAAGGTAAGGTACAAAGAGCACAGCTTTTTTTGTTTATCCAAAATACAGTGAAATTTAGTAAGGCAGAATGTAAATGCATAGTTTCCATACAATATTTAATTATTCTTTTCTCATATGATACAGATTGCTCATTGAGAGTTTTTTTATCTTTCCTAATATTTATTCTACATGATCATCTGTCTTGCTGGGTAGAGTATCATTGGTGGCAGTTTTCTGCACTTTGAATATATTCTGCCACTCCCTTCTGGCCTGCAAAATTTCTGCAGAGAAGCCGGCTGATAGCCTTAGGGGATTCTCTTGTATAAGACTCTTTGTTTTTCTCTAGCTGTTATTAGAATTCTTTCTCTTTAGCTTTCCTGCTTTAATGTTGACATGTTTTGGTGTGAGTCTCTTGGGTTCATCTTGTTTGGGACCCTTTGTGCTTCTTGGACCCGGTATCTTTCCTTCTTCAGGTCTGGGAAATTTGGGGCCATATAGAGGAAATATATTTCCTCAAATATGTTTTCAAGCTCCTCTCTCTTCTCCTTCTGGGACCCCAATAATGCAATTATTGGTACACTTAATGTTATCATAGAGATCTCTTAGACTGTCTTCATTTAAAAAAAAATTACTCTTCTTTTTGCTGTTCTGATTGGGTGATTTCCAACGGTTCTGTCTTCCAGGTAAACTGATGCATTCTTCTGTAGCTCTTATGCATTATTTTACCTAATTCACTTAAAATTTTAATGTCAGTGCTTTGAATTCTTTATTTGGTAATTTTTTTTTCCTTTTTTACGGCCACATTTATGGCATATGGAAGTTCTCATGTTAGGGGTTGAATCTGAGCTGCAGCTGCCAACCTACACCAAAGCCACAGGAATGCCAGATCTGAGCCACATCTGTTACCTGCACCCTACACCACAGCTCATGGCAATGCCAGATCCTTAACTCACTGAGTGAGGCCAGGGATCAAACCTGCATCCTCAAGGATGCTAGTTGGGTTCTTAACCTACTGAGCCATAATGAGAACTGCTTTATTTGGTAAATTGTTTATTTCTGTTTCCTCTGTTTTCTCTTTTAGATAAGAGTAATTACTCTGTCTTTTCATTTCTCTTAGCTTTCTCTGCCTCGATGGATTTAGGGAAAAGAGTTAACTTTTGTGGCCTTGAAGGGGTGCTGTTATTGGAAGTGCCCTTATAAAGATTCATGTACCCAGTGCCTTGGGTGGGAGAGCTGGATTTGATGTGAGTGCAAGTCGGGTCTTTCTTCTGGATGTGCTGGCATCTATCACTTTGGTAGGGATGGGGCTGGAGATGGAGGGGCCAGGGCTAGAGCCAGGTGTGCGGTGGGGTTTCCCCTCTGCTCAGGGACCGTCACTGCCCTATTGGGGGTGGAAGCTTATCCCATTGCTACGGCAAAAGCCCTGAGTGTTGCGCCTGAACTGGCTTTGTTCTGTGTTCTTTCTGTTTTGTTTTTCCTTTCCTCAAACCAAGAAACTTGCCCCAAATCTAGGGAGTGCTGAATTAAGTGGACCTTCTATATGCTCCCGACTTGAGTCGGCCATTGAGGTCTAAGCTGCCTCTGTTGGGCTGCCAGTTCAGTCTTCCACAATTGTTTCCCTCAGACCCAGCCTTGGGTACAAGTCTCATTTATCCCTCACAGCTGACCACTGACCCCAGCTTCTGCTTCCCCAACCCTGTTGTGGAGCCACACAGCAGGGCAGCCAAGGGTTCATGTGTGTTCTCAGTGTATATCAGGGTGTGAGCTGTGGTGGAAGGTCTACTGTCAGAGATTTGGGCTGCCTGAGTAAGTACTGATAATGGCTCCTACTGCACCCAAGCTCTGCCCTTGGGAGCGGACAGCCTTTAGTCCCAAGATCATGTCATATCCCAGGCCATGCCACCCCCCAGAGTCACTGCCATGCTTTGGTTCAATGTGGGCAGGTCCAGAGCATTTGCTTGGTTCAGGTGGGGTCATGTGCCAGGTGTTGTGGGAAACTCAGCAGTGGCTAGAGCAGAATTCTGTCCACTCTGCCTGCAGGGAGAGACAGATGCATGTGCTCTCATGCATGGAGCCCAGGCTTCCCACAGCCTTCCTGTCAATCTCTGCTGTCCTCTGAGCAGTCATGGGGGCCCATCTCACCTGGGAGGCCCCCAGAACTGGGTGCCCAGTTCATGGCTGGTACTGCTTACTACCCAGAGTGGTGTTTATGTGTGCAGCTCCCTTTTCCTGTGTCCCCTCCCAGGGGTACGTGTCCTGATTTGATCGCTTTTCTTCCCTTCCTACCCAATCATGTAGACCTTTCTTACAGCCTTGCAGCCTTCAATATACAGGAGTCCTTTTGCAAGTTTCCAGATAGTTTTCAGTGAGTTGTTTTGCACACAGATGTTTTTGATATTTTCTTGGGAAAACCTCCATGAGCTCTGAGTCCTCTTGCTTCACCATCTCAATTGATCCTCATGTCTTATCTCTTTCATTCTTTGGTAGTCTAATTAAAGACTTGTCAGTTTTGTTGATCTTTTCAAAGAGTCAATTTTTCGTTTTATTGATTCTCTGTCATTTTAAAAATCTCTATTTGGTTCATCTCTGCTCTAATCTTTATTATTCTCTCTCTTTTGTTGACTTTGGGTTTAGCTGGCTCTTTTTCTAGTTGCTAATGGTTAAGATTAGGTTACAGGTTTGACATTTCTTTTTTTAAGTGTAAGTGGCTACTGCCCTAAATTTCCCTTTCAGAACTGACTTTCCTGTATCCCATAAGTTTTAGCAAGTTATGTTCTTTCATTCATCTCTAGGAATTTTCTATTTCCCTTATACCTTCTTTGTCCTAATAGGTGTATAAGAGCGTACGGTTTAAATTTCACAACTTTATGAATTTCCAGTTTTATTTTTGTGCTTTTATTTTGAGGTTCATTTCAGTGTGGTCAGAAAAGAGAGCTATATAATGTTATTTTTTTTAACTTATTAAAACTTGTTGCCTAACATCTGGTGCATTCTGGGGAATGTTTCCTATCACTAGATTAGAATGTACATTCTGCTGTTGTTAAGTAGAGTTCCATTTATGTCAGTCAGGTCTAATTGGTATATAGTTTAAGTCCACTCTTTTTAAACTGAATCTTATTCTAAATGTTCTAACCATTATTTAAAGTTTAGAGGGGTGGGGAATGTCAAGCAAAAATGCCACAACATTTTAGTGTTTCGAAGTGGCATTTTCTTGATTCAGTATTTGTTTCCTGTGAACTTCTGCTGTTTTCGAGAGTTCTGAGTTGGTTCTGTCAATTTTTGTTTTTGATGTTTCTATGGAAGTGTTGGTAATGGGAGTATCTATAATATTATTTTTCCGATGACTCTCTCTCTCTAAATTATTTTTAAGCCTTCCTTTCCTAAAAATATCCTCCTCTGGACTGTGGTTTGGGGTCTTAACGGAGGTAGTCGTGTTTCCCATATCTCTGCCTCAATATTTTATGAATATAGACATATACATATATTGATATATAAATATGAAATTTTAATGATACTTTATATCAAAAGCAATAGTCACCATATTCTAATCATCCGAATTCACCATGATGACTTTTAGTGCTCACTGCATCTGTTTATTTTCATAACAGAAGCAGTATGCTTTATGCGAGAACAGATGTATGTGTGATTATTTGCACTGAAATATCCAAACATTGGAGTAAAGAAGCAATTTACAATTGCTGCCTGAGACTTCTCTTTAAGTACACAATTAGTGAACAACAAAGAACTCATTACCTCTTATATTTTTACAGTCAAGGAAACAATTAAAATTGGTGGTGCGAAAACATGTGTAGATAAACTTACGTACACATAATCACACTGTTTTGAGCTTCCTGAAACTGGAAGGCATCTGCTAGCTTATTGGAGACTCTGTCATTGAAAAACATACCCAGAAGTTGGTTTTGTCTTGATGTCTCTTAACCTTTTGATTTATTTATTTCAATTATTTATGTAAGTATTTATTTTTGCTAAAGAAGAGAAAAATAACAGTAGAAGAAGTAGAGGTCATGATGGGAAATCTAGCTGCGCTCTTGATCTGTTTACTCTTTGACAGATTAATTCTATTCCATTATTCCATTCCTGATGATAGGACACTTACTCATTAAAAATCCTTCCAGATGCAATACTGATCTTTGAATAGCTTCATCTATTGTTGTGAAAATGGAGGATACACTTGTTTACAGTACCCTCCTCTAAATCATTTGTTTTACCATGTATGGACTCAACAGTAAGTGGACTACAGCAATCCTATTATACTCATTGTGCTCAGCAGTATCATGCTTTCCTTGGAGGCTTTTTGTTTGTTTGTTCATTTGTTTAGGGCTGCACCCATGACATCTGCAAGTTCCCAGGCTAGAAGTCAAATTGGAGCTACAGCTGCTGGCCTACACACAGCCACAGCAATGTGGGAATCCAAGCTGCATCTGTGCCCTATACCATAGCTTGCTGCAGTGCTAGATCCCCAACCCAACGAGCAAGGCCAGGGACTGAACCTGCATTCCCATGGATACTAATCACATGCATTTCTGTGCCACAATGGGAAATCCTTCCTAGGAGATTTTTGATTCTTTCTCCTCTCTCAAATTTTTATCCCCTCTTTCCCCATATTCACTTTTAGATGATGACCTGCCATCTTCCAATAAGACATTTTCATCATAAGAGATATCAACTTTACTCATCCTGTATTTGATATATATTCTACTTTTGTTCCCATTGCTATGCATGAGCTCTTCATGAGCCTATACAGTTTTACATGAAGCCCAGGTCTTCCCTAGAACTGACTACTCATCATCTTTTGAGAGTAAACTAGATACCTCAAAAGTAATTTTAAAATAAAGTTTTTATTGGATAGAAACATAAGTACTTGAGTATATAAAATATGATTGTACAGTTCAATATATTTCTAAAAAGATAGCACATTGTTTACCAGCATCACAGAAGTCCCTTTTTTGTCTTTTGCTGGTAAGTATCAACCCCCAAGCTAACAATATCCTAATTTCTAATACTATAGGCTAGTTTTGCCCATTTTCACACTTTATATAAATGTTGGAATTCTACAGTGTTATACTCTTTTGCATCTATCTTCTTTTAACATTATATGTGGGATGAATTCATGATGTTACATTGCTGTAAAATATTGTATAAGTATACCATAAGTTATGGCTGATCATTATTTAGTTTGCATCTAGTTTTGGGGTGTTATATAATAGTGCTGCTATAAAATACATGTCTTTTGGTGAAATCTGTGCACATCTCTATTTGACATAAATCTCAGAGTGCAATTCCTTGACACATGTGTATTTTACTTTAGTAGAGACACAGCTAAACAGTTTCCCAATGTGGCACCAATTTATACCCTCATCAGCAATTTATGAGTGTAATCTCAATGTAATATATCCAAAACCTAACTTCTTTTTGCCTCCCACAAGCAGTCTCTTCTAAAGTCATCTACCATTGGAGTCAATGGCAAATTTATTGTTCTGTTTGATCGTTCATGCCAAAGAAACATCTTAACAGCATCCTTAAATCTTATTTTTCACATTGCTGTATTTCTAATCCATAAGCAAATCCTAAAGCCTACCTTGAAAATGAATAAAATATACATATACATATAAATGGTATATGTACATATATTACTATAACCACTTGTTCTAATCTGCTGTGACTTCTCACCTAATTTTAATTGCCTACATGTTCCATCCCATCTCTTACAGTCAGTTCTCCACTGAACAGCCAGAGTAAATATAAAACATAAACCACATCTTTTCCTCATCGATGCCTCATATCTCTCAAAGTAAGACTCTCACAGTCATCTCTAGGCTTTATTATTTTGTCCCTTTTTTCTTATTTTTCCCTTTCTCCTTGCCAGCTACACCCCTGCAGCACTGGTCTCCTTTCCACTTATCAGATATCCCAGGCATGCTCTTATCTCAGGTCCTTGCATATGCTGTCCTTTCCAACCAGGTATGTTTTCCCAGGTGCCCTGTCTGTTCCCCAGTGTTAACTCATGAAAAAGTAAATATTAACCCCTACCACTTTGGCACTTCCTTTTTCCCCTTACTTTCATTGGTCTGTATAGCATTTATTGAAACAGTAACTACTTATTTTTAAATCTGCCAACACTAGAAAACACGTGGCAACAGTATACTTTTGTTTTATTCAAGCTTTCTCCCAATTACTTAGAGCAGTGCCTAGGATGGGCTAAGTGCTAATATGAAGTAGATTTGCGAATAAATAAGTGGATTTGTCAACAGGCTCCTCCATGAATGAGTAATTTTTAAAATAGAGTGACAACCCAAAGACATATATAAGAATTAAAGAGTTTTTAAAAGATTTAGTTCAAATTTTACTGTTCAAACTGAAATTCACAAGGAAGATACATACTCAGTGATGTTAAGCAATATAGAGGCATTAATCAATTGTCTATAAGACTAAAAGCATCTATATTTCTAAAAAGTTAATTATTTGTATGAATTAATTATAAGTTGAATATTATCAATTTTTGATCATTCACATAAACTATATTTAGCATACTCAATATTTCCAAATATTCCGTGGTTATCCAGTGCTGCCAGTTGATTGCTATAAACTGTGATAACATTGTGGATTATAACAATTTTTACAGTTGCAGGTATTGATGTCAAGATCAGAGAAGATTTCTGAAATAATATGGATGTGGCAGTTACATAATCTCAAAAATTCCTCAGTGTGACCCACATGAGCACACTTGAGTTTTAAAATATTCAGTTCAATTACAGCATCAACTGGAAAAATCATTAGAGATTCAAATGGTGTTTCTGCTGGGTTGTTATTAATAAATGTTCATGCTAAGTAGTCATTCAATACAAGTTGGAATAACCTAGTTTAAGAAGCAAACTTTCCCCCTAGATTCCTTCTTCACACTGGCTTTTTAATCCAAGATAGTTTGTAGTTAGAAATGAATTTCTACTCTTCATCAAATACTCATGAAAAATAATAAGAAATACATATATTGGTCTCTGGCTCTCATCTCTAACACAGGGCTCCTAAAACCCTTATAAGGTTCTAAGTGGTAAGAGCACTGCAATCATCTTTAGTTCTGTTGAGGTGGGTGGGCTCCTGGATAGGCACTGGTCACCTGAAAGGCCACACTAGGATTAGAAGCTTGTAATTTTCAGCCTCATGTCCAGAGAGGGGAGAGGGGCTGGAAATAGAGTTATTCATTAATCTTGGCTACATGAGAAAGCTTTCATAAAATCCCAATAATGTCAGGTCCTGGGAGCATCCAGATTGATGAACATATCATATTCCAGGAGGGTGACACACGTAACTCTATGGAGCAAAGCTTCTGTACTCAGTACCCTCCCAGACCTTGCCCTGTGTATCTGTTCAAATGCTTGTTCATCTGTATCTTTTATCATGGCCTCCCTGAGCTCTGTCAGCTGTTCTAGCAAAAAATCAAATTCAAGGGGGAAAAGATCATGAGAGTCTCTGATTTGTGGTCCTTTTGGGCAGAAGTTGCAGGTAGCTGGGCACTTACTATTGCGATTGACATCTGACGTTGCGAGGCAGTCTGATGCGACTGAGGCCTTAACCTGTGGGATTGGCTGCCATGTCCAGGTAGATAGTCTCAGAATTGAGTTAGCTTATAGAGACACCCAGCTGGTGTCACAGTATTGCTTGGTGTGGCTAAAACCCTGACACATTTGGTGACCACAGTCTCAGAAGTGAAGCATTCTATGTGGGAGAAAGACACAGGAAGAGAACTGTAGGTTTTTCAACTATAACACATTAAGATATGAGGATATGAAGTCCTATTCTGGGCTCAAGTTTCAGTCAGACAAGTAGGATACGACAGAAAAGAACACTGAGGGAAAGGTTAGGCTGTCATAGATACTATAATATCTAAAGAAGAGAGAGGCAGCGGTACTAAACTCCAGCTTTTGTACCTCTTCTGCAGGTAGTGTGATGACAAGAAGGCTAGGATATAACTCAGAGTGGTTGAGAAAACTGACTCATCCTCAGCCTTACCTTCATCAGTTTTGAGCACTTAGACTTTGAGCATATTCCATCATCTCTGTAGCTGAAAATCTTCTGTCTGTTATCTGAGGATCGTGATCCTTATTTTGTGCCAGGATGAAATAGATTGTGCATTAAAGCTCCAGTTACATGGTTTACATTAAAGACATATCAGCTTCCTGCTTTTCTCCTACAGAGTTTCTTAGAAACAAGTCACAGGACATTTGAATCTCTTTGGGGGGGGGGGATGGGATGGGTTTATTTTTCCAAAATCAGGATATTCTCTATCCAGCAGACATGGCCCTTAGTATGTGATTTCTCCCCTCTTCTGACATTTCACAGAGTAGTGAAGGACATGGGAGTGAGATGTAATGGATTTACATATTAAAGTTACTTTGGTCTCTGAAGGTGAAAGATTTCGTTGAAATTCCAGGTACAGCTCACAGGTTGCATGGAAATGGACAGATCTGAAGGTATCAACCAACTCCAGCTGAATTTCAAAACATCCAGGATCCACTGAACCATTGAGTACATTTGCAAATGTATTTTCACTTAACATTTTTGAATCAAAGATGATTTAAAGAAAAAATTAGCTAAGTAGTTTGAGTTCATTTACACTTACACCATCAAAATGCCATTTCACAAGCACTTTAAGCTATTTTGAATTCTCCTAATATGTTTTAACGCCTTGGGGGGAAAATGTGTGTTTTATATTTACAAAATGGGAGCTGACATATATTCACAAAAAAAGAGCACCCCTCAGGCACTCACTTCTCAGAAGACATGTACAATGTTTCCCACTCAGTGATGTCATAGGTAAAATTGACCCTTCTGCAAAGTTAAACACAAGCCTCTTGCTTCATTACACAAAACAAAATTTCCCCCTCCTTTATTTTCTTCTAAGCATAAAAAGAGGATTTGAATAGGAGAGTGAGGAGTTTCTTACAAGGGAGGCATTTAGAAAAAGAGCAAAATTTAGTAATTAAAAAAGGTCAGAAGGAGTTCTTGCTGTGGCACATCAGGATCAGTGGCACCTTGGGAGCGCTGAGATTCAGGTTCAATCTCTGACCCAGCACAGCAGATTAAGGATCAGATCTGGTGTTCCCACACCTGTGGCTTAGTTTTCAACTGTGGCTTGGCCACAGGAATTCCATAGGCCCGGGAATTCCATATCCGACAGGGTTGCCAAAAAAGGGAAAAAAAATAAAAAAGTAAAAAAAAAATAATGGTGGAAATTAAAAAGCACTCTGTGTCATTGGTAAGATGATTTCTGTGCCCCGTGTTTCCATAAATCTTCATAAAACTTCATAAAACTCCAAAAAACTTCAGCTGCTAAAGGTCTGTACGGGGCCTCAGAGGCCAGAAGTTGGTCCCAGCCTAGAATTCAAAGGCACCTTCTTTTCTACTGTTCTCCTTCTTTTATTTCTCACTTTTTACTCTGATTGTGTTGTACCATTGTTCCTATAAATAAGAACACATGCATTAAAGGAAAATAAGGACCCCAAGGATTTCTGTGTACGTTGCACTCGTTTCATGAAGCCTCTTCCCCAGTTGTGATTATATGGGCTTCTCTTAAATTCAGGACCCAGTGCTAAGAGGTCCCCATTGTTTCTTCAGCACCCTCTAAAGCCATTCTTGAAACTCAGCAATTGAAGTAAAAAGAGCTTTGGATAAAGCAAAGTGGCTCATCTGTCAATGAGATGATTTATTCTAGGTTACTCCAAAATAAAAACCTCCAGAGCCAGCCCTGGAGGCCTCAGGGTGGTATGTCACTGGCATACTTTTTTGTATTTGTGTGTGTATGTGTGTGTGTGTAGTTATATAAATAAATTTTATGTATATTCTATATTTTTATTTCTGTGTATGTGTGTATTCTGTGACTGTGTATATATATATCACATATGAACATATGTATATATGTATAGCACATATGTGTATATATGTATATTACTTAAGTCTATATGGGTAGGTATAGCATATGCACAAGCGGGAATACCTATATAGATATAGATGTACTTGTTTTTCACATACATTGCTTTCTTCAGACCTAATGCAATTACACACTTAATAGACTAAACATGACTTTTATATGACTTGGGAAACCAAAGTGTACATGTGGCTGGCTTATTGTGGTGGTCAGGAACCCATCCTGCAGTATCCCTGAGGTCTGCCTCTGTATGGTCATCAGAAAACAGAGATGTGGGTGGGGTGAGACTTGTGGTAGGTTGTTTTAATAAGGAGGGTGAGCAGGGGAGCCTGAAATACATCTTGTTTTCCAACAGAAGGCATCTCAGGAGGAAGGGCAGTGGAGGTAAGGAAGGCACTGGGTGTCCAAGGTTGGAAGATGTATTAACAGGCAGGAGGGAAGTAATAAGAGATGAAACAAATCCTGGATCTCCCTGAAAACTTTGCCTCAAGTGAGCCTGTGAAATATGTATAGGAAACTAGCATAGCTAATAAATATTAAACGCATTTCAGTAATTCCTATCCAAAGCAGAACAGGTTTGCTTCTTTCATATTGCCAGTTTAGCCAGTCATATGAACTAAGTGTAGGAAAATGTGTAATTATGGTTTGAATGGTTTCCATTACATTCTAATTCCATCATCCTCTGCTTTACATTGAATTGCTTTGTTATATTTTGATGTGATTCTAATAAGTGCATTCTTCTGAAATTGTCTTTCCTTTTGTTTAAAACATTTTAGCAAGTATATTCTTCAGAAGATTTTCCTTTTTTTTTTTTTTTTAAGGCCACCCGTGAGGTATATGGAGGTTCCCAGCCTAGGGGTCTAATTGGAGTTAAGTTGCCAGCCTATACCACAGTCACAGCAATGTAGGATCTGAGCTGCTTCTGCAGCCTACACCACAGCTCATGGCAATGCTGGATCCTTAACCCACTGAGTGAGCCCAGGGATTGAACCCACAACCTCATGTTTCCTAGTCAGATTCGTTTCCAGTGGGCCACAATGGGAACTCCAAGGCTGTTCGATCTTATGTGTTGCCTGTATGCAGGTCTGTCCATGACAGAGGTTTAAGATATAAAATTTAGCCAAAACCTGAAAAGGGATAATTAATATGGGTCTATGCAGAAGTATTAGAAAAATTAAAAAAAGTTTTCCCTTTAATAGCAATTGTTTATTTATATGTATACATTTAAAGCAGATCAAATACTTCTGTACCTAGTGAATAATATCCAGTAAAAATAAGGGCTGAGCGAACCCATGTACATCTGACAGTTGACTTGACCTCTGACACTTTCATTGGACATTTTCCCTGATCGCCTATATTCTGTCTTCTCATGAACTTCAGGTACATTTTGTCAGTTTTGATGTTTTCAATGTTATACTCAATTCTTGTAACTAATGATAGCTCGGTTTCTGTCTTATCCAGTCTTCCTCACTGAAGAAGATAGAACTACAGACATTCGTTAAAAACAACCAAGTCATATTACAATTCCTAGATGAAAAAAAAAAAAAAAAAAGCAGAAAGAGTCCCATTGTTCCTCTGCTATGGGAATGATACTAAAAAACAAAATTTTTAAGTCACCAGATATTTAATCTTCCTACAAAATATAACTTACAAGTTTATAAACCATGATTTCTTTTATGATCCAGTAAACTTCTAACCATTGTAATAGCCTTATGAGTGTAATCCATCTACTGAAGGGGAAAAAAAAAAAAAGGCCCATCAAAGAGAATCAATGGAGTTAAGTTTTCAGTACCTTTTATTGTTCACTGTTGCTGTTGTTTTGATTATTTTGCTTTTCAAAGAGGCATAGACATACTGGAATGAGCTTGCCCACAGCTCCAGGGTTTATACCTTCCCGATCAAGAGGCTGAGTCCAAATCCTCTTAGTTTCAAATCCATATTCCCACAGCAACTCATTATCTCACCCCGGGCCTGGTGCCTGAGTCACTCTTTGCTCAGAGGGTGAGGCTATCAAGAGCCAACAACAAGACTCTAGTGCCTTCTCCTGAGATCTCACAAATGAGCTCACACATTTTCCTCACAAAACCTTGTAGGTGCATCCAAAGTTGTGCCGAAATGTTTCTATGCAGTCATGTCGCTATGTTGTAGATCTGAGACCAAAGATTGAAAGTCGTTTCCAAGAACCCAACCACATTTTGATGTTTCTTTTCTTGACTTGTAGACACTCACATGCCTTCATCCTCCTGCATTATTCCTTAATTCTTCATTTTCTCTTATAGCGGGTCTTCTGGAGTTAAAAGTTCAGGTTAAAGAAGGTTGTATTTCCCCACCCCTTGGTGTTTTCTTCTTTCCCTCTCATGTAGTCTCTCTTACCCCTGCTCAGGATTCCTTCCCCTTGAAGTTCAGCCAGAGCCATAGCATACCCACACCCTAAAGGAGAGTTGCAAGAAGCCACATGAAAGCAATTTAGTTACTGGAACTATGATTCTTCAGGTGTGTCTCATTAATACTCAGGTGAACCAGAACTTAGTTGATGCCAGTGAAAATTGTGAGATTTCTGTTGGTTCTTTGAAAAAACACAGGGCATCAAATCACAAATCATTAGCAAATAGGTTGTTAAAAACCTGCCAAGATGCTTTATACTGCAGGATTTGCTTTAATGCACAGCTTGACTGGATACATAAGGGTCTCATGAGATTAAAAGCTTTGAAGTGGCATGGACAGATCATTTCCCTGATGAGCTCTTAAAAAAAAAAAAATCACGGAGGTACAGTCAAAGCTAGGGAATTGTTTGGTCACAAGAAGATTATATACAGTGGTCATGTCTCCACTGTATATTCTTGCCTCCTTTGTCATAGATTAGTTGACTAGAGTGTGTGAATTTATTTTTGGACTCTTTTGCTCCATTGATCTATGTGTCTATTTTTGTTTCTGAACTGTACTCTCAGTTCTCTATCTTAATATGTGGATGATTTGGACACATAATGAATCTAAGGCACATTTTCCTCACGTACAAAATGAGAATGATTCACACCTCACAATAAGCAGTAAGTGGAACCCTTGTGAAGGAAAGCTTTGACTGTTTTCTAGAGAAATAGACTCAGTGAAACAGAACAAGAATAAATGCAGAATCTTAGGCTGAAAATTTGAAGATAGAGCCTTACAGAATCCAAATGGTAGAAGAATCTAAATGCTCTAGGTTGACAAAGTAAAACCCCTGCATGTGTAGATGTCATAAGCGTTATTTAGGAAGAAATTGAAAATATTATGAAAAATATTATTAAATGTGATTGAGGTCAAATACATGTTTTTTTTTAATTTAGTACTGAACTTATTTTTGTTTGCAGTGATTATTTGGAAATATTATCTCACCAAACAATAGATTTGCACCCATCATGCATCTTTGAGCTTAATAAGGATCAGTTCAAGAAACTTATATGAAAATTTCTAACTTTGGTAATATTCTAAATTTGGGCAGAATATGGAAACATAGAATCAATCAACATTATCGGTAGAAATAATTTTAAAATATTTCATTCATTTATTCCATTATATGCTTACTGTGTTTCAACTATGATGCTAGGAACTAGGGACACAAAAGTGAATAAATAAAATATTTGAGGAAACATTTTAAGTAAAATTTATGACACAACAGCTAGCATCAGAAATAATCATATCCTTTGACACACCCATTCTACTGGTAGAATTTAACAGAATCTATCAAGATAATTGTAGAAACATTCAGCACATCATTATTTATAAAAGAAAAAATAAAGTTTGTTTAATGTTTACCTACAGTTGCAGATGGCTTAACTACCTTATGCTACGACTGTAATGATATAATATTGCATAGTGAGTAACAAGAAGTAGGTAGATTTCATTAGAGAAGGAAAAGAGTGAATTGTACATTATTGTTTTATAACACAAATATGTGTGTGTCTGCCATATCTGTATTCTTTTACACAGAAATTAATATAAGAAACTATTACTAATTCATTCAGGAAATCAGAAGCCTGGTCTAAGTGGGGATAGAGACTTTTGCTTATCACAACTTTTACTACCACTTAAAAGTTTTATATGCATGCATTTGTATTATTTAAAAAATAAGTGAACATCAGAAGCTGTGGGTTAATATTCTGTGATTTAAAACGTGTCCATTATTTTACCACATGTCCACCATATTCGGAGCTTATGTGATTAAACTCTTCTAGAATTTGCATGAGATAAAACATGGGACTGAACCAACACCTATGACTGCTTTCTCCCTCAAATTTCCTGTTGAAAGATCCAATCCACATGAAAGAGAACTCTTTCTACTAGGTTGGAGACAAAGAGCATCTCCTCAAAGGCGTTTATGGTGACGTGACTGGGATGAGAGCAAAGAAAGGAGAACAAGAGCCTGACTTACCTAACCATCACCATGCACCAAACCCACTTGAGAACTCTGGGGTTTTCTTCCCAGCCCTGGCTCCACCCATACAGTTTTCCTTTACAATTAATATTTTCCAAGTGAGATTCATGTGTCATAAGGAAGGAATTCCAAAAGTTTTGACTCCATATATATGTTTTTTGTTCTTGACCTTAATAAAAAAAATTTGATTCAAATATATAGTTAAAACATTAGCCAAATAAACCCAGGGTTCATATCTTTAGATAAATTAGGGAGTAAGAGGAGACATGATTAATAAGGCCAAGAAGGAAAAAGTGCAAGAAAAAACATAGCAAACGTTGGAGTTCCCGTCATGGCTCAGTGGTTAATGAACCCGACTAGTATCCATGAGGATGCGGGTTCAATCCCTGGCCTTGCTCAGTGGGTTAAGCATCCGGGGTTGCCATGAGCTATGGTGTTAGGCCACAGACATGGCTCAGATCCCACATTGCTGAGGCTGTGGCATAGGCTGGCAGCTGTAGCTTCAATCTGAACCCTAGTCTGAGAATCTCAGTATGACACAGATGAGGCCCTAAAAAGACAAAAGCAAAAAAAAAAAAAAAAAAAAAGGAAAGAAAGAAAACATAATAAACTTAGGACATAGAAAAAGGCAGAAAAAGACACTAACATATGGGATTTTTTTCATATATACAATTTTCTAAAAAATTTCAGCTCAATCTCTTTTATGAATATAGATGTAAGATTCTGAAATAAAATATTACCAAATCTAATCCAGGATGTCATGTGCAACTACTCTTTCATATGGGAATGCGGGTCCTTCTGAAAGAATGTGTACTTTATTAATTTAATCCATTTTGTTAAAGAAGAAAGTAATAATCTGGAATAGTCTTTCTCAGCAAGGATGTAGATTGCTGAACAGAATACTGCTATTCACTGCAGATACTTTGGCATTTCTGGTCTCCCCTAACAGTCTCCAGCTACTGTGCAACCCAAAATGCTAGGTTTCACTCTCTTTTTTTTTTTTCGTTTTTTAGGGTTGCACATGTTGTATATGGAAGTTCCCACACTAGGGGTCAAAATCAGAGCTGCAGCTGTGAGCCTTCACCATGTCCTCAGCAACACAGGATCCAAGCCTCATCTGCGACCTACACCACTGCTTGTGCCAACACCAGATCCTTAACCCACTGAGCGAGGTCAGGGATCAAACCCACATCTTCATGGATACTAGTCAGGTTTGTTACCACTGAGCCACAATGGGAGCTCCTGACTCTCTCTTTCTGTACCGTGTTCAAATGCTTCCCATAGGAAACTGTCTCAGGTTGAACATTGTATCTAGACAGAAACTAAGAAACTTTCCTCAGATTTAAGACCCATTCATTTGTTTGCACTAAAGCCTCAATACTGCAGGAATAGTTACAGTTGTCTTTAGAAATGATAATAGCAAATATCCTTCCTAAAGGTGAAATGGTGGAATCCATTGCATTAAAGTCAAAAACAAACAAAAAAAGGAGCTATTCTCATCACTGTTATGCATCATTATTAGAAGGTCTTGTCTATGTCAGCATCAATAATGGGAAAAAATAGAAATAAATCTTAATGGTAGTGGATGTAATTTTCTCCCAGACAAATCAAAGTGTAAGTATTAAAAATAAATGATTCCATGAGTATGCAAGAGTGTGTGTATGTGATATAAAGGAGATGGAGTAGCCAGATATACCCACCTAAATATATCATGGTTGCGTATATCACCAGTAATTTATTTATTTATTTATTTTGCCCTTTTTTAGGACCACACTGCAGCATATGAAGGTTCCCAGGCTAGGGGTCAAATTGGAGCTGCAGGTGCTGGCCTACACCACAGCCGCAGCAACCCAGGATCTGAGCTGAGTCTGCAGCCTACACCACAGTTTATGACAATGCTGGATCCCCAACCCACTGAGCAAGGCCAGGGATTGAGCCTGCATCCTCAGATTAGTTTCTGCTGCGCCATGAAGGGAACTGCTATCACCAGTAAATAATTTAAAATGCAATAAAAAGGAAAATCCCCAAATACAGTAACAAGACACCTTTAATATTGGAGCATGGGACCAAAGCAATAATTTTGAAGACCTGTATAAGTAAAATGTTAAACTTTACTCATGGACATAAACAATAGTGGGATAAATGGAGAAACATTCTGTTTTTGGATGCTCTCCCAAACAGAGCAAACATTTTAAGCAGAACCCTGTAGGTGAGAATATAGTGTATGATAAAACTATTATTTCACTTCAGTCATGATAGGATATATAATTAAATCAAAGATTTTAGGTCTAATTCTCATTGGAATTTTGATATTTGCTTGATATTTTAACAAAATATTTCTAAAATTCACCAGGAAAAATAAATTCCATAACATAGATAATTTTAAAATAATAATTGCACAGCATTTACTCTAGCAAATTCTAAGTTATGTAATATATATATTAATTATAGCAGTGCTGTATTAACACAGAAGAAAGCAGATTATAAAATTCAGAAATTTATTCAACTGAATAAAAAAAGAAACTTTAGAATATGAGAAAGATGTCACTTTAAGTTTGTGGGGAAAATATTTTTGAAAATATTTTGGTCGGAGTTCCCGTCATGGCTCAGTGGCCTGACTAGTATCCATGAGGACACGGGTTCGATCCCTGGCCTCACTCAATGGGTTAAAGATCTGGTGTTGCAGTGAGCTATGGTGTAGATCTCAGACGTGGCTCGAATCCTGCATTGCTGTGTCTGTGGTGTAGGCCAGCAGCTACAGCTCCAATTTGATCCCTAGCCGAGGAACCTCCATATGCTGCAGGTGCGGCCCTAAAAACACAGGCATACACGCACACACACACAAAGGAAAGAAATATTTTGGGCAGTGTTCTGAAAAATTCTGTAGTTACTTTATAATTTTTAACAAATAAATTATAGAAAGACTATAGATTTTAAAGTATTAAAGAGCGTTCTATATCTATTAGGCTAAATTTTAGACTGGAATTAAACACACAAAATTGGATGGTAGTAAAGAAGTTTCTTTTCATATTGACTGACAAGTAAAAGCACAAAAGAGACAAAATAAAAGACTCATAGGCATAACTACATATAAAGGGAATAGTTTTAAAAGGGTAAATATAGACAATAAATTAAAGACCAAAATATAAACTAACAGAAGAAATAGATAACTGATTCACATGTGAAAGCAAATGATTAATATGTCTAACTAGAGCATTTTGTAAATCACTAAGAAAATAACTAGTAAAACTGGGCTGATAATATATTTTTTATGACTTTTACTTTTTCCATTATATTGGTTTACAGTGTGGGCTGAGAATATTCAAGGACTAATCACAGCGAAAGATCTTTTAAAGGCATCTGTGAAAAGACATTTATCCTCACAAGCAAAGAAATGCAAGTAAATTCCACAGTGCTCTGTTTTGCCTCAGAGTAGATAGATAGATGATAGACACACAGAGGAAACATGGAGAGATACTTATAGTAACAGGTATATAGAAAAGTAATGGAAACAAATATTCATGTGTTTCCTTTTTTATAAAGCTTTAAACTGCATGACTTTGTCTAAAAATTTTATCTCTGGTAGAGTATCCTAAGGAAATACTAGGAATAACAGATAAGTGATCTACACACGGTTGCTTACTGAAATATTTTTTAAAGAGGGAGAAATTCTGTCTCTTTCTTATTCTCTGTACACACGTACATACACACAAACACTGTTGTTTAATCAATTAATATCTATACAGAAATGCTCTGCTTTCATTAAAATCATAATTGTATATATTTACTAATATAAATGTCTTATGACATTTTTATGAACAAAAGGCACTTATCAGACACTATGAATATAATTAAATCCATATTTTATAAAAATATATGTACAGAAACAATTTTGAAAATGTAACACCTATCCCATATTAATATGTAGTATCTCTGGATTTTGATATCTGTGTGTTTTTAATTTTCCTTGTAATAATATTCTGTACGCTAAGTCTCTGGCATGAAAACATGTTACTTTTATAATTTTTAATATTAAGTTCTCCATAATTGTTTTTCAAATTAGGAAAAACAATAAAGCTATTTCTGTAAGCCTCTACAAGCCTGTACTATGCTCATCCTCAAGATCTTTTTTCGTTCATATTATGAGTCATGTTTTTCCTTTCTTGTTCAGGCTGATAAGAAACTCAGAGGCAATAGTTGTTTTCAATTAAAAATATTTTTTAGTTATGTTTTGCTTTCTTCTCTTTTTTAAATGTAATAGTGTTAAAAATTATTATATCTTTTTGATGTTTTTTTAAATTAAAGTATAATTGATTTAGAGTGTTTTGCCAATTTCTGCTATACAGCAGTGACCTACTTATACATATATGTATATATATACATTCCCTTTCCTATATTATTTTCCATCATGGGTCTATCCCAAGAGATTGGATATAGCTCCTTGTGCTATTTGGTATGACCTCATTGCTTACCCATTTTAAATGTAGTAGTTTGCATCTACTAACTCCAAACTCCCCATCTATCCCACTCCCTGCCTCTCCCCCTCAGCAACCACGAGTCTGTTTTCCATGTCTCTGAGTCCGTAGATATGTATGTTTGTACCAAATTTTAGATTTCATATAGAAGTGATATCATACGATATTTGTCTTTCTCTCTTTTTTCATTTAGTATGAGAATCTCTAATTGCATCCATGTTGCTGCAAATAACATCATCTCATTATTTTTCGTGGCTGAGTAGTATTCCATTGGGTATATGTACCCCATCTTTTGTAGCCATTCATCTGTCAGTGGACATTTAGGTTGTTTCCATGCCTTAGCTATTATGAATAGTGCTGCTGTGAACATACTGGTGCATGTATCTTTTTGAGTTGTAGTTTTGTCTGTATATATGCCCCAAGTGGGATTGCTAAATCATATGGTAGTTCTATATTCAGTTTAATGAGGAATCATCAAATTATTCTCTGTAGTGGTTGCACCAATTTACATTTCCACCAACAGTGAAGCAAGGTTTCCTTTTCTCCACATCCTCTCCAGCTTTTGTTGCTTGTAGACTTTTAATGATAGTTATTCTGCCTGATGTGAAGTGGTACTTCACTGTAAGTTTGATTTGCATTTCTCTGATAATGAGTGATGTTAAGCATTTTTTCATGTGCCTACTGGCCATCTGTATGTCTCCTTTGGAAATATGTCCATTTAGGTCTTCCACCCATTTTTCAATTGGGTCGTTTGTTTTTATTGTTGAGTTGTATGTGTAGTTTGTATATTTTGGAGATTTAAGCCCTTGTCAGTTGCATCATTTGAAACTATTTTCTCCCATTCCTTAGGTGTAGGTGGTATTTCATTTAGTTTATGCTTTCTCACCATGCCCCTGCCCATGGAAAGTTTTATGAGGTCCCACTTGTTTATTTTTGTTCTTAGTTCTACTGCCTTGAGAGACTGACCTAAGAAAAGATGTGTGTGGTTGATGTCAGGGAATGTTTTGTCTCTGTTCTCTTCTATGCCTTTTATGGTGTTTTCGGGTCTTGTGTTTAAGACTTTAAGCCATTTTGAGTTTATTTTTGTGCATGGAGTGAAGTTGTGTTCTACTTTCATTGATTTACATGCACCTGTCCAGTTTTCCTAGCACCACTTACTGAAGAAACTTTTTCTCATCTTATATTCTTGCCTTCTTTGTTGAAGATTAATCGACCATAGCTGTCTGGGTTTATTTCTAAGCTCTTTATTTTGTGGGTTTGTCATAAATAGATTTTGTTATATTGAGATATATTCCCTTTATACCCATTTTGGTAAGAGTTTTTAAAAACTTTTTTATCATGAATGGATGTTGAATTTTGTCAGATTTTTTTTCCTGCATATATTGAGATGATCATGTGGTTTTGGACTTTTCTTTTGTTAATGTGGTGTATGACCTTGATTGATTTGCATATGTTGAGCCATCCATGTGAACTTGGGATGAATTCCACTTGGTCATGGTATATGATCTTTTTTATGTGGTGTTAGATTCAGTTGGATAAAGTTTTGTTGAGAATTTTTGCATCTCTATTCATCAAAGATATTGTCCTATAATTTTCTTTTTTGGTAGCATCTTTGTCTGGTTTTGGTTTTAGGGTAATCTTGGCTTCACAGAATGTCTTTGGGAGTGTCCTTTCTTCAAACTTTTGGAAAAATATAAGAAATATGGGTATAAGTTCTTTGTATGTTTGTTAGAATTTGCCTGTAAAGCCATCTGGTCCTGTACTTATGTTGTAAGGAGGTTTTTTTTTTTTTTTAATTACATATTCAGTTTTAATTCTAGTAATTAGTCTGTTTTGATGTTTAATGTTAATCTGGTTACCTTATTTTACTTATCTTTTGTTTTAAGTTACTTCAAATTCTACTGAAGAGCAGTCAGAATGTCAGGACATATGATAAGCAGTGTAATAGGAAATGGTATACACTTTATGTTATTCCACATAAATCATTTCATAATTGAGTTTCGCCTTTTTTGTTTCCCTTCCCACCAAAAAGAGGAGAGTTATGTTAGCCAGAAAGCTAAGAGAAAAATTTATTCCTTGACTACAGATATGTTTGAGTTTATTAGCAATGCATTAGTGCTTCAGAAAAGTTCACAAAATGTGAAATGATTGGAGAAAGATAAAGAATAAAAATATTTTGTGTGTGAAGGTCAGTTTTTAGAATTCCAAAAAGGTGGTATTCTCCAAGAGTTCTTGTAGAATTTTCTGATAATGTATATTGCCTTCATGAAAATCATTCTGCATTTCTTTTTTTTTTTTTTTGCTTTTTTAGGGCCACACCTGAGGTGTATGGAGGTTCCCAGGCTAGGGGTTGAATCAGAGGTGTAGCATCTGGCCTATACCACAGTCACAGCAAAGTAGATTCTGAGCTGCTACGGCGACCTGCACCACAGGCCACAGCAATGCTGGATCCTTAACCCACTGAGCAAGGCCAGGGATCAAACCCACATCCTCATGGATCCTAGTCGGGTTTGTTAACTATTGAGCCACAAAGGGAAGTCCTGTGAAAATCATTCTGTATTATAACATTTCATAATGTTTAAATATTTTCACTTAGGTGCTTTTTTAAAATTAATATACTCAAAATCCCTATGAGGCAGTCATTGTTGTATTTAACTTTCATGTTAAACAAGAGAAACTCAGGCAGGTTAAGGGATTTGTTCAAGATACACAGCTAGTAAAACTGGCAGAATTTGGTTTTGATCAGTTTCCATAAAATTTTAACTAGAGCCTATATGCCATCTATCATGATTCATCAGTATCAGTGTCAATGAGCAAGCTTTAGGAATTCTAGAGTTCCCAACATGGTCTGGTTCTTACTGTATTTACAGTTCCTAAAGGAATTAGGATGCACACACTGTTCACTCATCTTTGGAGTCTAAGCTGACTTATAATTTTAAATAACTTGATGTAGGGCTGCTCTCAAAAGAAAAGTGTCTTTTAGTCTGCCTCCTGATTTTTGCCCTTCTGCTGGAACTTTATTTTTTCTTTATTCTTTGTAATTTCTTAAGATCATTTGATTTCCCAGAAAATATCTTAGTCACATTTGCAGTATATTAAGGAACATTTAGGAGATCTAGTTATTTTAAATTAAATATGCTAGATGAAGAAGTTATCTCCAAAAATGTATGTAGATGTAGTATGGACTTCACGGTCATAGATACTTAGGTTAATATTCTATTTCCAATAATAGTTAGCTTTGTTACTGTGGACAAAGTTTATGTTCTCTTTAAACCTCAATTTAAAAAAAATAAATTTTATTGGGGTATAGTTGACTTAGAAATTTGTGTTATTTTCAGGTATACAGCAAAGTAAATCTGTTATGCATATACATATATCCATTCTTTTTTCAAATTCTTTTCCCATATAGGTTGTTACATAGTATTGAGTAGGTTACCTTGTACTATACATAGGCCCTTGTTACTCATCTGTTTTATATTTAGTATAGTAGTATATATATTAAACCTCATTTCCTCAGCTATGAAATGGAGAAAAATTCCACTCAGGGCTATTGCATTAATGAAACGAGGTAATATATATAAAGCCCTTAATCTAGTATGTAGCACATGGTTGGTACAAGAGAAATTGTGGTGAAAAAGTCCAAGTGAATTTGATGAGCATGGTGGAGCTATTTCTACCTGTGTCAGGTCATACCTATTCTACTTATTTTTTGATAGAGGTTGACCCGGCTATGGAATAACATGATGTGAGAAATGACCACCTTTAGGTCAAGGTCCCAGGTGGAAAGAGATAGCTCACTTAAAGGGGACATTCAAGGAGTTCCCTTCATGGCTCAGTGGTTAAGAAATCTGACTAGCATCCATGAGGATGCAGATTCGATCCCTGGCCTTGCTCAGTGGATCCAGCGTTGCTGTGGCTGTGGTGTAGGCTGGCAGCTACAGCTCCAATTTGACCCCTAGCCTGGGAACCTCCATATGTCACTGGTGTGGCCCTAAAAGAAAAAAAAAAAGAGGACATTCAAGAAGGGCTTAATGAAGGGATGATTTACAAAGATGTACACAGAAAAAAGAAAACCTGTAGGAAAAGGTGAAGCACCTCTTGACTGCATGAAGTAAGTCACTGCTACCCTTCTCTGAAGAGACAAGGGAGAATATGGTTACCAAAAGCAACCACAGTGGGGAGAGAAGGTTACCCAAAAAGAGTTGTGATCTTAATAAACCACTGCAAGACTGTGTCCAAAAGGGAGGAGGATAAGGATGATCAGTCCCTTTTTGTTTTATGATCTGGACAAAACCTCCTGAACACCACACAAGGGTGAAAAGTGAATCTTAGGGCTCAGATGGAGAATGTATAACATAAATTCTTAACTAAATATAAGGCAGAGATGAGAGTTTGAAAGAAGGAAAAACAGTTGCTCACCTGCCCCTTCTCTGTGCAGTATCACCAATGGAATCTTTGGGGTAGAAGAGGTAAAGAATCTTAAGAAATGAAATCATATGTTATGAAAAAAGATGTCTTAACAATAAGGAAAATGAAAAATATGGATAAAGGGAGTAAATGAATGGAGAATCTGAGATGGTCAGAGAAGGGATAACAGAAGGAAGCGACAAGGGACGAAGATGATGACCATGGCCTCTAGCTGAGGAAAGGATCAATTTGGAGTGGATTTTTGAAGTTAGAAGAGAGGTTGGACCCACTAACAACTTAATTTTTGGTCTATTTTCCTCTAGTTCTTTCCCTCCCAAATCCCTTTTATCTAATGGACATTTTATTAGTTATTGACCAGTGTTGTTTTGTTCTCAGTGTCACCTGTTCGGGCCATTTTGTTTCATACCCCACTCCTGATCCCTATACTCGGTTCAGTTTTCCCATCACCTGTTGATAAATGATGTAATTATATACTTTACTTCTTCATTTGTATATTGCACACAGCCTGTTGAGCCGTGTAAAATTAAGCTCTAAAGGGCCAAAGATTTTGTTTATTTGTGGATCAGCTTTCAAGGCCTATTACAGTTCCTGGTACATAGTAGGTGCTTAATAAATATTGTTAAATTAATGAATAAATAAATGAATCACTCACAGAGACTACCTATATCACAGCACAACTGAAGCAAGTTCTGCTTCACTGTATCTTCCTATGTTTGCAAATTGACTCCTTTTCCTTCTGACACAGTCTCCATAAGAAAGAATGTTTTCCTTCCCTTTCTTATTGTGAACCATGTAATCAGATATACATGGATTCTTTGCTTAATAAATACTTACGACATTGAGTAAGTCATGTAGCCTCTCTGAACATCTAGAAAGTTAAGGTAATAGTTCTTTATTTCTGGCATTGAAAAAGACACCAGGAACAAAATAGGTACCAGATAATTCACTATTACTTTTTTTTGCCCTTCACTTACCTTCATGCTCTTGCTTCAAAAGGAGATCACAGCTTGAAAAAATTATGAAATCCATTTTGCCTTAAATGGAGCAAACTTTGGAAGTAT
Source organism: Catagonus wagneri (assembly GCA_004024745.2). Lineage (NCBI taxonomy): Eukaryota > Metazoa > Chordata > Mammalia > Artiodactyla > Tayassuidae > Catagonus > Catagonus wagneri. Next base: position 28,511,718 of record PVHT020000521.1, read on the forward strand.
CCCCAGAGGCAACCTGTACCTGAGAAATTTTATTCTCAGCTTTGCAAATCTGATACGTGAAAATTTTGGCAAGGGATCAGGCATGCAGCCATGGGTTTAGATACTTATCCAAAATTACCTCCTGAACATTCTGAAATTTTCTAATTGCTAATTGCCAATCAAGGGCTGTTTTGTAAGGTTTGATTCCTGCCCAGCTCCCACAAATGTTAATAGACTTTTAATTTAAACCCATAAATGCAAAGCAGACTCATTTTTGGTCTGAGATCAGTCTTTAACAGTTGGCATTGTGTTACTTTTTGTCAAAATATATTTCAGAGGCAAAGAAATTTGGCCAAGGATCATAACACCCTGTTGTTAATATTCATTCCTTGGTATATGCTAACCTTTGAAATTCATGTTGCTTTTATAATCTCCATCATGTAAAATAAACACATGAAAATAAGTTAAGTTTAAGAATTTTAACATTTAGTCAATTGAAATTCAAGTTTCTGGGTCCATGGGAAAAAAATAACTGTATTATATGTTATCTAGTGAAACAAAACAGCATTTCTTTAAATATATCAGCCAAGATGTGGTGAACTTGTTCAAATGCTAAGAAATAGTTTCTGGTTTCTCTTCTGGGCACACAATTCAAAAATGTAACCGTGTTGTGAATGTATTTTAATCCTAATTTTATGATGGAGAAAACAAAGATTTAAAAACCTGGGAAAGGACTAAGCATGAATATTTGGTCAGTAAATGCCAGAGACAGTGTCTGAAGTCAGGATGTCTGATTCAAGACATATAATCTTAATCATCTCTTTGTCTGTTTAAGCTACTAAACTATCTCAAGGAATTCTAAAACCGTGTGAATATGCTAGGATATCAATCCCTTGGTTATTTTTTGTTACAAAGCAGAGAGGACACTGCAAATGCACTGAGTATCTCTAATCAGTTAACTCAGAAGTAATCAGAGGAAGAATACCCTGGGTAGGCTTGACCTAGAAAGTCCTAAACCAAAGGGTCTAAAAGCCTAAGAGGATCTCCAGCTGTCCTGGAGGAAGTTAGTCACAGTAATTTCATAGTGACAAAGAAATGAGTCTGCCAGTAACCATGGGGACTTGGAAGAAAATTCTAAACCCTAAATGACACCACAGCCCAGGCTACCACCTTGATCATGAACTTTGTGGGACCCTGAGTAGAGTGCTCAACTGAACTGTACCCTGACTCATGACCCCCAGAAACTGGGAGATAATAAATGCATGTGACTTTGAGCCACCAATTTTGAGGTAATTTATGATGCACAGTAGGAAAATAATATATAATAAATACCATAATAATGTGATGTTCAGATAATGTATAGGATGCAAAGATCTATATTCATTTTGGCTACAGCATGTTGAACACATCCTTTCCATGCTCAGAGGTTGATTCTTCTCATCTGCAAGAGTGAAACTTGCACTTAATTTTTGTTTTTCTTCCAAGCAATCTCCTTGCAACTCAATCTATCTGGTAATAGAAGCTACTAATCTTGATATGGATAAAGGATGAAATAGTTAAGAACAACTTTTGTTCTAATACACTGAAGCCACAATGATAGGCCTCCATTTTCTTGACTTCAGAGCTGCCCCTTTGCTGCTTTGCTTCGCTTCATTGTTTCCTGGCCCCCGTTTGATACAAGTTTCACAAGTGTTATAGGAAAAATTTTAAATTCCACTTTAGGAGGCCCTGTCGTGAGGCTTTACAACCAGGCCATAAATGCAGTAGTTCCCTTTGGTAAGGTAAGTGTTTCTATTAATAACTTAAAAAAATCAATTTTAGAAGTTAAACTAGAACCAATTAAAATGAATAATACACTCAAAACACCTAGGGAGAATGGCCTTAATTCCAAGAACTGTAAATCAGAAAATAAAACATTGTGTTGAGTCATTTTCAATTAAATTAAATTCTCTTGGGTGAGTGTTCAAATGCCCAGAAAGTGTTTATGCTTACTAATTAAATTAGTATTTGTCATAGAGTTGGGATTAAGTAGTCTCCTTCCTCCCTCAATTTCTTTCTTTTCCTAGATTCTAGAACATTCTAAAGTGCCAAATAGCTGAAGAGGGCATTTGGTAATCAGTCTATTTCGCAAGAAGAGGAGTTACCCTTTTCACACAGTTATGCTGTGAGGATTCCAATATCGACACCACAGTATTGCAAAAACACTGATTTACTGGCACCAATACCAAAAATAATTACCTCAGTTTATATTTTTGTGATATTGTTCCTTTTTATTTTTGTTGTTGAGGTGCAGTTGATGTACATTATTATGTTAGTTTCAGGTATACCACATAGTGATTGGATATTTGCAAACTTTAAGAAATAACCACCATGAAAAGTTTAGTAACATTTTGCCCCTATACAAAATTATTACAATACTATTAGCCAAATTCTTTATGTGATATCTGACATTCAGTGATTTATTCATTTTATAATAGGAGGCTTGTTTCTTAATCCCCTTTGACTATTTTGCACACTTTGCCACCCCCACATCTCTGGTGACCAACCTTTTTTTCTCTGTATCCATGAGTCTGCTTTTGTTTTGTTTTGTTTTGTTTACTTGCTCCGTTTTTTAGACTCCATGTTTCAGTGAGATTATATGGTATTTGTATGGTGATTTACTTCACTTGACCTAACACCTTCTATATTCTTCAATGTTGTCACAATGGGCGAACTGTCATTTTTTATAGCTGAGTAATATTCTACTGAATGTTTAAATGTGTGTGTGTATACACATGTGTGTGTGTGTGTATGTGTGTGTATATACACACACTCACACATATATATACTATATATAACATTTTGTTTATTCATTCATCTAATGATGCTTCCATATCTTGGCAAATGAAAATAATGCTTCAGTAAACATTGGAGTGACTGTATCTTTTCAAATTAGTGCTTTTGTTTTATTTAGGTAAATGAAGAGAAGTTAAATTGCTGGATTATATGGCACTTCTATTTTTTTATTTTTGAGAAATCTACATATTCTTTTTCCATTGTGACTGTCAGTTTATAGCCCCACCAACAATGCCTGAGGGTTCCCTTTTTTTCACATTCTCAACAGCACTTGTTATTTGTCTTTTTGATATAGTCATTCTGACAAGTATTAGGTGGTATCTCATTTTGGCTTGGATTTACATTTCCAGGATATGTGGTGGTGTTGAACATCTTTTTAAGTGTCTCTTGGCCATATATATGTCTTCTTTGGAAAAATGTCTGTTCAGGTCCTCTGCCCGTTTTTGACATTGTGTAGTTTGCTATTTTGACATTGAGTTGTATGGATGTATATTTTGGATATTAACCCTTTATCACAGGTATATCATTTGCAAATATCTTGTCCCCATTCAGTAGGCTGACCTTTTGTTTTGTTGATAGTTACTGCCACTGTTCAAATTTATTTTGTTTAATGTAGCTCCATCTGTTGCTTTTTCTTTTTGTTTCCCTTGACTGGGAAGACAGGTCCAAAAGGTATTGCTAAAACTTATGTCAAAGAGTACATTGTTTATTTTCTCTTCTAGGAGTTTTATGGTTTTTAGATCTTGTATTCAAGTCTTTGATTTATGTTGAATTTATTTTTGTAAATGACTTGAGAATGTAATCCAGTTTGATTCTTTTGCATTTAGCAATCCTGATTTCCCAACATCATCTATTGGCAGAACTGCCTCTTCCCCATTGTATGTTCTTGCTTCACTTTTTTTTTTTAAAGTAATCAATGGGTTTTATTTTCCTAGAATTGAAATTGTCTTGCCTCCTTTTCATAGAATAATTGACCATATAAATATGAGTTTATTCCTGGGCTCTGTGATCAGTGTGACTGTTTTTGTGCCAGTACCATACTGTTTTCATTACTATAGATTTGTAGTATATTTTAAAATCGGATAGTGTGATACTTGAAGTTTTGTTCTTCTTTCCCAAGACTGCTCTGGCTATTCAGGTTATTTTGTGTTTCTATACAAGTTTTAAATTGTTTGTTCTAGTTCTATGAATGAAAAAACATGTCATTGGTGTTTTGATGGTAATTGCATTGAATCTTAAGATTAGCTTGGGTAATATGGTCAGTTTATCATGATGTAGGTTTCCATTTGTTTGTCTTGTCCTCAGTTTTTTTCATTAATATTTTATACTTTTCAGTGTACAAGTCTGAGCTTCTTGGTTAGATTTGTTCCTAGGTGTTTTATTCTTTTTGTTGCAATTATAATTGAATTGTTTTCTTAATTTCTCTTTCTGATAGTTTATTATTATTAATGGATTTATAGCTTATTTCTATATATTAATAATATATGCTGCAACATTATTGAATTCATTTATTCCATTAGGAATTGATATATGTTGTATCATGTCATCTGCAAATAGCAACAACATGTTTCTTTTACAGTCTGAATTCTTTTTTGTTAATTGTTCTCATACGATTGCTGTGACTAGGACTTTGACCACTATGTTGAATAAAAATAGCAAGAATGAGCATCTTTGTCTTGTTTCTGATCTTACAGGAAATGCTTTCAGTTTTCATCAGTGTAGACTACAATGTTAGCTGTGGTTTTCTATACATGGCCTTTATTATGTTGAGATATGATTACTCTATACCTGATTTATTGAGAGTTTTTATTATAAATGGATATTGAATTTTGTCCAAACCTTTTGTGTGTGTATGTTGAATGACCATGTGAATTTTATTCTTTAATTTATTGATGTGTGTCATGCTGATCAGTCTGTAGTCCTCAAAACATTCTTGCATCCCTGGAATAGTGACATTAGATCATGGTACATAATCCTTTTAACATATTGGTGAATTTGGTTTGCTAATATTTTTTGAGGATTTTTGCAATGGTAATTGTTCATATTTCTGTTTATTAACCTGTAATGTTCTTTCTTGTGATGTCTTTTCTAGGTTTTGATATCAGAGTGATACTATCTTCATGGAAAGGGTTCAGAAGCATTCCTTCCTAGTTAATTTTTTGGAATGATTTGCAAAGGAGAGGTGTTAATTTTTAAATGTTTGGTATTCACCTGTGAAGTCATTTGGATGTGGACTTTTGCTTGTTGGGAGGTTTTGTTGTTATTTGTTTTATTACTGATTCCATTTCATTACTGGAATCAGGTTGTTGGTAGCTCAGAAGCTCAGGGTCTTTCTACTCTACCATCTTGCTCACACTTCCTTTTATTCCTTTAAGGAAGGAATATTATTCTTTGATGTTATTCTGATTGCAGTGTAATCATTAAAAATTAAAGGTGGATAGTGCAGGAGGAATGTCAACTAAGATAATTTTTCTACCATCCTTAATAAAGATAATGGTGAATTAAATGTAGTTAAACCAATAGCAGTAGGAGTGGGGAAAATGCCTATAACTCAAAACACACCAGGGAGGTTAATTGTTAGTGTTTGGGAATAATTAGCTAAGAAGAGTGATAGAGAAGAAGAGGGAGGTGGTGCTCAGGTTTCCATCATGGGGGGGGGGAGACAAAACATGTCAGAAAGGAGTCCCATAGAAAAGAGATAATATTTACTTCTTCATTAAAAAAAATTGATTACCTGTGGAACTTCCAGACTTGTCTACCAGAGAACTGAAGATACATAGCTAACATTTAGGAAGTATATTTGAGTTGAAAAAAATATTTGAAATCATCAGGATTTAGACAATAAATAAAATTTACAAAGTTGATTGGATTGCCCAGGGAGAATGGGTCATATAAAAAAATTCTTGCGGTCAGAATCCAAATTTGACAGATGGGCAGAGCAAGAGGAGCCACCAAGGACCTGAGAAGGAGGAAAGGCAGGACAGTGTCTTTTCGCGGAAGTGAAGAGAAAGACCGTTTCAAGGAAAAAGAAATGTTTGACAGTTTTGAATATTGCTGAAATAATATTATTGCATTTGGCGTATGGCTTGTTTAAAGATTTAGCTGTTATAAATATTGCTATAATAAATAAACATTACCTCTTAATAACAATTTTGTCATTTATATGGTAGAGCTGTGTAGCTTCTGGCAAAATTGTTTTATTCTCTTTGTGGACGTAGCTAAACAAAACATTCAGATAGCCCTTCCACTTTGGCGAAGTTAAATGGCTAAGTTGTGACAAAATAAAGTCAAGTTACCCACAAGATTGGCAAAAGCCATATATTCATGAGTTTGTGCAGCAGGTTACATCTGCCATCACTTTAGCTTCGAGTTTCAAAGATGTTTGAAAGGAGGGTGAGACTTATAGAGTGTGTTAGTCATCACATGATGCTATAATAAAGCACTACATATAGGATGGCTTCAACAATGGACATTTATTTCTCAGCATTCTAGAGGCTTGGAAATCCAAAATCAAGGTACTGGTAGATTTGGTTGCTGGCAAGGATCTACTTCCTGGCTCTCAGACCATTGCTTTCTCTCCATGTGCTCACATGGCCTCTCCTAGGGGTGTGTTCATGGAGAGAAGAAGAGGAAACAAGCTTTTTGGTGACTTTTCTCATAAAGTCACTTCCCTATGCTGGAGGCTCCATCCTTATTACCTCACCTAAACCCAGTTACCTCCCAGTGTTCCCCTGCCCCATACTGTCAAGTCAAGGGTTAGGATTTCCTTCCTTTCTTCCTTCCCTCCTTCTTTCCTTCCTTCCTTCCTTCCTTTCTTTCCACACCTGTGGCATATGGAGGTTCCCAGGCTAGGGGTCCAATTGAAACTGCAGCCACTGGCCTACACCACAGCCACAGCAACACAGAATCCGAGCTGCATCTGCAGTCTACACCACAGCTCACAGCAATGCCAGGTCGTTAAACCACTGAGTGAGGCCAGGGATCGAACCTGTGTCCTCATGGATACTAGTCAGATTCGTTTCCACTGAGCCACAACAGGAACTCCTAGGGGTTGGGGTTTCAACCTACGCATTTTGCTGGGGACAAGACATTCAGTCCGTAACAGAGATTAAAAAGAGAAAACACTGAGACTGTTTCTGCTTGGCAAGCATCCCATTAGTGTCGAATTCAAAAACCAGGAAAACTTTCTAATTAGCCTGCCGTACATTTGGAACTCCTTGCTGTGTGGTGAGGTGTTAGCAAGCAGTTTGGGGGATTTCAGAAGAAGAGGCAGATAGTGCTCTGTGAATGGTCATTTTGCTGGGTCAAGTGAAGCTTTACCTGTTGCTTTTTGGCAGGCAAACTACCATGAGTGTACTTAATGGAGATGAGGATTAGCTGGTAGAAAAGAAGGTTCTCAGTTCTAACCCATAGTAGACCATGAACTAAAGTGAAGCACTGCTCACCAGCTCGGCTCCTGAAAGCTCCCAGGCATATTCTTCAGTGTTCTTGCATTTGTTTGGTTTTCTCCTTTGCTCTATTACCTTGAAAACCCTGTATAGGTCCATTTAGTTGCCTGCATCAACACTTGGAGGAAAGCTCAATTAGGAATATCACTTTGGGATATATAAGCTTCTGTTTTGTCACTCCTTTGGAAATGGGATTTTATTTTCATCTGGTAAATTTTTGTAAAATATTTTAGAGTGATTTTTTCACTGTATTTAGTTTCTCTTTACTTTTTTAAAATATCTATTGTAAGTCTGTATTTTATAACAAAGAAATACAGATTATAAAATGAGAAAAGGAGTACACATGGAGACATTATTTAATGTTATTAAGTTCTAGTTTCTTCATCCTTCATGTATTAAAATGAGGAAATTGTATATGATTTCTCACATTCCTCTCTCTAGGAAAGTGTATTAATTGTAACACCAGTTAACAGAATCAAGGTGTAGAATATTTTATTTTCTGTGATGATTATAGGTATTAAATGAAAAGACATAAGATTGTTTTAAAAGGAAAATGTTATACAAGGGGTTGCTCTTGTATTGATTGGGGGTGCTATATTTCCTTTTCTCAGTGAATAATCAGTCTTGCTGCTTTAGGTAAACTTAACCTGAAAGGTTAAGTCTTTGCTCTTTATGTCCAATTTCTATTTTCACTTTTCCTAAGTTTTAGGAATATCAAGCCATTCTATTTTTATTGAAATAAATTGCAAATTTCTTGGTAGCAATATCTATTATATTATTCTTTGCAACTCCTTCAAAGTCTGGCACATTTATGTAAATATATGAATCCTTTAATATGTTTTGTCCAAATAACTTGAATTGAAACTTATCTATGGCTCAGGACCAGTTTTCAATTATTAATAAATCGGCCAAAGTCACCTAATAATTAAGTGATCAGTGGTCCTCCAGTTCAAAGAGTAAATTTCAGAAATCCCATTTATCTCTTCAAACACTTCAGCAGGCTTGACACTGGTCACTAGAATCTATCATAATAATGCATTGTACACAGGTCCATGAAATGTTCATAATCCTAAAGGAAGCATCTGTTACATATTAATTAAATGAAGTTTGTGAAACACCTCCTACATTAAAAATACTGTTATGGGGAGTTCCCTTATGGCACAGCAAGCTAAGCATACAGCGTTGTCACTGCAGCAGCTTGGGTTGCTGCTGCAGCACAGGTTCCATCCCTGGACCAGGAACTTCCACATGCCACAGGCTTGGCCAAAAGCATACTGTTATGGAACCTGGGGATATAGCAATGAACAATAATGAGCCAAGTCTTGCCCCATCCCCACTTAAATTTGCATGGGAGTAATATTTGCTCCTTAAAAGGTAACATCACCAGTAAACCACACATATGAGAGACTGTTCTTTCTCTGTTCTCTAGGGAAATAATATCACGATCCATCCAGTTATTGAAGACAAGAAAAAAAATGATAATTTAAGCATAACTTTTATTTCCTATAACCATTGTCGTCATACTAATAATGTTACTTAAGTATTTCTAAGAAACTTCGACCCTCTTTCTCCCCCTTGCTACCTCAGTCTTACTGTTTGGTGGCAAAAGCCTGACTCACTGGATTTAATTTTTATCCAGAGGGTGCTGGTCTCATGGTGGGTCCTGTGAATGTCTGTGGTCTCTGACACGGTCTCAAAGCCTGGCCTAGAGCCCTGATTTCAGTCAGATTTGATGAGGCTTTCATCTGTAAGTGAGCGTAGAGACAGCCCAATTGGAACTGATAAATGGCCCAAATTCTCCGGTGCCAGAAGGTTCTTAATGAGGTGCGTTGGGCTGGGTGACATTCAGTCACCAAAAACATCTTAATTAATGATCAGAAAGGGGAAGAAAACAGTGCATCTAGAAATTTGCTGATGATAACACATTGAGGAATATTGGACATGCTATTATGAGTCTAACACTTAAAAGGGATTTACATGATTAAACAAAATTTTGGAAAATGATTCAACTCTTGTATTCGCAATGGAATGCAGTTCTGAGAGGCGGGCTAGAGAATAACATTATGTTAATCAGATCCCCAAGGTGAGACATTTAAAAGAACAAGTATGAGTTCTTTAACTTTGTCTGATTTTTCAACTAATCATCACTATTTACATTTTTTTCAGAACAAATAGAAATGAAAATAACAATGGCTCAGGAAATTGAATTAAAGTCATTGCTATTCAGTGACAGAGGCAGTATTATAATATTGATTGCTTAATTAATGCTCTAGAATTATTGCACATAATAACAAATCTGGAGGAAACGGCTTAGAAAACCAAAGGTCAATATTTACAGTCACTCTTGCCTCACGTTTTTATTGTCTTTTATGTAAAGCACTATACTGATGACTGTACATTTTGTGCTTCAGATCAAGTCTCTTTCCTGGGACCAGTGGGATACAGTGAGTTCCCTGTGATTGTGGCAGAACAACAGGAGTGCAGCAGACAGGTGAACGCCACCCTGAAATGTGCCCACATCTTTATCCTGGAACCGGTGGATAAGTTAGTCACATAGTGACACGGAATCTGAAGATGGGATTAAGGTTACAGACTCAGATGGGCAGATAATCCTGGATTCCTCAGGGGGGTCCAGTAAACTCACCAGGTTTCTCAGGCTGCAGTCAGACAGATGCAGAGGGAGAGAAGGGGGAGAAGCACCATTGCTTCAAGCTATAAGCCCAGGAAAGCAGGTGGCCTTTAGAAGGTGATGATGGTACCCAGATGTCAGCCAGCTTGGAAAGGAGATAGTTCTGCCAGCAGATGAGTGGACCTGGAAATGGCTTCTCTTCCAGAGGCTTTAGGAAGGGACATGGACCTGCCAGCACCTTGATTGTGTCCTGTGAGATCCTATATAGAAAAGTTAGTCAGACCAGGCTGTGTGTGGACTTCCCACCTACATGACTGTGATACAGTAAAGGGGGGCTGTGTTCTGTCACTAAGTTTGTGGTGAGTTGTTACAGCAGTGATAGGCAAAGGATGCACTGAACCCAAGAAACAGGGCAATACATGGAGATTTAGAAGTAGAAAAATTAACCTAGTCACCATAGACAACTAGAAACCAATAGAGGCTCAAAGGAATGCTTGTTTTCCTTGAAGTTAGACATCGCTCAAAGTTGTTCAACTTCTTAGTCTGCTCATTTATAAACGTTTGATTTATACTGTTTTTAAAAAAATAACCATTTTAATAACAGAAGTATGACATGCTTTGCAAAAGAGCTGACTCTAAAGAAGTGTGAAAGTCTAAAGTCAGACCTTTCTATCATCTACATTGTCAACTTACAAATTAAACAATGGAAATTTATCCTACTTTTGTATATGTTTATATTCCATGCTTCTTTTATTTATTCATTTAAATAAGCAATACACTATCATAGTTAAAGATTCAGAAAAAAATTATGGAAAAATAACTCTCACCTTTTTTTGTTGTTGTTGTTTTTTTGTTGTTGTTGTTTTTAGGGCTGTACCCATTCAATATGGAAGTTCCCAGGCTAGGGGTTGAATCAGAGCTGCAGCTGCCAGCCTACACCATAGTCACAGCAATGCAGGATCCGAGCCACCTCTGTGACCTCCAGAACAGAATTCTTAATCCCTTGAGTGGGATCAGGGATCAAACCCACATCTTCATGGATACTAGTTGTGTTCATTAGTGCTGAGCCACAACAGTATTTTGTGAACAGTTCCAACTATTTCTATGTGAGCTGTTCTTCCCTACCCCAAATAGGTAATCACATTTTTCTATTCATATGTGTCCACCTGGAGATTTTAATGCATATGCAAGTAAATACTGATATGTCTTTAGCTTCTTTTTAATCACATTTAACATATTATGCACATAATTCTGTACTTTTTCCCCCTTAATATATAAATATACCCTGGAGAATTTCCACATCATTACATAAAGCTTCTAATTCAAGCAATATGATTGAATAGCCACTATATTTAGAACAATTTTTGAGCACAGGGAAAATTACAAATACACATAAATTATGGGTTTTTTTTCAACAGTCGTCTATTCTAGCAAGTGGGGATACAGTAACTATTAAAAATCTGCTGAATAGCATAGTTCTTAAGAAGACCCACGAGGTAACTGTAGAGAGAGGGCAACATAGATGTTAAGAGTGAAAGGTCACTTTCACAAGAGAGGTTTTCGTGTGAGTTTACAGTTGAGACAAGTAATTTACGGTGCTGAAGAAAATAAGAGTGTTCTAGAGAGATGTGATAGGCAAAAGCAGCATCATGGTCAGAACACCAGGCTTGGTGGGAAAGAACAAAAATGGCCTCTGAGGAGAAAAGGTATTGACTAGGTAGTGTAAAGGAGTCTGAAGTTAGAAGAAAACCAGGTAAAATTCTGGCTGTACCACCTATTAGCTTATTATTAGATGATGGAGGAGAGTGTGGGAGTTCCTGCTCCATGTGGACTGGGAAAGCCTCTGAGAGGATGACAGATGCTGTGTGATAAGTTAAGTCCTGTGGAAGAGCACTCCAGGCAGAGTGCGACCAGTACCCTGAGATGGAATGCAAATGCCAGTGCGGCTGAAAGGGACCAGGAACAACAATGAAAGGAGGTGACGCTGGAGGAAAACAGAGGGGCAGTTCACCTGGAGTGTGTCCACCAGGATAAGGAATGTGTACTTAATGCATAAAATGGAAATCCACTGGCATGTCTTAGGGAAAATATGTGTATAAAGGGGTTAGCACTCTTTCTGGCTCATGATTAGTGTAAAAAATGATGACTAGGGAGTTCCCATTGTGACTCAGCGGAAATGAATCTGACAGATATTCATGGGGATGTGAGTTTGATCCCTGGCCTCACTCAGTGGGTTAAGGATCCAGCATTTCCACGAGCTGCAGTGTGGGTCCCAGATGTGGCTTGGAACTGGCGTTGCTGTGGCTGTGGCATAGGCCTGCATCTGTAGCTCCTATTTGACCTTTAGCCTGGAAACTTCCATATACTGCGGGTGTAGCCCTAAAAAGCAAAAAAAAAAAAAAAAGAAAGAAAGAAAAGAAAGAAATGAAAGGATGACTACTGTTCTTATTTATCCTAGATAATAGGATTGGCCTGAAAGCTTTTATTTTCGTAGGAATTTGATTATTTTCATGGAAACTTGGTAGTTTATTTTCATAGTGAATTATTTTCATAGGACATTAATAAGTAAACAAGGATGATACAAATTATTTTATGGTGTATAGGACTCAGACCAAGTTTGGTATCTGTGTAGCTCAGCAATGTGTAGCTCTTGTATGTTACCTCAAACCCCAGCAATGAGCTGTCTCAGTAAAGCATGTATTAGTGTAGTAGGCACAAGGAACAGTGGTATCAGAGTGTTACATCTCATTGGGATTCCATTGCCACCTTGAGACATGCCAAGGAATATGACTAGTAACAGTGAAGCAGTTGTACCCGCCTGTAATAAGATAAGGTCTGGGACATGGCAAGGCTGGATTGTGTTGGACACTGCAGGTCACTGTAAAGAGTTCAGGACCTTTACTTTGAGTGAAATGGGAATTTACTGGAGGTTTTCAGTTGAGTAGTGAAATGACTTACATTAAAAAAAGAAAAAAAAATCACTCTAGCTTCTCTGCAGGGGAGAGAGGTGAAAGAAGGGAGATCGATTAAGAAGCTACTAAAATTGTCCAAAAGAAAGATGATGATACCATGGACCAGAGTGGTAGTTGTGGAGTATTGTGAATTGATTCAATACTGGAAATATGCCAGTGGAAATGCCAATGGGATTTGCTAATGACTTGACTGTGCTCTGAGAGACAAAAAGAAGAATCAAGGATGTGATGTGATGAAAATAGCACATCATCTCTGTGTCATCTTTCCCAAAACTCATACACCCAGTCTAATCAGAAAAAAAGCATCAGGCAAATTCTAATAGCTGGACATCCTACACAGTCCTTGACCATGGTTCCTCAAAACTACCAAAGTCACCAAAAATAAGGCAAGTCTGGGAAACAGGCAGAACCAATAAGAGTCTAAGAAGATATGAGAAGGAAATGTAATGTGGTACCCTGAATGGGCTTCTGGGACAGAAAAAAGGGGGGGGGCAAGGAAAAAGTGAAGTGTGGACTTCAGTTAATAAAAACTTATGAGCATTGGTTCATTAATTGTCACAAATTTACCACACTAAGCTAAGATGTTCGTGATAGAGAAAACTAAGTGCACAGTGTATGAGTACACTCTGTATCATCATCACATCTTTTTAAAAGTAAAACACTTTAAAAATTAAATCCTTTTTTTTTAAAGAATCAAGGATGACTTCGATTTTTATGCACTGAACAACTGGAAAAATGCAGTTGCCATTTATGGGAGTGGAGACACAGGGTCCTGTGAAACATTAAACATGAACTGCTTCTCTCAGCTCTCCTGACAATCTCCACTCTATCCTTAAGACACATGGACACAGGACTTATTGCCACATGAATGTCCTGAGCTGCACAAGTTGAGTTAAAAGTGAGTTTGAATTTCCTGGGAAGGCTTCTGGAGGAAGTAGCGCTTAAGAAGGTCTCTAAAGATGGAACGAGGTTTTGCAAGGGTAGAGAGGATAAAATCCTCCATTCCAAGAGACTCGATTACTACTCTTATAATACCCATATTTTAATTCCATGTATTCTCTTTCATGTTTTGTTGGTGCCTCTTCCCATTTGGTGGCGTTGTTTTGATTAACTTTTGCCCTTATTCCCCTTTCAATTGCTTTCATTTTTCTCAAATCATGTTTATTATTAAGTAGCAGATAGCCCTTTGGGGACACATTAATTTTCCTGGGACTCCTTTCCCAGAAGTCCTTTATCTGATGTCCTTTATCTCCTCGTTCCATTTGGCTGCAATCAGCACTTTTTCCTGTCTCATGAAACATCTCTGATGAATAGCATTGCTCTCACTGCTATTATTACAAATAGGAGATGCAATTCTCGACCATCTGCAATAACAGTGCTTCTGAAGACACATTAGCTGCATTTAAAGTGATAACCCCTTCATGATGTTCTAAGTAATTCCTTTGATTCCTAGGAGTAAAAATGGACTAGAAGGTCATGCGTTCCCATTCATACTTTCTTCAGGCAGCACTGAAGTAAATACACTACAAACACAGAGGCATGTGCACATGGAATATACATCCCTTTCAATTCTTATCCTTTTTTTAGGGATTAGCCAGTTTCTCTCTTAGCATCTGTTATGGAATATCTAGAAAAGTAAACAGTTCACAACTCATGACTTTGTCAATCCTAATTCTCTTTTCTTTACATTTCCATATTTTTCTATCAATTGTCAATAAGAATGTGAAAAATCCATTCTTTTCTTGCCAATTTTATATGTCATTAATAAACGTCTTCTTTCTCCTGATTGATTTTACTCAATACGTGGCTCTAGGCAGTTTGCTAGCATGGGAACACGTATGGAGGCAAATAATTCAGTGAGTAAATTATAAAGTCTAGTGTCTGTTTACCCTTAACTGTTTTTTCTTTTGTCTAAAGGATTTGACTGTTCATCTAAATATCAGCTTAGAGTTATGATGGCCAGAGGCTGCCCTTAGGTTACAGATCAGCTCTGGCTTTTACTGTTTGGTAATGTCTAACAATGCAGAACTGGCACCTTTCTTCTAGGCAAGCTTTTTCTTTTTTTTCAGATTCTTTTCCATTATAGGTTACTTTTTTTTATCAGCATATAGTTGATTTACAGTGTTGTGTCCATTTCTACTGTACAGCATAGTGACCTGGTCATATGTTTATATACAGTCCTTTTCTCATACTATCTTCCATCATGTTTCACCTCGAAGAGACTGGACATACTTCCTGTGCTGTACAGTAGGACCTCATCGCTCATCCATTCCAAATGTAATAGTTTGCATCTACCAACCCCATACTCCTCATTCATCCCATTTCCTCCCCACCCCCTGGAACCACAAGTCTGCTCTCTCTGAGAAATGCAAGTCAAAACTACAATGAGGTACCATCTCACACTAGTCAGAACGACCATTATTAACAAGTTCACAAACAACAAATGCTGGAGAGGGTGTAGAAAAAAAGGGAACCCTCCTTCACTGTTGATAGTAATGTAAATTGGTACAACTACTATGGAAAACAGTATGGAGGTGCCTCAGAAAACTAAATATAGAACTACCACATGATCCAGCAATCCCACTCCTAGGCATATATCTGGATAAAACTTTCATTGAAATAGATACATACACCACTATGCTCATTGAAGCACTATTCACAATAGCCAAAACATGGAAACAATCTAAATGTCCATCAGCAGATGAATGGATTAAGAAGATGTGGTATATATATACAATGGGTACTACTCTGCCATTAAAAAGATGAGATGATGCTATTTGCAACTAGGAATTCTCATACTCAGCAAAGTAAGTGAAGTAAGTCAGAAAGAGAAAGACACATACAATATGATATCATAGAATCTAAAATACGGCGCAAATGACTTACGTGTAAAACAGAAACAAATCTAAGCAAATTTTTTAATTCAGCTTTATTGAAGTATAATTAACATATAAAATTGTAAGATGCTTAAATTGTACATCATGGTGACTTGATATACATATATATTTTGAAAGAATTCCCATCATTTAAATTCTCCTCAAAACAAATTTCCAATACATAATACAGTGTTCTCAATTCTAGTTACTGCGTAAGACCTTATTCATCTGATAGAAGAAAGCTTTTACCCTTTAACTAATCTCTCCTTATTTATCCCACACCGCAGTCCCTAGAAACACTTTTCCATGCTGTATTTCTGTGCAGTATTGTCTTTCTCTAATTGGCTTAAATCACTTAGCATAGCATCCCTGCTTATTATGGCTGCCTTCTGACATACCTTGGCTCACATAGAGAGGAAAAGTATGGCATCCAGCTAAAGGGTTTTCCTACAAGCTCACAGAACTTGTTGCTGCTGCTGCATGCTTATGGAAAGGAAGTGGAAATACTGCAGCACTCTTTGGGTATAGGGCATTGAGTTCAAGCACAGCCAGAGACCACATTTCTGTGTACAGGTCATAAGTGCAGTCAAAGTAACAGGCCTGCAGAGCTTGGCCCAGTTACATCCATTTGCATGAAAAAGAAACTGGATGCTCCCTGGATTATCCAGAGCTAATGGCTGCATCTCTGGTCTTCACCAGTAGAGTCTGGGCTGCTCCAGGTGCTATTACAATATTCAGTTCAATGAGGACACCCAATTACAATCTCAAAACTGCACCATCAGAGCACAATTATCTTATCCACATAAAAGGAGCCACATTACATGGTGAAATGCTATGGTAAATACGGGCCCAAGAGATCTGTAGCAATTTTTTCCCAACTATACTTTCTATCAAGCATGCAGCAAAAATAAATGTAACAGGTAACTCTGGGGACAACAGAGAAGTCCAGAGTCTGCTCTTGGATGAAACTGAAGAGCTCATAGGGCAAAGGAAAAGGGAGCCTATATTTTTGAAGAAATATTTAGGAAGAACTTTTTCCTCAGTAGTAGAAGTGGAGGCAGACATGGGAGACAGAAATTCAAATACTGGCTGTCTTAGGGAGGGGCATGGTACAGCCAGTAAACAGAACATGCTGCAACTCATTCAGAGAATTTTCAAAATCAATTTCTGTGGCTCACATCCAAGTACCTATATTATAGGACTGCATAATACAATTACAAATACTACGCAATCTGTCATCAACATGCCTATCTGAGAAACAGGGCATTTGCTATGTCATAACCCAAAGGAAATGAAGAACAGTTTTCCTTCTTTAGCAAAGTAACAGAGCAGATCTGAAGATGAGAACTACAGTGGGTAGAGACCATGCCAAGATCCCAAAATGACAACAGAAAGTTGGTCCTGGACCATACACCAAAATATTGGTTGTGGTGAGAAACTATAGGGCAGAGACTCAAGAGCTATGTCTAAAAACAGCAAAGGAGAATATCTGGTGATGCTTATAAATACTCGGGACCCAAATGTGGCATTCAAGGATTTGGAATTTAAGGTTGACTAGGTGTTCTGCCATTTCCTGACTGACCTCCGAGCCAGAATGATCAGCATTTGTTACCATCTTGCGGGTTTATTTTACACCACAGGCTGGTGAGAGTAGAAGAAACAAGGACTATTTAAACAGCTGTTCAAGTGGTCATCCTGAGTAGTCAATGTTGAGGGTTCCAAATGAAGCCAAAGTTTTAATTTTTCTTTGTATACTTGTTTGAAGTTGTCAAATTGTGGAGCGTATGCTCGTAGTAAGTGAACTATTTTTTTTTTTTTTTTCATTCAAGTGTAATTGATTTACTATGTTGTGCCAATTTCTGGTCTAAAGCAAAATGATTCAACTATACGTATATACATTCTCTTTCTCATATTATCTTCCATCATGGTTTATCTCAAGAGACTGGATATGGTTCCTTATAATATAGAGTAGGACCTCATTACTTATCCATTCTAAATGGAATAGTTTCCATCTATTAACCCCAAACACCCTGTCCATCCCACTCCATCCTCCTTCCGCTTGGCAACCACAAGTCTGTTCTCTATGTCTATGAGTCTGTTTCTATTTTGTAAACAGGTTAATTTGTGCTGTATAGATTCCACATATAAGTGATATCATATGGTATTTGTCTTTCTCTTTCTGACTTAACTTCATTTAGTATGAGACTCTCTAGTCACATCCATGCTGCTGCAAATAGCATTATTTTGTTCTGTTTTGTGGCTGAGTAGTATTCCATTATAAATATGTACCACATCTTCTTAATCCATTCATCTGTTGATGAACATTTAGGGTGAACCTGGTTTTGAATTAAATTACCTTCACTTATTTGCTCTGTGTCCTTGTCCAGCCTACTTGACTTTTAAATTTGAGTTTTCTGCTCTGTAAAGTGAGGACAGTATTTTATGTAGTGTATATAAATACAGATATGTCTAGGTACACACATAGAATTATCTGTAGCTATAATTGCTTATAGGTATAGATATGCATATCTATATACAGAGAAAGCATACCTGTAGTATATTTACTTATACAGATATATAATGGATAAGTATATACCGGTGCCTTTGTATTGCAGAACATTTTTAATTGTAAATGCCAATGATTTGATTATTCAGTCCTTTAAGGAACATGATATTCAAGGTTACTGTTTTCCTTAATGAAGGGAGTGTGTAAGATAGACACACTTTCAGGTAATGATCTCCCATGTGTCCTTACAGCCTCTGCAAGCTTGCACCTGTCATAGTGTATGTTCTCCAGTGTATATTCTGACTTCACAGATAACTCCCCACTAGATTATCAACTTCCACAGAAAATGAATAGTGTCTTCGCTACCTTATGTATCTGTTTTCTGGCACAGGTCTTGGGACTTAGTAAGAACTAGGAAAAAAAGCCAAAAATGATTAAGTAAAGTCATATGCAATGACAGTTTGTTATGAGTACTTTAACATGGTGTCACATAATAGTTAAGGTATCGTGTATGTCCAAAATCTGAAATAATACAAATGTCCTCCACTTAAACATTCATCAAGAATAGCATCATTTCAAAGTAAATTTTTAAAAATATATTTATGACTGACAGTTTGGCTGATGTTTAGAAATGCTCACCCTGCAGGGTTCTCTGTGGTTTACCTAGGCGAGGCTTCCTTGGCAGAGCTTAAATTACAGTTTTTGTTTCCCTTCTAAAACTACCCCCCACTCCCCGGCCACCCCCACTAAGCAATCTTCAGACTGCAAGAATCCCTGGTCAGCTTCTTATTCTGTCAGGCACCGCTTCATGCCTGGCTTTCTAGCCTCTGTGCCCATTACTGCAAACCTGCTTCTTCCAAGGGAGTAACTTTGTGCCAAATGTTGGGTTTAGTTCTTCCTGCTTCTCTTTTCTTTTCCAGTATCCGTCACCTAATGTTTTGGCTACCTAAACCGATCTGAATTCTAAATTTTTGTCCCTCCAGCCCTATATCATTGATATCAGCTTTTATCATCTCCTCAACCTCTTCAATGGCACTTTCTTTCACCTTCTGAGCCTCTGGAACCTGTGAATCGGCAAAAGTTTTTTTGGGGGGAGGAGAGCGGAATGGGACAAAATGAAAGATGTATTATTGGGTGTTTTCCTTTTCCCTGGGATCTTTATTTCTAAATCCTCTATAACTTTGATAGATTTCAGATGCCTAAAAAATGTTTTTAAAAAATATATTTAAGCCAGTGCGCTTTTTTTTTTTTTTTTTGGAGCATTATATTTTCTCCCCCTGTCTGTCTAGTAAGCATCTAATCTGCTGGTCCAAATCCTATCATCTTCTAGATCTTTTTCAGTCACCGTTCTCAAATCTCCTTTATTCTTTGCTTCTTCCCTACCTACTTACTGAATTTAATGATGCCACAGGGAGACTTGAATGGGAAAACCACACACTTATCCTGATTGTTGGCCTGAGTTATTTATTATATCCAAATATTTGCCACATTTTCAAGCTTCTAAGATAATGTTTTCACTGTTTTTCACCTGACCGTGAAGGCAATGTAACATATTTTAGGAGTAATTTTTTGAGAGCATTCTGCTTCAAGGACCAATTGTATAGGCATCACAGTAAGTTGCAGGAGCTATTGCAACAGGCGGACCCTGCAATAGGTTAACATTGGAAAAGCTAAATTCTTGCTACATCACATATGGATGGGGCTTGGAAACTCCTCAGGGCTCTTCTCCTTTAGACAGTGACTCAGAGATCAAGGCCACTTACCCCCCGATCACAGCATCTCTCATCTGTGACCTCCCATGCTTTGGCAGGACAGGTCAGGGGTAGGGAATTCCACATGCCATTTTTTTTTCTTTTTTTTTAAGCTAGTTCTGAAAGTGATTTATGAAACCTCCTTCCATAAACTGTTATTGGCCAAAATTATTCACAGGACTCTTGATGCATGAGGCTTAGAAAATAAGGGGAGACACATTCTCCACCATAGACCAAACACTAAACAAGCCCCAGAGCACCAAGGCTGGAAAGAGCCTTCAGTTTACGTGGAGAACTACATGTCCTCATTAAGAGAGGGCTGTTATTAAGGACTATTATTAAGAGAGGGCTTAATAATAGTTTCTGACTTTATCGTGTTAATTTTCACTCACTTTTGTCTTCTAGTTAGCATGCAGTTTTACTGAAAGCCATCAAGTCCAAGCAAAACAGTCTGTATTATTAGAAGGAATCTAGATTTCTAGCATGTGGTAGATTATTCAAGTCTCTTTTTATTTGTTGATGTTTGTTGGTTTATTTATTTATTTATTGCTTTTTAGAGCCACACCCACAGCATATGGAGATTCCCAGACTAGGGGTCCAATCAGAGCTATAGCTGCTGGCCTATACCACAGCCACAGTAATGCAGGATCCAAGCCACATCTGCAACCTGTACCACAGCTCACATGGCAACGCCAGATCCTTAACCCATTGAGCAAGGCCAGGGATTGAACTCGCAACCTCATGGATTCGACAGATTCGTTTCCACTGCACCACAACAGGAACTCCTATTGTTGATGTTTATTAATGCAAAACATCTGGTTCTGAGGCATTCCCTATAATTAAACACTCAATTTCTTCAGATTTTTTCAATATGATAGTCAAAGCATAAATAATTATCAGAAAGTTCAAGTAAAACCATCTTAAAAATTCTGCGTATTTGATGAATATGCTTAATAACAAGAACAGAATCTCTTTATTCTATAACATAATTAGTAATAGTGGAAAAAATGGATATGATTAATATACATTTTGACCAGTGGTTAATTATGTAAAATAAATGAACAGAGACCAGTTTGCTTTCAGTGCAGTTGTAGTGACCAAATTCCTTTCAGGGCACATGGCTTTCAGCCTACAAATTCATATCTAACTTTCATGCCTCTTGTGGACACCACCTCTTAAATGTCAAAGTCCAGTTTTCATGTGTACGTTAACACCCTGCCTCATGTCTAGTTAGCATAATTGGGAGGTTAGTTCAATTTTTCATTTAATGCACATTTATTCTCTCATTTAATGCACATTTATTCTCTCATTCCCCCCTTTTCTATTCAACCTGAAAGTATCAGTTTAATTCTTCACTGCTTCATGTTTGAAGCATGTCTATTTTTTTTCCTCAGTAAATTTCTGTATAGATTTTCTGATAGACGTGTTCATGTTACATTATGATCATAGCTCTTTAGCCTCAAGAGCACAAGCATTCGACTCAAGCCATCTGTGTGTGTGTCTCTATATCTCTGTATGGGTTCATAGATATGTTATGAATTGAAGAGGAAGAGACTGATAACTTTTTATTCTCATGTGTTTCTCCTTTTATATGAATTCAGGATGCAGTATATCATGGTTACATAATGATGGACACTGGTGAAATTGTGGAGGAGGAAAGCAGAATGTGGATATAGAATGAGTGATGTGCCATGTAATAGGGAAAAATTGGTGTAACGGACTACCCTTAACAAGATTATATTGAGGGAGGAGACTGAGGGGGATCAGAGTTTAATTTAAATGTAGATGAGTATAAGGACTGTATAGAGAAGCTAAACCCACCAGCAGTGAATCTGAAAAAGTTTAAAACTTCTCATATGGATACTCATTGCTTGTATGTTTTGTTGAGAAAAACAAGAAACAAAGAGTAGAGAAAGCATTTTATTTAGCTATTCTCCACCTAATATTCTTTGGTTGTTAAGTTATATCTTGATCATTTGGAAACCTGCACATTCTCTATTTTCTCCTCACTAAAGTCTACAAAAGTGAATGACAGTTTTGATGTAATTAAATGTAACTACATGCAATTTTATCTCACTTATTGCCTATCATGAATTACATAATACCAAATGTGTGATGATATATATTTCTCTTCATGGAAAGAATACATTTGCTATCTATATCTTTGTGATATATTTGAACAGAAGTATTAGAAAGGACATTTGGCACAGGATGAGCTTCAGGAAGTTAGCTGGGGTGATGGATTAAACAAAAATACTAGTCAGTTGGTTCTGACAACATCTGGACAAATGAACCTGTATTTGAAAGTCAGCCTCAACCCTGGGTCCTGTTTTTACTGTTCCTGATAGCTTTTTTGTAAAATACATTAACATTCATCAAATTAAGGTCATGAAAGAAATGATATTCAGTCCATTTGGCCAGGTTGTTAGAAGATCCAGATGGAGAAACAACCTAGAGAAAAGTTGAATGGTTCAGGTAAATCAGACTGAGTTCTAGATGAGCAAATGCAGAGCTCAAAACGACTCTATCTACAGAAGAGGCTAAGCCTGCTCCATAAACAACCTCTAAGTACTAATAGGTAATTCCTAGGATATCTTTTTTTGGGGGTGTTAAAAAAGAATATTGCCCTCAAGTGACTTTATACGATACCCAAGTTAACTGCTTCCTGTTAGGCTAAACAAGATTTTAAATACCTTGAATTGGATGACTTTTATCAGTCAGGGTAAATGAGCCATGGTAAAATAAATAAATTAATTAATTAAATTTTAAAAAGGAAAAATAGAAAAATAAGGCCCCAGAATAAAGTAACTTAAATAGAAGTTTGTTTCTGTGACATGGCAGTCTAGTTCATCAAAGACAGCTTGGGCAGTGTTGCCCCACAAGGTTATTTGGGATCCAAGTTCCTTCCGCATTCTTGGGTAGAAATCTCTAGATTGCTGTACTTCTCTGTTTGATAGAAAGTGAACTATTGTGACATCTATGTCTCCTACCATGGGAAGGGGAAAAATGTCAAAAGTCCAAGGAGAGAAGCCTTTTTTTAAAAGTCTGAGGTGGTTACACTGCTCCTTTCCACACACGTGTCACCATTCCAAATAGAGTTGCTTCAGCCTAAAGATAAACGGGGACAGGATAGCCATGTGTCTTAGAAGAAGGAACAGACATGCTTTGGAGGAATATCATCCTGCTGCTTGGCACCACATCTGTACATTACTCCCCTATCACCAGCCTCTTCCATCCCATTTAAATGTCTGTCACCGTTTGAGACACACTCAGCGCTAATGGTTTCACTTGGATGGTTTAATTGACAAACTAGCTGTGATGAGGTGAAAGAGTTTCTAGCTGTCTCTGTATGTCCCAGTATCTAGAATCAGAGATGTGGCTTCTCTTCTCTCATCAAAGCCAGTAAATCTACAAAATAGCTCACAACATTCTAGCCCAGACTGGGCACATTCTTCATAAATTAACGGTTTGCCTTGCTACCCAGCAATGTAATGCTGTTGGGACCATGGAGAGCGGTGTGCTTGAAAGCTGATAACAGATTTGCAGACTTTAGCCACTGAGCTGTATTTCAAAATTCACAGTGTAATAGATTTAAAAAACAGAATTCTTGAGTAAAATAATAAATGAAGTATTTAAAAAGATTAATGACAAATAAAATCTCTAAAACTACTCAAGCAGCAAGCCGAATAGCTCAATTTGTATTAAATTCTTGTCAGAGACTGTGATGTGATCATTTTTACCAAAAATGTCCCTGTAAATTGCCATGTGATTAAACCAGAATCATTTATTTACAAATTCTAATTTGGAAGACATCTAACATATGTTTTCCAGTCTATGTAATTTCCCTAAGTACTCTCTTGGACATTTTAGTATTAACAAGATATTTTTTCATTATATCTTACAGCCTTGAATAATTTGCCCATAATAAAAATGATTAATGAGTCCAAATGGAGACTGTGTGCATATGTCCATATATGAGTATCACCTATACAGAAGCTGTTTTTCACCCAAGATAATGGCTTCCCCAAAGAACAGAGAGATTTCCTGCAGAGGTGACTTGAAAAGCCAAAGCAGCATTAGTGAGCCTCCACTGAGCTCTGTGTAAGGCTATACAGTATATTAAATATCCTGTGAAGATACCCCAGCCAGTCTCTCTATCCTCACATATGTCTTCTCAGCTGTCAGAAAAATCTCTTGATTGCTTGGCAGTCTTTTTCTTATGGTCCCTGGGTAACCAGAACAAATAAAGATAAAATGCCTGTGTCAGATACCTAAGCCAGCTTTATCTTATAGCCCTGCAGCCAAGTCAGGCCTGTAAATCCTTGCTCCATAAACATCCCTGGTTGGGCCTCCTCCTCCCTGGACCCGCTGTCTCATCCAGCTGATGAGCAGGTCTACTGTCCCAAGGAAATGATAGCCCTGGAAAGGAGAGGTGAGCAGGTGAGGCACTGCAGCTTATCTGATGCAGAGTCTGTCCTGTCCTTGCACTTTGTGACCGCTTGTTTGGTCCAGGGGAAACTTAAGCTGGAAGTAGAGAAAAACCATATAGAGGGAAGAAATAGAGTGGGAAAAGAAGCCAGCCACTGTAGCCATGAACAACTGGTCTTTTAATTCATTATTTATTTTTTTTTTGATTAGCTGGATTTACATTTATTTTTTATTTTTAACTTTTTATTCTAGTTGATTTACAATGTTCTAATAATTTCTGCTGTACAGCAAAGTGATCCATTCATATGTATATAAAATATATATATTCTTTTTCTCACATTATCTGTGTGTGTGTGTGTGTGTGTGTGTGTGTGTGTGTGAAGGAAACTCTTGGACTGAACTGAGTTAATATAACTGCAGAAATTAAGTTAGGAAACAAAGCTAGTTTGACACTAATGATTCTCTCTGTTGTGTCATTTTCTGTTATTTTGGTCACTGGTAAAATACATATAGGATTATCTTTATTGTTGTTATTATTACTATTATTATTTCTGCTTTTTAGGGCCTCACCCACGGCATCTGGGAGTTCCCAGGATAGGTATCGAATTGGAGCCACAACTGCTGGCCTATACCGCAGCCACAGCAATGCCACATTCAAGCCACGTCTGCGACCTACATCACAGCTCATGGCAACACTGGATCCTTAACCCACTGAGTGAGACCAGGGATCGAACCTGCAGCCTCATGGATCCTAGTTGGGTTTATTAACCACTGAGCCACAAAGGAAACTTCCATACAGGATTATCTTTAGTGTTGCTGTGCCAAGTACTGACTTATCATCTCCTTTAAGGCACATAGTAGGATTGCAATTCTTATGTCCTTTAAAGTTAGAAGCCTATTAATGACTTGCTTTGGTCAGTGAGAAAGAAGAGGACAAGGCGTAGAATTCTCTGATACCCAATGCCTAAAAGAGCTTTTCATTTTTTTGCCTTCTCATTTCCAAAAACAGAATAGGACCTTAGTTCCCCTTCCCTCATAAATCTCTGCAAGAGACATGCCCCAGCCTGACAGATTTCCTTATTTATGCCAGTTGTCAACCCCCTCACTGCCCCAACTCTAGGGTATTAAAGAATCAGTGACTCAGAGAACAGTTCTGTTCAAGCTCTTCTGGAAAAGGTAAAAGACATTCACCTCAGTCAAAGTTTTAAATGGTGCACATCCCCTAACACTGGTGTCCTGTGACTTAGTGTTTGATTGACTACAAAGAAAAAACCATGATTTCGATTTGAGTCTGTAGGGCCACTTTGAAAGGGAAGAAGAAATAAGCCACCAAATGGGATACAGAGAAAAATGGATGTGCCTGGTCGAGGAGGGAATACATTCAAATGTAAAACATGTCAGGCCACAAAATAATTATAAATAATAGGCAGCAAATGGCATGGATAGGCTATATCATAAGATGTCAGGTCACAAAGGGAATTTAATTGCCTATGTGACAAAATAGAGTGTGACTATTTGAATGTGACTGTTATGGAGAATTGCAAAGAGGCTTGTAGGGTGGTTATAACATGCAAGATACATTATTTTTATTTTTTTTTAATGAGAAACAGATACTGATGTTTCCTAAGCTTTCTAATTCTAAGATCAAATATACCCGGTTAGGCTAGAAACTTCAGAAAAGTCTTCACAAAGTTGAGAAATCTGCTTTCTTCTGCAAGGATGGGAAGGCTCATATAGGCAAAGAATCAAGAGGTAGAAGGAACAGTTTCGGTGGGTAAAAAGCACAAAATGTTTCTGTGGTGAAGTGATACGGCTAGCATTGACTGAGTGCTTCCTATGTGTGAACCAGTAAGAGTAAGCATTTTACATGCATTAAAGCACTTAAGTTTCTCAACTCCATGAGGTAGGTTCTTTATCTCCACTTTATAGATGTGAAATATGAGACAAGATATGGTTAAATAATTTGTGCAAACGTGGAGTTGTAACTGGAATTTCCAGCTTACCTACTATGTGTCATTTTGTTTGACAAATTTAAGGGAAGTTTTCCATTAAGAACAACTTGAAAATAATAATGGACAGCTAAAGTGAAGTCAGCTCATAGGAATAGGAATACTTCAAATGTCAGGCTGAAGAGTTTGGGTAAGGTCAGAAGATACTAAGTCTGCTTTCAAGATAACATATTCTTATTGTGAGAGGTAAGCATTAACAAACATTAAAAAGAAAAATTGGTAGCTACAGATATTTTGCATGTGACCATAGGTGGACAGACAGACCTGGCACCCACAATGCCTGTGGAGGCTGATCAAATCGAAGGTGAATTAAAGACATCTGACTCAAGGCTTAGAAGTCTTTAAATATTGAAATTAATTATTCTGTCCTCTAAATTGGTTGCAAATACCTGGGAGAATCTTATTTCTGAGTGCAAAGATATTAGACCAAGTTCACTCCAGCAGCATTTAGATGTTACATTCTCAGTACCCACTGGCTGGTTTGGAGAGAATATATTAAAATTGCATTTCCCCTTAAACTAGAGTACCCCCATTCTGATCATAATTTTTTTCCCTCTATTTGTTGGAAGTATCTAGAATTATATCCAGCTACAAAAAAAAGATAATTATATGTTATAACAAAAATGCAGTATCTTTTCTGGCTGTTCAGTATTTCTGATCTTCAATGCAAGCAGCACTCTGGGTTACCTGGTAGCATGTGGCCCTCAGTATTTGGAGCTTTCCATGCAGCCATGGTAAGGCTACCTTTCATTGCACTTCTAGAGATTGGAGAGGATGATGAGCCCTCTTGTTTTATCCTGTCTTTCCATTCTAAAGGCATGCATTCCTCCTCCACTGTGAGAGAGCAGAAAGGGGGTTCTCCAGTCTTGGTTTGCTTTTGGTTACTTTCTTTCTCCTCTCACACCTGCATTTACTGGACCATCTATGGCTGATTCTTGCTGGATGTATATTTCCAGTAGTGGGCTGAGAAGGCAAATGGTCCCTCTCTGCAGGACTGCTCTCAGATAGGCTTTTTGGGGGTTTTGGCTTTTGTTTTTGTTTTTTTCTGCTTTTTAGGGCTGTTCCCAAGGTAGGAGTCAAATTAGAGCTGCAGCTGCTGGCCTATGCCACAGCAACCCGTGATCCAAGCCACACCTGTGACCACAACTCACAGCAACACCAGATCCTTAACCCATGGGGCCAGAGATCGAACCCACATCCTCATACTAGTTGGGTTCATAACCAACTGAGCCACAATGGGAACTCCATAAGACAGCCTTTTTGTAATGTGGAGTCTGATAGTCTTTCCCCTCTGGATTTTTTGTTGTTGGTGGTGGTTTATTTTCCCTCCTGTGGCACCTTGAAAAAAAAAAAAAAACACTTCAGCCTCTAACTTATTGAATTTTAGAAACTCAAAATAGTATGGTGAGAAGATTCGTAATTATACCTATCTCTCAGGGCATAATGACTTAATTAATATACCCTTCATGAGACTTTGCGCTGTGGGAAGCGCACAGCTGCACTGGCTGATGGAAATTAAGGTGTCGTGAAGTGCAGACACATGAGTGTTTTGATTGTGTGTGTGTTTTAAATGTTTAATATAGATTTTTTTTTCTCCCTTTTGGTTTAATTTCTGCACAGAAATAGGCTCCTCCCTTTCATCAGCCTGTGGATGATAAATGCGGAGGAGGACAAAAGCATGTAAAGTAGAAGCTACTAAAGTTGCTGATGACAAAAATCAATCATTGCTGGATATTTCTGGCCCAAGCCTATTTCAAAACATGCATTTTATTATAGTTTTTTCTATTTTGCCCAATTATTAACCTAAGAGGATTTTAAAGCGGTTTAAGGGTAGGTGTTTTGTTTTGAGTCTCCCCACCTGCATGGATTCTTAGGGGCCAAATATTTCACTTTTTTAGGTTCCTTTGACCCCATGTGAATTTATCCTCCACCTTCTTCAAAAAAGTCCCTGTATCTCATGGCACTTCTAAATGTCTTTTGCTTTTTAGAATTGAGAACTAGAGTTCACACTGTGGTGGAGTGGCTTAAGAATCTCACTGCAGTGCCTTGGGTCACTGCAGAGGTGCAGATTCATTCCCTGGCCCGGCACAGTGGGTTAAGGATCTGATGTTGCTGCAGCTGTGGTGTAGGTCGAAGCTGTGACTTGGGTTCCACCCCTGGCCCTGAAATTTGCATATGCTGTGGGTGAAGTCATTGAGAGAAAGAGAGAGAGAGGGAGAGAAAAAGAAAGTGAGAATAGCTTCCCTTGGAGCCATTTAAGCTCCTTACTAGGACACCTAAAATATCAGTGACTCTCAACAAACACTTGTGGCATTTCTGATGGAGGGAAGTTGAGGCCAAGGCAGCCTTTGAACATGGACCAGATTGTTTAGGTCTCTCTCCCCAAACCACCCAGCCATCTCTTGCTCATACGCTCTTTTTCATAGAAACTTTTGGAAAGAGGAGACCATATATATGTGACAATGATTTTAACTATTGAATTGAATTTATGTGCTGAGAATTTGGGTGACAAGAAACCAGGAAAAGCCCAATCTAGTAATTTGTTAAAACTGAAAGAACAGTGGTCAAATAAAAATCGGTCTAAACCAAATGTTGATCCAAGAGAAATTTCAAAAGACAATGAGGAATAAGTTCAATATAGAATTGTGTGGTCTTGTGGCTGGCTGATGGTGCTGGTAGAATTTTATTTTGTTTCATTTTATGGTAAAGAAGTTCACACACTTCAGTAATTTCACATTCATTTTTTTTTCCAGTGAGACTAAACTGAGGAAGCATAGAACTAAACAAATGAGCTGCTTTCAATGCAGAATCATGAGAAAAATTGAGAGCATTTTTAGTGGTTTAAGTGATTTCATGTCAAAAATCTATAGAAATTATATTCAGAAATCCAAAACAATAATGTGGATATAACTGAGATTTTCTGAAAACATTTTGAACCTGCAGAGTGGCTCCAAATATCTGAATATACATGCATGAGGCCATAAAAGCTACAAAGGAATAAATGCAGGGTGTTGGAATTACCAAGTGGTAGGTCTGACATTGAGAGACAACATACACTCAGGAGTCAGGATGCTGGTGCCTGAATCTGGATTTTGCCTGTTACTAGTGTGTGAATGTACTGCAGTGAACTGTGAACTCCCCCATGGCACAAATAACTTGCCTAAACACTGTGCTAAAATACTTGGCCAAACATTACCCTGTCTTCCACCTGCCCTAGGCTCTGGTCCTAAAGGCAACCCTAGCCCCTGTACTAAAGTCTTTGCTCAAGAAACTGCAATGCTTCCTAACAACAAAATGTACTTTGTCCAACTCCACATTGCTAAACCATTTTCAGTAATTTTCCATTTTCCCAAAGATGCCTTTGAGGTTCGCCTTTAGTCTGAGTTGGAGCTCAGTTTATATCAGAGTCTCTTCCTTACTACAGTAGTCTAAATAAAATCTGTCTTGCTACTCTTAAAAAGCATCTAGTGCTGTTTCTTTTGACAGCATTCTTTATGCTTCAGTTTCCTGCCTCTAAAATGATGATACTTATAATACCTTCCGCTCTGTGTTGTCATAAGGATTAATGAATGCATATTTTAAAAATACTATATAAATGTTTATTAAAATAATAAATTCTAGCTAACCATTTTAATGCAGGAATGTGATGATATAACTCATCCATTATGATTCCACATTAGTTGTCTTGATCACCTGGTCCCCAGTCTACCATGCCAAGGCCACAGTTCAATGTCAATATGTTAAAATGTCTTCTCCATTACTCAGTCTGCCTCCCATCTGCGATGTTCATTTCTGCACCCTCTCTGACAACAGGAACATCATGAAATCTTGATAAGATTGTTTGGTGAACATTTCTTTGTGAAACCTCTCATCATTTTATCTTTGGTCCCAAGCACTGTCTTCATCTTTTATAACACTTAGCATGGTATGTGTGTACTCTTTGATGTCTTGGTATTTCAAGAACACTTAAAATTTTGCTTTTCAGTTTACAATGTATTTTTATATACACTGTCTTGTTTAAGACTCACTACAATACTATAATAAACGTTATTATTATTTCACCAATAAAGTACATAAAGAAACAAAGTTTTAAATAGCAAATTGAACAAGTTCACTTAGTTTGCAAATATGGAGGCCAGAACTTTGCCAGAGAGTCGTTTCTGGGTAGAAATCTGGCTTCACAACTTATTGGAGGAGTGTGCTTAAGCCGATTAATTATTTGGAACCTTCATAAAATGGGATTATAATGCGCATTTCAGAAGTTGCTGTGATACCTCAAAACCATGATATATATAGAATAACTTGGAAGTGTATGTTTAATGAAAATATTTCACAAATGGCTGTAGACTGAATGTTGATGTCTCCCAAGGTCAAATGATGAAACAGCTCACAGTAATGCTTGATCCTCAACCCACTGAGTGAGGCCAGGGATAGAACCCACATCCTCATAGTCATATTCTTTTCTGCTGTGCCGCAATGGGAACTCCCTAAAATAGTATTTCTTATTTTAAGATTCATACAAACAGAGTTCCTTTGTGGTTCAATGGGTTAAGTATCTAGTGGCCCAGGTCATTGCTTTAGCGCAGGTATGGTTCCTGGCCTGGGAACTTCAACATGCCATGGCTGTGGCAAAAAAAAAAAGGGGAAAGAAGAAAGATTCATATAAGCGATGAAGTTCAATTCAGCATGTTTCCAGGACTATTGGCCTGCTTATGGTAGAGCACAGTTACGTTGGGCAATAAGTGGTACATAATAGGTAGGTTTCCACACTTCAGTAATATACTTGTTATCTATCAGAATGGCCTGGTGTGTTTGGAGTCCAAGAAACTCTGGATGGAGTATGGAGCAAGCTCTGCAGATTACATGAGAAACCAGGATTCTGTTTCCCAGAAGGAGATATGACCTTGGAACTGGGATTTTTTAGACTGTGATGGAGTGTCCATATGTCTGGAAGAGAGAATATTTACACGTTGAAATATATTCTCTTGGCATGTGGCTTTTCAGAGATGTGTTGGGTAGAAGAGGCTAACTGGTTGGGTACCAAGTCACCTTATGAAGTGGCAGTTCCCACAGTGAAATCTACCATCTGCTGGCTCGTAGGCTTGGACTCAGACTTGTCAGCAGTCCTGTTTGATGGGATTTGAAAATGCCAGTTTATGCTAACAAAGCTCATTTGACCAATGTTTGAGACTAGAATGCCAACTAAATAATTAATAATAAACAGAAACAGAACTGCAAAATATTCTGGAATCTTACATAGGAGAGACTTAAATGTTCTCTCCCTAGTGACAGATTATACTGATGGGAAGACAAATGGCATTCAGTATTTCAATATCTATTTCCCCTAATTCTTTATATATTCAGAATCCCACATTCCAACTGGACACATGACCTTCCAACTAAAGACTTCCACATGGCTTGGGTTGGCCATGTATTCATGTTCTTCCCAGTGATCCTATGGATGGACTATATGAGAAACTCTTGAACAAAGAGTTGTACCATGTATTGCTGGCTGCACTGAACATGTGGTGACAGGAGCCAGAACAGCACTATACTCCAAAAGACACATCGTGTACTGAAAGGGGCTGAGAAACCAATTTGAAAAATTCTGGATTTCTAGCCTTATTCTCTTTATGTGTAAGGACTGCTTTCATGGAAAGAGAAATAAGCATCTGTCGTTCAACATACTGATATTTTGCCCTTTGGTACAAACAACCCAATCAGTTCCTTAACTAATAATCACTGTGACACCCCTTCATGTTCTTGAGATGATGACCTCTTGTCCACTCCGTGCAGCATCTGTGACAATTTTTAGTGTGATAGAACTTGAGAGAAGTCTGATTCAGTCAGTGAGCCTTAGAGGAATCAGAGCCAGGCCTGGAAGGATTTGAAAGCGAGGGCCATGCTGAGCAAAAGTCGAAGAGGAGATGATGGTGGCATAGAGAGAGAGACATATGGCTTCTATTATGCCTAAAGCAAAATGGTTAATTCAGTAAATAAACTCAGATAAATGAGGGAGGAACACACTAATTATTAGCTAGATGATTTTATTAACCACAGTTTTGTTTTCCATAATTCTGAGACATTTCCAGGGAGAATATGCAATGAAGAACTTCAGAAATCCATTATTCTCCAAATTCTTGTGACTTGTACCACTTATCTGTTGTCCTATTTCACTATTTTGATGCTCCTAAGAAATAAGCTCAGAGAGAGGATCTGGAAGCACACAGGGGAACGAAAGGAGTGTAGGGTCTCTGTTCAGTTCCTTTTAGTCCCTAGGAGGAAAGCTGCTATATAAATCCCACCAAAAAATAAAAATAAATAAAAAATGCATGTGTGAGCTTCGTGTTCAAGTTTGGAAATGATTCATAATTTCAGATAGCTTCACCCTGCCAATTGTCTAAAATAAAATCCTGTTTCCCTACTGACAATTAATCACATTCAAAATAGTAGAACTTAAAGCAATGGATAAAAATAGGAAGAAGAAAGGAAGAACAAAAGGATCACAGAAGAAAGGAAGAATAAAAGGATCACAGCAGAAAATGTAGTTTTGTAGAATTAGTTACCTTACCTGTTTTTTTTTTTTTTTTTTTTTTTTAAGTTGGGCTCTAAACAAAGCCATCTGGGCTGGAAGGATTTAGTATTTCTCTTTCTCTGCCTTTCTGAAGCCAGTAACTTGTGATGTGGTTAGTTTTGCCCACTCAAGTCTCTAGTTAATCTGCTTTTGCCAGAGGGAGAATAATAAACTCATTCAGAGGGGGGTCTGCTCTGCCTTTTCTCTCTCTTTAACTTACTGCTTTAAGATCATGTCCTGATGTCAGTGTTGCTTCTGTTTTATAAATGCAAGGTTTTATGCAATAACAGAAAGTGTTGTTGGCCATCACTTTATTCTAGTGAAACGTAAATAGTAAAGATCTACATGCCGTGGATCTTTCTTTATTCCCCATATACCATTGTATCAAAATGTATAAATAAAAACATTACTAAATTAAAGGAAAATGGTGAAAAATACAGCTCTGTAATGAGTAATTAGTTAGCTATCAAACTCTATGATGGATCAAGTAGCAAATTGTGAATAAACAGCACTCCTGGCTGTCATAACCAACCAAATAAATATTACAGCTCAAATTATAAGAGGGTGTGAATACAGGTGCATCATGCATTGTTAGTGAATATAGGGGTTGACTCAATGGTGGGCAGTCTAGCATCATCCATCAATAGCTGCAATTCCAATTCTAAGAATTTGTCCTGAATATACACATTGGTTTAATGCCAACATTTGTATACAAGAATGTCTTTAGAAGTACTGTTTCTTAATGGTAAATACAACAAATAAAAATTCAAAAAATAAACACAACTAGAAATAATCTACACATTAACCAAGAAAAGAGAAGTTAATATATAAATGCGATGATAGGTATAATGCAGTCATTAAAAAGAATGAGAGTTTATATGTTTCCAAGAAACCCTGAGTGAAAAGCACAATCAAGAAGAAACAGAGTTCCCATTGTGGCTCAGTGGAAATGTGGGTTCAATCCCTGGCCTCGCTCAGTGGGTTAAGGATCTGGCATTGCCATGAACGATGGTATAGTTTGCAGATGCGGTTTGGATCTAGTGTTGCCATGGCTGTGTTGTAGGCTGGCAGTTGTAGCTCTGATTCGACCCCCAGCCTGGGAACTTACATATGCCACAGGTGTGCCCCTAAAGAGAAAAAAAGAATAAACGTAAAATTATTAACAATCACTCATATATTTGTAAGCACATGTGTGGAAATTCTCTGAAAGATTACATTAAAATATTGAATGAGTTTATCTTTCCGAATTAATTTTATGAATAAGGGTTGGAAGGGGGCTAGATTATTTTAGTTATTTTTTTAAATATTGTATGTTGATAATATTTTATAACAGTTAAATATGCACTGAACTTTTTAAAAAGTATGGGTGCCTCAGTTAAGTGAAAGTGGTGTTGGGCTGGATTTCCATTTTTAGATTAAAATGGAATGGATTGGAGCCAAGGCAATGGCTGAGAGGTATTCGAGTTTTTCTGCACACCTAACCGTAGATATGATGCCACATCCTTAGCTTCCCTGGGTCCTGGCGAGACTGTCCGTTTGCCATCATGAATATTAGTGTAAAGGATAATTAATCATCTGCTGCTCTGGGAGAAGTTATGTGGATGTAGCTGAAGGCTTCAATTTCCTGCTTTGCTCCTGGGTTATCATGACCAAGAACCAGAACATCCTGCTTGGATAAGAGCAGTTCATGCCTAGAGACAGTGGCCTGCTGGCCCTCACCATCCCTCCTGCCCCCTTTAATGAGATACCCAATTTGGATATCTCATTTCACACTTGTTTTCTCTCACTGCAGGTGATGCAGTCCCCATCACATGCTCACATCCCTAAATGTAAACACTTCGGCACCTGCTGACAATTCATATACCTTACTTTCTGGGTACTGATGGAAGGAAAGTATTTTATGTGTCACGGAACTTCCTTTTCTCTCTTAGTGATCCCCACGTCTGGGACTAAGTTTTCTCACTTTTTTTAATCTTCAGGGAACTTATAATTAGTGAAGCCAAAGCTATAGTTAAAATTCTGACCAAGTAACTATTTAGTTCTCCTTCAAAAACAAAATATAGTTTGAGTGTTATATTCTTTGACATATATGAAAACGCAGCATTTAGAAACGATGATTTTCTAAGTGTCTCCCACCTCTCTCTGCACAATAGACATAAAAATACACACAGGTGACTCCTATCACATGGGAGCAAGTGAACAATATGCAGAATTAGATGTGAAGAGACCTCCCCTTCGAACCTCCCCTCCCAAGAGGCAGGGCATGAGCTGGTGATCATTGCAGGTTTGTATGTTCATTCCCATCTAGGCTCAAGTGTTGAGGGTCAATCCTCCAAGTGAACGACTATTTATGACTTCAAAGTCCCCACAACCAGTGTGGGCTTCTGAATTAAGTATATTTCATGAGATTTTAAATTTAGGGTACTTGGAAATGGGACACTGAGGTCTGGTCAGTTGCTCATTGGTTTTAGAACAGCAAGATCTCTAGCTCTGGGACTGTGACATTTGTTTTCCCATATATACTTGAGAGGATGGATAAGCTGGTCTGCAAAGAGAAAGGAAGATATTGTGTGTCCTATAGCAGGGCACAAAGAAGGGCTCTTTTTTATTTTATTTTATTTTATTTTTATTTTTTTGCATTTTTAGGGCCACATTCATGGCACATGGAGGTTCCCAGGCTAGGGGTTGAGCTGGACCTGCAGCTGCCGGCCTACACCACTGCCACAGCAGTAGCAGCAGCATGGGATCTGAGCCATGTCTGTGACCTAATCCACAGCTCAGGGCAACGCCAGATCCTTAACCCACTGAGT
The DNA here is from genome assembly GCA_004024745.2 of Catagonus wagneri. Taxonomy (NCBI): domain Eukaryota; kingdom Metazoa; phylum Chordata; class Mammalia; order Artiodactyla; family Tayassuidae; genus Catagonus; species Catagonus wagneri. The sequence continues at coordinate 28,547,535 of PVHT020000521.1, forward strand.
GAGGCCAGGAATCAAACCGGCAGCCTCATTGATACTGGTGGGGTTCGTTACCACTTAGCCACAATGAGAACTCCCAAACAATAGTTCTTGACGACTTTCTAGTCCAGTCCTACCTGTCTCTGAATTCTTTATTTGTAAGCAACAGAAAAACTTACCTTAAGTTCCTGAAGCTAAAATGAAAAAAATACTTGTTTATAGGATTAAAGTACCTGGGAAAGCTAGGTTTGATCTAGAACCCAGATATTTTTACACCACCAAATGTTTTTTGTTTTCCATTCCTTGACTCTACTACCTTAGAAAAAAAAAATACTTCATTATTCTTAGACACTTTCATCCTATATGGTGTCAAAATGGTTGCCAAAATTTCCTGTTGATAAATTCAGGTTAAAGTGCAGAAGGAGAGAAAAATGTCTTTTTCTAGAAATGCATTGAAATTCATCGTGTGTCTTAGCAACTCAAATTGAGTCCTTGAATCCAAGTTCTGCATCCGGCATTATCATGAACTGAATTTTGCCCCCTTGAATTCATATGTGGAAGCCCTAGAACAGAATGTGACTGTGTTTGGAGATAAGGCCTCTAGGGAGGTAATTAAGGTGGAATATGTTTCTAAGCGTGGGGGCTTCATTTGATAGAACTGGCATCCTTGTAAGAAGAGGAAGAGACATCAGCTCTCTCTCCCCTACCCTCCTTCACAGAGGATGCAGAAGGAAGGTGGTCCATGGCAACGGATGAAGAGAGGTTTGACAGTAACCCCAGTGGCATTTTGATCTTGCACTTCTGGCTTCTAGAACTGTGAGGAAATGAATTTCTGCTGCTTAAGCCCCCAGCCTGTGATTTCGTTATGGCAGCCCAAGCAGACTAAACACAAGGGCTTTGTGATTTGCTTTGATAGAACTAGGTCTGCTTTTGTGTTTCATAAAATGTCATTGGCTGAGCTTCAGCTTTTCATAAATTCCTGAATACGGAATGTAAAGTGCTTATTTCCTGAAAAAGGCTGACCCTTTCTGCCAGAAAGTCTATAGTTTTCATCACATGTTCAGAATACCTGTGACCCACAAACAGATTTTATATCATTAGTTCTCACACTTTGTATCAGAATCACCTAGAGGACCAACAAAAACACAGGTCACTGGGCTCTACTCATAATCTCTGATGGCAGAGTTCCCACTGGGGCTCAGCGAGTTAAGGACCCAACATAGTCTCCATGAGGATGCAGGTTTGATCCCTGGCCTTGCTCAGTGGGTTAAGAATCCAGTGTTACTGGAGTTCCCTTCGTGGCTCAGTGGTTAACGAATCCGACTAAGAACCATGAGGTTGCGGGTTTGATCCCTGGCCTTGCTCAGTGGGTTAAGGATCCGGCGTTGCCGCGAGCTGTCCTGTAGGTTGCAGACGCGCCTGGGATCCCGCATTGCTGTGGCTGTGGCGAAGGCTGGCAGCTACAGCTCCTGTTAGACCCCTAGCCTGGGAATCTCCATATGCCGCGGGTGCGGCTCTACATAAAGGCAAAAAGACAAAAAAAAAAAAAAAGAATCCAGTGTTGCTGTGACTGTGGTGCTGGCTGGCAGCTGCAGCTCCGATTGGACCCCTAGCCGGGGAACTTCCATAATCCTCAGGTGCAGCTGTAAAAAGAAAAAGAGAAAAAGAAAGGAAAAAAAAAAACAGTCTCTGATGCAGCTCTTCTGAGCTGGGTCCAATAATTTGCATTTCTAACAAGCTGCCAGGTGCTCCTAGTGGTGCAGGCACCATGGTCTAAGAACCACCAGTCTGTATATAAATTTCACTCTCCCTGAATGAGTAGATCTTTCCTCATGCTCTGACTTACCAAAGCCTCCTGACTCCCAAACACAGCTGTTCTATCAGCTATTCCTCTGCAGAAACAAAGCTGGTTCCTGAATAACTTTGCTTGGAGATTCCGAAGGAACCACAAACACTATCCACAATTGAAATCAGCATTTCCTCGTAAAACCTCTCTCCTTTCTATCCTCTCTTTCACGCTTTCTCTTTCTCACTTTCTCTTTCTTCCTTCCTTTGCTTTCTTCCTTCCTCCCTCTTTCCTTCCTTTCTTTTTTTGGCCACCTTGCAGCATATGGAGTTCCCAGGTCAGGGATCATATATGAGACACACTTGTGACCTACACTGCAGCTGCGGCAATGCTGGATCCTCAACCCACTGTGCTGGGCCAGGGATCAAACCTGTGTCCCAGAGCTCCAGAGATGCAAGCAATTGCATTGTGTCACAGCAGGAACTACTAAAACGTCTTTTCTTACCTGCACTCCTCTATGTCCTCCTCTGTACCCATCTCCCAAACCTGGGATCTGGAAAACATCCCTGAGATCCCTTTGAAGCCCCATCATCCTTTCCTTAATATACTTTCAGTCACAATGCATGTGTTTTATACCTTCTGACACTATTTAAGTTCAGGCACTCACCTGTCTCACTTGTAAGGCTGTGGAAGCTGCTCTCAAAGACAGCATTAGGATGCCAGAGACATTTGCCTATGTCACTTTTGCCTATGTTACTGAATCCTCCTCCAAAATTTGACACTGCTTATGGACAGGAAGTTTGGGGTAGGTAGATGCAAACTATTCCATTTAAAATGAATAAGCACAGAAGTCCTGCTGTACAGCACAGGGAACTATACACAGTCTCTTGGGATAGACCACAATAGAAGATACTATGAAAAAAAGAAAGTGCATATATGTATGACCGGGTCACTATGCTGTACAACACAAATTGACTCAACACTGTAAATTAACTATACCCTAATAAGAAATTAATTTAAAAAAGAAAGCAGATCCCTAAACACATAGTCAAGTCCTTTTAGAGTAGAGTCACTAGTGGCCGCCTTCTGCTCACTTCCTATCCTGTACTCTGCCAAACTCTGTATGTCCTTCAGTTCAGTCCTTTCTACAGAAATGATTGAAAGTGTGACTTCCTTCTAGAGGCATCTTTGACTGTGAAACTGACAGTTCCAAAGGCCTGAACCTAGTCAGAACACAGATTGGGACTTGAACTCATGTACTGGGACTCGAACTCAGCCAAAACCCAGACTGGGACTTGAACCCACATGCCGGGACTCAAACTCAGTCTAAAGCCAGATTGGGACTTAAACTCACGGTTTTAAATTCAAGTTACTCATCCTGTGTTTAGACTCGCTAAGGTTCAGGTTCTTTATGCCTCCTCACAGAGGGAATTCAGCGAGAGACAAAGCGATAGGCAAGAATTTGCTTTATTAGGTTAGGATGGTTGTAAGAGATGCAAGCAGGCAGGCAAGGAAGCTCAGCCCAAGGATCACGTGGGCCGCAGTTTTATCCTCCAAAGGGAATTGGGGTTGGAAAGACCCTCCTCTTCCTTTCCAGGAGTAGTAGTTCCTCCTTAGTATCTGGTAAGGTATGTATTCAAATTAGCTGAAGGGCGGTCCTCAACCCCTGTCCTTGGTCTGAATCTGAATGCAGGCCTCATCCTATTCTCCACCCAATGACCTGAGGCAATTCTCACACCTCCACTAATTAAGCAAGTCTACCTTATTCTGATGGCTTTCTTAAACTTACAGTGGTCTCTCAACATCCCACAGATTTCCAAGTAGGATCCCCTACTGGGACTTCTACAACCACCCGTGCCTACTCTATCTCTATCAGCTGTACCCCCCCCCACCTCCTCCTCCAATGGGTCTGAATGAGTCAGGTCTCCTCTGCCCCTGAAGATCTCAGGGATACCACATAACCACTGTATCACCATTATCACCATTGTCTTTGATATCGTCTCCCTCACTGGTTATACTAGTACTTACTAGTTGGTTGTTCTTGTTTTGTTAGTATCTTAACTTTTTGCATCCCCTGTACCCAAGCAGAGTAAGTGGCACACAGTGGAGGCTCTTCCCACTATACCCTCAGCCCATGATGGGGAAGTTGTAACAGTGTCTGGGAGAAGCTCTTTGCCTGTTGACTGGTACCCTACAGCGTCATACTGAGGTTGCAGTATGTCCTAGTGTACATGTAAGCATGGCCGGTTGGGTAAATCTCCTTCCAGCTTGCCTTCACAATTCTCAGTATAAACCATGGTATGTTGAATATCATAGTCAAATGCAGACACACATTTTGAAGAGAATTCACCTTAATGCTGTTTTTAAGATCCGGTTACTGTAGTAATATAGAAGGCTTTGTAACACCTGCAAACTGATGACTTTCAAAGTATAAAGAATAACCTGAATTGTGCATACTTTGTCCAATTGTAGCAGCCTATTTCTGAGGCTAGTTTAGAAGGAAAGATAATCATCTGTAGGCAAATGCAATTTTGCTGTGAATAAGCCTCTTAAATGAGAGAATTAAGACTGACATTAATTATACATAAGTCATTATTGTATTTAACTCCTTGGTTAGGGAGAAAAAGACGTATATAATGATGGTGAAAATTACCAGTATTTATTTAGGTTACAGTTAGAAATCTCCTTTCTCACATCCTTAAGGAATACCATCTGGCTTGAAATATTGGATCTTGCTAAATGCTCTCTAATAACAAGAGTACATTGAATTGATTTGAAAAGTGTATTTTTTTTTCTTTCCTAAGAGCAGGAATGAAAGCAATCGCTGTAATTCTAATTAGTTAGTACATTACATTTTTGTAAAGGGGCTATTTTGTTTTAATTCTTTCTCTCTCTAGACTTTTTGAGATTACATATTCCAGCCAAAGTGGACATCTGAAATTGACTGCCTGCATTACTTCTTTGCCTGCCAATTTTTGTTTAATGTTCCCGACACTTTGACATATTTGTTGCTGACTCCTTGTTATACTGCATTTGTTCTAAAATGTCCACATGATTATACGGGTAAGGGTTCAATTTCTCTTTCTCTGAAATTGGTTGTAGTGATGTGGCAGAGTGGAAAAGGACTGAATTAAGACAGAAAAAGGCTTGACTTCACATCTGGGAGGCTATTGGCCAGCCTTAAGTCTCCATGGAGCTCAGCTTCCCCTTTAGCCAGAAAGGAATAAAACTATTTTCTGTTGCTTCCCATGGCAAATTATAAACTTTGAGAAATATATCACCTGATATATAATCTGTGTTCCCTTCTGAAAACTTACAACAGTTTCAATTTTTATATTTATTTTGCTTTTCTTTTATAAAGATCTGCCGTACTTTTGGGCTGTGATTTCCGTAACAGTGGACACACATCTGCTTTGTTTCTGTGGTGGCCCCAGCATCTAGCAGATAATGGTATCTTGGCAAATATTTGTTGAATAGTGAAAGGCAAATTACATGGACCTTTGTTCGGCTCTACCGGTGGATGAAGTATTGTTAATAGTCTTTTGCGTTTGTTTTTTTTTTTTTTTGAGTACAGAAAGTAGAAGAAAGCATGACTAAGGTTGTATTTGATAGGTTATGTTCAGCAGTTCTAAATGGCATGATGCACAAACATATTAAGTATATTTATGCATAAATAAATAAGCTTACAAGGGTATATTGTACAGCATGGGTACTATAGCCAATATGCTATAGTAACATTAAATGGCACATAATCATAAGCAAAATGAATCACTGTGTTGTACACCTGAAACTGAGACTATAATGTAAATCAATTATACTTCAAAAAAACAAGTATTTTAAAGTGAAAAATGGTCATTATTTACTTGGAGCTCATTGCAGTAATGTTTATATTCTGAGAAGTCCTTGATCTGAAAGCATGGTAAATGTTGGAACCATAACTTACTTCCTTTTAGACTGTCCTATGCTAATGTCCCTGCAACACTGGACTATCAGACTTCTCTTAATAAGGGGAAATTAGGAAGCTATCTAGTCAAATCCACTGCTTTTGGAGATTAGACACCTGAAGCCCTAATGCATGGATGACTTGCCTATTACAAAGAAGTACCTGACATGGGCCATGGTGGTCTTAAAGAGTTAGTGAATTCTGTAGCAGGCCCTTGAAAGTAATTTGAAATGTTCTTAAGCAGAGGACAAATGCTTACTTAAGGTGATGTAGAAAAACAGCTTGGAGCCAAATTAGGACAATAAGTTGCATTTGCAAGGAGCATGGGAAGATATTAGCTTCCTTCATCACACAGTTTGAAATGTGGTACCTTGACCTTGAACACTTAGCACTTTCATGCTACCTCCCTCAAAATAAAAATTAAGATATTCTTTTCAGCACCATGGTTCTTTATGCAAAGCTCCGATGCAAGACCTTATATATCATTTTTGAAGAAACTTATTTAGAGCAGAGAATAAAAGGTGTCATAGATTTTTTATTTCATTTTTGAATAAAAAAAACAGTAAAATTTATTTCTTTGTAGTACACAGTTCTGCAAACTTTAACAGGTGTATTGATACTTGTAGCAACATCATAGTTAGGAAACAATGTGGTTCTGTCACCACTAAAGCCCGCTCATGTCATTCGTTTTTTGTCACATCTGCAATTCCCTAATCCTTGTCCTGGCAAGACTGATGTATCTTTTTCACTGTAGCCTGATCTTTGTGAGAACCGTAAACACTATACAACGTCTAACCTTTTGAGACTGTTTTTTCTTATTCAGTACAGTGCCTTTGAAAATATCTTTGATAGTCACCCCAGTTTTATGTACATCATAGCTGAGTAATATTCCTTGCTGTGGTTGTGGCACAGTTTGCTTATGCATGCACCAATTGGTGGATATTTAGGTTGCTAAAAATAAAGTTGCTGTTATACTTTTGTACACAGATATTTCTATGATCATGAATTTTCTGTTTTCCAGTTGAGAGATCAGAAAGACACACAGGCCGAATCCAGCCCACTGCCTGGTTTGGTAAATACACTTTTATTGGAATAAAACTGTACTCATTTGTTTATGTATAATCTATGGCTTCTGGCTGCAGTTCAGTAGTTGCCATAGAGACTTTGTGGTTCTCAAATCTTAAAACCTGAATTACTACATGTGGTCAAGTTTTCTGACCTTTGCTCTGGGATAAATACCTAGGGGTGGGCTTGCTAGGGCCTATGGCATGGTGAGAGGCTGAGTTTCAGCAGCGTCTGCCTTTGTTTGATCTCTTTGAGTGTGGCCAGGACCTGACTTCCTCCTAACCCACAGAATATGACACAGATGAAGGGGTCTCACTCCCCTAATTATGTTGTGCTATCACACTCTCCTTGTTGACACATTAATCAGCCAAGTAGGGAACCCCCTTGGCAAGGAACAGCCCCAGCAACTTTTAGGGAATTGTAGGACTCCTAAAGCTGACACCAAGCCGGACGTCAGGATCCACAGTCCTACAGCTACAAAGAAATTAATTCTTCCAATAGCCCCTAGGAGCTTGGAAGTAGCTTCTTCCTCAATTACCCCTCCAGATGAGAACACAGCAGATATCTTGATTATAGCCTTCTGAGACTCTAAACAGAAGACCCAGCAAAGTTGTGACCAGTCTCTTGACCCACAGAAACTGTGGGATAATGTATGTTATTTTAAGCCAGTTGAGTTGGGGGTAATTTGATATATTCCAATGAATACATATGAAAATTTGTGTTAGACTTTTTAATAGTCAAACTGTCTCCCAAAGAGACTGGACTTATTGCATTCCCACCAGTAATGTATGTATGAGGTTCCCTTGTCCTTACGTGGTGGTGGTGGTGGTGGTGGTGGTGGTGGTGGTGTGTGTGTGTGTTTAAAGCAAGTATTCCTACCATTCCAATATGTGGGTAGGAATATCTAATTGTGGCTATAATACGAACTAATGTAGAGGTTAATGATGCTGATCATCTTTCCAGTTCTGTATTTGCCATCCCTAACTTCTCTTGGTGAGATGTCTGTTCAGGTATTTTCTCCACATTTTTTTTTGTGTTTATTTTTCTTACATTTCAGTGTTGAATATTCTTTATATACACTAGATGCATATCCTTTGTCAGATGTGTGATTTGCAAATATTTTTTCCAGTCTGTAGATTATAGTTTCGTACACTAAAGAGTATATTTTATAGAGCAAACATTTGTAATTTCATGAAATCTTAATTTTTTTTTATATTCTGCTCTGTGGGATGTCCCCAAATTCTTTACTCAAACACAGATCACAAAGGGTCTCCCCTGTTCTCTTTTACACTTTATTACATCAGTGGTCAACTTTGAGTTGGAATTTACAGGAGGTGTGACATGTAGGGCAGTGTTTATTTTTCTGGTTGGTTGAATATTCCAACACCATTTGTTCCAAGATCCCATAGATCCATGGACTTGTCTCTGCACTGTTGTCAAAACCAGTTGAACTTATTTGCACAGAACTTTATTTCAATTCTTTGTTCAGGTCCATCAGTCTACATGTTTATCTCTTTTCAAATGCCGTAGCATCTCATTTGCTGTATTTTTATAGCACGTCTTAAAGTCATGCAGTATAATTGCTCAAGTTATGTTCATCTTTTTTTCAGAATTATTTTAGCTATCTTATTGAGCTTTCTGACAGATTTTAGAATCCACCTTGTTTATATCTGAAATAAATCCTTCAAGAATTTTGATTGAAATTGCATTAAATCTATAGATGAATTTGGGCAAAATGAACATATTAAAAGGTTGGGTTTTCCAATACATGAACATAAGTCCTCCAGTTCTTTAGGTCTTCTTTCTCTCATCAGCTTTTATAGTTTTAACCATGAAAAATCTGAACATGTTTTCTTGGGTTTATAGTTATAAGTATAAATTTAGCTTTAAAAATATTATTTCTGAATCCATTAATCATTTTATTTTAATTTCCATTGCTTATTTCTAGTAAATATAAACATAACCGTCTGTTGACTTGGAATCCTAAAGCTGGGTTTTTTGGTTTTTTTGTTTTTGTTTTTTAGAAGTTTCAAGGATATCTTACATACACAGTCTTATTGTCTGTTAGACGGGACAATGATTTAGTTATTCCAATCTCTAGGTCACTTATTTCACTTTCTTGCCTTGTTGTACTAAACAAGACTTCCAATATGATGCTGAATTGGAATAGTAAGAATGGACATCTTTGCCTTGTTCCCTGTATGGTTTAGATCAAAAGCACTAGGCATTTGCCCTCTCTTTATTCATGCCTGAATGTCAGGTTAAAAATCTTTGTTATTTTCCACTGTGGCAAACATTACTGAACAGCTCAGAATCTTTAGTTATCTCCCTTCCCAGCCTCATGGATCCAAGCCTACGCCCAGTCAACTCTGCAAACTCCATCCCTTTCTCTTTGGACTTATTACCATGTCTTCTCTGAGTCATCCTTGGTTGAAGGAATAAGCAGCCTGGCTCTGTATTAATGCAGCAACAAGAAAAGTCAGATTCATTTTGAGGACCTGCTTTTAGCCTTGAGATTTCCTTCTTCAGGTGATGACGTGAGACCATGCAAGTGAGGGGGGCAATGATCTGGCACTTTGAGATGAGAGAGAGGAAAGCAGTATATGTGACAAGCAAGTGCAGTCACTAAGCAGTAGCCCTTGTTCATATCTCAATTTTCCTAATTTGAACGGCTCACCTCCTTTCTTTCTTCAGTTGACTCTAGCCTTGTTGGCAATTACTAAGAGAACTGATTTCTCTCCCTATCCCAGCCCAGCTCAACAGTTTCCTACAAGTCATTCTCCTAATGAATTAATCAGTAATTACTGAATAGCCACTCAGCCCTGGCTGCTCACTGGCATCACCTAGGTAACACTGGGCCCTACTGTAAAGATGTGAATTTGATTGTTATGAATGGAGCCCAAGCACTGGTATGTACTAGGGACTTTCAGACAAGTTTACTCTGTAGTCAGAGCTGCACAACACTTACCTCCTTTATGTCTGTCAAGACATAGGCCTTGAAGGAGTGAAGGTAGGACCCATGCCCCAAACTCTAACCACTTAACTACCGGGGACAAGATGAACATTTATGCCCACTTAAGGGACCCAAATCAGTGGCTTCAGAGACCACAGGAAATGCTTCCTGGACATGCAGTTTTTAGGTCATAAATGAAATCCTCTTTAGTTGGTGGATAAGGTTGTTAGGACGTGCATGATCTCTGCTGTTGTAGGGCCAATTATTTTTTTTTTTTCATTTTTAGAAGTTTCACTGAAGTAGTTAATTTACAAGGTAGTGATAATTTCTGCTATACAACAAAATGGTTCATTTATACATGTACACACATCCATTCTCTTTCAGATTTTAGGGATAAATTTATTTGACTGTATTCTCTTCTAACAAGAGTTTCTTCTTTATTTTTTTATAAGATTGAGGCGATTCCTCTGATCTGACCAGCATTTGGGAACGACTGCTAAGTAACGTGGTTGTATATTAGGAAACATACACTAACAAGGGTCAAAGTGGGAGGAAAAGCTTGGGCCATGGATGTGGAGGAAGGTTTGCTGGAAGAAATGAGATAGCACGATCATTGGAGGTTGAGATAGGCATTTGCTGGACAGAAAGGACTGGAAACTGGAATGTGCTAACCAGACTTCAGAAACAATGAGAAAACCTGTCATTTACCCTCAGGCTTCAGGAAGCCTCACCTTGACAAATAAGACAGAAGGGCCTTTCTCTTCATCCAAAATCATGCTTAGTCGTTATAGAGAACACAAAGATCTACTTTAATTAGAAGCATTCTCTCTGAAAAGTAGACCCTGGAATCTCAGCTACTCATCTTTTTTTTTCCCTAAAGAATGTTTTTGATTATCTTTTGTATGCCAAGGTACCAGGTTTGGTGCTTTAAAATACAAGGTGATTTTCAAATAACAAATGTTGGTCAGGATGTGGAGCAAAGGGTACTCTCCTAAATTATTGGTGGGAATGTAAATTGGTGGAGCCACTGTGGAAAATAAAATGGAGGCTCCTCAAAAAACTAAAAATAGAACTATTATATGACCCAGAAATGAAGTACAATCAGAGAAAAACAAAAACACTAATTCAAGAAGATCCATGCACCCCAGCAATCACTGCTACACTGTTTACAATAGCCAAGACATGGAAGCAACCTAAGTGTCCATCAACAGATGAATGGATTAAGAAAACACACACACACACACACACACACATGCACGCACGCTCGCACACACGCACATGCACACACGATAGAATACTACTCAGCCAGATAAAATATTGAAAATTTCCATGTGCAGCAACATGGATGGACTTGTATGGAATTATGCTTAGTGAAATAAACTAGATAAAGACAAATACTCTATGATATCACTTATGCATGGGATTTAAAAAATAAATAAAATAAAGAATAGAACAAAAAAGAAGCATATTCACAGATACAGAGAATAAACTAATGGTTACCAGTGGGGAGAAGAGGAGAGAGGAAAGATAGTCGTAGGGGAGCTGGAGGCATAAAGTATTGGGTGTAAAATAGGCTCAAAGATGCCTTATATAACATGGGTCATAATGTAATAACTTTAAATGAAAAGTAACATTTATAAATTATATAAACATTTTAATTAAAATAAAATTAAAAAATAAAATGAGGTAATTATATTTTTATCTCAGATTTCTGAAATTTACATTATGTTTTAAATTTAATTGAAGTGTAGTTGATTTGCAATGTGCTAATTTCTGCTGTATAGCAAAGTGACTCAGTTAAATATATTATTTTTCATTTTCTTTTCCATTACAGTTTATCATAGACTATAGAATATAGTTCACTGTGCTATGCAGTAAGACCTTATTGCTTATCCATCTTATATATACAGGTTTTCACCTGCTAATCCCAAACTCCCAATCCTTCTCTCCCTGGCCCCTGCCTTGGCAACCACAACTCTGTTCTCTATGTCTGTATCTGTTTCTGTTTTGTACATAGGTTCATTTGTGTCATATTTTAGATTTCGTACATATGTGATATCATATATGTCTTTCTCTTTCTGACTTACTTTGCTTGGTATGATAATCTATAGTTGCCTCCATGTTGCCACAAATGGCATTACTTTGTTCTTTCTGTGGCTGAGTAATATTACATTGTATATATGTACTATATCTTCTTTATTCATTCATCGTATTCATTCATCAGTCAATAGATATTTAGTTTGCTCTTGGCTATTGTGAATAGTGCTGCTATGAACATTTGGGTGCATGTATCTTTTCAAAACATAGTTTTGTCTGGGTATATGCCAAGGAGTGGGATTGCTGGATCATATGACAATTTTAGTTTTAGTTTTTTGAGGAATCTCCGTACTGTTTTCCATAATGGCTGAACCAGCTTACATTCCCAGCAGTGTAGGAGGGTTCCCTTTTCTCCGTACCCTATCCAGCATTTATTATTTGTAGACATTTTTGATGACTGCCGATCAGACAAGTTGTGAGGAGATACCTCATTGTAGTTTTGATTTGCTTATAAAATTGATATTCCCATTTTATAGGTAAGAAAACTAGAATCCCAAGAAAATATATAACTTGTCCAAAACTGCACTGAATATAATAAGCATAGTGAAAAATTGAAGCCTGATGTGACTGATTCTAGAGTCAAAGGAGGATTCCCATTGTGGCTCAGTGGGTTAAAACCTGATAGTGTCTGTAAGAATGTGGCGTTCAATCCCTGGCTCACTCAGTGGATTAAGGATTCAGCATTTCTGCAAGCTGTGGTGTAGATCACAAATGTGGCTCAGATCCAGTGTTCCTATGGCTGTGGCATAGGCCTGCAGCTGCAGCTGCAATTCAACCTCTAGCCTAGAACTTCCATATGCTACAGATGCAGCTGTAAAAAGAAAAAAAAATGTCAAAGGAAAGCCAACTATTCTTTTAATTGGAGAAAAACAACCAGATCACTTCCTTAGAATGCAAATGACTTTTCGAGAGCACATGATCCTCTTAGCATTGACAGACTATTTTAGGTTGAGTTAGCAAAATGCAGTCATGTTAGAAGATAGCGATGTACACGATGTACATAGAAATGTAAATGGAGAGATGTGATAAACCATGAAACATGAAAGGAGATAAATAGATTTGGTCTGGCAGCATTACACTCCCTTTACTGGCAAACCTTGAAACTTACCTGACCAAATGACACTTCGCAAAAAAAAAAAACAAAGTAAAATAAAGGCAAACCATTATTAACAGCAGCGAAAAAAGAAGGTATGCAAGGCTGCATGCTTACACATCTGAGGAAGCATTTACTGAGGTATTTCCCAAACAAGAGAGAGATTGTAACATAACGGGGCTGTCATACCCAGCTAGCAAATTTAAAGTAAATGAGGGTAATGCATTGGACGCCATGTTTAATGTCAATGCAAAGAAATGAGCAGCACACCTTCCACTTTCTGTTCAGACTTTTTTGTTCCAACTCTGTGCCTTTAAACTGTCTGGCTGGGGAAGGTTTTTTCCCCCAGCTGTGGGGCTGCATCTGCAAATCCCAAACTCCCAATCCTTCTCCCCTTCCCCTTGGCAACCACAAGTCTGTTCTCTACACCTGTGAGTCTGTTTCTGTTTTATAGATAGGTTCATTTATGTGCTGTGGACATAAAATGACTCACTGGGATTCCCCTGGCATGACCAGCCTTCGAGTCTTTGTGAGGAAATTGGTTCTCATCCTCTCTCTTTCTCCACTCCTGGCTTCATCAGGAAAGAAGCCCCACCTCAAATATGGTACCAGGATTCAAGCTCCTAAGCAGACCCAGATAAGGAAAATTTACCATACCAACCACAACCGCAACCATAATAATAAATTCCAAGTCTGGTATTTCATTCTCAATTGACCAGGAGAGGTAGCAAGAACAGATGGATTAGCTCTGTCTTCTGTATGAGAAAACTTTGGTACAAGGAAGAGCTTATGTTTATGACTGTTAACTCACTCCCAACCCTCAGATAGCTGTTTCCAGGATGAGAAGCTGCCAAGTAAGTCTAGAATTGCCACTGCTAATTCATCCTTCTGGTAGATTTGGAGGCTGCTGAGGGGAAGAAAATGCCCTGCGTCATCTGTGTCATCCTCAACTCTGATTCATCAGGAGATCCAGGATTGTTGATGCTATTGGAGGCTTTATAAAATGACAATTAATTGAACATCCAGAGTGTGCTTTTTTTCTCCTCCTCAGAACATGTAATTCAATTAGAGTAACATGTTTAATAATAATGCAGTACCTTAGCGTGAGATTACTTTGCCAGTGTTAATTAATGCACTATTTCAAGGACATGTATCTTTTTGCCTCAAATTTCTTCATTTTCACTGTCAAGAAAATTACTTGCAGAGCTGCCCTTTTTCGGTATAAACACCATGACTCAAACCATGCGGTCAGAGTAACTTCTTTCTGTAATATTTCTCACTGATTTCACCATGGTTGTCAGATACACAGCCTAAGTTGGCATTTCTTTGGAAACCTCTTTTCCATAGCTTACTTTTAATTGCAGATTAAAAGTCAATGGGTAGATTAAGTTTAATTCCACTCCAATGTAATTAGTTACTTGCTCAATCAGCTCTGTCTGCTGAATTTCTGTATCCCAGGCTAGGTACACATTAACCAGATCTACTTTATTTTTAGTTCCTGTCTTATGTTCTAAGATACTGTAATTCAGAGTCCCAGCAAAAGAAGTCTGATAGGAAAGATAAAATGCTTTATCTGCCTCCAAGGAAGTGCCTGGTACACAGGTCGCTTGGGAGCTTTAAGTTCACATGAAGATACAGGTGATGTAGTGATTCTGGGAGCTAAGGATATTATGCAAGATTTAAAAAAATGTTTTAAAAAAATAAAAGGGTTCTTGTGAATTGAGTGATAACCTTAATCTTTTTATATAAAAACAAAATGTTGCTATTAATTTATTGCCATTAGGAATATCTCTGGGAGTTCCCTGGTGGCCTAGCAATTAAGGATCTGGCATCACTGCTATGGCAGTGTTTGCATCGCTAGCCTTGGAACGTCCACATACCATGGGTATGGCCAAAAAAAATTAAAAAGAATATCTCTATCAGGACATAAGTTTCTCGTGTCTGATATTCATCAAGGGTGCATCCTACCCAACACTGTACTGGATGCCTCAGTGGTAACAAGTCCCCAAACCTGCCAAGCATTGAAAATCACAATTTTCACAACTTTATCAATCAACCACACCTCAATAAAACTTTTACTTTTTTTTGGGGGGGAGGGGTTCTTTTTAGGGCCGTACCTGTAGCATGTGGAAATTCCCAGGCTAAGGGTCAAATTAGAGCTGGAGCTGCCAGCATACACCACAGCCACAGCAACTTAGGATCCAAGCTGCCTCTGTGACCTAGAGGACAGCTCATTGCAACACAGGATCCTTAACCCAGCATGAGGCCAAGGATCAAACCTGCATCCTCAAAGAGACAATGTGGAATTCTTAATCCATCGAGCCACAAGGAGAACTCCAAATAAAACTTTCAAAAATGAAAAAAAAAAAAATTACACATGCCTTTAGGTTTTTGTTTGTTTGTTTGAGAAGCAGATATCCCAGCTTTCTCCAGTGCTAATAGAGCTCACACTGAGATAGAGGGTTCTGGCAGATATGGGATCTCTCACTATGATAATCTTAGCTGATTCTGCTGCAACCCATTTGGTCCTTGGAAACTCCTCCTGTAGGGGACAAAGGAGGCAGGGCTGTATGACATCATCTGTGCCCTGGAAATAAAAGGCAACTTATTGGTCATTTGACCCATTGGGTACAGGGATCCATGGTAGAGGTGAGCAAATAAAGACGTACGGGCCAAACCTGAGCCTGTTCTCTTCTTTTTTATATCCTAAGAATTAGGAAGTTTTCATTCGTTCGTTTTGTTCTGTTTTTCTTTTTCTTTTTAAGGCCACACCTGTGGCATATGAAAGTTCCCAGACTAGGGATGGAATTGGAGCTGCAGCTGCCAGCCTACCAGCTTCAGCCGTAGCAGAACCTGATCTGCGCCGCATCCACGACCTTCACCACATCTTTTGGAAACACTGGCTCCTTAAGCCACTGAGCATGGGCAGGGATCGAACCCACATCTTCACAGAGATAATGTTGTGTCTTTAACCTGCTGAGCATGACAGGGACTCCTCTTTTTGTTTTTTTGTTTTTTAACAAAATTGAACAAAATCCATAGAACAGTATTTTATGATATGTAAATTGTACATGAAATTCAAATGTCAGTATCTGTAGATCAAATTTGATTGTAACATCCATTTGTTTACATATTAATAGTTGTTTTCATACCACAATGACTAAGTCTTTGTGACAGAGCCGTACTTGAACTATAGCCTAAAATAATATCTGATCCTTTATAGAAAAAGGTGACCAACCCTTTGTTTATCTCTTATTCTGATTGAAAAGTTGAAAGTGTGTGCTTTACTAAAATTTAGTAAGAAGTAGGAAGAACAAACATATCCAAAATTCTGTATGGATTATGTGATCTGTCAGGAAAGGACACTTGGGTGTTTTGTCAGGAAGTCCACTGGGAGGAAGAAATCCTCTAGGACAGTCATTCTCATAGTGCATCTCTGGAGCAAAGACAGCAACAACATTGCTCGGGGATATGCCATAAATGCAGATTCTCAGGCCCCATCCCAGACCTATGAATCGTACGTTCTGGTCTTGAGTTCCAGCAACCTGTTTTGAGAAACCTTCCATAGGTTTCATATGTACAATTCCAGTATGTGGGGACCACTATTTTGATATCACTGTGCCAAGAAACATTTAGAAACAAATCAGAAAATAGTTATTACCAGGTAGACAAAATCCTGAGCAACCAAGTTTGAAAGTCCATTGTACTAATCACTGCAAACACACACACACACACACACACACACACACGATTGTATTCTGCTTGGTGGGACGCAAATTTAAGTCCCTTGGCTGAGATTTCAGGATATCAGTGGCCCAGAATTTTATGTTGACGTGAGGCTCCTGATAAGGATCAAACACTGAGTGAAAATTGAACATGTTTCTGACAATTGACAAAAATAGCCAGTTTATAGGAGTTGAGTTATGCTTGTTCTGTATGCAGGAGATAAGCTATCATGATTTAAAGGCTCCCCTGCAACTATTCTCTTGTGTATGTCACACTCTCGAGAAACCTCAGTGCAGAGGATCCCCAATTTAGGATGCTATCAACTTATGATTTTTTGACTTGACGATGGTGCAAAATCAATATGCATTCAGTAGAAACTGTCCTTTGTATTTGAATTTTGATTTTTTTCCTGGACTAGTGATATGGTATGATACTCCATACTCTCTTATGAGGCTGGACAGTGAGCCCCAGCTCCCAGCTGGCCACGAGATCATGAAGGCAAGTAACCAATGCCTTTAGAACCATTATGTCCCCATACAATCATCATATTTTCACGTGCAGTACAGTATTTAATCAGTCACATGAGTTATTCTACACCTTATTATAAAATAGGCTTCTGTTAAATGATTTTGCCCAGTTGTGGGCTGATGTGTTCTGAAAACATGTAAAGTAGGCTGACCTACCTAGGCTATGACCAGGTAGGTCAGGTGTATTAAATACATTTTTGATTTACAGTATTTTCAATTTATGATGGATTTGGGGGGATACAATCCCATTGTAAGTCAAGGAAGATCTGGAATTCACCATGAAGCATTTCACTTTAAAACACATTCTTAACAACTCAGCCTACCTCCCTTTCAGAAAAGTAGTCCTGAAAAAGACTTATAAGTAAAAAATAAAACAAAAATCTTGTAAGATAAGATCATAACACTGATGGAGTTCCCTTGTGGCTCAGCTCAGTAAGAATCTGGCTTTGTCATTGCCGTGACTCTGGTTACAGCTGTGAAGCAGCTTCAGCCCCTGGCCCAGGAACTTCGGTATGCCTCAGGTCCAGCCAAAAAATATAAAAGATCATAACACTGGTGAATCTCTCCAGATGCCCTGGGAACATTCCCAGACAGCAGCATACCTGACTTTTCCTTCAAGATTCTTGACTATGTTATGTGTTAGCTCTCATTAAAAAACCAAAACAAACAGAAAATTGCAAATATGTTTTTTAGTACCAACAATCATCCTAGTAAAGATGATGAGAGTTCCCATTTATTTGGTACCTCTATGTTTCATGCATTGTTATAGAAATTCCCCACAAAGTATCACATTTTATCTTATCAGAAAGCCAGGGAGGTAAACATTAACTTCTGCCTCTTAGAGATAAGAAATGGGAATTGGTTTTGAGCTCCTTGGTGAAAGAGGGGATTTGAAGAGATATTTGAGAGAAGTATGAAAAGCTCTAGGTGTGAAGAAATTCTGGGAACAAGAGACAGAATGTGCCCATGTTGTCCCAACAGGATACCTCTGAAGTAGAGCGCATAGCCTGGCTTTGTCCTCAGCCTGATTGCCATCTCCTTCTCCCATCAAAGCTCAGCAGCTTTGAGGAGATCTAGCCACTTATTCTTGGCATTGATGGGTTTCTCTGTCAGTGGCTTTGCCAGAACCTATGGTGACAAGCAGAGATTAGAGCAGGAGTTACAAAGCAGGGCAAAGTCAGCATGCTGAGAGGCTGCTTCCAGGAACCCTGGAGCTAACCCTGTGGAGTCGCCCTGAATTCCCAGGACCCTGGGTATGGGCATCCAATCCTCTGTAGTGGAGGTCTCTGGTGCTGGTGGAACATCCCGAATTCCCCAGGAACCTGGGGGTGACTGTCCCCTGCTACGCAGGGAGGTGTCTGGCCCTGGTGGATATGTGCAGACTGCTGTGCCCTTCAGTATTATATTGCTCTTAATGAAAATAGGCGATGGTCCTGCCATGTCCATTTTTGCATTAAAATTTAGAAGTCTAAAGTATACAACAGTTGACATTTATGATAGAATTTATTCTGCAGTCACAAGAACAAAAGCCTCAAAATCCTTTCTGGGAGTTGAAAGAAAATTTCCAGGCTTGACCCGTTGGTCAACTCAGCAGGTGATAGAAGTATGACAGTAGAACAGTAAGAAGAGTAGGCCGGCTGTAAAAATAGTATTTTCTACAGCTGATTTGTTCCATCTCCATGAGAAGTTTGGACCTGGGAGGAGATGATGATGGGTCGCTAGGGAAACCCAGCTCACATGTCTCTCCTACTTAGCATAGTTTGAATGAGACCATGGGTCTCTCTCCCAGGCAGAGGTTCTAGCTCTGATCCTCTCCTGTTCTCTCTTTGGCACTCTCTTACACATGCATATGCACTCAGAGGTAAACACATACACACTAACATTCAGATCTACAAGGAGAATGTGTTCCTGAACTCAATTCAGATATCTCACTGCTAGTGAACTGCTTTGGACTGTACATGCATTACTGATGAAAAACCTACACTATGCCCTGGACATAAAACATCACATTGAGTCAACAACCTGGCCCAGTAAATACCTATATCAAAGCTTTTTGGAGGAAGAAACCAAGTTGACCAAGTCAACAGTTTACCAAAGGTCATACCTATATTTGACTTTGGGATTTTCTCTAATTTCATTTTTTTAATTTAGTGTATAGTTACTTTACAGTGTTGTGCCAGTTTCTGCTATACAGCAAGACTGACACCTCTGTCACTTATATTCTCAAGATTAAAAGTCTCCTGGCTCTAGATGTGCCTCTGAAAATTACTACTGAAGTAAACTCTACCCTCATGTGAAATGTCCCCTTCTCTGAAGGCATTTAAATGGTCTTGATTTTTCCAAACAATTCTCAACCTGGTCCTGTCACTTGAAATTCTAAAATAAATTCTTCCTTGGAGAAAATCACAGATCCCAATTAGCATGAACAAGCCAACAGTTTTGCTTTTAAAATTTTATTGTCATTGGGCTTTTAACTATATTATTGATTCTGATGTTTCAAACAAAGAAGGCACACTTTGGAATACACACATCTGAACTCTGAATATCTGGAGGTTTTCTCCCACTCCAGGTCCTTTGTAATTATGGAAGATGAGATCATCCTGTCTTGAGCCTCATCATTTCTGCCCCATGGCACCTTTTGGAAAAAGCTATTTCGTCAAAGAAACAATTGTCAGACTGAATATTTAAAAAATACAATAATCTTCTGTTGACCTGTGTCCTGAGGAAAAGATGGAAGCAGAATAGCCTTGGACAGGGTTGTACCTTTCCTGGCAGGTAGCCAGTCTCAGAAGGAGGTCTACCTCATGATTTTAACTTCAAAGCAAAGCTACTATTTTTCGTTATTGTGCATTAATCCCTAAAATTAATTTTAATGTCCTCAGGATGTAAATCTTTTACAACTTGGAGATGAACTCATATAAAATATTCATCGATTCTGAAAGGAACTGGACACTTTCAGCTCTGTCCTGCAAAGTTTACAAATGAACGATAATCACCATGAAGAATTTAGATGCCAGCCTGAGTTATGACTCCTGAAACAAAATGACCTCATGCATATTTAGATCCTGAACACTCCTCACTATTTTTTGTAGGGACATTTATTATTGGTTACATTAGTTTTCAGCTAACAAGTCAGCCCTAAATTGTGATTTGCCAGACTCCTTGCTGTCAGTTAAAATGTTAATCTTGCTGAAGTTTTTCAGTGTGCAAGAGGTTTTAAATAGACAAGCCCTTTATTTAAATTGTATTACATACACAGACTCATTGCTGTTTTTGCAAGAATGGATCAGAAATAACATTATTTCTTCCAATAGAATAAAAAATATGTATTGCTTATGTAACTTTATGGAATATATATATATGTCAGCTTATTTTCAGAATTTAGGACCAGAAACATCTCCAGGAGAGAAACCCCTGAATCATCTTAAACTTTGTTTTAAATGGATATTTTACATCTGTTATCATAATTATTTATCCAGATGTCTCTATGGATTAAGTATTATTGTGCCTATTTTATTTTAATTTAATTTAATTAATTTATTTGTCTTTTGCTTTTTAGGGCGTCACCCGCAGCATATGGAGGTTCCCATGCCAGGGGTCAAATCAGAGCTGTAGCTGCCAGCCTTCACCACAGCCACAGCAATGCCAGATCCGAGCCACATCTGTGACCTACACCATAGCTCACGACAACGCTGGATCCTTAACCCACTGAGCAAGGCCAGGGATCGAACCCGCATCCTCATGGATACTAGTCGAGTTCATTAACCACTGAGCCACAACAGAAACTCCAATTGTGCCCATTTTAAAAGAGTAATCTTTTTTAATTTTTTAAGCTTTTATTGAAATATAGTTGATTTATAATGTTTTGCTAATTTCTACTATACAGCAGTGATTCAGTGTTACACACTAAATCTATTCTTTTTTCACATTTTTTTCACATTCTTTTCTCATATAGATTATCTCAGAATATTGGGTAGAGTTCCCTGTGCTATACAGCAGGTCCCTGTTGACCAGTCATTCCATATACCTTAGTGTGCATATGCCAGTCCCAAACCCCCAGTCCATCATATCACCTGTGGTAACAAGTTTATTTTAAAAGTCTGTGAGTCTATTTCTGTTCTGCATATAAGTTCATTTGTATGCTTTTTTTTAATATTCCACATATATATGATATCATATGATATTAGTCTTTCACTATCTAACTTCACGTAGTATGATCACCTCTAGGTCCAGTCAAGTTGCTGCAAATGGCATCATTTCATTCATTTTAATGGCTGAATAGTATTCCATGGTATATATGTGCAACATCTTCTTTATCCATTTCTCTATTGGTGGACATTTAGGTTCCTTCCATGTCTTGATTATTGTGAATAGTGCTGAAATGAACATTAGGGTGCATGGATTTTTGAATTTTGTTTTTTCTCTGCATAGGTGCCCAGGAGTGGCATTGCTAGATCATACAGTAGTTCTACTTATACTTTTTTTGAGAAACCTCCATAATGTTATCTATAGTGGTTGTACCAATTTACATCCCCAGCAACAGTATAAGAAGGTGCACTTTTCTCCATGCCCTGTCCAGCATTTATTGTTTGTAGATTTTTTTGATAATGGCTATTCTGTTTAGTGTAAGGTAGTACCTCATAATAGTTGTGATTTGCTTTTCTCTATTAATTAGTGATGTTGAGCAGTTTTTCATGTGTTTTTGGTCATCTCTATGTCTCCTTTGGAGAAATGACTATGTAGATCTGCCTACTTTTTTGATTAGGTTGTTTGTTTGTTTTTTTATATTCAGCTGTATGCATTATTTGTATATTTTTGAGATTAATCCCTTGTCAGTCACTTCATTTGCAAATATTTTCTCCCATTTTGTGGGCTGTCTTTTCATTTTGTCAAAAGTTTACTGTGTAAAAAATTTTAAGTTTAATTGAGTCCCATTTGTTTATTTTTATTTTTATTTTCATTACTCTAGGAGGTGGATCTGAGAAGATACTGCTGCAGTTTATGTCAGATATCCTGCCTCTGTTTTACTCTAAGAGTTCTATAGTATCCAGTCTTATATTTAGGTCTTTAATGTTTTCAGTTTATTTTTGTGGATGGTGTTAGAGTTTTCTAATTTCACCCTTTTGTAGAATGTAGTTGTCCAGTTTCCCCAGCATCACTTATTGAAGAGACTTTCTTTTCTCCATTGTATATTCTTTCCCTTTTGTCATAGGTTAGTTGACCATAGGTGTGTGGATTTACTCCTGGGATTTCTATCCAGTTCCAGTTATCTATATTTCTGTTCATGTGCCAGTACTGTACTGTTTTGATGACTATAGCTTTATAGTGTAGTCTGAAGTCAGGAAGCCTGATTCCTCCAGCTCCATTTTGCTCTCTCAAGATTGCTTTGGCTATCAGGGTCTTTTGTGTTTCCACATAAATTATTCTTATTCTGTGAAGAACGACATTGGTAATTTGATAGGATTGCACTGTCTGTAAATAGCCTTGGGTAGTATAGTCATTTTGACAATATTGATTCTTCCAGTCCAAGAGCATTGTATATTTTCCATCTGTTTGTGTTGTCTTTGATTTCGTTCATCAGTATCTTATAGTTTTCAGAGTACAGGTATTTTGTCTCTTTAGGTAGGTTTGTTCCTAGATATTTTATTCTTTTTGATGTACTGGTAATGGGGATTGTTTTTCTAATTTCTCTTTCTGATCTTTCATTGTTAGTATTTATAAATGCAATAGACTTCTGTGTATTTATTTTGTATCCTGCAACTTTACTGAATTTATTAATGGACTCTGTTTTCTGGTAACATCTTTAGGATTTTTAGGGTATGGTGTCATGTCATATTCAAGTAGCGATAGTTTTACCTCTTCCTTTCCAATTTGAATTCCTTTTATTTCTTTTTCTTCTCTGATTGCCATGGCTAGGACTTCCAAAACTATGTTGAGTAACAGTGATGAAAGTGGACATCCTTGTCCTGTTCCTGATCTTAGTGGAAATTCTTTTAGCTTTTGAATTCTCCTTCAAATCTGAATGAGAGCCTTGTTGGGTAGAGGATTCTTGGTTGGAGGTCTTTTTTCCATTTATCATTTTAAGTGTATCATTCCACTACCTTCTGCCTGCTGAGTTTATGCTGAAAAAATCATCTGATAACTTTATTGAAGTTCCTTTGAATGTTATTTGTTGCTTTTCTTTAGCTACCTTCAATATTTTTTCTTTGTCTTCAATTTTGATCAGTTTAATTAATACATGTTTTGGGGTATTCCTCCTCGGATTTATTCTATAAGGTATTTGTTGTGCTTCCTGGATTTGAGTGAGTGATTACTTTCCCTATTAGGGAAATTTTCTGATGTTACCTCTTCAAATATTTTCTCTGACCCTTCCTCTCTCTCTCTCTTTTCCTTGTTTCACCCCTGTAATGTAAACGTTGGTGCATTTAAAGTTGTCCTGGCGTTCTCTTAGACTTTCCTCATTTCTTTTCATTCTTTTTCTTTATTCTGTTCTGCATTAGTGATTTCCAACAGTCTGTTTTCCACCTCACTTATTCATTTGTCTGTCCCCTGTATTTTTCTGTTGTTTCCTTCTACTGAATTTTTTTTTAAATTTCAGTTACTGTGCTTTTCATCATTGCTTGTTTAATCTTTAATTCTTCTATTAATTTATTAAATGTTTCTTGTAATTCATTGGTCGTTGCGTCCAACTTTTTGCCAAGATCTTGAATCATCTTTGCTATCATTATTTTAAAGTAGTTTTCATGTAGGTTGCTTATCTCCACTTCACTTAGCTGTTTTTCTGGGCTTTTATCTTGTTCCTTCATCTGGGTCATATTTCCCTGCCTTTTTGTTTTATCTAGCTTTTTGTGTGGTATCCTTTTTGCAGGCTACAGGGTTGTTGCCTCTCCTGCCCCGTGTGGGTAAAGTTGATAGAGGGGCTTGTGGCAGGCTTCCTGACTGGTGCCTGCCCAGTGCTATATGGAGCTGAGTCTTGTCCCGCTGGTGGGTGGGGCTTCATCTCTGGGTGTGATTAGAGGCAGCTGTATACATTGGAGGATTTTAGGCAGTCAGTTTGCTGATGGGTGGAGCTTTTTTTCCACCCTGTTTGTACTTTGGCCTGAGACTTCTCAGCACTGATGGGTGGGGCCAGATTTTTCTAAAATGGTGGCCTCCATGGGATCTCATGCCTATCATTATTTCCTAGGTCCTCTGCCTCCAATGTCCTTCCTGCACAATGAGCTACAATTGCCCTCTGCTTTCCCAGGAGGCAAAACCCACTGTTAGGTCTGTCCCAGATTCTTATGGAGATCCTGCTTTGCCCTGGAACCCAGTGCACATGAAACCCTGTGTGTGCCTTTCAAGAGTGGATTCTCCATTTCCTCCACTCCTGTGAAGCTCCTGTGCTCAAGCTCTGCTGGCTTTCAATACCAAATGCTCCAGGGGCTCCTCCCAATACCAGACCCCTGGGCTGGGAAACCTTACATGGAGTTCAGAACACTCACTCTGTGGAAGACTCTCCATGACATAGTTATTTTCCAGTCTGTTGCTCACCTACCTGGTGGGTATGGGATTGCTTATATTGCAAAAGTGCTCTTCCTAGCATCTCAGTGTGGCTTCTTATTTGTCTTTGGATGTAGGATATCTTTTTTTGCTGGCTTTTGATCTATTTTGTTAATGATTGTTCAGCAGTTAGCTGTAATTTTGCTGCTTTCTTGAGAGGAGGTGAGCTTGAGTCCTTCTACTCTGCCATCTTGTCCCTGAATCTCCTGCAAAGGTAGTGTAAGTCTCCAGCTCTTTATCTGGATAATGTATGATTGCACAGCTATAGCTTCTCTAAGTATTTTAGCAACCGCCAAATCTGCATTTTATAAAAGAGAACCCATCTCTTGGATTTGTATTTCCCAATAACATAGCTCTCAGACAGAGTGGGATGACAACAACCATTCCCTTTCCTAAAATGAATCAATTCAGTTCCTAGAAGTATCTTATTCTCCATCGGGCATCTCCAAGAGACACATGGAACAAGCTGTTTTTCCAAACATTTTTAGTCACAGACTCCTCTTTCCATAACTACTACTAAACTCTTTAGAATACAACTGTGCTATCCATGGAACTATGAGAAATTTCCAGTGAGATTTGAAAAAAAAATTCCAAAAATTATTTTAATCACTTAAAACTTTCTTTTTCTTAAAAAACAAAACAAAACATGATCTTGAAAAATATTTAGTGAGAGTAATGACACTGACTCAATATTTAGTAAAGAAATAATTGCCCAAGTTAGTGTTAGGATTCTATGAGGACTAGACCACCACTTTCAATGTTTTCCAGTAATCATGAGTGCATATCCAAGTGAGTGATCTAGATGTTGGTGTTTTTGTTTTTATTTTTGCTTTTCTTAACTGATCTTTGGCTGATATGTTTTATTCTTTTATATTTGCCTTTCTATATAACCCCAAATAATTTAGTTGACTGGAATTAATCATTATAACTTTCTCTTCTTTGTTCATTTGGTACAAATAACTGATGTGAAACTGAATTTGTGCTTCTTTATATCTCATCTAATTGTGTCTTTCTGAAAGTGACATAACTTCAAGTATTATTTTTAGGCACTAATCACAGCCTGTTTCAATGGTCAGTATGTTTAAAGGAAAGAAAAATAAAGTAGAAAAAGGAGATGATGAGGAAACTAATGAAAGAAGGATAGACTTTTAGAACACAGATATGGAATCCAAACATCTTCTGGAACCAGTTTCCGAAACTTAACATGAGCACTGCTCTGTTACTTTCCCTGGTAGTGCCCCTGTAAATCATGCTCTCCCCTTGATGCTGACACTCTTCAAATCCCATATGTTGCTCTCATTATTGTAACTTGCCTGGGGCTGTTGTGACAAGTACCAGATACACACAGACAAGGAATGGAATAAGAATGCTTAAGGATAGTTTCCCCCAAGCTATTGCTAAGTCATAATAAACACGTTAATTCTTTCAGTTTTACTTCATAAACTCAATCCTTCAGGCCTCCCTGAAATCATTTTTTTTAGGGGGGAGGTGTGAGTAATTGTCAGGGTCATTATCCTCCAGAAGCACTTACTGGATGTATTCATGTGAATGCAGTTTCTTTTTCATAGCAAATTATATGGCCTGGATGCACTCACCTTGCACTGTAAATTAAGGGAGAGGCCGCAGGAATGTGCATCTTGTACCTGCTCTTACCTGTAAAATTCAAAAGTTCTCTGAAGTAATGCTGCCAGTTAAGAAGGTGGACGTGCATCTTATTCTGGCCTTTAGATTCCTAGCTGATGTGGTATAAAGTTGTATAAGGAAACCTTTGTAATTATACACAGGTATTGGCGTAGTTAAGTCAGCTATTCAGGTATTTATTGAGTTTTCATTTTTAACTTAGAACTGTAGTTACACTGTAAATGGCCACAAGAAATTTTTCTTCCCTCAAAAATTATACATAAGTGAAATGTAAAATAAACCCATGAACACATAGGTAAAGACCATCCCACTTATTCAACCTAATCTACATTTAATTTAATATAATTTTCCTGTCTTGGATATGAACTTTTTTGGCTTGGAAACTAATTAGAATAACAATGTAGTAAGTATCTCATGGTAGTAAGTTATAGTTCCTCTTCATTGAATCTCTGCAGATGACAGTTCATTCAAGATGGTAAATAAATTAGTCCTTATAAAGGAGTAGAACAGACTTTCCAAATGTTTTTAGAAATTTAAGGAGAAAGAAATCACAGAAGGACAGAAGTGATATAAAAAAAATGGGGGGAAGTGCCTGGAGAAGTCCTGAAGAAATTAGGCTTAGAATGATAAATTGAGAGAGAGAGAAGTCAAAGGATTCCAGATTGAGGAAACAGCTGACACAAATGTATATGTAGGAAGGAGTCAGTCCTTTATGATAAAGGGTGTATATAGTTTGGTTTGTTCTGTTTGAAGAAAAATGGTAATGACAAGGATATACGATTTTTTTGCCAAGTAAGAATAGCATTCCCCTTTACAGCTTTAAGCAGTACATTGTTGCTGCCTACAAAGCTTACTGGGCAAGAAAAGGATGCGGGAATTTCATGCATTTTAAATCACTTTAGGATTAATGTTGGTGGCACCAGTTCTGCTTCTAACCATCATCAAGATTAGAAAGTTTAATTCACAGCAATTATTTTCTTCTCCACAGATGTTATCTCACTCCATGTGGAGTGTAAGTATCTCTTAGTTGACCTGATATCTACCAGCTGTTTTGTGTCTCTGAGTCTGGCTGGAAGCAGAGCTGGAAGCCATAAAAGTTACTTTAAGGATCAGAAAAAGAAAATAGTAATGACCCACTGAACAATTTAAGACAATGAAGACTAAAGCCATGTTTTAGCCACCTTCCCCATCCACTGTCCATCCTCTGCCTTTCAGCTTTGCAGGGCATTTTAAATTGTCACCCGTTTTACTAAATGTTAATGAGATGACTCAGTTGAAATTTATTTTTTTTTCTTAATGGATTTTATTTCAACTATAGGTGTGCATAAATCATCACAAGTCAATTTTATAGATTTTGTATCCCAAACCCACAGTGCATTCCCCCCACCCCTCAGATTGTCTTATTTGAAAAACCAAGGTTTTCCAAAGTCTGTGAGTCATTCCTGTTCTGCAAAGAAGTTCATTGTGTCTTTTTAGTTTCCACATGCAAGCGGTAGTATTGGGTGTTGCCGTCTGTCTGACTGGTTTCACTTCGCATGATAATTTCTAGGTCCATCCATGGTGCTATAAATGTTGGTAACTCGTTCCTTTTAATGGCCGAGTAATATTCCATTGTGTGTACGTACCATGTCTTCCCTATCCACTCCTCTGTCGATGGTCGTTTAGGTTGTTTCCATGACCTGGCTATTGCATAGAGTGCTGCAATGAACACTGGAGCACACGTGTCTTTTCGAGTCATGGTTTCCTCTGGATAGAGGCCCAGAAGTGGGATTGCTGGATCAAATGGTAATTCTATTTTGAGTTTTCTGAGGAATCTCCATACTGTTTTCCACAGTGGTTGCACCAATTTGCATTCCCACCAACAGTGTAATAGGGATCCTTTTTCTCCACATCCTCTCCAGCATTTATTGTTTGTAGACTTTTTGATGATGGCCATTCTGGCCGGTGTAAGGTGATACCTCCTAGTGGTTTTGATTTGCATTTCTCTAATGAGGCGCGATGTTGAACATCTTTTCATGTGTTTATTTGCCATCTGTATGTCTTCTTTGGAGAACTGTCTGCCTAGATCCTCTGTCCATTTTTTGATGGGGTTGTTTGTTTCTTTGGTGTTGAGCTATAGGAGGTGTTTGTAAATTTTGGAGATTAATCCCTTGTCAGTTGATTGATTTGCAAATATTTTCTCCCATTCTGTGGGTTGTCTTTTCATTTTGTTTAGGGTTTCCTTAGCTGTGCAGAAACTTTGAAGTTTAATTAAGTTCCATTTGTTTATTTCTCTTTTTATTGCCCTTACTCTGACACGTGGATCTGAGAAGATGTTGCTATCATTTATGTCAGAGAGTGTTTGGCCTATGTTTTCCTCTAAGAGTTTTACAGTATTGACTCAGTTGAAATTTAGATGGACTTAACATACCTATGGAGAAAAAAAAAAAGTAAATATTGAGGCCCTATTGGTGAAATCCCTTAACTGACCCCAGCCTTTGGCTAATAAATTCCTCATGATCCCAGGGACGTGTAATTGATTACAGTGTGATACAAAAGAGAGTTTGTGTCCTCTGAAATCAGTGTCACTTGGTCACCTATTATCGCCTAGCCTTGCTCATATAGACTCAAATCTCTTCAAATTTTATCTAGCAATCCCCCCTTACTCATCTGCTCCATCCTATTCTGGTTTACAGTGCTGACTTCCGCATGATGCATTATTACATCCTGGCGGCAAAGGATAAGGAGTAAGCAGTCTACAATCTGCCCCTGCCTAGCTGTGCACCACTCTCACTTCCTTTACTCCACGGGTTCTCCATGGGCCTCCATTTCCTCTGCTGTAAAATTCTGTAAGATTCATTCTGTTTAGAGATCCTATGAAATAAAACTTTCGCCCAGTCTGCTGGGTGAAAACGGAATATCTAGAGATAAGATAGTGTCACAGAGATAAGACATTTAGACATTTAGCATCAAAGTGAAAAAAAAAAAAGATTGACCTGATTGTCAGATCAATCTTTTTCTCTACCAGAATGTTAACAGAATCACTGACAAGTTGGAATCATATATTTTCTCTTCCCCGGCCTAAAATATTTTGGAAAACTGTTAGGATACTCAGTAGCCAGATTAGAAAGAGACAGAATGACAGAGAGATGGAGAAGAAAAAAAAAAAAAAAGCCGCCAATTCATGAACAGCCCCTGTGGACCAGGTGTTTTACCAGCTAATCCCACAAGGTAGCTAAAAGTATGCCTAATTTTCTAATAAACTATTAGAAAGCAGAAACCATATTGTATTCAAATTTGGAATCTTGGTGCCCCAATGCTGGTGCATGCTGGTGCTCAAAATATTTTTTGAACAAGGGAAGGGGAGTTCCCTTCGTGGCTCAGTGGTTGACGAATCCGACTAAGAACCATGAGGTTGCGGGATTGATCCCTGGCCTTGCTCAGTGGGTTAAGGATCCGGCGTTGCCATGAGCTGTGGTGAAGGTTGCAGACACGGCTCGGATCCCGCGTTGCTGTGGTTGTGGCGAAGGCCGGCGGCTAATGCTCCTGTTAGACCCCTAGCCTGGGAACCTCCATATGCCGCAGGTGCGGCTCTACATAAAAAAGGCAAAAAGACAAAAAAAAGTAAAAAAAAAAAAATGAACAAGGGAAGGGAAGGAAAAAGTGAAGAAGAGAGTTGGGGAGAGAGGTTGGGAGAAAAACAAATCATTAATTAACTTTCTCAGAGTCCCAAGCTAGCAAGGAACAGTGTAGTGGTAAATAGCGCCAAATACCCATCCTTTAAAGATTGCTTTCTAACCACAGGTTGTGACCTAAAATCTTTAGTCAGAGCTGGTTGAGAAGAGCTAAGCAAGGGTTTTCACCAAAGGAAAAAAAAAAGCAAAAACCCATAGTGTTTTTAACCTCCGTAACTAAACATATCTTTTACTCAAAAACAGCTCTGGACACACTCTTTTTGTTGACAGCCATTCAAGTTCAAACATGACATATGAAGTACTTGCAACCAATTCTTATTGTCTCGGATCTGTGGAGTCCTATCGATCTATTTTTCTGTGAACTCTCTGAAATTAAAACAGTTATTATAATGCACTGTATTTAAATGATGACAGTTGTCCTAAAGGGTATTTGGGGAGACAAATGACCTGGGTAGTGCTGATGGTTTCAGGTAGCAGAATCCTGTTAACACCAGCTGGCTGTTTATCCTAAAGAAATATCTTTTGTGAGACAGTTATTGCCAATATAAGCTGCTTTAAAAAATATAAACACATGAATGACCCAGGGACATGCTGGTATGTATATTGGACAGTGGGGCAGGCAACATACTGATGAGCCCATTATAAAGTTTGACAATGAACGTTGTCTAAAATGACTCAAGGATCCTGAAGGTGTGACCCTTGCTGACCCTGGCCAAGCCATTGCTTCTCTCCTTGTCTCTTCGCAAGCAAAGAGGGAATCACAGGTTTTCTCACAATAGTAACCTCATTCATTTACCGCTTCTCTCACTTACCGCTTCTCTCACTCATTCATACTTATGGGATTTTTTTTGTTGTTGTTTGTTTTCCCTCAACAATTAACATCTTTCATTTTATTTTCATTTTTATTTTTTTCACAGCCTCACCTGTGGCACATGTTTGTTTTGTATTGGCGCTGTAGCTGCAGCCCTATGCCACAGGCATAGCAATGCCAAATCTAAGCCACATCTGTGACCTACGCCATAGCTTGCAGCAGTGCTGGATCCTTAACCCACTGAGGGAGGCCTAAGATTGAATCTTTATCCTCAAGAACACTCTGCTGGGTTTTTAGCAGAGCCACAAAGGGAACTCCCACAATAGACATCTTTTAAGCACCATTACCTATTTTTAAAATCTTAGGGATCCATAGATGAGAAAAGTATAATCATTTTCCCTAAGAACTCAAATTGGACAGAGGAAAAGTGATAAAAGCTAATCTTCAAGATACAGTGTGATAAATGCCCTGATAGAGGTTATAATTAAGATCATACAGGATAACATTAGGGACAGAGACACTGAATTCAGCTGGGTTCCTGAAGGAATGGAGTGTATGTGTGCAGGGAGGAGTAGTGGAGTGGATGGTTGAGTGACAATGGATTCTGTCAGAGCAAGCTTCACTGGGGTGATTGATGTCTGAATGCTGAGAGGGTTGGAATTCCAGATAAGGAAGTGACCAAATTATAATATTTCCTTGGAAATATAAGGAATAAACTCATACAAAGGAATACAAGGAGTTTCTTATTGCTAGAATATAAACTTCAAAGCAAGAATCACTCAAGGGTAATTCTGGCTCAGTAAGATGGAATCAGAGAACAAATAATACTGTGTACCCTTTGGGGAGTTTTGATGTTCATCATGTAGTAATCGGGCAGCTCCTGAAGTATTAGAAGCAAAGGAGGGCATAGCCACATGAGGTTTATTGAAAGACTGATCATACCATTTCTGTTAATGTTTACAAAATCAAAAACTAATACTTTTCAAAAACCTGAAAAAAAAATTTGCCACAAACTCATATTATGATAACACCTGACCTGAACTGATGCAAGCTATTTATCGTCCTTATTTATCTCACATAAAATGCATGTGAGTTTGTTTTGCTGGAGAAATATTAGGAAATCATAATACAAGATGCTGCACCAGACCTCACTGGCTTCTCATAAAATACATGTTATGCTGTTCCTTTGCCCACTGTTAAATATTATGAATTGTGAAGTTAGTTTGATAAAGGCAATACGCACCCTACATACCCTACAATATGCACTTCTATACACCCTAGAAGTTGTGTATTTGGAGTGGGGCAAAATAATCAGCAGTTAATAATGACTAAGAGAACATTTTTTTCTGTTTCACAGTATATCCAGAAAATTATGGGCCAAACCTTATGAGATGTTAAATAAATCCAAAAACAAGAGAGTTGACCTTAAGACAACAGTGCAGTTTGTTTGCAGTAGGCATCTCTGATTATGTGATCAGGCATTTGGGGAAAAACAGGTTTTAGAGATTTTTTTTGGTAATTCTTATTGTCCCAAGTGAGACAACCAAGTTAGAGAGTTTCCCATACTTATAAAAACCATAAATTCTCTTTATTTCATATTTTAAAAAATGCTTAATAATGTTTAAATTTTGACTGGGCAAAGGGTTGAGCTTTCTGCGTTCTTATTGTACCCTTCTGAAAATAGCTCAAACACGTGGTGGACATGAACCAAAAACAAAGGCAGACAAGAGTGAGCTCTGCTATTGTATCCCTTTCTACTGCTGACTTCTTAAATTAGGATGGGTCCGAGTTATTTAAATTCTCTCCTAACTGGGCTTTTTGTCTTCAGGATGGTCTCTCTCAAAAAATTTATTTTGTTACAGGCAGATTTGATAAAGCATTGTTATGCATATTATGCTTTGAATTGATTGTATGATTTACCTTGTTTGTTTCCTGTGGTCCTTTTCCTTGACCTCCTTTTTTGCAATATCTTTAGGTGGGTCCCACATTTCTGTTTATTATGCTTTTGGGGCGCCTTCTATGCATCTCTCATTTGATGACAGATAGTGAAGGAGAGAGACCAAAGAAGGTGACTCAGGCCCAAAGACCGTGGATTATGTTCCATTGTCTCTGAACCTTTGTCAGCAAGAGTCAGCCCCATGAGCTTGGCTCCTCTCTGTACCAGCAGTAAATTACTTAAGTAGAAATAATTCCTTATGTGTCATAGGTCCTTTAAGAGACCATATGGTATTTACTTCTCCTTAGCAAAATAAGCTACTCAACTAAAGAAGTGCTTTTTATCCTCCATCAGTACAAGTGTATTCTTGCTAAAATGTCGCGTCTGTTTCTTTATTCAGTCGCACCTTCCCTGC
Source organism: Catagonus wagneri (assembly GCA_004024745.2). Classification (NCBI taxonomy): domain Eukaryota; kingdom Metazoa; phylum Chordata; class Mammalia; order Artiodactyla; family Tayassuidae; genus Catagonus; species Catagonus wagneri. Next base: position 28,580,720 of record PVHT020000521.1, read on the forward strand.
TTTTCCTCAGTGTCAAGAGAGAGCCATGGGTTAAGCTAGAGATGTTTCCACTCACCCAGAATCTGTTGATCTTAACAATGGATTCCTAATTAGCGTATGATTTTTGGAGACCTGTGTTGTCAATGCCTCAGCAGCATGAATTTGTTTTCAGTTCCATTACTTGACTTATTGTCACTACAGCTGGCAGAATCTTATAGATTATCGTTAGCTGTCAGGTCATTTTTTGTAGTTCGTATAAATAGCATTTTCTGATTCGCATTCTTTCTGTCTTCATTTGATTTCACAGAGGAGAGTACTTTCCTAACTATCTTTTACTTGAAGCCCGGAGTGATCCTTTAAAACAAAAGCATGACTCGCTTCATGACTCTACTCTCTTTGGGGTGTATCTGAACTCCCTTCAGCATCAACTTTCCAGCATCGTGACTCATGTTCTCCTTTCTTATTCTAGTCTCAAGGCATCCTAACTCCTAACCATTCAAATTCCCTGCACAAATCCAAATCCTATTCACTCCTAGGTCTCTGCCGTCTGTCTGGAGTTTCCTTTAAAGTGAATCAAGACAATTTTAAATTACTCATGGGTAGAATGCTGAGATAATTATTCTAAACAGTAATTTTTCTTTATAATGGGATTCATGGTAAAATGAAAGTTATATTTTTATTCTCCAGGGACTTAGTTTTAAAGATTGGATTAATTTCCATTTCAGGAGAAAAAAAATTGTTACAGAGAGAAATAAGGTCCATCTACTTGTTCATTCACCCAGTAATATGTTAACAGAATGAACAATAATACTTAGGAAGAGCTGGCAGAGAAATTATTCCATCTTCATTTGATTTTGTATTAGTTAGAAAAGCAGCAGCTAGTCAATAATTAAACCCCTAGTTTTTAGAAGTGTATTTATCTCTTATGTTATTGTCCATTGCAGATGTTGCTGGTTGGGTTAGCTAACCATGTGGTGATTCAGGGACCTAGGTTGCCTCCATTTTATGGCTTTTAAATCTTTCAGTACCTAGATTTTCCACATCCAGATGGCAGATTAAGAAAGAGAGACTAGAGATAGCACAAGTCTTCTTAAAAACCCCCAGACTGTAATAGTATAGATTTGTGCTACATTCCCCAGGTGAGAACTAGTTACAGGTCCAGGCTGCCATGCAAGGGGAGAGTTGGGTAATTGATCACATGACCTAGAATCGTCTCTTCGGGGCAACTCAGTGCTACCAAAGAGGAAGCATGAAGGTAAACCATTTCCATCACAGTTACTGGAGAGGGCATGTATTTCCTATGACTTCATCTTTCAACAGAATTTTCTTTGAATGTTTGTGTCACAAAGTTAATACTTTATTTTATCGAGCAGTGTCAAAAAGTCAGTCCACAAGGAAAAGAAAAATATCTGATGCTGGAGAGCATTTGTTACTTCTTAAACTCACCTTCTCTTAAGTCAGAGTTGGGGTAGGCTGGTCATTCTTCCAGGCTTCAGTATAGACCCTGGTTGTCCTAAGAAAATTGGCATATTCCATCTTCCTGTCCTTTGCAGTTGGCCAGGAATGTTCATATGCCCTAACTTAGACTAATGGGAGTCAGGCATGGGCATGTTGTTTGACTTTTGTGCATAGTGAAAGCTTGCATTTTTGTTGCTGTTACTGATCTTGAAGATAAGAATCTATGTGTTGTGGAACTGTGTTCATTTTTTTGTCAGAAAGGGAAAACTTATCTAAAAGTAAAGTAAACACTGAGAACATGGGGCTGCAGGGGAGAGAGAAAGAGAAAGAGAAGTGGGGGGAGAGAGGGATGGGGGAGGGAGAGAGAGGGATGGGGGAGGGAGAGAAAGAAAAAAGGAGGGGGAGAGAGAGAGATACTGAATTCTGTTGACTTTTGAATTTGGGGGTGTGGGGAGCATCTGAAATAATTGCTTCTGAAGTCTACCACTAGGATTTTTTTTTTATTTTGGTCTATTTTTTACCTTTTAAAAGCCAACTGAACTGGAGTTCTGAGTGATACAAATACCAAATAAATATTGCAAAGTTTAAAAGACCTGGCTCATACTCTGAAATCTGAGAAAAGTAAGCTACCTACAAAATCCAAAAGAAAAGCCAGCAAACTATCACTCCTGAAAAGATTGTTAATGGATTTTTATTTCTTGGTAAAGATGCTTCCATCTAAGTAAGATACTGAGTAACTTGACCAACATCTGGTTTTTAGAAAAAGAGTGGAAAAAAAGCAATGAATCCTAAGCAATTTGAATTGCAAGGGGTGAGCTTGACCATTGTTTTCTGGTGGCTGAAAAATTGAACTGGATAATATCTAGAAATTTCTTTCTATATCTAAATTTGATCTAGACAAAGACTTGCAGGTATATGATTAATTGGAATAAGGTAAAACTAGGAATTGCCCTGTCATTGTGTAAGGAATCAATCAAGATATGAATTATGTGAGTGTATGTATATGTATATATGTATCTTTATAGTATATATCACACATATATGTATGTAGATATTATATATATTTAAAGAGAGAGAAAGTGAGAGTCTTCTGTATCAGTCAAAGATATATGTGTCAACAGGCCACAGTCTTTGTTGACCCACATCTGGTATGGCTAAAAGAAGCTGACAGACAATATGAAAACTTTTTTATATATTACAAAGTGTTAAATGCATAACAAGTATTATTAGCAGGGCTATGATTATAAAAGAAAAAGAATTAATATCCACCAAAATTCAAGTATGGGAATAATAATGGCATTTTAAAGAGGAACATTTTCACTGGAAAAAAATAACCCTTTTATTAAAAAATGTATTTAAATTAACATTCAAATTCTTGAAAAAGGAAGTTGTTTGCATTACATGCAAATACAAAGCTTTTAAAATGCACTTAAGCCTATAAAAGAAATTTGCGAAAAAGCATTATCTTGTAGACACTGAGAATTGTAAATGTGAATATATAATTACATCATTAACATTATAATGTTCTTTTTTTTTAATAACCAAGCATTTATGCAAAACTCAAAAAAATGACATTAAATCATGCGTAAGATATGGCACTGCCTAACCATTGCAGGAATTAGAAAGAATCAAAAATTGAAAAAGAATACCGATTAAGGGTATAAATACATTTAAACATACTGTAAAGCATAATAAAACTGTTTTACAAAACTGTCAGACTGCCTTGGTGTGATTCATATCAAGTGTGAGACATTTCAGTTTTGTTTAGCACAGACTCCTGAGTTTCTTTTATATCAAACCTTTATGCTGTGAGTAAGGCAATTTGGCAACCAATTTTAGACGTGGTTGCAACATATCCTGCTAAATTGTCTTGTTTTTCCCCACAAAACACTTAAATAGCACAAATACTTTGTCAGATCAATAGTAAGATATTCTCTAAATGAAAGACTGAAGATCATTAATCAAACCTAAATCAAAGCGAATGGTTTAACTTTGCTCCATTTGAAGATTAAATCTCAGCATTTAAATACACACACCATAAAAATATATGGTTTATAATATTTCCCATCCATTCACTTTTTATATGACAGTAATATTACCAAATTGAAGCTTTATTTTATTCAAGAGCTGTCTTACAAATTACAAAGTGTCTTCTATGCTTTAATAGTAGAGAACCAATGTTAAAAACAATTCTAAAAGAGAAAGGAAAGAAAATGTAGAGACTTGAAGGGAGTAAGTCACAGAGTGAGGTGTGGGCTTGTGGCTTCAGGATTTCTCCAGCTACTAAGCCTTCTATCTTTATGAGAACTGCATAATTCTCCCTGTCTCCCAACAAGCTCTTAGGACCACCTCATCTAACATCAGGTCCTCTTCAAATAAGTGCAAGAAGAAAAACTGACTCAGAAATCCACCAAGTGTTACTGTTGATGTGGTCCCTGCATCTCTCTCCCTCTTGTCCAATTTGGCACTGTTCTTGCCCACACCCTCCCCCCACTGAGTTTACAGGCCTTTGGTTTGTCATTCTTTCCTAGCTACATTCAATTTTTAGTTCGTAAAGGATTGATCATCCTTATGTTGCTCAGACCTTTCCTCTAGCTCTGACTTTTTGGAACCCATCTACTTAGGCTTGATTCTTAGCCTGATCTGCAGAGCTTATTATAGGATTCCTGGTCTCACATTCCTTTTATTTACAATCTATAGCCAGGAAAGAGCTCCCCAGAGTAAACCATCCCCAAGAACATATAGAAATATTTACCTTCTATGCAAGATTAAAGCACATCTGTTATTTCTTATGTCTTCAAATTAAAAGGAAGCCCAACAACAAACAGACCTCTTACTTAAAATAGAATGTTGGAGTTCCTGTCGTGGCTCAGTGGTTAGCGAATCTATCTAGGAACCATGAGGTTGTGGGTTCGATCCCTGGCATCGTTCAGTGGGTTAAGAATCCGGCGTTGCCGTGAGCTGTGGTGTAGGTCGCAGACGCGACTCAGATCCTTTGCTGTGGCTGTGGCATAGGCTAGCTGCTTCAGCTCCAATTAGACCCCTTGCCTGGGAACTTCCATATGCCACCAGTGTGGCCCTAGAAAAGGCAAAAAGGCAGAATAAAATAAAATAAAATAAAATATAAAATATTAATAGATACCATCATATAATACCTCTTATTATCCAAGATAGTGTGTTACAGACTTTCCATGTAGTATTGATAATCATTCTATAAAGGTGGCCAAACTGATACTAAGGCCTTAAGTTTTAAATAAAATACATGTCAAGGAACTATGTCCTATCACTTGGGTTAGAACATGATGGAAAATGGTATAAAAAAAAGGGAATATATGTGTGTGTGTGTGATGTGTGTGAGACTGGGTCACTTTACAGCAGAAATTGGCAGAACACTGTAAATCAACTATACTTGAATATTTTTAAAAATAAATATATATCAGTATATTGTGGTAGAGGGGAAAATAGTGCCTCAAGAGCTATATACAATTTCTATCAAGTAAGCAATAAAACTAAATTTAAACTTTTTAAAATTTTCCTTTGTTCAGGCTTGTGGCAAACTTGAAATCCACCTTTTAGTAATGAAAATGTCAAACATGTACTCACCTAGTCATTGTTGATGAGGAAAAACATGAAGTAAGCCTCAGAATGCGTTGGTGTTGGAGGAGCGTGATGTGGTTTGCTAAAGTGTATAACTTTTAGACGTTGTAGCTGTCATAGCCAAGTCTTGGTCTACTTGGTAGGGTTCTTTGGTCTGATGGATATACAAAGTGCACAATGTGACCTATACATTTCTACAGGATCTTGATTTGTGTGGCTTTTTTTTTTTTTTTTTTGTCTTTTTGGGACCACTCCCACGGCATATGGAAGTTCCCAGGTTAGGCATCGAATTGGAGCTGCAGCTGCAGGCATACACCACAGCCACAGCAACTCAAGTTGCAAGCTGCATCTGTGACCTAACCACAGTTCATGACAACACCAGATCCTTAACTCACTAAGCCAGGCCAGAAATTGAACCAGTGTCCTCATGGATACTAGTCAGGTTCTTAACCCCTGGCCGCAATGGGGACTCCACATTTGTGTGTTCTTGTTTAAGCAGTTACTTCTAGAATATGAGAAGCTGAATCATCAATTACTGGAGAAGGACATGAAGGATGCTGCTTCCTTCTTACTAGAGAAGAGCTTGTGACAAGGAATTCTAAAGAGTTTGCCATGATTCAACCTGAATTGGAATTTGAATGTCCTACATGTGGCATTATTTAGGAAAGTAATGATGTTGGACTATGTATTTTGATGTTATTTTTGTATCGGGTCAGTGTAGGAGGACATGACTTGTGGATGATGTTTTCCCTGAAGGAAATGATGTTTCCAGTGGAAACATTCTGAGACATGACTTAACTTTTGATGGGAGACGAGAAAGGAAAAAAAACAGTCACGGATTAAATGAAGGGAGAAAAACCTTCCTCTCTTATGAATGGAAAAATTGTTGAATTCCTACATTGTAGGAATTCTTAAAAGGATTCACATTGGTGAGCATTAGCCGATTCTCAAAAAAAAAAAAAAGGAAATACTTTGTTGAAAACAATTCCAAATATTTCCTACATTGACACTTCCTTGGGATCAATGGCAAGTAGCCATTTGCTCAAGTCAAAAATCTTGGAACCATCCTGGATCCTCTTCTTTGCTCACATCACACATTCAGTCTTCAGGAAGACTTTTTGGGCTTAACGTATCAAAAGTATAAACACATCAAAACACTGGTACCACTTGGGTTTGATTGCTTGGGTTGTTACACTGGCTTCCTGATTGTATCCACTTTGCTCACCTACGGTCTGTTATTTTTACAAGTCATTCAGTGTATTACCTCAAAATTTAACTCAGTTCATGTAGCAGTGCTTGCTTCTATACTATAACAGTTCCTTGTTTGTCTCAAAGTAAAATCTACCTCACTTAAAAATGGTCTAAAAAGCCCTATATTATCTGGATCCCCATCACCTCTCTAAACTCAAACACCATCTTCTCTTTTTTATTTATTTTGTTTTTACCACTTTTGCCTTCTTCCTTTTGTTAAAAAATGCCAGGGCAGTAGTGATGTCCTCCAAAAACTGGACTAAGCAAATCCAGACCATTCTTCCGCCATAGAAACATTAAATAAGCAAGCAGACATTGATCGGAATAATGTTACAGGTGTTTTGGAAATCAGCCAAAGAATTACAACAACTATGAGAGTGCCCAATCAAGAAAACAAAACAGGAATTCCTGTCATGGCTCAGTGGTTAATGAACCCAAGTAGTAACCATGAGGTTGTGGGTTTGATCCCTGGCCTTGCTCAGTGGGTTAAGGATTTCATGTTGCCATGAGCTGTGGTGTAGGTAGCAGATGGGGCTCTGATCCCACATTGCTGTGGCAGTCGTGTAGGCCGGCGGCTACAGCTCTGATTAGACCCCGTGGCATATGAAACTCCATATGTCATGGGTGTGGCCATAAAAGAAGACAAAAAAAAAATCCTCAAATATTAGAAAACCCTGTTGTGTGTTTTTACTTATCCTTGGTCTGCCTCCTCCCTGACATTGCACATCCCAGTTTAGGGGAGCCATTGGCTGGTCCCTAGTTTCCATCTGTGAACCACAAAGAGTAGAAAAGATGGAATTTTCAATATTAAACTCAGGATTAGGCTGCTTCAGTGATTTGTCCCTGTATTACTACTAACTCAGAATTCATGTGGCCAAAAGCTGTGGGAAGCAAGTAAGCATGGATATTGAAAACCAGAAGAGGGCTACAGACCTAAAGACACATAAGGGAAAGCGATTATGTTTCACCCAAGAACAGCAGAATGTACGGTTTTTCTCAAGTGAACATAGGATATTATCTATGATGGACCATATTTTATGTCATAAAACAAATCTTATAATAATTGAAATCACATAAAGTATCTTTTCCAATCACAGTGGAATGAACCTAGAAATAAACAGTAGCACAAAACTGGAAAATTCACAAATATGTGGAAATTAACAGCACACTATTAAACAACAAATGGATTAAAGAAGAAATAACTTTTTTTTTAATGTCTTGAATAAATAAAAATGAAAACACAGCACCTCAAAACTTACGGGATGCAGTGAAGACAGTTCTACATGGGAAATTTGTAGTGTATAAGTTTACATGAAAAAAAAAAAAATGGAGTTCCCACTGTGGCACAGCAGAAACAAATCCGTCTATTATCCATGAGGATGCAGGTTCGATCCCTGGCCTCACGCAGTGGATCGGGGATCCAGCATTGCCCTGAGCTGTGTTTTAGGCCAGCAGCCATAGCTCCAATTCAATCCCTAGCCTGGGAACTTCCATATGCCTCGGCTATGGTTCTAAAAAGAAAAAAGAAAAGAAAGAAACACAGTAATACAAACCTAACTTCACTCCTTAAAGTACCAGGAAAAGACCTAAATTAAACCTAAAATTAGTGTAAAGAAAAAATAATAAAAAAAACTAGGAAAGAGATAAACAATAGAGAATACAAAACAAAGAAAAAATCAAGCTGGTTATTTGAGGAGATCTCCGAAACTGACAAACCTTTAGCTAGATTGACAAAGAAAAAGAAAATAAGTAAATAACATCAGAAATTAAAAGAAGGGGAGATCCTGACATGGTACAGCGGAGACAAATCTGACTAGGAACCATGAGGTTGTGGGTTCAATCCCTGGCCTTGCTCAGTGGGTCAAGGATCTGGCATTGCTCTGAGCTGTGGTGTAGGTCACAGACGCTGCTCAGAACTGGCATTGCTGTGGCTGTGGTGTAGTGCAGTGGCTACAGCTCCTATTAGACCCCTAGCCTTGGAACCTCCACATGCCGTGGGTGCAGCCCTAAAAAGCAAAAAAAAAAAAAAAAAAAAAAAAAAAAAAAAAAAAAAAAAAAAAAAAAAAAAAAAAAAAAAAAGACAAAAATAAAATAAATGAAAAAGGGTATATTACTACTAATTTTATAGAAATAAAAGATTATAGCAGAGTACTATTAACAATTGTATCCCATAATTGGAATATCTCAATGAAATTCACAAATTCCTAGCAACAGACAACCCACTAAGACTGAATCACAAAGAAACAGGAAATATGAATAGATTTGTAACTGGTTGGTATATTGAATCAATGATGAACAATATCATAATAAAGAATAGACAGGACCAGATGGTTTACTGGTTAACTTCAGCAACCACTAAAGAATTAATATCGATCCTTCCAAAACTCTTCCAAAAAACTGTAGAGGAGGAAATATTTCCAAACACTATGAGGCCAATATTAACCTAATAACCAAAGCCAGACAAAGATATTACAAGATAAGAAAATTAAAGACTAATATCTTTTATGAATATTGATGCAATAACCACCCTGCCAAATACTTGCAAACTGAATTCAACAACATTTTGAAAGTATCACATACTGACCAAATGGAATTTATCTCTAAAAAGCAAATACAGTTCAACATATAAAAATCAGTGTACTACATTAGATTAATAGAATGAGGGAGAAAAAAAACACATAATCATCTCAATTGAAAAAGAAAAAGTGGAGTTCCCATTGTGGATCAGCAGAAACGAATCCGACTAGGAACCATGAGGTTGCGGGTTCAATCCCTGGCCTCACTCAGTGGTTAAGGATCTGGCGTTGCCGTGAGCTGTGGTGTAGGTCACAGACACGGCTTGGATCCCATGTTCCTATGGCTCTGGTGGAGGCCAGCAGCTATAGCTCCTATTAGAACCCTAGCCTGGGAACCTCCACATGCCATGGGTCTGCCCTAAAATGACAAAAAGACAAAAAAAGAAAAAGAAAGAAAAATAAAAAGCATTTTACTGAATGTAATAGCCTTTTATGGTAAAAATACTATGTAGAAAACTACTTAAACATAGTAAGGTCCACATGAGAAGAACCTACAAACATCCTACTCAATAGTGAAAGACTGAAAGCTGTTCCTGTAATATCAGAAAAAAAGCAAGGATGCACATTTTCACCACTTCTAATTGGCATAATACTAAAAGTCCTTACCAGAGTAATTGAGCAAGGAAAAGAAAGGAAAAGCAAACATATTGGAAAGGAATAAGTAAATTTTTCTCTGTTCAAAGGTGATATAATCTTATATGTAAAGAATCCTAAAAGAAGAAACATTATTGGAGGTAATAAAAAATTCAGCAAATTTGCAGGGTACAGAATAAATATGCAAAATCAGTCATGTTTCTGCACACCAAAAATGAACAATCTGAAAAGCAAATTATGAAAATAATTAGATTCACAATAACATCAAAGGTATAAAATAATGAGGAATAAACCTAAGAAAAAAGGTAAAAATTTAAGCTGAGAACTAAGAAGGTTGCCAAAATAAAGATGATACAAGTAAATGGGAAGGTATTTCCTGTTAATAGGTTAAAAAAGTTTACTTTAAGAGGTATAAACTACAAAACTGACTTTAGATTCAATTTAGTTCCTATTAATATCTAACAGAAAAATTTGTAGAAACAGAAAAATTCATTCTAAAACTTGTGTAATATCTAGAGACCACAAGTAGACAAAATATTTTAAAGAATAGTAACTTTGAAGTCTAACAGTTCCTGATTTCAAAATTTAACCTCAAAGCTACAGCAAAACACAGTGTTACTGGCATAAAGGAAGACATATAATCCAATGAAATAGAGTTTATGGCCTAGAAATAAATCCTTTTGTAAATGCTTACATGTTTTGCATCAGGGTTGCCATAATCATTTAAAAGGGCAATGATGATCTTTTCAACAAATGGTATCAGGAAACTGGATGTTAATATGCAAAGGAATGAAGCTGGATCTTGGTCTCACACTGTATATGAAAATTAACTCAAAATGGATCAAAGACCAAAATATAAGAGCTACTTATAAAACACTTAGAAGAAAACATAGAGCAAAGATTCACAGCATTTGATTTGGCAGTTAGTTCTTGGATATGACACTGAAGGCTCCCCATTGCATATTGTTTCCTCCTTTGTCATAGATTCATTGACCATATATGTGTATGTTTATTTCTTGGGTCTCTTTCCTATTCCATTGATCTATGTGCCTGTTTTTGCACCAGCACCATACTGTTTTTTATTACTGTAGCTTTGTAGTATATTCTGAAATCAGGAAGCATATATCGAGCTTTGGTATTTTTTCTCAAGATTCTTTTTACTGTTTATCTTTTGTGATTTCATATAAATTTTAGGATTATTTGTTTTAGTTCTGTGAAAAATGTCATTGGTATTTTGATAGGGACTGCAGTAACTATGTAGATTGCTTTGGGTAGTATAACATTTTAACTATATTAATTCTTCTAATTGAAGAAGGAATAGCTTTACATTTTTTGTATCATTTTCAAATTCCTTTATCAATGTGTTATAGTTTCCAGAGTATAGATCTTTCAGCCCCTTAGTTAGATTTATTCCTAAGTATTTTATTCTTTTTGATGAAAATTAAAATGGAATTGTTTTCCTGTTTTCTCTTTCTGACAGTTCATTATTTGTGTATAAAAAGATTTCTGTATATTAATCTTATATTCTTCAACTTTACTGAATTTAGTTATTCTAATAGTGTTATGGTAGAAATTTTAGGATTTTGTATATGTTAAGTATCATGTCATCTGCAAACAGTGACAATTATACTTCTTCCCTTCCAACTTGGATTCATTTCATTTCTTTTTCTTTCCTGATTAATTTGGCTAGGAATTCCAATACCGTGTTAAGTAGAAGTGGAGAGACTAGGTATCTTTGTCTTTTTCTTAATATTAGAGAGAAAATTTTCATCTTTTCTGTTTTGAGTATGCTAGCTGTGGGTTGGTAGTAAATGGTTTTTACTATGTTGAGATATATTTACTCTATATAAACTTTGGTGAGAGTTTTCTTCAAGGATGGATGTCCCATTTTGGTAAATACTTTTTCTGTGTCTATTGAGAGGATGATGTGATTTTGTTCTTGTCTTCTCTGTCTTTCTTCCTCTCTCTTCTCATTTCATTTCACTGTCTCTGTCTCTGTGAAATTGGCAGAAACAATTAGGTATTGTGGTATTGAAGGAGCGTCCTTTTGTGGAAGTATTCCTTTACAGTCCCCATGGTTTTCATTAGAGAGCTGTATCTAAAGTGATCCAGAATCATGTCTTCCCCCAGAGTTTGCTGGCACCTGTCACCTTGTTAGGAGGTGGGGCTGGAGATAAAGCAACTTGAGTCAGAGCCAGGTGTGAGCTGGGCTCCTCTTATGCTTTTTGGCTGTTGCCACCCTATTAGAATAGGGTTATGTCCCAAGGTGCTGGAGCAGAAACCCTGAGGGTCAGATCCTAGCTGCTTCCATTTTCTCTAAGGGTATATATTCTCTTTGGCAATAGTGGCCAGAGTGCTACTGCCCTAGTAAAGAGCAGTCCTGAAACACAAGGGGCTGGAAGGGGTGCCTTGTGCAGCCTGGAGAATATGCTGGGAGATCCCAGCAATCCAGTCAGAGCATCAGGCATTTTCCTAAACTACTACCTCAGCATACCTGCCAAGAATGGCCACTCTCACCCAGTTCACAGTCTGGCACCAGATCCAAGCCAGTCTTCTTCCTCTAGGTGTGCACCACATGCTAGCATCACACCTTTGATCCAGTGGAGGGCAGCACTGAGCAAGTACTGGAGCAGATACCCAGGGCAGGCTGGGAAATGTTCAGGGAAGTTCCTGGCACATGAGTCAGAACCCCAGGTAGCTCCAGATCTTCCATTTTTCCATGCAAGCCGTCAGTTGCCACCATTGCTCTGTTCAGATGCAGGTCCAGGTGTGAGCATGCTCTTTTCCACCACCCCAAATGCACACTTTTCTCTCCTTGGTAACAGCAGAGTTCACCCTAACAGAGACTGTGCTGGTGAAACAGGGTATGGAGAAGGTGTCTGATGTGGGCTGGGTGTGTGCTGGAGTGGTCACAGGAAACTGGCTAGAGCCCCAGACAGTTTTCAACCTGCTTCCTCCTCCTTCTTGCCAGGAGTAAGCAAGCATTTTCCTTTGTTCTTCATGAGCAGAAACTTGGTCTCTTGCAGGCTTGATGTGTAGATCTCACTGGTATTCAGACCAGGTAAGGAGACTTATCTTCCTGGTGTTGGATCCCAGAGCTGGGATGCTGATTGTGCAGCTGGAACTCCTCAGCCCCCAGAATAGGTCCCCATGCTCATGATAACCCCCTTCCCATCTGTGTCCCCTGTTAGGGGTAGGGGTCCTTCCAATCGCTTCTCCTCCCTATCGCTTCTCCTCCCTTCCCACCAGACTCCATTTGGATCTTTCTTTATCGCCTCGGTTGTGGAAGACCGTTTCTGACAGCCTTCAGCTTATTTTCCGTGAGAGTTGCTCCACATATAGATGCACTTTTAATGCATTCATGGTGGGAGGTGAGCTCAGAGTCCTCCAACTCCACCAGCTAGACTCCTTCTGGTCTACAGTTAATCTTAGCTCTTCCAATCTTTACTCAAATAATGAGTCTAATCCTGAGCATCTCATTTAAAATTATAGCACCCTACCCAGAAACTCCCAAACAAATTCTGCCCGGTCTATTTTTTTTTTTTTGAATATTTGTTGCATTATACCTATTTATTTATTATGTCTATCATTTTTGTCTGTTTTCTCACTACATGTTAGGCTTCATGACAGCAGTGATTTTATCTATTTGCTTCATGTGTATCCAGCATGGGTGACAGTGCCTAGCAGATGTTTCATAAACCTTAATTCAGAAAGTTGAAAGGATGTCTGTACAATTAACTACTATACAAGTGACGTCAAGCCTGGACCTATGGTTACTGAGATTTAAAAAGTCTAATTATAAGCTGTAGGTTTTACTTTTCATTGTCCCTGATTCTTTATCAGAAGGTCACCATGATCTCAGCTGATCTTTGGGGGTAAATAACCAAACAATATCCATCCAGGTTTGAAAATAGTATGGTAAAAAAAGCATATCCCAGGAGAATTTCAGTTCAAGAACTTCTGGAGATGATCGGGTGATCTACAAAGAGGAAAGAGATCAGTTTGGAAAGCCAGATAGATGATGGTCATGTTGTAAACAATAACTAGATTTTCGTAGATGACTATTTCCAGGGTATACTCAGAAATAGCAACTGTTGTGGAACCTAATAGAAAACTGGTTTCCAACAGTCAAGAATGATGGTATTCTAAAGTCACTGTGTTTTGTAATCTTACTTCACAATCTGCCAAAGGTAGAATAGTCCACTTGATATTATAATGAGCTATTCTAAGATGGGTGATAATAATTCTGTATGTGGGAAACCTTAAGGCCCAAAATATCCTGTAACTTTCTCAGTGATGTTGAACTCCCATCTATCTGATTTCAAAGTAAAACTTTTCAAGGAACAAAGTAATTACTGTTTTATTTTTTTAATTTGTAAAGAAGGTCTTCAGTTTAGTTCTATAATTTAATCTGGGGAGTTCCCTTCATGGCACAGTGGAAACGAATCTGACTAGTATCCATGAGGACACAGGTTCCATCCCTGGCCTTGCTCAGTGGTTTAAGGATCTGGCATTGCTGTGAGCTGCACTGTAGGTCACAGACATGGCTCAGATCCCATGTTGCTGTGGCTGTGGTGTAGGCTGGTGTCTGTAGCTTCGGTTTGAGCCCCTAGCCTGGGAACCTCCAGGTGCAGCCCTAAGGCAAAAAAAAAAAAAAAAAAAAGACAAAATTTTTTGCTTTCAAGGTAGCTAAGAATTAGAGAAAATTATGACACTAATCGAAGCTTTCCTAATAACATTTATATACTCTCCATTATATAAATGTAAATATTGTAACAAAATATTCAAGAAAAGAAAAAACATATATATGTAAAAGATAGTAAAACAATCATAGAAGACAGGTAAGAAAATTCACGTTACGTCTTTCAAAAACATAATATTTTAATGAATATCTTTAAATAGTCAAGTAGTTTTTCTAAGGCATTTTCCCTTTGAAATTTCAATAAACTGTTGGTGATAACATCACCAAATATCTATTTCATCTGAGTATAACTTAATGGTTTAAATATTAATTTTCTCATCTCACTCTGATAAGCAGAAAAATGCTTTAATATAAATTCTGTTAAGTTTGTCATTTTATATCTACTCAACAGAATTACCCAAATCCGTTATTGGCACCGTGAAATTGCTCTTAGCAATTTCAAAGCATTTGGAGAAGAAAAATGTATTAGGTTGAAGAGGAAGTAAAACTTTCCTTCATATAATTAATGTCCATTTTTATTTTTGTTGTCTGATCAATTATTTTAAAAAGTTATAAGATAATGCAATAAAAATTTGATTGATATACATAGCCAATATCTTAGCACTTCAGGAGGTAAACAAATATCAATGAAAACAATTATAATAAATTCTAAAAGCAAGGAGAAAAGAACTAGTTCAATTGAGATTTCTCACTGGGCTTAAAAATGTATGAAATTAAGGGCAGTGCAAAAAGCATTACAATCTATGTCTATAGGATGTAAAAAATGTGATTGATTTATACCATTTAGGACATATTTTCAAGCTGGTTACTTCCCCTTATATTACATAAAACAATTATTTTTATCTGAAGGTTTCTGGAGATTCTCTAAATGTTTGGACATAAATGTGTCTCTTCAGAATAAGATTCACCATAGGCTCATGTATAGAAACCATAGCCAAATAGGGCTTCATCTTCATTGAAGTGTTTGTCCTTCTGCTCTTGTAAACAAGAGAAAGCTAGATCCTGGGTCTTTCTAGACATAGTAACTTTTAGAACTTCCGAGTTATATCTGAGACAGGTAAGTGTATGGAGCCCAAGTGTAATTATTTATGTGTATACATAAATATTTTAGGTATATATTTGTTACAGTCAATCAAGCCTGATTCAAATAATAAAAGGCTTCCCATTAAAAAAAAATTAACTATGTAGCATTAATGATACAGCGTACTATTTCCTCTGAGAGAAAGGCAAAGTTTTCTATAGGAGGCAGTCTTACATATTAAAGACATATCAAGAGTTGCTTAACTGGGGCAAACATCAGGGCTAGAGGGCAGTGGCTATGATTCCCAGCAAAGCCATCATAAAGAGATATTGCACAACCTACACAGGGAGCTAGCAAAGCGGTTTTGAGTGGCTGACCAATGAATGTAAGGCAGGAGCCAGATAAAGCCAGAAAAGTAGGAAGGAGCCAGAGAATGAGAGCTGTGGTGGGAGCTTGAGTTATAGCCTATGGGACATACAGAGCCATTGAAAGTTTCCAACCAGGGAAGATAATCACTGAACATAAGCAATGCGATCCTACTGTGCAGCACAGGAAACTATATCTAGTCTTTTAGGTTACAACATGATTGAAAAGAGTATGAAAAAATAGAGTATATATGTGTGTGTGTGTGTGTGTGTGTGTGTGTGTGTGTGTGTGTGTGTATGAATGACTGGGTCACTTTGTTGTACAGCACACGTTCAAGGAACATTGTAAATCAACTATTCTTTAATAAAAAACAATTTTTTAAAGAATGCGTTGTGTTAGGTGAAGCAAAAGAACAAGTAGCAACCTCTGCTTCCTCAAATGACCATTAAGAATCATTAGGACATGCTTTAGGCTGTCATTTTATGATTCTTAGGATTTTTTTTCCCTGTCAGGTATCTGTTGCTTTGATTATGTGAATAGAATTGATAGCTGTCAACTCAGCTGTCATGGAGTGAGGGGCTAGGGAAAATCTCAGCTGCTGTACCTTAAAAGCTGCAAGGATGAGCAGGCTCACAGAAAGACTGCAATGCAGCATAACTGAGTATATATTCATTCAACTATCCTCCTTCCATCTTCCCATCCATCCCTCCCTCCCTCCTTCCATCCTTCTGTCCATTCATCCATGTGTCTGTCATTTACCTATGGCTGAATTCATTTAAAATAAGATCTTCCTTACCTCCTTGTCTTGCATATGCTTCCTCTTCCCACTGTATTTAATAGCATCCTCATTTTGAGGTTTAATGAATCACTTCAGGTTCACCTAATACTTTTCTTGCTGCAGACCTGGAATTGGCTCTTTATCTAAGAGGCCTTGGTTCCATTGGTTAGAATATTATATTATTTGGGTACAGGGGATATTTATTGTTACTGCTGTTATCATAGTTTTTCTAGGCCTTGTCAGTTGACAGAGATAATTGACGTAGATATTACTTTTTGAAGAGAAAATACATCATGAGTTCATAGTGGTATTTTAAAATGTTAATTAAAATGGGTAAATAGACATGTAGCATGTTTGCATTTCTATAAAACTCAAGAATTTGCAAAACTCAGTAGCTTCATTTGTGGATACATTCTAAAGTGGTAATCCTATAAAACAAAGCAAAGGAGTGATTTCCATTTCATTCATGATATGGCTTCCCCCAAGGAGAAAGATCCAGAAGGGGTGTTTGGAGGCCTCTGGGAGTGCTGACAATGCTCTTTTCCTGATGGAACTAGTTATATGAAATGTCTCTTCAATTTAGAGTAGTTTGCTAGGTTATACCTATGTTCATATAATTTTGTGTATGTGTGAGAGTTCACCATATAAAATTAATTTTGAAAAGTTGCTGTGGTCTGCTGTTCCCAACTTTTCTTAGGCATCACTGATTTTTACTCTTTCCAACTTTCTCA
Organism: Catagonus wagneri; assembly: GCA_004024745.2. Classification (NCBI taxonomy): domain Eukaryota; kingdom Metazoa; phylum Chordata; class Mammalia; order Artiodactyla; family Tayassuidae; genus Catagonus; species Catagonus wagneri. The sequence continues at coordinate 28,597,773 of PVHT020000521.1, forward strand.
ACTATTTTGGTGCTATTTTTGAATATTCCATGCTTTAAAAAATTCATGCACAGTGTCTGGGACTTGTTGGAAGGATAACATCAAAGACTTCTAAGAAATAAATATAATTTCACTTGTTAGATTAGCTTTGTAGGGCTTTTTTTTTTTTCTGTCTGGCAATATTGGTCAGCATATGGGTAATAACTCCATTTTCTTTCATTTACTGATTTATGAAAGATCACCATCCTTGGCTCTAAGTATTTAACTTGTATTCCATTTGTTTTAAACCAAAACCATTTGCTGAGCACTTTGTAAGTGCCCAGAACTGTGTCATACCCCTCATGAGCAACACACCCTCTCCCCATCCTTGAAGACATTCTGATTGTATTGATGAAATATATTGGTGGAAAGTTGGACTCCTGGGAATCTCATTTGCATTCAAAGCCTATATCCAGCTAAAAAAGCAAATACTATTGTTACATATTCAGATTCGAAACGATTAGAAATGAATCTCGTTTTTGATATATACTTTATTTATAATAGGTGCGTGATGGTATAAACTAAAGGTAAATATTAATTTTTTTATTTATGTTAAATATATTCAGGAGTTCCTGCTGTGGGGCAGTGTGTTAAGGATTCGACTGCAGTAGCCTGGTTCACTGCAGAGCTGCAGGTTCAATCCCTGGCCTGGTGCAATGGGTTAAGAATCTGGCATTGCTGCAGCTGTGGTGCACGTCACCGTTGTGAGTCAGATTCAGTTCCTGACCTGGGACCGTCCATGTGCTGTGGGAGTGGCCAAATAAATAAATAGATTCAGAGGAGACGTTCCTTTTTTTGCTTTTGCTGTTTGTTTGGTCGCTGTTGTCTAGAAGTAACTGGTAAGTGGTGGAGCTGGCATTTGAACCATGTACATAGTTCTCTTACTTTAAATCTCATTCATTCCAGATTTCATTTTAACTTTCTGCGTTAAACATGCCTAATGCATCAACCCTAGTGATTACCACAAACATTACCCACTCCTATTTGCAAATCAGGCTTTTACCTCCATCTGTCTGGTGTTTCAGAATCTTCTGAATCCCAAAACTCTGGGCAAAGTGGGGTCTCTCATAGTTGAATACAACCCAACACATTGACTAAAGCTGAAAACATCACTTATTTAGAAAAATAGGCAACTTTGATAGGTGGTTTTTGTTGCCATTGAAATGGGATAAGAGCTAAATTAAATAATTTTTGAGGTGGTACAGAGGAGTGGAAAAAATCTTGGCTTAAAAGCTGGGAAGTATGGATTAGTATGTAGCCTCGGTGTTTATAACCTCTGTGTTTATGAATTTGTATGTAACCTCTTTGAGGTTACAAATAGGAACACAAACCCTGACAGCTTCCCATTTTTACAGGTCCAGATTCCTCTGCATTCTTCCTCTAGTCTAGCTGTCTTAGCCAACCTGTCTTTCCTATCTAACCATTTCAGTATCCTTTTGCCCTCTTCCAGAACACTCATCCCTTCTGTCCTCCATATATGTGCCCGTAGACACACGTGCATGTACACACACACACACACACACACCCTAGTTGTTCTGGATTTGGTACTGAGCATAAGGACATTTCAATCTCAGTGCCAACACGTGAGAAGTTCCTAGGAGTTTGTATTTGATTTTTTTTCCTGAGTCAGCAAGACAGTCTCCTGCTGTCTTTGTCAAGGTTACACATACATAAAATAAACTGACTTAAACTCCAAAATTCAAATAAAAATGGGAACATATTTTGCAAGGGTTCTCAAAGAGCCTCTTAGCACCATAGGCTGAAGATGTCAGAAATTGAGGTAATGTCTAATTATGAGGTCCTGCTGGAGAAGAAAAACGTAAACTGTAATTTGCTGGAGGTTTGGTGTGGACAAATCTATGAGTTAAAAATTCTGAAGGATGGGGCATACTTTGTGAGTTTTACCTCCTAGAGCTCCGCAAAGTTCTCACAGTAAAGATCAGAGAAAATCTCTTCTTGCTTGTGGCAAGGAGGAAGGAAAGGTGGCCATGCGAAAATGTGTTTGAGAGAGTTCCTGTCATGGCTCAGTGGGTTAAGAAGCTGATACAGCATCTGAGGATGCAGGTTTGATCCCTGGCCTCACTCAGTGGGTTAAGGATCTGGTTTGATTATTCTGTTATTTTTAGGAAGGTCTGACCTTAAGGGAAGCTATTTTACCAGTGCCTAGCCTATCTGTGTTTTGTCAGAGCCTTATGGACCTGGTGGGAGGAAATATCCAGCTCTATGCCATTACATCTTTCCATATAGGGAAAGAGAAATACCCCAGCTCCTCCCTGTCCCTCCAGCCATCCTGACATACCTAAGGTGAGGGAAAAGACTGAGAGTCCCCTGTGATGTTCACAGCTTAGAGGCACAAACTTACTGAAAGACTGCAGCCTAACCATAGGACTATAGAGCACTTCCCATTTCTCCACGCCTTATCATCACCACATGACTAAAGAACTATTTAGCAGAGTTCCTTTAACCTAGTACATCATGTCAAGTTTTCAACAACAACAAAAAAAAATACAAGGCATACAAAAAGGAAAATAAAGACTTGAACCAACAAAACAAGCATCAAAAGCAGACTTATATATGTCAGAGATTTTGATATTATCAGACCAGGAATTTTTAAAAGCTATGTTTAGTCTGCTAACTCTCATGTAAAACATAGACAGTATGCAAGCACTTATGGATAATGTAGGCAGAGAGATGGAAATTCTAAGAAGGAAGCAAAAAGAAAGGCTAGACCAAAAACAGAACATCAGAAATAAAGAATGTATTCGATGAGCTCAGGAATAGATTGGACACGGCTGAGGAAAGAATCTGTGATCTTAAGGATATGTTTGTTAATAGCAGCTTCCAAAAATCAAAAGCAAAGAGAAGGAAAGAAAAATAATATTCAAGGACTGAGGGACAAGTACATAACATGCAGTAATGGGAATATGAGAAGAATAAGAAAAAGAAACAAGTGCCCCAGGAATTCTCATCAGAAGGAAGAGAAAATGGAGAAGAACTACTTAGAAAAAAAAATGGAAAGCCTCCAGTGGCTGCTCTGCATCCCTGACCACAGAAAAAACAAACCAATAACAACTTCACAGAAATCTTTCAGAGTTGGAGAGAACTCACAAAATGTCTCACAGTCATGAGAGGAGAAACAAGAAAAGGAGATGCCACAGTCTTATTAGCTTATTCTTATTCTTCAGATCAGGAATCTTCTGATTACATCCAGACCCTCTGTCATTTACCAGTCCTCATCAAATGCCAGGTGACCATTTTAGCCCCCAGTGGAGGACTACCAGCTCATTGTTATATGTCATAAAGCCTGGCCACAGCAATGCCTTTCAGGAAAGTCTGGGGATCAGTCAAGAATGACACCTGGGTAAACCCCAGAGGAAAGTGGTTATGAGTCAAAGCAAGAAGTACAAATCTTCCTACAAGGAAAAAACTCCTGGTTGATGTCCAGTGTAATGAGAATTCCTCTGCTTTGATCATCAAGAAATCATACAGGGCTGTCTCCAAGGAGGAAAACCAGAGGCCGCTCATAGGAAGTAGAACAAAGGAGAAACCAACTTCAAGTGGTGTCAAGAAAGGGAAGGAAAGAGAAGGCAGCAATGTCAAGGTCTGTCCTCCTTGGGTGTTGTTTCAGACAATCTCCTTAAAAGGCAAAGCACAGAATCTCAGAGAAAACCATACCAAACCAAACAAGCAAGGTCCAGAGGTTGCCCACACAGGAAAGAGGCTAGAAGCCTTGTCCAAGGTGAAAGGTTTCTAAAACCTAAAGACTGCAGAAGGGAAACTAAAATCTTCTCTTTTGGATAGAAAGCCAGTGGGCTTTTTTCCCTGAAGTTGAAAAGGCAAATGTGGATAATGAATTCCACTCACCCACCAGGTCTTGTGAGTCACACCTTACTTTAGTCATGACTGGCCTCAGAAGAAAAGTGAAGATTGTGAAAGCTGTCGTCACCACACCTGGAGAATAAAAGCACACAAAATAATGTTCTAAAAGCACTAGTAAAAAAAAATAAAGGGGGTGGGGGAGGTCCATTCAAAAATCACCAAACATAAAGGAAAACAAGTCAGAAGAACCTACAGCCAGCTGGGGCTGATTCTGCCAAACTGGACAAGCTCATCATCAATGTGTTACCCATGTTGCCAGACCTCCCATCACCCTAGGAAGAAAATCAATTACCATCCACTTCCTGCCTTTGAATTGATATTCTCCTTATAATCAAAGCCACACTCTCCTTGCCTAAGGAAGACAAGGAAGTTGGACTTACTGGACTCAGAATGAATTTTAAGAGACAGGTGTATTCATGTGTCCACGTGAGCCTCTCTCTCCCCCCAAATAAATATGAGCTGAAAACAGAAATAAAGTTGGATTAAATAGATAAAGAAAGTTAGACTCCTTGTACACCTGAGTTGGTGGAGTGAGATTCATACCAGTTACAAACAGTTGCTGGCGGCTTTCTTGTGTCCTCCGTTGACAGCCAGATAATCAACATTCATGGAACCCCTGTTTTTAATAGGCATGGTATTAGCGACTACAGAATGAACTGCCATTTCCTTTAAACCTGGAAATCTATTCAGGGAGACAGTTTACATGCTAATGAGAAAGCTTAGAAGTGTGATTCTTCAGTCATAACTTTTTAAGGCTATTTTGGAAACAGTGCTTCTTAGGTCCAAATTTAATTAACAATTTTTTTTTAACACTACTGCTTTAAACGGCATTTTCCATACATTATTTGTAGGCTCAGCATCACATATATACAAAACAATCAGTTAATATTCTTAAATTATTTTAAGGTCATGTTCCTTATTTTGTTTAATTCCATTAGAAAATTATATTTTAGCTTAGTTGTAAAAAACGAAAGTTTTAAAATTTCTAAAGTTAACAAAACATTTATTTAAATAAAGTTGAAATATCTTGGTCAAACCTGGCTTGAATAAAAATGTTAAGGATGTCTGGGTTAATAGCTGATAACCCACCTATTTGGAAAAAGCCCGGAAAATAATATATATTGTAATAAGCCTTGAAAATAGTAGGCATGAAAAATGGCTACTGAATGAGAAAAATAAATACATATTAATAAAAATGAATTAATATTAGGAAACACGTTTGAGAATTGAAATGCTGTGGAGGTTTAATAAATGGACTTTCCACAAAAATCGTAGTTGGAAAAATGCAAATAATTTTTCACTTGCAAGTCGTAGCACATATATTGTCTTCCCTAGCCTGATACTTGAATGTCTATGACAATAAAAACTGGAGAGAATGTAGCTATATAAGAAACTGTATGGGAGTTCCCACTGTGGTGCAGTGGGTTAAGGATCCAGCATTGCTGCTGCTGTGTCAGGGGTTGCAGCTGTGACTCAGATTCAGTCCCTGGCCCAGGAACTTCCATATGCCATGGATGTGGCCTGCAAAAAAATTTGAAATTATATGGAAAAGTAATATATAAAGAGTGTTTAGAAGAGTTCCTGACACATAGTAAGTATTATATGGTCTATTATCATTATTACTGCTACAGCAATGAAATGATGGAAAAAATAGCTTTACAGTGGATAAATCTGACAAACACTACCTTAGCCAGTTGAGCAAGTTCCCATCAATTGTAATGAGTCATGTTGATAGTATGCAACTTTACCTCCATGGTTTTCTTTCCCCAAAACTCAAAACTGTAGTGTAATCATGAAAAAAAGAATCAGGGCAATTCTAATGATAGGGTGTCCTACAAAATACCTAGCCATTCCTCTTCAAAACTGTCAATGTTATCTAAAAACAAGCTGTGTCTGAGAAACAGTGTAAGGAGACTTGATGACTAATTGTTAGGTGGCACATTGAATGGGATCCTGGGACAGGGAAAGAACAGGTAAAAACTAAGAACCTAAATGAGGTATAGCTTCTAGTTAATAATAATGAATCAATAGCACTTTACTAGTTGTGGCAAAGAGACCATACGATATTAATAAGATGTTAATAATTGGGGAAACTGGGAGTGGGTTATATGAGACCTTTCTTCACATCCATTTTAAAAAAAATCTAAAGCTATGCTAAAGAACAAAAATAGCTGGTTAAAAAAATACCACTGGAGAGATGACTGAATCATTTTGGGAAAACAAGTTAACTGGAAGTTCCAGTTGTGTCTTGGCAGGTAACAAACCAACTAGTGTCCATGAGGATTCAGGTTCAATCCCTGGTCTTACTCAGTGGGTTAAGGATTTGGCATTGCCATGAGCTGTGGAGTAAGTAGTAGACCTGGCTCAGATCTGGTGTTGCTGTGGCTGTGGTGTAGGCTGGCAGCTACAGCTCTCATTCGGCCCCTAGCCTGGAAACTCCCTTATGCTGCAGGTGCAACCTTAAGGAGCCAAAAAAAAACAAGTTAACCAGTTGGTGCAAGAAGACAGAAGTGGGATAAGGAAAGAAAAGAAGGGAAATAGGTGTGTATGAAGCACCGATCATGTCTGGGGTGCTCCACTGGGCACCTTGCATATGCAGTGTAATTTACTTACTTTATGTCTTATAATAGCGTAAAAGAATATTGTTATTTCCAATTTTTAGGTGAATAAACTAAGGTGGAGAGGTTGTGACCTGTGTAGTACCAAAAATGCAAGAAAGAATAGTAAGAGTTTAAATTTAAGTTGTCTGTTTAAAAAAAATTATTGTGTTATGTAAATATAAACATTTCCCTTTTAATCAGTTTTAAGTGGAAGATTCAGGTACATTAGCTATAATCACAAGGTTATATAACCATGACCAATAATTCCAAACTTTTTCATTACTCCAAAAAAAATCTTTATCCATTCCCATTTCCACCAGCTCCGGGTAACTTTTAATCTAATTTCTATTTCTATGAATTTGTCTATTCTATATAATATATAATAGAAATCATACAATAGGCTGTGAATAACTTATTTCATTTAAATTCATGTTTTTCAGTTTTGTAACGTATCAGAATTTCATCATTTTTTATAGATGAATAATGTTCCATTGAATGTATATTTTATTAGTTGATATAAATCTGTTTTGTAATTTCATGTGAATTTAATAAACAGATTTTCTATTTCTGAAAAAAAGTCTGGTAAAACTTTGATAAAGATTGTATTGAATCTCTAGTTTAGGTAGTTTTGACATATTAATAGTATTAAATCTATTTCCTCTTGAACTACAAAATATCTTTCAATTGATTTTAGGTCTTCCCCAATTTTGTTCAGTAATATTTTGTTATTTTCAGTGTACAAGTATTTCCCTTTTTAAGTTAATTATATCCCTAGATATTTTATTCTATTGTATGATATAAATGAGGGCTTATTTTTAATTTCTTTTTCAGATTGTCCACTGTGAGAATGTAGAAACACAACTGAATTTTGATCTTGTATCAGTCCACTTTGCTGAATTTATTTTATAGGTCTAGTAGCTTCTTTTGTGGATCTTTTAGGGTTTACCATATACATAATCATGCAATCTGTGAATAGAGATAGTTCCACCATCTTTCCAGTGTTCATGCTTTTACTTTGTCTGTTTTCTAATGATTCTAACTAGAACTTTCAGTCAGTACTTAATTGCATGAATAAAAGCGAGCTTCCTTATCTTATTTATGATCTTAGTGGAGGAGATTGCAGTCTTTTACCAATAAGCATAATCCTATTTATAAGGTTTTCATTAATGCCTCATCATATTTTACTTATATTCCTAGATTTCTCAGTTTTTTGTTTTTTGTTTTTGTCTTTTTGCCTTTATCTAGAGCTGCACCCGCGGCATACGGAGGTTCCCAGGCTAGGGGTCTAACAGGAGCTATAGCCGCCAGCCTTCGCCACAGCCACATCAACGCGGGATCTGAGCTGCGTCTGCAACCTATACCACAGGTCACGGCAACGCCGGATCCTTAACCCACTGAGCAAGGCCAGGGATCGAACTGGCAACCTCACGGTTCCTAGTTGGATTCGTTAACCACTGAGCCACGATGGGAACTCCTCTCAGTGTTTTTTTTTTAATCATAAAAAGATATTTGATCTTGAGTCAATGAGATGATCATGGGTGTGTGTGTGTGTGTGTGTGTGTGTTCATTAATTCAATTTAATGTGGTGTATATTACATTGATTGATTTTCTTATCGTGAAACCCCTTGCTTCTTGTGATAAATTCCACCTGGTTCCAATATATAATTCTGTTAATATGCTGTTGTATTCAGTTTGCTGATATTATTTTAAGATTTATGTGTCTGTATTCATAAGGGATATTGGTCTGTTATATTCTATCTTGCAATGTCTTTCTAGTTTCTGAGTAATGCTTGGCTTATAGAATGAGCTAGAAAGTCTTTCCTCCTAATCTGGGAAAACATTTGAGAGGTATTGATGTAACTTTTCTTTGCATGTTTTTGAAAATATGGTATGTTAATAGAAAATTTGATGTACCATGATACCTATAGATAAGGAGACACTTGCTATTAAAAAGATAATTTGTTACTCATAGTTCCCAAGAGAAGGGAGCATGTCATGCTCCAAAGCGGGGACATGGTGAAACATCAGGGTCTGTTAAGAGGTGAAAGGAGGGGCACGACCATGGACATGATAGTTTATTGTGTTTTCTGTGGGAAGGAAAGGGAAAGTCTGTATATAGGTATAGGAATAGTACAGCCTATTCCATATGTAGGATTGGCTAGTTTGAATCATTTCAGTGGGCTCTAGGGTACAGGGGCTGCATCTCGTAATTTTGGTACCTAGCCCCGGGGCAGGCAGGGCAGATGGATAATACTCCCAAGTGTGAAAGCCTGAGAGAGGTGGTGGTGAGTGTGTTCACTCTCAATGGATTGGTTTGTATTTGAAAAATACACTTGTTAAAGTTATAACAATCTAGTTCATATTGATAAAAAGGCAGCTGAATTTCAGCGGCATATAACACTCTGCTTCTATCCATCTCTGTCCGTCCCTACCAATACTTTTGTCACAAATTGTATCTTTAAATGCAGTATGTCTAATAAGATATGTAGGATGATGTTAATGAATTTGCCTTTTAAACCCTGTGGGAAATAAAGAGTGTATTTACAACCCCAAAATAGAATACTGACTTTTGGTGGCTCAGAGGGTTAAAGATCTGGTTTTGTCACTGCTGAGGTGTGGGTTTGATCCCTGACCCAGGAACTTTTGCAAGTCTTGGGTATGGCTAAAAATTTTTTAAATAAAATTTTGCCTTATACATGCCCATGTACTTCTCTTTATTAGAGATCTTTACTTTTTGTATGGTCTTGAGTTACTGTCTAGTATCATTTCATTGAAAATCTGAAGGACACCTTTTCACTTTTTTTGTAGGACAAGTATAGTGGTAATTAATTCCCTTATTTTATGTTCATTTTTGAAGGACAGTTTTGCAAGCTATAGACTTCTTTTTCCCTGCTCTGCCAGCACTTCATATCTCTCATCCCATAGACTTTTATCCTCTAAGATTTCTGACGACAGATGAGCTGTTAATATTCTGAGAATCATTTGAACATGAAGAGTTGTTTCTCTTTGCTGCTTTCAAAATTCTGTCTTTCTCTTTGGCATTCAAGATTTGTGAAATGCGTCTCTGGTTGGATCTACTGCAGGTAATCCTTCTTTGGGTTTGTTTAGTTTCTTGGATATGTAGTCATGTTTCTTATCAAATATTGGCAGTTTGTGGCAGTTGTTTCCTCAAATATTCTTCCTGCTCCTTTCTCTCTTCTCCTGAGACTCCATATGTGTATGTTGATCTGCTAAATAGTGTCTCTCAGGTCCCTTAAGTTCTGCTTACTCTTCTTCATTCTTTTTCCTTTCTACTCAGACTCAGTAATGTCAACTGTCTTGTCATCTACTTTGCAGATTCTTTTTCTGCCTGCTCAAACCTGTTGTACCAGCTTGCTATTAAGCTTTTTATTTCCATTATTGTGCTTTTTAGCTCTAGAATTTCTGCTTGGTTCCCTCATGTAACTTCTATATCTTTATGTATATTCTCATTTTGTTTATGTGTATTTTTTCTTATTACTTTCAGTTTGTTTTTATTCAGGAGGTTGTGAGTAGTCATTCACATGCCCAGTCATTTCACTTTTATATCACTTCTCCAGTTACATAAGATTGACTTGGCCCCCATGTAGTCTCTAAAAACCAGTATATAGTATGGAAAAAGTGAAGAATGTGTGTTTAGAATTTTTAGAACGTCATAGGCAGAAAACCCAAATAGACATTTCTCCAAAGAAGACAGATGTGTGGCCAGTATGCACATGAAAAGATGTTCAACATTGCTAATTATTACAGAAATGCATATAAAACTACAATGAGGTACCACTTCACACTGGTCAGAATAGCCATCATTAGTAAGTCTACAAATAACAAATGCTGGAGAGGGTGTCAGGGAATAGGAACCCTCCTGCAGTTTTGGTAGGAATATAAATTGGTAAAATTATTATGGTAAATAGTATGGAGGCTCCTAAAAAAGACTAAGAAAAGAACTACCCTATGATCCATCAATCCCACTACTGGGTATATATCCAGATAAAACTATATGTAAAAAATATACATGAACAGCTATGTTCATAGAAGCACTATCCACAATTGTCAAGACATGGAAACAACTTAAATGTCCATTGACAGTCGAATAGATTAAGAAGATGTGATTTTATATACTTATATATACATAGACACACACACACACACACACACACACACAATGGAATACTACTCAGCCATAAAAGAACAAAATAATATCATTTGCAGTAACATGGATGCAAGTAGAGATTCTCATACTAAGTGAAGTAAGTCAGAAGGAAAAAAGGCATAACACATGATATCTTTTATATGTGGAATCTAAAATATGGCACAAATGAACCTATCTGAAGAATAGAAACAGACTCACAGACATAGAGAACAGACTTATGGTTGTCCGGGGTGGAGGTGGGGGAAGGAGTGGGATAGACTGAGAGTTTAGGGTTAGTAGAAGCAAACTTACATTTAGAATGGATAAGATATGAGATCCTACTGTATAGCACAGGGGACTGTAGTCAGTCTCCAGGGATAGACCATAGTGGAAAATAATATAAAAGAATGCCCATATATGTATAATTGAGTCACTTTGCTGTACAGCAGAAATTGGCACAACATTATAAATAAACCATACTTTAATAAAAAATTTTTTGAAGAATTTTTAGAATATCAAAGGCTTAGGTAGGCTTTTAACAAATGAGAATTAAAAAAAAAGAAAAATGACAAAGTTTGCTACATGTTAAAACATATATGTATAAGTTGCATTTTAAAATGTTTCCTCCACCATTTCCACAAATATTCACTAACCTAGAGTCCAATGATTAAGGTTCCAGGATAGGGAGAGAGGAGTGAGCACACAGTTAAAATCAGGCTTCTACCTGGGTGATGGAAGTGAAGCTGAGCCTCTGGAAGATAAGGCAACCATTAATTGCAAGACAGATTACCAGGAGGAAGGAAGATAAACACAGAGAATTCTAGAGAAGCTTAGAGGGCCCTCCTCATACATTTATAAGAATCCTGATAAAAGCATTGTCCAGAAAACTACACTGAGGAAAAAACAGAACAAAAAAAAAAAAAAAAAAAAAAAAAAAAAAAAAAAAAAAAAAAAAAAAAAAACACCAAAACTAAAAAACCTCAACTGATTAAAGAGAACAGTACCTACCTGGTACTCAGACAAGGCTGGGATTGTGTCTATTCCCAGCAGCAAAAATGGAGAACTTCACACATCATCGAGCATTGGATAAAATACTCATTACCACTCAGATCATTACTAACTAATACATTTTAAAATCAAAACCTGAAAAGATCCAACTAGTTCCTAATAATTGCTTCCCAGAGAAAAATTTTTAAATATTTACAGACAAGAATCCAACATACAGCTGACCAAAATTAACAGTAACTGGCTCATAGTCAAAATAATAAGGCATGCAAGAAGCTAGAAAATATGATCCTTACTGAATTAAAAAAAAATCAATCAAAACTAACTCATCCTGACTGATAGAATTAAGATACAAAGACATAAAAATAATTATAACTCTATCCCGTATGTGCCTAACTAAAGATATATATATATATATATATATATATATATATATATATATATATATATATAGTGATGAAAATTTTAATGTCCAAGGAGAAAATATACTGAATCAGATTAAAGAAATATTAAACCTTACAGAAGAAAAGATTATTAACTTTGAAGACACAGAAAAATATTAAAAAATAGAGCCTTGCTGAACCATGGGACACCTTTAAACAGCCTAATATATATGTAAACGGAGTCTTCAAAGGCATTGGGAGAAATTTTATTTGAACACATAATGAGTGAACTTTCCCAAAATTTGATAAAAACAACTAATCCTCACATTCAGGAATTTCAGTGAACCTCAAGCCCAAGACTTAATGAAAGAAGGAATGCAAAAGCACATTGCAATAAAATTGCTTCTAACCAATGAAAAAGCATTATCCTATAAGCAATCGGAGAAAACATACATGTTACATTTATAGGAAGAAGGATAAGAATAAGGGCAAATTTCTTATCATAAACAGTGTAGGTGAGCTAATAGTCAAGAAAAATCTTTGAAGTAATAAAAGAAAAAACCTGCCAACCTACAATCCAGTCAAACCATCAGCCGTGATACAGAATTCTTAAGCAACATTATCAAGTAACTTGACCTAATTTACATTTATAGAACATTCCAACCAAAAACAGTGGGCTACACCTTCATCTCAAGGAGACATGAAACATTTGTTAAGATAGAAAGATTCTAGAACAGAAAATTCCAGAACAGAATGCCTATTCAATACATTTAAAAGTACTTAAGTCATACAAATATGCTCTCTGACCACAGTGGAGTTAAATTAGAAATAAATAACAGAAAGATGTATGGAAAATCCTAAAACATTGGAAACTAAATAGCACATTTCTAAATTACTCTGGGACAAAAAAATCACCAGGGAAACCAGAATGTCCAAATGAAAATGCATCAAATCAAAAATTCTCGATCACTATGACTTCCCATGTGGTTCACAACATAAAAATTGTGGTTCACTGATAAACAATCCATACAGAAAGTTTATATCACCAATCACAATATTAAAAAAGAAGAAGGTCTCAAATTAAGATCTTCATCTTCTACCTTAAAAATCTAGAAAAAGTCATTTAGTTAAACCAAAAGAAAGCAGAAGAATATAAACAATAAAGATCACAGGAAATTATTGAAAAAAATACACAGAAAACTAATGAAACAAAAATTTAGAACTTTGAGAAAATCAGTGAAATTGATAAATCTCTAAGCATATTTATCAGGAAAAAATAGATAACAAATGATCAATATCAGGAATAAAAAATATGATACAATCTCAGATTTTAAAGATACTAAAATGTGAGTGTTATTAACAACACTTAGCCAATAAATATGAAAGATAAGATGTACAAATCCCTACCAAATTCACTCAGGAAGTAATAGGTAAACTGGATAGCCATATATTTATTAATGACAGTAAATATATAATTGTGAATTTTTCTACAAAAACTGGTTGAGTATATTAAACAAGTAAGAAATAATACCAATTCTATACAAATTCTTCCTCCAAAAATAGAGGAGGAAGTATTTCCATATTCTCTGAGATAAGAATTATTCTGACATCAAATCAAATATAGAAAAATATAGACCAATATTCCTCCTGAACATAGAGGCAAAAATCCTAAATGAAGTTTTAGCAAATCAACAATACCTTAAAGTAATAAGATACAAAGAACAGGTGTGGTTTATTCCAGGAATGCAAGATTGACTTACCATTAGAAAATCAGGAGTTCCAAGCATGGCTCAGTGGTCGATGAATCCAACTAGTATCCACAAGGATGGGGGTTCAGTCCCTGGCCTCGCTCAGTGGGTTGTGGTGTAGGCCCACAGCTACAGCTCCCATTCAGTCCCTAGCCTGGGAACCTCCATATGCTGTGGGGCCAGCCCTAAAAAGACAAAAAAAAAAAAGGAAAAAAAAAGAAAAATCAACATACCATGATATGAACAAATGTATAAAAGAAATTCTCACAACTCAGCACAGTTCTCTGATAAAAATTTTGAACAAAGAAAGAACAGAAAGGAACTTGCTTAGATGTTCATCATCTTGTCATGTGAGATATCATAGATGAAAACAAATACTTTGACCTCTGCTTTGATGATATAAGCAGTCACTGTGCAGTTAGGAATGGAGTGAGGGTACAAACCAGGTCCATTTGATCACAAAGCCAGCTCCTCTCTTTATCAGGTCATGTATATCAGGACGTGAAAATGATGCAGATCTTTTGTCCTTTGACTGATACATTAAATGAAGGAGTGTGAAATATGCATAAACAAGTCTTCAGTGGCCAAACATAATTTCACATTACTTCAACCTCTTTGTGTTTCTCAAATACCCTGAAGGGGGAGGGTATTCTCTTTCTCTCTCTCCTTCTCCCTCCTCCCTCCCCCTTCTTCTATGTCTTCCCCATTTCTAACTCTCTGTCTTCCCCATTTCTATCTCTCTCTCCTCTCTTTCTTCTCCCTCCCTCCCTTCAGCTATGCTCCATCTCTTCTTAATTGAGTTCCTTCACATAAGCAACTTCTCCAGTGTTTCTCCATCTCTTTTAAAATATCACAAAACATCCTCCTTACTCTCTACCTTTGCCTTTCTCTCTCCATGGCCAGTGGATTTCACCTTCTTGTCTCAATCCACCTGATATTTTGAACTAATGAAGGCCAGGTGGGTCTATTTCTTGTCCATCCACCCTGCCACAGGCAGATTCTCTTAGAAAATGTACACATTTAGGTCTTGCTTTCCTTAAGAGGATCAGGAAGCTCTGTTTCTGTATGTGCCACCCCTCCTTCTCTCTACCTCTGTAAGCATGAGATACTGTGAATATTCATGATTAATTTTTCTGTGTGTGCGTGTGTGTGTGTGTGTGTGTGCATGCATGCTTCTAAGGAGTAAGCAGCACCCAACAGAATAGGCTAGAATGAGTGTCCAGTCAATCAGAATAGCCGTAGTTTTATCCCAGTGCACATGACCTAATTTTCAGCATCAGATATGCCATTATGTCTATTCATTGTCCAGCCATATGTTCATTTATATGCTCCTCTGATAGTCATTATGCACATATGAATTAGTGATGGACACAGACTCTGAAAAAACTTGATTGTGATAAAAATGGAGAACATAAAATTTATCATGTTAACAATTCTAAGTGTGTAGTTCCACAACATTAAGTATACTCACATTGTTTTGCCACCAAACTCCAGGATATTTTTTATCTCACAAACTGAAACTTTGTACTCTTTAAAAGAAACTGTCAAATTTCAGATCCTTTCCATCCCTGGCAACCACCAGACATCTTTCGGTTTCTATCAGTTTGATTATTCCTGATACCTCAAAAAATGGGATTGTACAGTGTTCATCTTTTTGTGATTGGCTTATTCACGTAGCACAATGACCCCATGTTTCACCCATCCTATAGTATATATCAGAATTTCCTTCTTTATCAGTGATGAAAAGATACATCCATTTTATGTATAAACCATATTGTGTTTATCCATTCATTTCTGGTGTTGCTTCTACCTGTTGGCTATTGTGAAAATGCTTATATGAATACAGTTGCACAAATATGTGTTCAAGATACTCCCTCATTTTTTTGGATATATAGTCATGAGTGGAATTGCGGGATCATGTGGTAGCTTTAATTTTAATTTTTTAGGGAACCTCCATACTGTTTTCTATAAAATTTGCACCAATTTACATTCCTACAAGCAGTGCACAAAGGTTCCAATTTCTCCACATCCTCACTAGCACTTGTTATTTTATTTTATTTTTGAATTTTACTATATTTTTGCTGTTGTACAATGATCATCACAGCTCAATTTTATAACATTTCCATCCCGAAACCCCAGCCCATCCCTCCCCCCACAAAACCTATTTTCTTTGGAAACCATATGTTATTTGAAGTCTGTATGTCAGTATCTGTTCTGCAAAGAGGTTCATTTATCCTTTTTTTTTTATATTCCATATATAAGTGATAGCATATGACATTTGTATTTCACTAACTTCACTTAGTATGATATTTTCTAGGTCCATATATGTTGCTGCAAATACCATTATTTCATTCCTTTTTATAGCTGAGTAATATTCTGTCAGGTATATGTACCACATCTTCTTTATACGATCCTCTGTCAGTGTGCATTTAGGTTTCTTCCATGTCTTGGCTATTGTATATAGTGCTGCAATGAACACTGGAGTACATGGATATTTTTGAGTCATGGTTTTCTCTGGATATATGCCCAGGAGTGGGATTGCTGGGTCAAATGCTAATTCTATTTTTAGCTTTTGGAGGAGTCTCCATACTGTTTTCCATAGTGGCTACACCAATTTACATTCCCACTCACAGTTTAAGAGGGTTCTCTTTTCTCCACACCCTCCCTGACATTTATTTTTTATAGGCTTTTTGATGATGGTCATTCTAGCCAGTGTAAGGTGGTACCTCATATTAGTTTTTATTTGCATTTCTGTAATAATAAGTGATGTTGAACATATTTTCATGTGTTTTTTTGGCCATCTGTATGTCTTCTTTGGAGAACTGTCTATTTAGATTTTCTGCCCAGTTTTTTGAGGAGGTTGGGCTTTTTTTTTTTTTTTGGTATTGAGCTGCAGGAGGTGTTTATCAATTTTGGAGATTAATCCCTTGTCAGTCGCTTCATTTACGACTGTTTTCTCCCATTCTGTAGGTTGTCTTTTCATTTTGTTTAGGGTTTCCTTTGCTGTGAAAAAACTTTTAAGTTTAGTTAGGTCCCATTTGTTTATTTTTGTTTTATTCTAGGAGAAGATATTGCTGTGGTTTATGTCAGAAAGTGTTCAGGCTATGTTTTCTTCTAATAGTTTTATAGTATCTGGTCTTATATTTAGGTCTTTAACCCATTTTGAGTGTATTTTTGTGTGTGGTGTTAGCAAATGTTCTAATTTCATTCTTTTACATGTAGCTGTCTGTTTTTCCCAGCCCACTTATTGAAGGGACTGTCTTTTCTCCATTGTATATTCTTTCCTCTTTGTCATAGATTAGTTGACCATAGGTGCATGGATTTAATTCTGGGTTTTCTGTCTTGTTCCACCGGTCTGTATTTCTGTTTTTCTGCCAGTGTCATACTCTTTTGACGACTGTAGCTTTGTAGTATGCTCTGAAGTCAGGAAGCCTGATTCCTCCAGTTCCATTTTTCTTTCTCAGGATGGCTTTGGCTGTTCTGGGTCTTTTGTCCTTCCAAACAATCTTTAAGATATTTTCTTCTAGTTCTGTGAAAAATGTCCTTGGTAATTTGATAGGGATTCCATTGAATGTGTAGATTGCCTTGGATAGTATAGTCATTTTGACAATATTGATTCTTCCAATCAAAGGGCATGGTATGTCTTTCCATCTGTTTGCATCATCTTTGATTTCTTTAATCAGTTTATAGTTTTCAGAGTACAGGTCTTTTGGGTCTAGGTAGGTTTATTCCTGTGTATTTTATTCTTTTTGATGCAATGGTAAATGGGATTGTTTCCCTAATTTATCTTTCTGATCATTCATTGTTATTATATAGAAATGCAGTTGATTTCTCTGTATTAATTTTGTATCCTGCAACTTTACCAAATTCATTGATGGGCTCTAACAATTTCCTGGTAGTGTCTTTAGAATTTTCTACGTATAGTATCATATCATCTGCAACAGTGATAGTTTTGCTTCTTCTTTCCAATTTGGATTCCTTTTATTTCTTTTTCTTCTCTGGTTGCTGTGGCTAGGACTTCCCAAACTATGTTGAATAGTAGAGGTGAAAGAAGACATCCTTGTCTTGTTCCCAATCGTAGCGGAAATTTTTTCAGCTTTTCACCATTTAGAGTGATGTTAGCTCTGGGTTTGTCATATATGGCCTATATTATATTGAGGTGGGTTCCCTCTATGCCCACTTTCTGGAGGATTTTTATCAGAAATGGGTGTTGGATTTTGTCAAAGTCTTTTTCTGCATCTGTTGAGAGGATTGTATGGTTTTTATTCTTCAGTTTAATGAAGTGTATCATACTGATTGATTTGAGGATATTGAAAAATCCTTGCATCCCTGGGAATACTTGTTATTTTATATTTTGTTTTCTTTGATATCAGGCATCCTAATGGTGCTATATAAGCCTTTAATTTCTTAAGGTTTGAGGACTGTTTTTTGTTTGTTTGTTTTTACCTCTCACAGTCTTGAGCACAGTATTCCATTTAGTACAACAACAATAAGTCATTGATAGAAAATTATACTGGTATAAAAAGTATCCTTTTGCTGACAATCAATTTCTACAAAAATATTGAAATATATAATGTAAAATTGTAAAGGACAGTCTGCTGTTATCTTAAACATATTGGAAGTTACATGCAGGACTGCTAGTTCATATTACCTACACATGACCAAGGAAATACAGAGAAACTTTCTGATGCATTATTCATCCCTTATGGATGTATTACTGCTTTTCTATGCTGATCCATAAATGCATGAGTGCTTAATTTAATCTGATGTCACCCTCAAAGGCTGGTGCCAAGCTCTGCCATTCCTGCTGTCACAGTTAAGGGGGGTCAAGTGGCATGGACAAGGGAAGCTTGAACAAGAGAATATGTTTATGATTCAGACACAGTTAGCATAGTTCACTCAAATTAATATTAAATGTATGAAAGCTGTGTTCTCTAAATAATCTCTTTATTATTTAAAGACAGCCCTGGGTTCTCTTAAGCCAGGACTGCTGCTCTGGTAGGGCTGAGGCATGTAGACAGATTGTTCAGTGAGGTTTAATTTTTTATGCATGTTTTATACATAAGTAAATTGAACATGGAGATTAGATCACACTCCAGCTGTTTCTTTTTAAACTGTGTTTCCCTGTTATGTTTCTTCAAGACAATAATAAGTACTTTCTTTTCCCTGAGGTTGTACATGAATGCAATGCAAAGGTGATGTTAACCTGAGTCATGAAGAGATGATTTCATGTCACTTCTTTAGGCAGTGTTTGCTACAGATTCTTTCATTTGCTGGTGCCATCAAATTGTTCTTTATCTTTTGTTTTGGGGGTGTTTTGTTTTGTTTTGTTTTTCGTTTTTGGCCACCCCAGAACATATGGAGCTCCCAGGGCAGGGGTCAGATCCGATCCACAGTTGTGACTTAAGCTGCAGCTGTGGCAATGCCAGATCCTTAACCCACTGTGCTGGGCCAGGGATCAAGCCTGAATCCCAAGATGCTGCTGATTCCATTGGGCCACAGCGGTAACTCTTTTATATTTTTATTGAGTTTGCTTCTACATGTGCATTAGCAAGTTTAAACCAATTGCCAAAGGTAACCCAGTATGTTAGCACATTAGGTGTTACTCTGTTACCTAGACAAGTAGTTTATTTCCCTCTGCTTTTAATTAAGCCATATGAAATGTAGTCAAAATGCTTTTCTCCTAGATAAAACTTTTTTCAATAACTTTATTTCAGTTCGCTAACAGAGACCCTGTATTTTCCATGCATTTCTCTGGATGAAATACATACTGAAAAAGATGACATGGAGCCATATCAGTCTCATTGTAATAACTTGTTAAAATTGTATATGGAAAACAATTTACATGGGCTAAATCCAAGCTAAATCATGTTACAGGTGTTCATAGGTTATTTACTAACTCTAAGGTACTATTTACATGATATCAGAGATTTAAAAATATTAAGCAAATACATAACCTCTCTGCAGAAGGAACTTACTGGTTATGAATTAAAAAAAAAAAAAAGAGTGTAGGTCCCCCTCAAAATACAAGTATCCTTCATGAAATGTTCATCCTTGAAGATACTGTTCATTCAGGGACTACCCTAAACTATGTCTGTCTGGTTCTAGTACCTAATAGCTTTCCCTTCCTGAATTATTCACTCTTGATACATTTTCTGTCCTTTCCTTCTGCTTCCTCTGCCTCCTCCTCCCCCGCCCTCCTCCTCCTTCTTCTTCTTTTAATGTCCTCACCCACAGCACGTGGAAATTCCCAGACCAGGGATTGAATCTGGACCACAGTTGTGACCCTACCACAGCTGTGGCAAAGCCAGATCATTTAACCCACTGTGCTGGCCTGGGGATCAAACCTGTACTTCTACAGTGACCAGAGCTGCTGCAGTAGGATTCTTAACCCACCGCCCACAGTAGGAACTCCTGAACATTTTTCCTATAAAAATACCCTTTTTTCATAAAAGGGTCCACCTCAGGGAAAATAGATTGAAAACTGAGTATACTTAATATGATGCAAAAAATTTGGACTTGTCAATATTAGGGGAGGCAATGAGCTGTGGGAAACTTTAAAATGAGCGAAAAATTGAGCTTCTTGTACAGATGAGGTTCAAGACATTTTGACATGTTATCAAAATCCAATAGAGTGACAATGTTATATCAATAATGTAGAACATTTTCATAATTTACAAGTCCTTGTTAAGAGGAGGCTAATGATCATTCTCCTTAAGTGAGTGAAGTAGCAACTTAAATGTTTCTACAGTTTTCTTGGCAGTTGTAGTGGTAAATTGGCATCTATAAAACATTCTTTTTTTCTCTTGAAATGTCTCTTACTTATGTCCAATAAGGCACTTAGAACACCTTCATTTAAAAAAAAAAGTGCTATAAAATACAAAGGTCATACTTTTCTCTATTTTTAAAAGCTGTCTTTTCCTCCACAGTTGTAATTGTCATTTTCACTCTGTAATCTTCCTAATTTATTATGCTATTCACTGTTTAAGTACCAGATATTTCAAACATATGTCTTTAAGGAATTGCCATTGTATTACTAGACATGCACTAAATTAGACATTTATCAATTTTCTTGCTTCAAAAGTATAAGTCCTCTGAGAAATACTATTTTTTTACCATTAAATTGGACTTGACAGGCAGTAGAAAGTCTTTGAATTCCTCCTACCCTCATCCAGAAATCTTTAAACAAACTTATTTGTCTCTGGTTATTGAAATGGAAGCAGAGTAAAACATTTTCCATTACCTTCAAAATTTTGTTTCTTTAACTGGAGAAGCAAAATATTTGAGCCTATTAAAAAAAAAAAGCTACAAATGATACTAATACTAAGCAACACTGCCATAAGAAGTTCAGATTAGAGAAAGATTATAATATGGACAGGAATAAAAAATATTCTATTTATAAATGATAAAATATAGAAACAGATTACTTTATACAGAAGACCTGACTTATGTCATACTTAAATAATGACATAGTTCATTTTAGTAAAGTGAATTACCACGGAACCTCTATGTTCTAGGCACTGTGTTATGTGATGACAATTAAGTGAACAGCCGAGAGAAAACTCTGGCATCAGATGGTTCAATAGAGGTGACTGACATATAAACAAATATTGCTGAACTTGGAAATAGTTAAAATAACAAAGGCATGACCCAAACATGGAGAGATAAAAAGCAGGGATGAATTCAGATTTGTTTGTGGTGATAGGGGTATAGGGATGGATGCTAATGGATGTATTTGCTAGGCTCATGTTGGGTAGGATCATTGTATAATAGGGTTTCCATAAACTTTCAAGAATGAGGGTGTATTAGTTTCCTATTGATACTCTAACACATTATGCCAGGTTGAGTGGCTTCAAACAACACAAATCTATTGTCTGGCCTTTCCAGAGTAGTACAACACAGGTTTTGCTGGACTAAAATCAGTGTGTTCCTTTCTGGAGGCTCCAGAAGAGAATCAGTTTCCTTGTTAATTCCATCTTCTAGAAGCCACCTGGACATATTGGCTCATAGTTCCCACATTATTCTCTCTTCAAAGCTACCAAATATGTGATGTGTACCTGTCCTCACAATTTTCTCTGAGCACAGTCAGGGAAAGTTCTCTGCTTTCAAAAACTGAAGTGATTAAACTAGCCCCACCTGGACAATCTGCAATAATGTCCTCATCTCAAGCTCCTAACCTCAGCTCCATTTGCCAAATACCTTTTGTCACGTAAGGTGACATATTCACAGATTCCTAGGGTTCAGATATGGACATTTCAGGGGACCATCGTTATGTCCAGCATGGAGAGTGGTTCATGTGTGCAGAGTTTTTCTTTCCTTTTTCTTTTATCAACCAAAGTTTTCTTATTGACCACTGCGTGAAAAGCTCTTTGTGAAATACCAACTATATATCTATATTTTAAAGGAGGAGAGAAAATAAAAATAAAAATATAGATATGTAGATATAGAAATATAGTTGCAGATGCAGTTACGGTACAAAAGTATGTAGGTAACTATATATGTAAATAATATACACAGTTATGTCACATCTTCAGCTTATGTCACATCTCCTATCTTCCCCATTTACTTTAGTGTCTAAAACAGGGCTGTGTACAGAAGGGGTATTTGGCAAATATCTACTGATGAAGAAAATGAGAGTTTTCCCTCTTTTTGCTGTATATGTTTTTGAACTCCTGAAACTTTAGAAAGTGGCCGCCATGGGTGCTCAAACCTGTAATAAAGCTCTGAGACAGTCCTATTTAATTGACAATAATAATTTGACAAAGCATAAAGCAAACAGCTTATTGCATATTCATCACTCTCTCCTATCTTAAACACAGATAGAAAATGCAGGCACCAGTCTGGGGCCCCTAATTCATCCAGGATTTGAAACGCAAGTGAGGACATTCTCCCCACTGGGCACTCCCCTGTGGTGTCAAGGACTGTGTAAAGTTGCGCTCGCTGTCTTTGGAGGTAATTCACCTGAGTTGTGTTTCTAACAGCACTGATGCCGAATTGGTTTTGCAAGGGAGCCTCCCAGGCAAAGGGAGATAGAAAGGGTGATGACTGTTGAGTTACAGAGCAGAGCCAGAGAGACACAAAAGGCATAGACCCTGCAGCTGCTGTCATTACCTCAAAGAAATACTTGTTGAATAGATGGCCTGAGTATGCAATCTTTCTCTTTAAGGGCACCACAAAAGGAAGTAGCTATGGCTGATAAAGTGTGTTTTTCCCCACTGTGAATTCTTTGAGACTGTGTCTACAGGGCATCAAATAATCAAAATAAGTCTGAATAAAAAATGACCATGTTTAACTGCATCCAACAAATCTTTAATAAGCAAACCCTTCAGGGTGGGTGTAATGCCAGGTGCTGTTTCATGAGGTTTGGGCTGTGTCGTCAAAGGTTCATGCTTTCGTTGACATGGTGACGTAAAAGCATATGTAATGTGTTGAGAGTTGATTTGTATGAGACACAAATTGAGAAAAAAATGACATCTAGCCCCTCCCCTTTTTCTGCTTTTTGAGGCCGCTCTCGCAGCATATGGTGTTCCCAGGCTAGGGGTTGAATCGGAGCTATAGCTGCTCGCCTAAGCCATGGTCACAGCAACACAGGATCCAAGCTATATCTGTGACCTACACCATAGCTCACAGCAGCACTAAATCCTTAACCCACTGAGTGTGGCCAAGGATTGAACTCACAACCTCATGGTTCTTAGTTGGATTCATTTCCACTGCACCACCATGAGAACTCCCAGGACTTTGTAATAGAAGGTTTTATAAAGGAGATTTATAGTGACTTTTATCATATGCTTTATTTCTTAGTCATGGAGAACAGTATTTTTCTAATGTTTTTGTCTCAAGACTCCATTTACACTCTTTAAATTTTATTGAAGACCCTGAAGAGAGTTTATGTGAGTTATAGCTATTAATATCATTATTATAAGTTAGAGCTTTTAAAATAAAATATAAATATTTATTTCATTCATGTAAAAGCAATAGCAAGCATATATTATTAATATTTACATGAAAGATAGCTGTATTTTTAAAAGAGTAGTATTGAAAAGAGTGCTGTGGACTTGCATTTTTAAGTCTCTTTAGTATCTAGAAGAAAGCACCCATTTTCTTTTTTTTTCTTTTTTTAGGGCCACACTAGTGGCATATGGAAGTTCCCAGGCTAGGGGTCAAATTGAACCTACAGCCGCCGGCCTACACCGCAGCTCTCACAACAATGCCGGATCCCTGACCCACTGAGCAAGGCCAGGGATCAGACCCGAACCCTCATGGACACTAGTTGGATTTGTTTCTGCTGTGCCACAACAGAAACTCCCAAAACACCCATATCCTTATATTTGCATACAGTCAGTGCCAATGCGTTCTTAAGGCTGAAGTATAAGAATAAAATTCAGTTCACATAGACATGAAGTTGGAAAGAGAATTTATTTAATAGGCATTTCAGACTGTGAATAACTTTCTTTGATATTGCATTAGAACACAACTAAAGGTACTTTCTTTTTTTTTTTTTTTTTTTTTTTTCGGCTGTTGTCTTTTTAGGGTCACACTCCAGGCATATGGAGGTTCCCAGGCTAGGGATCTAATCAGAGCTAAACTTCCAGCCTATGCCACAGCCACAGCAACACGGGATCCAAGCCGCGTCTGCGACCTACACCACAGCTCACAGCAATGCCGGATCCTTAACCCACTGAGAGGCCAGGCTTGAACCGGCAACCTAATGATTCCTAGTGGGAATCGTTTCCGCTGCAGCATCATGGGAACTCCAACCAAAGGTACTTTCTTAAGATCAGTTACAATGCAGAATTTGAAAAAATTTCAGAGAACTTTTAAACTCCATCACACTAAAATTAATTGTTCTACCCTGCATTTTGAAGAAATCTTTTATCCATTCATGATTCTGTTACATTGTGATTTGGTCATTTAGAACAATCTACTTTCTAAATGTATGTAGAGCTCCCGAATTTTGACACGTTTTCTTGTACAATATCAAAAATCATCGTCATTCATATCATCACCATTCTCATCAGAAAAATGTTGAATATTGTGATGCTGCTATATTTATATTGGCTGATATAAGTTTTCCCAACCTAATTTTTATTTGAAATCTGGAATTTATTATTGGCACAAATACTTTCAGTTACTGTCATTGATGTGATCAACTCATTTTGTTTATTTTCATCAGAATTTCTGCCAAATACCCGTCTGACTAACTAACCATCATTTGTCATATTTATTTCAAGTAAATATTGGGTTTCATGCAAAAAAGAAGCAAGTTTACCTTGCAAGTCAGTCATACCAATGTGTTACCCTTGAGGCAAACATAGTATTTCCATATGCAGCAGAAATACTTCACGTGCCCTTCTGCATGTTTTCACAGAAAATATTGAGTGTATACTATTGTCATAATTCTTTAATTAAAATGAATTAATTTTTACTTCATCAAGAATACTCCTAAGTTAAGACGGCATTTTTTTTTTTTGGTACCCGCATAGATAGTGGTGATGGATATAGTAACAACTAAAGCCAGGTTTGGTGCCTCTGCTTGGTTTGTGCTAAGGAAGGTCCATTAGCTTCACCCACCATCACTTTTGCACCATCAGTTAAAAAGATGAAGAATGTCTTAGTTTTTATGAAAATAAATTCAGCCTGTTAGAACCAAAAAGAGTCTATGAAGCATACACTGAGAGCCACTAATTTATAAAATACAGAATAAAAATTCAACACAACGAAAATGTAATAATAAACCAATCATCCAGTGTTGATATTTTGGTGCAGTTTTCCACATATTTTTCCTGGAAAGACCATGTACCTCAGCATATTGACAGGTATACAGAAGGCAGTAGGGAAGTATTTGTTGACTAGTTGTATAAAGAACACACACACACACACACCTTGGATCAAAACCATGCAAAATACTAGTCACTATCCACATGTGGTCACCTACAATAAACCTAAATAAAAATTTTATCTTTTACTTTATAGTACATCATATTATCAACGTAATTTTGGACGAGTCTTCAATATTATTGTTTTTTTTTTTTAATTTTGCCTCACTTTAAATCCATAGATTTGAAATTTATAGAACAAGTGCTGTGTGCTATTTAGGATTTGTAATGTGTATTTCTAAACTGTATCTCAAAACATCTGCAACTTTTAAAATCTGCCCTAATATTATTGGAAGTGCCCATATTTCATACCAGCTGGATTTATTCCCTCTTTTTAAAGTTTGCCTAATCAACATGATTAAAATACGCTATCCTATTATGTTAACTTTATCATTGATTTGATTTTCCTGAACAGAAAAAGATTGAACAATCTCCAGGTTGTAAGATTCAGGAGGAAAGAAGGAAAGAGGGGAGGGCTTTTCAGGCAGAAAAAAGACAGACACATCCTCCAGTAATTCAACTGAAGTATGTTTCTTTCTAACCTATAATGACTGACCAAATAAATTTTAAATGCATGTTATGTATTATGGTCGTCCTGCAAAAGAAGGAGGTACCTGCCCTCAAAGTTCAAAACTGATGACACACACACATACTAAAAGTCTGTGGAAAGGCTTATTACTTGCATAATAGGGGGGTCTGGGTGGAGGAGGGAAGGCTCTCTGACACTTCCAAAGTAGCTTGAGGGAGCAAGGAAAGCAGAGTTGCCTGGGCATTGACCTTGGTTAGGGCTTGAAGCTGTGTGTGAGGGTTCTCATGGGCAGCTTGTGTGGTTAGAATTTTCCACTGGCATCAAAGGAGAGCACCTAGGATTTCCTACCAAATTACCTAGATACGGAACCCAGAGAACAGGAAGGGGTGAGCTTTAAAAGCCCATGGGATCAGGCTCCTCGCTGCAGTGTGGCTGTGTGCATTTCGAGTAACCTCAACTGCTCCTGTGTAAATGCATGTAATATTCTTCTATACACCTGCGAGGAACCCTCACCTTTGTGAAACTGCACTATTTGCTTTTGCCTTTGCTGTTGTTTCTGTAGCCTCAGCAGCAAATCCTTGGTTTGCACTCTTCTTCCTCTTTCTCTTGTTCATGAACATCTCTGATGCCCTTGAGAACTGCTTTATTTTAGTTTAGTTTAGTTTAGCTTTTATTGATTTTCAGACTGCACCCACAGCATGTGGAAGTTCCTGGGCCAGAGACTGAATCTGAGCTGCAGCTGCAACCTGTGCCACAGCTGTGGTAATACTGGATCTTTAACCCACTGTGCTGGGCTGAGATTTGAACTCACACCTCTATAGGGACCTGAAGTCTGATTCTAAACCCACTGAGCCACAGCAGAGACTCCTTTTATTTAAAAAAAATATATAGTTTGGAGATTCTCAAAAATTTAATTATGCTTAAAGTATTTATAAATCTAATATCCAAGAAAACTAATAAAAAGAAAAATGATTTGCCTTTAAAAAAACAAAGTCAGTCATTCTTGTGTCACAAGCACAGAGACCATTCCCAACTCCAGTTTCTATACCTAGTGTCATGAATGCCCATCTCAGGAAGATGAGGATGACGCACCTGCTGACAGCAACCCTAGGTGTCCCATTTGTGGAAGGCAGAATTCTAAGAAAACATCCAAAGTGCTCATGCTGTGAGATACTTGCCTTCATGATCCCTGGCATTTGTCAGTGTGCTTGGATAGTCACTGCCAAGGAGAAGTTCAAGTTATAGGACCCAACAACCATCAAGAAAGGGGGATCATCCTGGACTGACCTGACCTGGGCAGGTGAGTCCTTAGAAAGGACTGTGCCCTTCCTAAAAAAGCAGATTCTCCCTTGCCAGCCTTGGAGAAGGAAAGACCACCTTTGCTGAGGTCACACATATTTAGGAAAACCTCTGTAGGCAGGGCCCTGGATCCTCATCAGTTCCTCTGGTAGCTGAAACCCAGTCTCTGGACACCAGCACCAGAGTCTTGAGTAAAGTAGAAAAGAACAGCTTTATTGCTTTACCAGGCAGAGATGGCCACAGAGGGCTCATGCCTTCAAAACTGTGCCCTCCCTTGAGAGGGGATAGCAATAGGTTTTAGAGGTTTAGCTCAAAAAGAACAGGGCTGTTGATGAGGATTAGGGTGCCTGCATTCTTGTCCCTCCATAGGTCATTTCAAAGTCATTAAGGCCAGAGTCGGGTGGTCCAGTGATGGTTTCTGGTGGTCTTTGGGATTGTCAGACCGTGATCTTCTCTCTAGAGTGAAGATTGCTCCCAGAAGAGTGCTAGGGAGTGTTTCGGGGGAAAAGAAAACACCAGGCAAACTCTAACTAGAAGGTAGCCATTAATAAAAGAAAGCAATTGAGCAAGAAGAAGTCATTGTGAAAAGCCAGTTAGAGTGAGTGAGTAAGTGGGCCATGGCAGGGCTTAACCTCATAGAGACTCTTCGAATATGCCCTAGTTAGTAATGCTTGAGTCAGGCTTGTAAGACTGAGGGGAGGCTGGGAGGCTAAAGGAAAAGCCTTCCCTTTCAGAACACAGCACACAGGGGCTTGTACACAGTTGCCCTCTTGCAACTCATCCCTCTCTGACTTTGATTCAGTGACTTCGAATAGTTAGTGGTTATTGAGTGACCCAACCACGTGCCATGCTCTGGGCTTCAAATTGCCACAGTGGGAGACTGAGCTCTTAGTGAAATATTTCTGTTCTGGTTGAAAATGTCCTCAAACTCCGTGAATAACTTCAGTCAGCTAAACCCATCCATGCATTGTCCTCTTTATTTTAGTCAAAACCTCATTTCTGACCCTAAATGATTGGAGTCAGCTGATGATTTACCATATCTCTCAACCTTGTCCCCCTGAGGCAGGGGTTGGAATAAAGAAATTTGCCAGAGCAAAGAGTCTGTCTGATCTGATGAAAGATGAGGTATCCAGAATAGCTTCCAGCATCTGGATATTTTCAAAACCTGCCACACGCTTTAATTCAGTGGCTTTCAAATATACGCTTCCTTGGATTAGTGGAAAATATTGATTTCATGTCTTGAGATTGGTTAAAAAAGCATGTGGTTTATCTAGCTTAGTTCCTTTCTAAACTGCTGAAAAAGCAAGGGGCCAGTTACCAGAAAACATCACCCTAAATGTTAGCTATCATTGTTTTAAAACGTTTTTAGCTGGATCTCTGATTCTATAAAGAAAGTGTGTATAACTTTACTCCTTTCTGCTCTATAATTTTCCTAGCAATTTCCACCCAGGTTAAACTAATGTTTATGTTCTCCCCACCCCCCCCAAACCATCTTCTGGGCATGAAGGTCAGTGCTTCTTAGGCCATCGTGGAAAGATAATTTAACCGGAGTGTACTATGCACCTATTTTAAGCAAGCACTGTCACATGTCAATACTCCCCAAAACATTACCGTTCTGCAGGAGAAGAAAAAGAAGATCAAATAGGCAATTCATGTGCTCTAATTTTATTGCCCCTTCTCCCCTATTATCCATTACTAAATGGCAGTGATAAGTAGCTATGGAAAGATAACTGATATTGTTCTGACTTTAGTAAGTACAAGGATAACTGGATTCCTGTGAGAGGTGACAGTGAAAAAAAATGCTGCCTGTCATATTAATAAACAAAGGATGTTGCAGCCATCAGGCCACTACTGCCTCCCTGATAGTGAACCTGAGGGAGCTCAGGGTGGAGGCGAAAGGGCTGCAGGCTGTCAAGCCCTCAGCCACTTGCAGCCACTCCCAACAGTGCAGCCTGAGGGGACTCTGGATGTCAAAGCACAGGATGCTGGCACCAAAGAGCTGAGGTGCACATCAAAGGAGTGATTTCAGTGAGCCCAGATTCTTGCATCTCCCCATATAGAGAAAAGCCCTAATTCCATAGCTTGAGATGTTTGGTTTTCTTTAATTAACAGTTATCTTTTGATGTCCTGACTACCTTATTTTGTTGCAAACACTGTAGATATCCTGGCTCCTGCCTGACCTCATTAGAGCAGCTCCTCAGAGCTCTCCAGGCTGACGTCTTCTGTTTTGTCCACTGAATAAGACATACTCAACTCTTAGTTGGTGCATTCTTTTTCAGTCACCAGACGGAAGAAAGCACCTTGATGATCCCAGGTGTTTTTGTATGGATCGTGCCTCTGAATTGGGCTCACCACAAAACCCCACAATGAGAAGGGATACCATTGTGATCCTCCCAATCCACTCCCTCTCCAAGTGAATTAATATCCAAGAAGCACTGAAATAGCATAAGAAGAAAGCCATGAGTTCACGTAAAGCACCACTGAGAATAAACAATGAAGAGTGGAGATGAGTTTAGTGCCCTTGGTCTCTAAGTGAGGCAACGTGGTTAAGGCACATAGAAAAATGACTGAAAAGGCAGTACCTGAACCTTGAATCTAAGTCAGTCAAGCTGTTCCTGAAGACAGGCAAGGTCAGTACTCTTTCCTTAATGGGATAGAAATAGAATTAGATTTAAGTGATATCTACGTAATTTAAACATGTTTTAAAATTTGTGAAATATGAATAAATGGTCCAATATAACACCTTAAAAATAACAGAGATAAATAAAATACCTCTTTTGGTCTCCTCCAAACTTTGTGGAAGTCACCAAGTCTCATTTTGAATACATTAAGTCAATCATATATTAATCAGCAGTTGGGGATTTTTTTTAATGGCAATTATTAGAAAAATGGAATTTTTCATTTGTAAAGAAGTGTCTTCTGACCTTTGGAAACCTTTGTTCTTTAGTTAACTAATTATATGCAAATGAAAAAATCAGCGAGCATATTTAAATGTAAATTTTACATCCCTTTTTCTCCTTTTTAAGTTGTTTTAGTTCTGGTGTTGGTTTTGTGCCAAGGGCTTGAGGACACGATTTATTTATGTTTCTGTTTCTGCTGTGTACCTAAGGTATGAAAACAGTTTGTGCCATCATTAAAAAGTCATTTTAGCAAATGACCCTCAAAAGCCTCGCTATTTCTTCTCACCCTCCTATTGCTTTCCAGGCGAGCCAGAAGCTCTAGGGTTCACATTTCCCTGGAAGCCCAGTAGCCTACTTTGAAATCCGAGATTCCAGTACAATCTTGATCATGTCATCACCACCCAATAGGATTGTTAAGTTCTGTGTCCACCGACACCACTTGCTCGTTCAGTTCCTGTGTTGGTTGAACAGTTCTTAGGGGAGTTGGTTTTCATGCCGACACCAATGTGCTAGACAGAGAGGCCCAGGGAGGAGAATGAGGACAGATTGTTTCTGAACACATGGTCTGTGCCCCACATGTGCAAGGCATTTTACACCTTCCGTGTCATTAAATACTCAAAACCCTGCAAAGTACACATCATTGTACTTCTAAACAGCAAATGTTCATATCAAATGGGAAGAAATAGCCCAAAGTCAAACAACTACAAAACAAGAGATTTAGAATTTAAATCCAGGTTTTTCTGAGTCCAAATTTTTTAAGATTGTATGATTTATTTGTTTCGTTCCAACTCCTTTCCACATCCCTCTTCTCCCTCAAATATATATGCACAAATAAACGCAGAGGTTGTGCTTGGTCTTGCCTTATGTGTAAATTTAGCAAATATTACTCATGGGCTATGACAGAAGGCCTTTGCCAAGGCTTTTATCCAATAAAATTCCCCCCTGTGTTTCTTTGTCAGTTTCTGAAATTCCCACCATCTGAGATTCTTAGAGTGTTAGGGATTTCACCACTCTGCCCACATTTTACTTTATTCCGCAGAAGCTTTTGCTTTGCTTCAGTTGTGTCTGTGCCTTGTTCTAATGACAATCTTGAGTTAGATGAATAAACCATATTAGGAGTTCCCGTTGTGGCTCAGCAGTTAACAAACCTGACTAGCATCCATGATGACGCAGGTTCGATCCCTGGCCTCGCTCAGTGGATTAAGGATCCGTGAGCTGTGTTGTAGGTCACAGACATGGCTCAGATCCCGCATTGCTGTGGCTGTAGCGTAGGCCAGTGGCTACAGCTCCAATTAGACCCCTTGCCTGGGAACCTCCATGTGCTGCGGGTGCATCTCTAAAAAAAAAAAAGGCAATAAAATAAAATAAAATAAACCGTATTGTATGTGAACCTCCTGAACCCAATGTGCAATCGTGATTCTGCTACCAATCCCAGGGTGGCAGGTAGGGTTACTTGATGCAGAGCCCACAGGAACCTGTCCCACCTGTGCCGTCAATAGGAGCTGCAGAGCAGCCTGTCAGCAGCAGGGTGGCCTTTACCCATGGGTCCCTCCTTGGTCCTCTCTAACCTTGCAGAAGCTTGAACCTCTTTGCAACCAGACTCACCTGGCCCAAATCTTATCATTGGTGGGAGAACAGAGGTACAAAGCCATAATGGGAGTTCCCCTCGTGGCAGAAACAAATCTGACTAGGAACCTTGAGGTTCCAGGTTCGATCCCTGGCCTCACTCAGTGGGTTAAGGATCTGGCATTGCTGTGAGCTGTGGTGTAGGTTGCAGATGCAGCTCAGATCCCGCGTTGCTGTGGCTGTGGCACAGGTCGGCAGCTGTTGCTCCGTTTAGATCCCTAGCCTGGGAACCTCCACATGCTGCGGATGCGGCCCTAAAATTACAATAAAAGACAAAAAAAAAAAAAGCCATAATGGAAGAGTTGAGTTTTTTCCTTCTTCAAGTCAAGATCACACAGAACTGTAAAAGACATAAATAATATGCACCTTGTATTGGTCTGAAAATTATACAGAAAATACTCCTCTTAGTGCTCAGGATGTATTCTTTGAGTTTAGGCATTCTTTCATTATTAAAATGCAAATTCCTTGTTAGTACTAAAAATCATGAGTTCCTGCTGTGGTGCAGTGGGATCAGCAGCATCTTGGGAGCACTGGGGTGTAGGTTTGATCCCTGGCCCAACACAGTGGGTTAAGGATCTGGTGTTGCCACAGCTGCGGCTTAGGTTGCTACTGCAGCTTAGATCTGATCCCTCGCCCAGGCCCAGGAGCTCTATATGCCACAAGATGGTCAAAAATTAATTGGATGGATGGATGGATGGATAGATAGATAGATAGATAGACAGATAGATATCAGCTGCCATCATCTCCTCTGGCTAGTCAATATCTATCTAATTCCCTCAGGTAATAAAAGACAGTTATAAACTAGCATACATTTATACTCATTTGTTAATAAGTATTTTAACAATGCTTTGCACATAGTAACCATTATATACATATATACACATATTTTAATGAA
Source organism: Catagonus wagneri (assembly GCA_004024745.2). Classification (NCBI taxonomy): domain Eukaryota; kingdom Metazoa; phylum Chordata; class Mammalia; order Artiodactyla; family Tayassuidae; genus Catagonus; species Catagonus wagneri. Next base: position 28,630,678 of record PVHT020000521.1, read on the forward strand.
CTATCTACCTATGTAATTATCTAATTATTTACTTGCAATTTATCCATAGCATATTTTATTTCTCTTTGTTTATACATTTATTTGTGTAGAGTGATAAAAAGCAAATTTATGCTATGTAAGATAGTTGTAAGTGACCCATCAAGGAGTGAGGATATAGGGATTTACAAACACTCTTTAGAAATCTATAATTAAGAACTATATATATGTGTGTGTGTGTGTGTGTATGTATATATATATGTATATGTTCTATACTTATAACATTTTCAATTGAGAACTATAAAGATTATAACATATACATAAAATTTTCAACAAATACTCAAGAAAAGACATCTACATAAGAGCTAAATTTGTGATTGCATTTGGAACATATTCTACATATTCAGAAAAGAGAAAATTTGTAGGCTGGAAAATCAGAGAAACATTTGGGATATGGAGCTTAAAAGATGAATCATGGAGATTACTGCTGTTTGCAAGGAACTGAAGATGGGTATAGGTATTTGCACCACTTATTTAATTTTCATAGCACAGAAGGGTGGATATTATTTGTCATTATCATATGGGTGAGAAATCTAAGCCTAAGGTCACAAGTTAATATGAATCAGAACAGGTTTTTGAATTCATAATCCTTTAATCTTCATGAAAGTCTTGCCTCTTCAAAGAAGAAAAGAGTCCTCGGTTATCTCAGGTAGATGGAATGACAAAAGCAAAGATGTGGTACCCAAGGAAAAGGGGGAGGACAAGAGATTTTACTGAAGTGAAAGGAAGTTAAGGGCTGGTTAGAGATGTTAGTGGTCATTTGTATATATAAAGGAAGAACATATTTATGTTTATGTTTCTAAAGGAAGAAAAAAGGATAAAAAAATAACAAAATCACTATAGACTGTAGCACAATTCAGCATGTTTTGGAAGTATTTTGTACATAAGTGGTTTGCCAAAATACAAATCTGATCATACTAGTTAAATCATCCTGAAATTTATCCTGGTTAAACTGTTTCTGTAACTCATCACATAAAAGACGTGATCTCAACTCAGGTGGCATTACAGATTGGCAGTTCTACACCACCTCATTGCACAACACACAGGTGTGCTTGTGCACGCATACACACACATGCGCACATGCACGCACACACACCTGTCCGTTCTCTGGCCCTGTACTACCTCATCAGTTTCAATCACTGTGCTGTACCCCATTCTCCAACAACTCTACAAAGTTTCGAGTGGTCTCCAAGTTGAATTTCTCTGTACACACCTTGATGTTTTCACACCCATGCTTTTGCCCATTTCCCTCTCTTTTCCTGAATGTATATATACATATTTTGGTGGGTGGAGTCAGAAAATGAATTCTCCTCTTTCCCTAAGACTCCAGTCCAGTGGCCTGAATTTTGCAAAGTGTTCCTGTCATCTGCAGCCCCCACCAAGTCACCTCCAAAGTGGTTTGAATGATGTCCTTTTCTCCTTGGTGCCTGTTTCTCTCTTAGTACTTTTTCCATGATATTATGATGATATGTTACTGATTCTCTTCCTCATCTAAGCCATGGAATTCTTCGAGACAAGAACCATGGGTTTTATTCATCTTTGTGTTTCAGTTGCCAAAACTCTACCTCTGTCCACTAATGCCAAAAATAAACATGTTGGCTGAGTTATGGGTGAAGGAGAAAAAAATAGCTTTATTGCTTTGCCAGGCCAAGGAGGGTTATGGCAGCCTAATGCCTGAAGTCTGTGCACCCCTTGGGGAGAAAATAAGAAATGCTTTCATAGTTTAGGGGCAGAAAACAGGGCCACAGATAAGGATCCCACTAGAGGCAAGCTTGCGTTGCTTTTCAAAGCTAGTGTTTAGTGGCCACTGGTTCTGTTGGTCCTTCTTTCTGGATGGAGAATGCTCATCAAGTATTTAACATCCTACATTTGTTAGGGGTTTTAGTTCTGCAGAAGGGCTCAAAGATATTGTTATGTATATTCCTCGAGGAGGAACCAGGACTCTGCCCCAATTGTTTCTTGACTGTTCCTCCCAGTTCTCTGTATCCTCGGTCTTCCCTGCTCTTTGTTACTCAGGGAAGATTGACCAGGGGGTTGAATGAGGCCTATTTCCTAAAACAAAATGGAGGAAACAGAAAGGCTTTTTTGTGCCCAGCAGCCCCACAGGGCCCTGCTCAGTTACATTCCTAATACACATCAATAGCTTTGTCAAGAAAAGATTTTAAATGAATTAATAAAAAGTGAATATCTCTCGGACTATTAGGCTTTAAAGTCTAGCACATATTTCAGCACTTCTCTTTGGAAAAAAGTATCACTTATAGTTTGCAGCTTCAAACATCACGCTGGATGACCCCTGCCTCCTGGTCTCCACAACCTTGCATGATTTCCTTTCCTTGAAAGTGGGCTAGACCTGTGACTTGCTTCTGTAGCCAGTAAAGTAAAACAAAAGCGATAGGATTTAACTTTTAAGGGGGTTATAAAATACTAAATTTTGTCTTAACTCTCTCTGGGCTTCTAGCCTGCCAGCTCTAATGAAGCTGAAACTACACTCCTGGGGTAGGACTTTACAGCCAGCTGCACTTTAGAGTAGGACTTGAACCCACAATCTCTGACTTAGGAGGGAATGTGAACCCTGAGTCTTCTGACTGAAACCACACACTTGGTCTCAGGACTTGCTAAAGCACTGGTTCTTTTGTCTTAGTGCAGAGAGAATTCAGGGAGAGGCAAAGTGACAGAAAAGAGTGAGTTTATTAGCATAGGACGTTCGTGGGAGATACAAGCAGGCAGGCAAGGGAGTGCAGCCCTAAGAACAAACAGGGCTACATTTTTATGATCAAAGAAAAAGTGGGGAGGGTAGAAGACCACCTCCTTTCCCATTCTTAGGTAGATGTCAAAGCTTACAACATTGGTTCCTCCTTTAACACTCTGTAGTCTAACTGGGACTGTCACAGTGCTATTTAAATCACATTATCTTAGCAGAAGGGTGATACATATACCAAAATACTGTAATTCATCTCAAGTTTTGGTATAATGTCCCCTTTCCAGACCCCTTTCACCTATATTTCTGTTTTGGCTACAGGCAGAAATGCTACTCTTCAAGGACCATTGACTCCCTGATTTCACGTAATAAGATTCAGACCCCATATCTATTGTCCTGTGTTTTAATTATCAGGATTTGTGGCTTGAGTGTGCCTGGGGCTTGAATGCACCTGGTCTTCCTTCAAGGTAGGGTAGATTGTTGCTAGGTTACTCAGTTCTTTTCTTGAGTGGTCATTAGCTTACAAAATTCTCCCCAAATCCCTTAAAACCCCATCTCTGTCTTAATTCCCCTAATGGGATTTTTAAACCATTTAATCGTCCTACTGTATCCTACCAAAACTAGCTGCTGCCCGGAGAGGCCCAGGTGGCAAGGATCTGAGAGTAGCCTTTAGTCTACAGCCAAAGAAACAAAACCTTCACTCCAACAGCTCAGGAGAGACTATATCCTGTCAGTAACCTTATGTGTAAGCTTGAAAGCAGATTCTTTTCTTGCCAAGCCTTGAGATGAGACCATAGTCCCTACTGAATCTTGATCACAGCCTTTGAGAACCCCTGAGGCAGGGTGTCACTGCTCAGCCACAATGGATTCTGATCTTTAGAAACTGAAATAATAAATGCTGTTGTTTCAAACTGCTACAGTTTGAGCAGTGAGGTACAGAGCAGTAGATAACTAATATATTATGCTACAGGAGTTCAAGCTTTACTGAGTTTATTTTGGACATGTACATACACACACACACCCCTTAAAAATCCCATTACTCTTTATGATTTGGATGGACCTAACTCAATCTAGATGTATATTACTGAAATAATGCATGCCCTCAGTTGTTAAAATGACTTGAACACTCTTAGGAATTAAAATGAAGAGCCTAGATATAAAATAACCCTCATTCTCACAAGCATTCAAAGATAGATGCTTGTGAAATTATAATTCTCAGTAGAGAGAGAACTTCTGAAAAATCAGAAAATTTTTGTAAAGAGGTCAATTTGTATTTAACCAAGCACTTATAATTCCATTTAATATCTAGCCCAAAATCCAGATTGGGATTTTTTTTTAAAGGTTTGTCTGGTCTCAGGCATTGAAAATGAGTTATATTCTGAGGATTGTACAATGCATAATCACAGTGCATTTTATTAACAACCTTGTCAAATGATTCACTTTATTCCAGAACAATCTAATGGGATTTATGCCATCATCACCTACAGGTAGTGGCAATATTTTGTTTTTCCTCTCAGAGTGCCCAGGGAAGACATTCAGTGTCTTCAGTTAAAGAGATTCAAGGGTCATCAACTTGGCATCTCTGAAAAGACATAAAAATAAAAAGAAACATAGAAAAAAGTCACACTATACAAAAGGAAGTTGAAGTGTCTGTAAAACTTTGACACAATGTGCTTTAAATGCATGTTTATTTTAACAGTCATATCCGATCTTTCTAATTCAAAATCCTAAGTTGAAATGGCTGAAAAATGGAACTAGAAACCATCTAAAATATGATTCTCAAGCCAAACATTTCAAAATGGTCAAACCCACTGATTCCTTCTCAGAGCGTGAAGAAGAGACCATGACAATGTATGGACTGGGGCGTTTCCACCTGCACGGTAATAGCAGCACGACACAGGGATTTTCTTACCAAAAAGCAAAGGAAATTGCTAAAGTCAGAATAAGTACATTAAAGAAATGATTTTTTTTTAAATGGTACATCTTACTTGAAATCATTGCATAGCTTATCATCACAGGCCAAAGTTCACTCTCCATGTAACTCTCAGAAAACATGAAAAAAGGCAATAACCTTTGTGTGCAGTAGCATAAACACCACAAAAGAAAGTGTGGCAGGAATATAAAATAATGACACTGTTGAGGTGCACACATATGAATATTTATTTAATTTAGCAGAACTTAGAACTTCAAATGTGTGCTCCTGCTTTTCCTTTCTAAGAAATCATAGCCTGTGATGCTAAAATCCTTCAGTAATTCTGAGAATTATTTCTTAATACCTGTTCAGAGATAATTGGTGAGAAAGGCACCAAACTCACTTGCCCACAAAGAGGCCGGTAATTCAACTAATTTTAGCAGAGTGCTTGAAGTAAGGTAAATATAACAGAATCAGATGACCTGGAGAGTATGTGCTCTATGAATAAGGGGTCAGCTCTTCTCAGCTCTGGCCAGTATGGCCAAGGGTCCTCTGTTGCCAGACTTAGCAATTTTTTAGGAGAAGCTGAAAATCTTTAATGCGAATTTATCTTGATTTTTATGTTGGTAATTAATCCAAATGCAAATTAATTTTGTAATTTATTTCACATAAAATGCTTATGGAAGCATGTCTATGAGCCAGATTCAGCCTAAGAGGACTAGTTTGTGATCAGTCCTTATTCCAGTGGCAACCCAACAAACACCCTTGGTTAGAAACAATTGGACAACAGAATTCCCCCTTGTGGCTCAGTGGTAATGAACCCAACTAATATGCGTGAGGTTATGGATTTGATCCCAGGCCTCACTCAGTGGGTTAAGGATATGATGTTGTCGTGAACAGTGGTGTAGTTCACAGACATGGCTTGGATCCTCTATTACTGTGACTGTGGTATAGGCCCGCAGCTGCAGCTCCGATTTGACCCCTAGTCTGAGAACTCCCATATGCTGTAGCTGTGGCACTAAAAAGAAGAAGAAAGAGGAGTTCCTGTTGTGGCTCAGTGGAAATGAATCCGACTAGGAACCATGAGGTTGTGGGTTTGATCTCTGGCTTCACTCAGTAGGTTATGGATCCAGTGTTGCCATGAGCTGTGGTGTAAGTTGCAGATGAGGCTGAGATCTGGCATTGCTATGGCTCTGACATAAGGCGACAGCTGCAGCTCCAATTTGACCCCTAGCCTGGGAACCTCCATATGCCATGGGTGCTGCCCTAAAAAAACAAAAAAAGAAAAAAGAAAGAAAGAAAGGTACAGTTGAACAAAGATGGATAGGAGAAATATGCAGTGTTGGTTTTATCAAAAAGCATGTGGAGAATAAATGTAAAGACAAGGCAAAATAAAACAATGCTGAGGGAAGTTTTTAGACCAACAATCTAATGTTAGAGAAATAGTAAAATGAATATTTGCATTTAAGAGGGAAGTGTTACCCAATAGAGAAGAAATCAAGGGTGAGGCTAAAGTAATACAATTTCAAATAAACCCTTAAATAGGGTAGGGTCATCTTACATAGCTTCCTCAGAAAGACTGCCAGACTAAGTAACCTACGTATTTAGTTCTGACTGGAGAGAAATCTCTTGTGAAATTACTTTAGGGTTGCTTATTTGTGAATGACACCTTCCAATAAAGGAGACATAGTTCATGAAATGAAAAAAAAATTTACCTGATTTTATTTTTTTCTACTTTTCATAAATATTGTCTATTAGCAGAATAGTTACTGAGGTAGAACAACAAGGAAGATTTTAATCCTTCCCAAACATTTGCTACAAATGCCGTTGTAATTTTGACAGGGATGGTATTGACCCCATAGATAGTTTGGAGTAGTACTGCCATCTTCACAATATTATGTCTTCCAATTTTTGAACATGGGACATCGGACCATTTATTTATGTCTTCTTTAATTTCTTTCAACAAGATTTTGTGGTTTTTTGGTGTACAAGCCTTTCATCTTCTTGGTAAAGTTTATGTCTAAGTATTTTATTCTTTATTATTCTGTTGTAAATGTTTTGTTTTCATGTATTAGCTCTAATAGGGTTTTTTGGTTATGTGTGAACTCTTTAGAATATTCTACACATAAGATTCTGTCATCTGTGAACAGGAATAATTTTACCTTTTCCTTTCACATTTCAGTGGCTTTTATTTCTTTTTCTCACATAGTTTGCTTTTTAGAATAGAGGTAGGAAAAGAAGGCATCATTTTCTTGTTTCTGGTCATAAGAAAAGCTTTTGTCTTTCACCATTGAGTCTGATGTTAGTTGTGGGGTTTTCACATATGAACTTTATCACGTTAGGAACACTGTTATTATTCCTAATTTTTTAGTTTATTAGTTATTCATTTTATTCTTATTTTTAATCATGAAAAGGTGTTGAATTATGTCAGATGTCTTTTCTTCCTCTATTGATGTGATCATTTTTTCCCTTTGAATTCTGTCAATTTATTATATCCACTAACTTCCATGTGTTGAAATTTCCTTGTGATCTGGGCATAAATCCCCCTTGCCCATGGTTGATAATCCTACTAGTATGTTGATAAATTTGCTTTGCTGGTATTTTGTTGAGAATTTTCATTAATACTAATAAAGGGTATAAGTCTATAATTTTATTTTCTCTTAGTATCTTTGTCTAGCCTTGTCTATAGTTTTATTTTCTCTTAGTACCTTTCTCTTAGTATTTTTGATACTAACCCTGTTTAGTATCAGGGTTATGTGGGCCATAATGAATAAGTTAAGGAGTGTTTTCTTTATTTTGGGGGGAAAGTTTGAGAAACGTTAGTGTTAGTTCTTTTTAAATGTTTGGTAACTTTACTAGGGAAGCAGCTGCCCCAAGCCTTTTTTTTGTTGAGAGGTAATTAAATATACTACATGTAAATCTATTCAGATTTCCTGTTTATCAGGATTTAGTCCTGGTATATTGTGTGTTTTTAGAAATTTGTCCATGTCCTTTGGTTGTCTAATTTCTTGGTGTACAAATTTTCATAGTATCCTTTAAAATCTTTTTATTTCTATAAAGTCTAAACTATGTCCTTTTTTTTTTTTTTTTTGTCTTTATAGGGCCACGCCCGCAACATATGGAGGTTCCCAGGTTAGGGGTTGAATCGGAGCTGTAACCACCAGCCTACCCCAGAGCCACAGCAACTTGGGATCTGAGCCGTGTCTGCAACCTACACCAGCTCAGGACAACGCTGGATCCTTAACCCACTGAGTGAGGCCAGGGATCAAACCTGCAACCTCATTGCTCCTAGTCAGTTCATTTCCACTGTGCTATGATGGGAATTCCAAGGCCTATGTCTTTTTTTCTAGACAAGTGAACTAAATGTTTGTTAATTTTCTTGAGTATTTCCAAGAACTAGCTTTTGGTTTTATTGGTTTACTCTATTGTGCTACTGTTGTCTAATTTATTTATCTCTGCTATAATTCTTATCATTTCCTTCCTTCTTCTAGGTTATGTTTATTTTGTTATTCTTTTCTTAGCTCCTTAAGATGTAAATTTAAATTGTTGATTTGACATCTCTCTTATTTTTAATGGATGCATTTCTAGCTACAGCTTTCTCTCTTAACAGCCTTTTCACTGTATATCCCAAGTTTTGGTATGTTATCTTTTGTTTTAATTTGTCTCAAGGTATTTCCTAATTGTTTCTTCTTTGACTCATTGGTCATTTGAATGTGTTGTTAAATTTTCACTTACCTGTGTATTTTCAGTTTTTATTATGTTATTTATTTTTTAGATGTGTCACAGTGTGATTAGAAAAGATATTTTGTGTAATTCAAATATTTCTAAAATATTTCTAAAATTCTTGTTTTGTGGCCTAATGTGTGATCTAACTTTGAATGCTCATTGTGCACTGGAGAAAAATGTCAGATGTTGTGGAACTGAGTTTTCTATATGTGTCTGTCAGGACCAGTTGGTTTATAGGGTTGTTTAAGTTCTCTACATACTTATTAATCTTCTGTGTAGATGTTCTATTCAATATTGAAACTGGAATATTTAAGCTCAACTATTATTAGAGAAATATCTGTTTCTCTCTTCACTTCTGACAATATTTGTTTCATATATTTTGGCTTCTAATGTTTGCATTTGGCTTATATATGATAACCATGCCTTCTTGATTAACTAATATAGATATAGTGCTTGCTTGACTCCAGTAGCAGTTTTTAACTTGGTCTATTTTGTTATTAGAGTAGCCACCTCTACTTTCTTTGATTACTATTTTCATTAGATAAGTTTTCCCATTCTTTCCCTTTTAACCTACTTGTGTTTTTAGATCTAAAGTGAGGCACTTATAGATGGTATATCATTGGATCCTGTAGTTTTATGTGTGTGCCAATGTCTGCATTATGATTGGAGACTGTAATCCATTTACAATAAATATTATTACTGATCAGGGAGGATTAACTTCTACCACTTTACTATTTATGTTCTGCATATTGTATAGCTTTTATACAACATATATGGAGAGAAAATTTAAAATAAACTTAAAAAACAAAATTGTAGTAGCTTTTATGTTTGCCCTTGTATTTGCCTTTAACACAGAACTTTATGTCTTCATATGAATTTGAGTTACTGTCTAGTATCCTTTCATTTCAACCTTAAGGAATTTTTTTACATTTCTTATGAACATTTGAGTGGTAATGAACTCTGTTAGCCTTTGTTTATCTAAAGATCCTAATTTCTCCCTCATTTTTTTTGTTTTTGTCTTTTTAGCTTTTCTAGGGCCACACTTATGGCCTATGGAGTTTCCCAGGCTCAGGGGTCTAATCAGAGCTATAGCTGCAAGCCTATGCCACAGCCACAGTAGCATGGGATCCAAGCTGCATCCGCAACCTACACCACAGCTCATGGCAATGCCAGATCCTTAACCCACTGAGTAAGGCCAGAAATCAAACCCACAACCTCATGGCCCCTAGTCTGATTCATTAGCCACTGAGCCACAACAGGAACTCCATTCTCCCTCATTTTTAAAGGATATTCTTACAAGATATAAAATTCTTGGTTGACCTGTTTTTCATTTCAGTTTTAAACATATAATTACACTGCCTTCTGATCCCCAAAGTTGCAGATGAAAAATATGCTGATCTTATCAATATTCTACCCCTCTTTTGGATGAGCCACTTTTCTCTTCCCACTTTCAAGATTTTCTCTTTTTTTATTTATGATTTATTTTTTTAATTTTTTCCATCATATTTGGTTTACAAAGTTCTGTCAGTTTTCCACCACTCAGCAAGTTGACCCGGTTACACATATATATGTACATTATTTTGGTCACATTATCATGCGCCATCATAAGTGAGTAGACATAGCCAGGTTTTTTTTTTTTTTTTTTTTACATTATACCCAGCTGTACAGCATGGTGACAGGGTTACACATACATACATGGATTCAACACAAGTGGTTAGACATCGTTCCCAGTGCTATGCAGTAGGATCTCCTTGCTTTTCCAGCCCAGAGGCAAGAGTCTACAACTATTAACCCCAGAACCCCCTACCATCCCATTCCCTCCCCCACCCATTTGGCAACCACAAGTCTGTTCTCCAAGTCCTTGATTTTTTTTTCTGCATAAAGGTTCATTTGTGCAATATATTAGGTTCCAGTTATTAGTGATATCATATGGTATCTGCCTTTCTCCTTCTGACTTACTTCACTCAGTATGAGGGTCTCTAATTCCATCCATGTTGCTGCTCTTTGGGTTTTGATAGTTTGGTTATGGTAGATCTCAATGCAGATCTCTGAATTTATCTTACTTGGACTCTGTTGAGCTTATTAGATTTGTGAAATTAATTCCTCAAATTTTAGGAATTTTCAGCTATATTTCTTAAAATCAACTTTCTTCTCCTTTATCTTTTCCTTCTCCTTCTGAGATTCCCATGGTGCCTATATGGTCAGTTTTATGTTGTTCCATAAGTCCCTTAAGATCTGTTCAGGTCTCTTTAGTATTTGATCTTTTTGCTCTTCAGCCTAATTAATATTAATTTTCCTATCTTCAAGTTTTCTAATTATTTATTCTGCCTTCATATATATTCTATTAAAACTTCTAGCTACTATTTCATTTCAGTTATCATAGTTTTCGGCTCCAGAATTTCTTTTAGTTTTTTTAAAATATGATTTCTATCTTTGTTATATTCTTAATTTTAAATATATCAATTTTCTTGATTTTATTTGATATCTGTCTACATATTTTCTTAGCTATTATAGAATGTTTAGGACAGGAGTGGCTCAGTGGTTAACGAATCCAATTAGGAACCATGAGGTTGTGGGTTCAATCCCTGGCCTTACTCAGTGAGTTGGGGATCCGGCATTGTCATGAGCTGTGGTGTAGGTTGCAGAAGCGGCTCGGATCCCGTGTTGCTGTGGTGGTAGTGTTGGCCGGCGGCTACAGCTCTGATTAGACCCCTAGCCTGGGGACCTCCATATGCCACGACTGCAGCCCTAGAAAAAGGCAAAAAAAAATGTTTAGGACAAATGATTAAAAATTTTTCTCTATTAAATCAGATGTCTGGACTTCCTCAGGAATGGTTTCTGTCAACATATTTGTTTTGTGTTAGTCATTTTCCTGATTTCTTTGTCTTATAAGTTTTATTGAAAATTGGACATGTTATTGTGACAATATGCCAACTGTGGAAATCAGATTTCCCATTTGAACAGGTTTTAATTAATTTTTGATTGTTTTTATTATAGAAAGCTACAATGGCCTTTTTTATTTTGAGACTTTCTCATTTTTTTTCTTTTTTGCAAAGAATATTACTTATCAAGTATGATAACTGAAGTTCTCTGTTCCTTTAGTTCATGTTCAGCTAATGCACAGACAGAGATTTCTTTGCTCTCAGGAATTGAAATAAAACAAATACAAACAAAAAACTATCATAAAATGAAGAAAAGACATTGGTGACCTTTGCTATTATTGGCAGACTGGCTCTGTGTTGGTGTACTCCTTCACTCTTAAGCTAGGCTTGATCTGAGCCTATGAATCAGCCCTTCATATTGAAAGGTGAAGTGTTCTTGGTACTTTTCTGATCATGTGTGCCTGAGCTTTCTTCTGTCCTTCCATATTCTTTTCTATACACAGCTGCTTCCAAAATTCCTAATTTCTCAGACTGTTACTCCAGCTTTTCTCCTGGTCCTTGGATGGCCTATTGTGTGTCTTTACCTCATATCTCTTGTCCTTGCTGTCTGTAGCCACCTTATCATTTTTATGAGCAGTGGCTGCCACTTTTCCTTTATGCATTTTGAGTTATACAAAACAGAGTGATCACCTCATTTCAGTCCTTTAGGTATCTCCCTATTAAGCTAGAACATACTTACAGAATAATTTTCAGATAAGAAGTGTTCTGCTCCCTTCAGTTCAAGGAGGTGTTGCTGAGTCCAAGATTGCACTGCTTGCTTTGTAACAGGGCAATAAATCAAGAGATGAAGTATTGGGGCTTTTTTTTTGAAAGCCAGCAAACCAAGATGGTAGACTAATGTCCCAAAGAACCATCTTTCCAAAGTTAGAATTCAGGGTTCTTTTATACTAAAAGCAGAAGGATGTGGCTGACTGTTGTAAACTTCTTGGTGCCGGTCAGACACTGGAGGGGATGTGATAATCCTCTGTCCCTGCAGTTGGCCATGTATATCTGGCCATGATGTTCCTGTATAAACCTTCAAGAAGGCAAATCTTATTCTGTGTTATGCATTTTTAAAACTATCTGAATGGAAAACTATTACAGATTTTAAATTCAAGCCTGGGAGGCAGAACCTTGCTAATGGGCTATCAAGTATATTTCAGGCTCTAGGTAATTTTGTTTTATAAAAAAGTACAGACCTAGAAAGACTAAGCCCAGGCAACAGAGCACAAAGATTAGAGGTAAAAGGATATTCAGGTTTGTTCTTCTCTGTTACAGAGCAGCCGTGAGAGCCAGCAGCTGTCACTGAAAACCTACATTGTCACTGCACCACTGAAGGGGTAGGGCAATGGTGAGTAAAACTGCCACAAAATTTTGTTTTGCAACTGGTTTTTTGGGCGTTTGCTTTGATATTGTAAGTGTCTGACTATATTCCAGACCTGTAACAAAACTGACTCAGATGGCTTCTGGTTGTTCCTTTGATGTTTCTGCAGTATAGCAAGAACTTGTGAGTTTCTAGTCTGCTTGTGCTGACATTACTTCCCCACTGCATCCATTTTGAAATATAGTATTATTTCTTCTAGTGCTTTTTTTTGGTTAGTAGACAGAAACGTCAAAATTATTATTTTTTTGATTGCCACTGACACTTCACATGTTTCTTGACTTTATCAAGAAGGTGTTATTTTCCATTTTATGTGTTTTGTTTATTGAATTTGCCACTTTACAAATGAAAATTCCCTATTAAATTTTAATACAATTTACAGGATAAAAATATGAGTCATTCTTATTATATTTTCTTTTATTGTTTTAAACTTTCATGAATGAGAGTTGTTTTATTGTCTGAAATTTATAATATGGGACAAATTATTAGTAACTGATTATAACCCAACAGAAATTTGTTATGCTGAGAGCCTATATTTTTAGATGGTGCTTTCAGATAATAATATATAAATTTCAAGTTTTCTTTTTTGATCCAAGAGAATATTAAACTTTGCTGTGTCTTTCTATTCCTATTTCCTCTGTTCTTCTGTTGAAGAAATACACAAATCTGTTTGTAAAGAATGGGAGTACATTTGCATGTTTATTGATTTCTCCTCTCCATTCATTACAAATGGATGGATTGTTTTGTGCAAGCAGCATAGACTCTTGCCAAGGCTGATAACTTACCCTGCTCAGTTAACTGATCTGAGCAAGGTTTGCTACCTGGCATACGAGTCTCCTGACTCGATCACTTATCCTGACATCCTGATCTGCTGACTTAAGCTATTTTGAAACTACCTCCAAAGATTTCATTCACTCAGATAATACTCTTTGATTATACGTTATACTTTTCAAAGAGCTAATTTCTATTTCTATTTGGATAAACAAAGATGAAAGAAAAAATGGAGCTCCCGTCGTGGTGCAGTGGAAACAAATCTGACTAGGAACTGTGAGGTATCAGGTTGGATACCCAGCCCTGCTTCGTGGGTTAAGGGTCCAGCGTTGTTGTGACCTGTGGTGTAGGTTGCAGACGCAGTTCAGATCTCACGTTGCTGTGGCTGTGGGGGTAGGCCAGCAGCTGTAGCTCCAATTAGACCCCTAGCCTGGGAACCTCCATAAGCCATGGTGTGACCCTAAAAAGCAAAAAAAAAAAAAAAAAAGGTGATATATTTGGTGATCTTAAAGAATTTGAAAATGTTTACAATTTCAAAATCTTCTTGGATCAAGAGATTTCATAATAAAGTAGAAGAACAGAACTAGATTGCTTAAGTTAGTGCTGGCCAGACCTATTGCTGTTACACACCAAGAATTTTGGAAAGTGGAGAGCAAGATAGAATAGAGAGGTGGAAGACACTGAGTTTTTGCATGATGTGAAATGGATGTTCTCAAAGTATTATTCTTATAATCATCTTAACCACATTAATATCTGCTGACTTAATGACATTATATTTTACTAGTAATTATATCCAAAGTTTTAAATAATTTACAGTTTACAATGCATTTTGACATAGGTCATATTATTTTCATCTTCGTATTAGCTCTGTGGAATAGATGCTACTATTTTTGTTGGTGATTCTCATTTATGATTAAGATTAGTGAATTCAGGTGTTTGATTAAGATTTAGCAAGGATTAAATTACAGAGGCAGGCCTCAAACCATACCTTCTAACTCTATACAGTTTAGGTGCCTAATAGAAGATGTGATATAGACAATCTGAGATAGAAGGTTGCCCACAAAATATTGGAAGTCAACTGTGGCTACAACAATCAGAGATTCCTATAAAATTATTTTCTCTCCCTGCTGTTATTTGATGAGTTTTTAGTAGTACAGCTTCTTGCCATAAGCAAAAATAAGGAAAGAGAGTGGGTTAGTTAAGATAAAGAAAAATTAAACTTTAACATAATGGTCAAAATTTAAACCTTTCATGTCAGGATGTGTGTCCTTTCTGATATGAAAATGAACTTTGGAATGAGATAAATGACATGTTGGATAAAATTTTTGTGCCCAGTTTTAGTGGCAGAAGATTTTGTAACTCAGTTTGGAAAGTGACAAATTTCTTCTAACATTTTCTCATGTTAAAATTATATAAGCATAAAGGAGAACCAGTGTTTAAAAAACAAAATTAAATATTTATAGATATAGTTCATGGCAATCAATTAAATATTTCCATGCAGAATCTGACTCTTACATTCGTATTTGTAGAGTATACTATTATTAAGGTTCTTAGTTCTTCTATTAAAAATTAGACCTTTCTTTGCATGTCAGTATGGCACTATGTTCTTGAGTTCTTATCATCATCTCAAGATAAAATAAAATGTAGAGTTTCTGATATTAATTCCTTCAACCGTTCCCTTAGAAATTTTCCCTGTGTAGAGCAAAGGGAAAAAGTAGGGTCAAGGTTTTACAGAATTATGTGCATATTATATTTTTTCCCTGAAACCTAAGGGAAGCTTCCCAGCAGTATGCATCTGATCTCTTAAGATGCAATTATTTGCATACGTGTTTACTTTTTAAATAAATTTATTGGTGTTCCTATTGTGGCTCAGTGGGTTAAGGTCTGGCTAGTATTCATGAAGATGCAGGTTTGATCCGTGACCTCTCGCAGTGAGTTAAGGATCCAGAGTTGACACAGCCTGCAGAGTAGGTTGCAGATGTGGCTTGACTCTGACATTGCTGTGACTATGGCATAGGCCTGCAGCTGCAGCTCTGAATTGACCCCTAGCCTGGGAACTTCCATATGCTACAGTTTTGGCCCTGAAAAGAGTAAATAAATAAATTCGTTATTCTGATTTCCATTTCCAAAAGCCAGATTCATTGTAAAGCTGCCACCACATCCTGATGTCAAGTTCAATATGTGGTAATTAACTTATATGTAACCTATTAGAATGACCAAAAAGAAGGGAGAGGAGTGGATAATACCAAATGCCAGAATGGGTGAAACAATCATGAAAATTAATTTGAACCCTCATAAATTACTGGTGAGGGAGCAAAATGTTACAGCCATTCTAGAAAATAGATATCACTTCTTAAAATGTTTGACATGCAGTTACCATATGACTCAGCAAGCCCATTCCTGGGTATTTACCCAGGAGAAAAGACAACTTACATTTGCACAAAAACTCACACATAAATGCTTGTAGCAGCTCTTTTCATAATCATCCTAATATAGAGATAACCTGAATGGCTTTCGATTGTTGAATGACTAAACTGTGGAACATGTATACAATGGAGTACTACCGTGGAATGACATAACAAACTGTTGCTAAATACAACTTACCTGAACCTCAGAGACATTATGTTGAGTGAAATAAGTCAGTTTCAAGTAGTTACATAGTGTATGTTTTTGTTTATGTGACAGTCTCAGAAAGACAGTACGAGTTTGATGGAAAATGGATCAGTCCTTTCCAGAGGTTGGGAGTGGGCGGGATAGTGCAGGTGTTAAGGGGTAACATGACAGTGCATTTTGGGGATGGTGAAAATGTTTTTGTTCTTGACTGTAGTGATGGATATAAGAATCTATAGCTATGTTGAAATTTATGAAAATATATAAACAATTCATTTTTACTCTAAGACAATTAAAAACTAAAATTAAAAAAATTAAAGTCTTTTAAATTAAAAAAATGGTTAAGCATAATACATAGAAGATGTAGGTCTGGGCAACTTAATTGTTTTTCTAGTATCCTTTGCCAGAGTTAATAGCATCTACAGTATAAATAAAATAATTATAGATTTCTTTGTCAAATTTTAAAT
Source organism: Catagonus wagneri (assembly GCA_004024745.2). NCBI lineage: Eukaryota > Metazoa > Chordata > Mammalia > Artiodactyla > Tayassuidae > Catagonus > Catagonus wagneri. The sequence goes on from PVHT020000521.1 coordinate 28,647,200, forward strand.
TAAAAGAAAAAAGGAAAGGAAGATTAGTTGAATGACTTACCCAGAGTATTGCTTTCAATCAGCTGATATTTTCCTGATATCTTATATGAGCTTCACTGTGTCTTCTTCATTTAGAAGACTGTCAAAGTAGGTGATATGCATTTAAAATAACTCATATTTGGAGGAACTGTGTCCTTCATTTTTTAAAAACTCCATAGCTGACAAATTTTAAGAGAATTTAATATTGTCATTGATGGTAGGGGACAAGCTAGAAATAATATTCTCAAAATTAGCTCAAAATAATGGTAGGAATCCTTTGTAAGATTGTGCATTGATTAAAAAGGAATTATCCACTGCTCTCCCTTCTAGGATTTAGGACTTCACAGCAGGTGCCCATAAATATTGAAGACAGATTCATGAATTCCTAAGGGGTTTCCATTCACAGTTCTGTATTATTTCTGATTAACATGATGATGAAGAGTTATCTAATTCAATAGTAATATGTTAACATGCAGAAAGGAAGCTGATAATCTTCTGTGGATAAATTCAGATTTTGTTTAAACTGTTTCCTTTTTGTCAACTTGTTTTAGGTCAACAAAATCAGGTAGCAATTGTTTCATTTGCAGTTTTAAAATTATATTTTTAAAACACAAATAATTAGCGTGAAAAAATCTGCATAATAGTCACTGGGGATCCACAGGACTGATAATAATGAGATTACTAATAAATGACAGAATGGTGTCCCCTCACGCCTTCCCTGCCCAGCCGAAAAATGTGAAAACCTCTATGGATATAACAGCTTTATTAAGATATAATTTGTATAAGATATAATTTGTAATAGCCATTGTGGTTCTTGGCTTAAGGACCTGACCTTGGCTCTGTGAAGATGTACAACCAAGGGTGTGAAGTGGGTGTGAAGTGGTATCTCATTGTGGGTTGATTTTATTTCTCTAACAACTAGTTATGTTAAATATTATTTCATGTGCTTATTGGTCATTTGTGTACTGAAACATTTTGCCCATTTTAAAGTCATGTTACAAGTTTTTTATATCATTAAGTTATAAGTGTTCTTTAGCTATTTGAGATATGTCCCTTATCAGATTAATGAATTTTAAATATTTTTCTCCCAGTCTGTGAATGAATTTTTCGCTTTCTCATGTGGTACTTTAAAGCACAAAAGTTTTTAATTTTGATGATCAGGAAACTTAAGATGTATGCATAAAATGCACAGTATGGGGGTCATGTAAATTATAGTGCTTATTGTAAGTTCATATTAGATTGAATTGCCAACACAAATGTCTGTTCTTTAATATGAATTGTGTGCTGAGCTAAAATATAATGCAAATCCATGGTGCATTGCTGTTGATGTAGACGTGATAATGATGGGGGTGTTTAGCCTCGTTATAATTTGTGACTGTATTACTATGACTCTTAAAATCAAGGGATGGTAGAGAAAGGGGATCTGAAAATATTTAGGGCTCTTCCAGTTTCCCAGTTTTCTCCCTTACAGGTATATGGTAAGATTACAGGCAGAAGTGAAAACAACATTTCAACTATTTGTAGACAGTGATTGTCGCTTACTTTTCCTTTTACCAAGGAGAAAGGCAATGTTCCAGAGAGAGGCTGCTCTAACAAACTTGGTTCTAGAATGGCAATGACATGAGGCAGAGCCCCCAGCTCACTTTCAGTGGACATGACACATGGCAAAGATACAACTCTTTGTCAGAGTTCTCACTGTGGCTCAATGGGTTAAGGACCCAACGTAGTTTCTATGAGGATGCAGGTTTGATCCCTGCCTTTGTTCAGTGGGTTAAGGATTTGGCATTGTCACAGCTGTGGTGTAGGTCTCCATTGTGGCTCCAATTTGACCCCTGGCCTGGGAATTTCCATATGCTGCAGGTGTGCCCTTGAAAAGAAAAAGACAAGAAATAACCCTTTGTTGACTCAAGAAACTGAAATTTCACTGTTGTTCATTTCTGGAGCATCGCCTAAGTTCCCTGACTTGGTGATTGCAAAATATATTAAGCACATATCTCTGATACCCATGGATTACATATTTTTCTTCCTATTAAATCACGATTCTATCTCCATTTTGCAGATAAGAAAACTGACTTCTTATAGATTATATAATAACTTTGGAATTTTATTAAATTCCCTTACACCTCAGAGTTGGGATCCAAACCTGTTTCTGCCTGACAATCACTTCAGCTCACACTCATTCAAAAAAACTGCTTTCTGGACCCACGGCTGTATAAAAAAAGCTGGAACTAGAAATTAAAGTGGTATTACTAAATTTTGTTGTATCTACTCATTCTCCTAAAATGAAACTTCTGTTACAAATCTATACTCAACTTAGATCCAGATATTTACAAAACTGAATTTAACAAGCAATATGCTAGAGTTACAGCTCCCTGTCCCAGAAAACAAACAAAAAGAATAACCAAATGAAATCAGGGTTGTATTTTGCTGTCTCTTTCTTGATTAAAAAATATTATGTTTTTCAAAATTCAAAACATATGACAGCAAAAGGCGTATTTGTTTGAATATTTCAATTGCAAACAATTATAGTCTTTTTAGAGAAAAAAAATATATAGGTATTCACAAGTTAGAGTTCACCACAATGAATTAGAGACATGAACTTCATGTGGATATAGGAAGCAAAGCAGAGAAAGCAGAAAATCTAGTACCTTCGAGGTACTGAGGCAAAATCTGCCACAAAAGATGCAGAATCTATGCCAGCCATTTCGTTATGCATTGGAATTTGATCGAGTAAAATTTATTATCAGAGTAAATTCTGTTATCTGTGTTATGAGACTTTACCAAAAATAGATTATAGGATTTGTATTGTCGTTGTTTGTTTTTGCTAATTTGTTTTGCACAAATTGGAAGAAGCAGCCGCGTGGCCAAGTGATAAGTATAAATTCAATAGTCAAGTTACTTGGGAAAAGAACAAAACATTGTGTGTGCGTGTGCCTATGGATCGCTTTTCTTAGATACACTTTAGCTTGCCAAAAGAGAGAGAGTTAGAGATCACAAATTTGAAACTATTGCTAAAGGGTGGACATTTCAGGTGGGACAAAGGTGAGAAGTTAGGTAGGAAATGTAGACTTAAGCCTACTATCTCACAGCTAAGAAGAAGAATGGGCTAGAAGAAGAATGTGGATTTGGGAATCAGGCTTACTCATTTTGAGTTCCTTAAAAAAATACATCTGGCAAAGTATTTAACCTCTTTGCAGGTTTGTTGTGCAAATTAAGAGTTCATCTTGTAATATACCTTGCAGTATGCCTGGCAAGCCAGTGCTCACACAAGCATTTGGGCAAAAACAAGTATTATTATAGATGGCAGTTCTGCCACCCTGAGAATTCCACTTCCTCCCCCATAAAATGAGGATAGACATATTTGCTGGTTATAATGAGTGCCTTGAGAAACATACGTAAAATGACAGATGACATTAGTTAGCTTTCCCTTTAGGAACACACACACACACACACACACACACACACACACACACACACACAATGTTTTATTTTTTACCCTACATAGACCTGTCTTTGAACTTGTACTTAGTTAGCTGGTAGCTTCTTCTTCCTTGCTTCTACCTTGCTTCTTCTAATTTATGTCAAACAAACAGAGGTCCTTTCACAACACAATAATGAAATATCATTTCTCAGGGTCATATTAAATGTCACATTAGAGGAAAATAAGTTTGGGTCTTTACTCAGTTTATCATTAAATTCACATTTTCAGACAAAAATAAACTATACAAAAGTGGGGGTAACTTTTTAGAATCATCCTAACATTGAGAGCTTTACACAAATTCAGCCTTTACATTCTACTCCTCCTCTTTTAAGCTAAACTCTGGTCTGGACATTTAATTCTACAAGCTGTATATACTTGCCTTTCTTATCTATATATTACACACTGAGCCTCTGAAGGTAAAGCTTTATTGTCCTCAGCCCATTACACGACTGAAGCTCTCCTGTGCTTCTCTTACTCACTTCGCATTAGTTCCCTAACAGGGGAAGGTACACACAACAACACAGATGCTGTCACCATAACACCCTCCAGAGAACATGGCATGCCAACATAATTGGCATAACCTCCTTAATAAAGATAAGTGTTTCTGTAGTTTAATTTCATCTTTGGATGGGGATTCATACATACTGGAAAGGATGAGAACTCTGTAATCAGAAAGAACTGAGTTTGAATACCAGTTCTTCCCCACATGAGATGTGTGTGTGTGAGACAGTAACGAGAGTGTGTATGCCTCAGTTTACTGATCTATAAAATTGGGATACTGGGATTTAGCTTGACTGGCTGTTGTAACATTTAAAACATGATGTTTGAAAGTGCCAAACCTATAACTTCCACGCAGTCATTCAGATTTTCCATTTTGCAGATGAAGGGACAAGACTCAGGTAAACTGATTTGGTCAGAGTCATACAGCTTGTTATTACGAAGTCAGGAGACTTTATATCTAATTTCCTTTATAAGATTAGATCTTGCTGTTCAATTCCCAAAGCCTGCAGCTTTTTTCTCCTGTGAAAGCCTACAGACATGGTGCTACAAATTCAAGTGTATTCATAACCTATCTTAAAGAATTCTAATTTTAAGATGGTTAGTCATTTAACACATTCCTTTTATAATATTTAATTAATATCTTGGGTGCCAGACTTTCTGCTTTGGATAACATTTCATTGTCATAGGGTGACCATACATTCTATGGTCCAAAACATGACAGTTTTGATAGTGAAAGGTAATGGGACAGATACTAAGCCAGGTAGGATGCCAGGACAACAATCGAAAAATGGGATTTTCCTGAGCAAAGGGAAGATATATACTTACCTTATTTATAGGATAAGAACAAGATTGAGGTTGCAACCTCAAAAAAACAGGAAATTACTACAATTTTAAATGAGTTTAATAACACCTAATTTAAATGAAGGATGTAAGAAACAGAGATCACGTGGATAAATCATTACCTCGTAAGTAAAATTATTATTCTGATGTTTGTGAAATTTGCTAGCTAAAATATTTGAAAATATGGACAATTAACTCAGAACAATGTGTATGTAAATTACTCAGTAGCAAATGGGCAAGCCCTTTCTTGAAAATGTACAAATTAATCCTACAATGTCACAAACTTGTGCAGGTGAATTCTGACATCAACTTCTAGGGAACATGCATATATTATAGGGGAAATTTACCCATGTTTAATTAGCAGAAAATTCATTGTTGTCTTTAATTCCCTTCAATTTTCCGGACCTTACAATGTGCTTATAAAATGACCAAATCTTCATTCCATTGGTGATGTGTTTGTAGTCATCAGTAGCAACAATAATTTTGTCAAGTTTCTCTCTTTGCAAGTTTACTTATTATCACTGAAATTAAATGCAAAATCATCTTTATAGTCAGAATTTTTTATTAAAAATCTCTATACTATTCAATAGAATAATTTTCTGTAAGGGTTGTTGCATTAATAAGTGGGGGAGAAAGAAAGGAAGAAAGGAAGGAAGAAGAAAGAAGGAAAGAAAGGAGGAAGGAAGGGGGAAAAAATACAGAGAATGTTTCCATTCTAACGTTCCCTGATTTCCTCCGGGGCCTGGAAGTATTTCTTTTCAACATCCTGGATGCTTATGCTTTCTGCAAAGATCTATATTCTTTATTTGTTAAGTGTCTAAGAACATTTGCTTATGTGAAGGCAGCTTTAAAGTATTAGATATTAAATGTTTGCCTGGTTTAGTGAAACATGGATCTTTTGGAATAAGTAGATATGCCACCAGCAAAGAAAAAGCATATTGAATAATAAAACTTTCACAGTGCCCAGTATTTTTTTGTAACTCTAAATTTATTTATAGATTTTGGCTTTCTAATAGTAGTCAGTGCATCTCTGTTTTATGGTATACAGGGCATCCAGAGGGAGAATTCATTCTAATCATATTTACCATCATAGAAATCACCGCACAAACAAATCAGCCAGCCTCTCACTTTGTAAACACTGGGGAGACAGATGATTATATTGCTAAGCACTTTACCTGGGAACAAGTTATCACTGGCTGAAATGTTGATTTTTTTTTTCCTACAAACTGCATTTCTTTCAATGCTGAATAAATTATAGAAATCGACTGACTTTGGGGCAAAGTTTGAATGCCTTTTTCACTTTTACATTTACATTATAATTTATAAAAATTTGTCCAAAAAAAAAAGGGACCAGAGGGTTTTACAATACAATTTCAGGTAAGGCCAAAAAATATTAATGTAAATAAAAATAAAACAATAAAGGAGTTCCCTCATGGCTCAGTGGCTTAAGGATCCAGCATTGTCACTGCTGTGTCTCTGGTTACAGCTGTGGTGGGGGTTCCATCCCTGACCTTGTTACTTCTGCATGCTGCAGGTGTGGTCAAATAAATAATAAATAACATTAAGAAAACTATAAAAATTATGTAGTAAGGAGAAGAAAAAATGTGTAATTTATTATTTATTTATATTTGCATACATAGATACTGTTTATCTGTCATGTCAAAAAAGAAACCCAGTGGATTACTGCTTTTTAGTAAGAAGTGCGTATGTTGATCAAGAGCCTATAAATGTAATCCTCACAATCTTCTCTACTTCAATATAGTTTCGTATTAGCCTGTAACCAAAGCTATAACCAAACACCTATGTTATAACCATATTTAAAAATCATGGAGTTCCCACTATACCACAGTGGGTTAGAATCCGACTACAACAGCTCAGTCACGGTGGAGGAACAGGTTCAGTCCCTGGCCCAGCACAGTGGGTTAAAAGGATCTGCCATTGCCACAGCTGTGGATTAGATTGCAGCTGCAGCTGGGATTCAGTGACTTGCCTGGGAAATTCCATATGCTGTGGGTGTGGCCATAAAAAAATTACAAGATTTATTACTCTTTTTTGTTGCCTTTTTGCTTATATAGATAACCGTTCCCTCATCTTCCAGCTATATCGTAAACTACTTATTAAAGTGTAAAAACAATTCCTCCATAGGAACGGGAGAGTATATAGGTTCATGTTGGTGGTTATATGTGTAGGAAGAGTCTCATAGTTGTCTTCTGATTACTTCTGTTCTTCTCATTGAAATAGAAACAGTATTAGTGGTTAAAACTGAGGATAATGGGAGGAAGTGTTGAAAGACTGAGAAGAAAGAAAGAAAAAAAGAAATAGTCATCCAACATTAAAGGGGCATTCAGTAAGCTCACCAAAAAAAAAAAAATAAAGAAAAAAGAAATAGTTAGCTACAAGAATGGAAAGTAGCATGGACCAGGATAATAGAGTCAAAATTAAGAAGACATTTGACATTAGTGACTATGAGCTTAAGGAAACATCAGATAGAGGAGTTCCCGTCATGGCACAGTGGTTATTGAATCTGACTAGGAACCATAAGGTTGCAGGTTCGATCCCTGGCCTTGCTCAGTGGGTTAAGCATCTGGCATTACCAGGAGCTGTGGTGCAGGTCGCAGATGCAGCTCGGATCCTGCATTGCTGTAGCTGTGGCGTAGGCTGGTGGCTACAGCTCCTGTTAGACCCCTAGCCTGGGAACCTCCACATGCTACAGGTACGGCCCTAAAATGACAAAAGGCAAAAAAAAAAAAAGGAAAAATCAGATAGAATAACTGGGCTTTATTCTTTTGCTAGATTCAGACCATCAAGTTAGGCAATAGGATCAGAACTTTATTTAATCATGTTTGCACTGTTGCTGGCAAATGAAGACTAGACAAAGACAAGTGTGGTTGTGGACAAGAGAATCATAATGACTGACCATGATATGATTTGAACTGTTAAGAAGGGAAGTAAGGGAATGAGGAGAGATAAATTGAAGAATGCTGAAACTATGGTAAAACTAATAAACTGGGGTTCACTGTGTTGCCCATGGATTGAAAGAGTGAGGTACTAGATGGAATGAACAAAACAGACAATTTCGGTCAGAAAAGAAGTCATTTTGGAGATTGTGGCAGGGTTGCAGTTACTAATAAAGATAAATTTCAGGTATAACTAATGAAATACAAACACAAGAGTAAAATTTTAAGGAACTGAGTGAATAAGTTTAGCAAGTTTTATATATATATATGGAAATAACTAAGAATCAACACAAGATTAGTTGTAAAAATTAATAGAATATCAAGAAATAGCGAGAATAGGCTTATAAATGTCTATAAACATGCAGTATTGGGTGACAGTCTCCTTACTATTCCTTCAAAACAGGTTGTTTTTAGAGAAAAGGGAGGGAAAGTAATTTAGAATTGGTATAGTATTAGTTATGCAGCCAGCCACATGGGAAGTCCTAGAATTGGTATATATATTGAAGTGGGCACTACCATGCTGCCTACAAGGCCAGTGACAGAGGTATAGAAAACACCCAACTTTCACATCCTGCAGCCAAATCCAGGTAGGGATCAAGCCTGTGGTTCTGCCAAATCACAGAGCATAGTGTGTAGGCCCACCTGACCAGGAATCACTGTGACCCTGACTGACCATGAAGCACAGTTTCCAGCCTTATCCAACTCTAGGATACTGCGAGAGGCCCTGCCTTAGCACATAACTGAGCCAGAGACCTTGTTCAACCTCAGAACATAGTCTGTGTCCTGTTTGATCACAAAGCCCAGCCCAAAACCCTGCCCAGCTTCAGGGCACAGCTTGTGACCCCACTGCAGATTACAGACCACAGTCTGAGGTCCTTTCTGACAGCAAAGACAAGCCTGCAGGCACACCTAGACACAAAATCCAGCCAGCAGCACTGCACAGCACAGCCTGAGGACCCATTCAAACAGGAACAATCATCATGACCCAGAGCAATGCATATTCATGGAATCCAACCAGTGGCAGTTCCCTGCCAGGGAACACAGCCTGCAACCCTGCCTGACTAGAGGTGATTAAAGAACACTATTAGTGGTCACCTGATTGTGCATTCAGGTAGCAGCTCCTCAAGACCACACTTTCCACTCAAGTGTAGAGCCAGCCAGTGGCACACCTTCCTGCTGACCCCTGGCTTGTCCAACTAGAGACCCAAATAGAATGCCCTGCCAGTCCCACAGACACCATTGGCTGACCAATCCAGTTATTCGAGGTCAGTTAACTGCTGAAAGTTTTTTCCTGCCAAAATTGGCCTATAAAGACTAAGGGAGGAGATCATTGACTCAAATGGGTAAATACCAACAGAAAGATAGAAGAATCATAAGATATCAGATAAACATTACACCATTAAGGAAAATAATAAACCTCCAATAACTGACACTAAAAAAATGGAAACCTTAAAAAGACTTTAGAATAATCCTTCTAAAAAATGTTCAAAGATCTACAAGAAAACACAAACAACTAAAGGGGGATAACATTAGGAAAATAACATATGAACAAACTGATAAGTTCAGCAAAGGAGTAGAAACTATGAAAAAAGGAAACCCCAGAGCTGAAGATTATAATAATAGAACTGAATCACTCAATAGAGACTTACAACAGGCTCAATTAAAAAGAAACAATGAACTTGAAGACAAATCACTTAAAATTATCCAGTCAGAAGGCCAAAAGAAAAAATATATAAAAATACAAAGAAAGCCTATGATATTTATGGGATACCATCAGAAGAAAAAACTACGTGCACTATGAGAGTACTAGAAGGAGAGAGGAAGAAAGAAAGAGAAAGTTTTATTTTAAAAAATGGATGAATACTTCCCCAAATTGGGGAGAAAAATGAGAAATCAGATTCATTAAGCTAAGAGGACCCCAAATAGATTGAATGTGAAAAGGGTTACACTTAGACATATTATAATTAAATTGTAAAAAAAAAAAAGAGAAATTTAAAAGAAGCAAGAGACAAGTGACTTGCCATGTACAAAAGAACTCTTATAAAATAAGTGGATTTATCAACAGAAATTTTTCAGGCCAGAAGAGAGCAGGATGATATACTCAAGATGTAAAAAGAAAAAACATTCAACCAGAAGTAATACACCCAGCAAAACTGTCCTTTAAAAATTAATAAGAGTTAAAGATTTTCCCAAACAAACAAAAACTGAAGAGTCCATCAGCCATTAGTCCTGCCTTATAAGGAAGAAATGCTAAATGGTGTTCTGCAAACTGAAATGAAGGATGATCGTTAATATTATCAAAACATATGAATGTGTCAAAACATAAGTATATGGATATTCCCATTTGTAACAACACAGATAGACCTAGAAATTATCATACTAAGTGAAGTTAATCAAACACTGAGAAACAAGCATCATATAATATCACTTATATGTGGAATCTAAAAAAGGGCACAAATGAATTTATTTGCAGAACAAAAACAGACTCACAGACTTTGAAAACAAACTTATGGTTACCATAGGGGACAGGTGGTTGGAAGGAAAGGACTGGGGGTTTTACGATGACATATGCGCACGGAGGTATTTGCAATGATTGGCCAAATGGGACCTGCTGTATAGCACAGGGAACTCTACCCAATATTCTGTCATAATCTATGTGGCAAAAGAATCTGAAAGAGAATGGATGTGTTTATATGTATAACTGTCACTTTGTTGTACAGCAGAAATGATCACAACATTGTAAAAAGCAATCAATCAAATCACAAAGGAAGACTGCAAGAGCAAAAAGAAAGGGGGGGGAATGATCTACAGAAGTGTCAGAAAAAAATTTTAAAAAGACAATAATAAGTCTTTTCCTATTAATAATTACTTTAAAGATAAATAGATTAATTTATACAATCATAAGACAGAATGCCTGAATAAACAAGACAAACAATATGCTGCCTGCAATAGACTCATTTTAGCTTTAAGGGCATACATTTGCTGAGAGTGAAATAATGGTAAAAGATATTCCAGACAACTGATAAAAAAAAAGAAATGGGTAAATATACTCATATCAGGTAGAATATACTTTAACCTAAAAATAGTCACAAGACAGAATAAGTGCTTATATATAAGGTCTTATATAATGATAAATGAGTCAATTTCTCAAGAAGATATAACAGTTGTAAATAAGTATATATCCAAAATTTGAGCATGTAAATACATATAGTAAATAGTAATAGAATTAAATTTTTGAGAAATAATAATTGGAAAACTCAATACCCTACTCTTGACATTGTATAAATCATCCACACGGGAAATCAATAAAGAACCAGTAGATCTGAACAACAATAAAGAACCAGGAGATTTGAACAACAGTATAAACAACACCATAAACAAAACAGACAATTTAGAAAATTATATTCAGCAGCAAAAAATACACATTCTTCTCTAATGCAAACAGAACATTTTTTGGGATAGATCACCTACTAGACACAAAAAAAATCCCAATAAGTTCAAGAACATAGAACTTATATAAAGCATCTTTTCAATGGTACAAACTGGTAAAAAACTACAATGGTAAAAAACTGCAAATGGTAAAAGCTACAATGGTAAAAAACTGCAAATCAATAATAAAAGAAAAACTGGAAAATTAACAAGTACATGGAAATTAAGCAATAAACTCATAAACAAAAGGGAGATGGAAAATGTCTCGGGATAAATGAAATGAAAATGCAACATAACAAAGCTTGAGATACAGCAAAAGCAGTTCAAAGAAAAAAATTTATAGCTACAAATGCCAATATCAAGAAAAAAAGAAAGATCTCAAAAAAAACTTAACATTACCTCACAAAGTCCAATGTTAGCATAAATTAGGAAACAATGAAGATTAGAGTAGAAATTGAGAACAGGAGATAATTGAAAAGATTAATGAAGTAAGAACTGGTTCTTTGAAGAGATAAACAAATTGACTAATCCTTAGCTAAACTGCAATTAAAGATGTCTCAAATAAAATAAAAAATAAAAGAGATATTACAATGGTACACAGAAATAAAAAGGATCATAAGAGACTGCTTTGAACAATTAAATGCTAACAAATTGGATAACCTATAGATATGAAAAATTTTCTAGAAATATATAACTAGAATCAGGAAGGAGTAGAAAATCTGAACAAATAACAAGTAAGGTAACTGAATCAGTAAAATGAACAGACAAACCTCCCAACAAAAAAGGTCCACGAATCAGTCTCACAGATTAATTCTAACACATTTTAAAAAATAATTAACTCTTATTTTTATTAAACTCTTCCTAAAATTTGATGAAGTGTGAACACTTCAAAACTCATTTGACAGAGCCATCATTATCCTCATTTCAAAACCAGATCAGGATACAAAATAAGCAGACTACATACAGACCAACATCCCTGATGCAAACTGATGTAAAAATTCTCAACAAAATCCTGGCAAAGTGAATTCAGCAACACATTAAAATAATCATATACCATAATGAACTGAGATTCATCACTGAGATGCAAAGATGAATCAACATATGCAAATAAATCAATATGATAAATAACGAATGAAAGATAAAAATCCTATAATCATCTAGATAGATGCAGAAACAACATTTGAAAAGCATACCTTCATGGTAAAAATTCTCAATAAATTTAGTTTAGAGGAACTGTACCTCAGCACAAGAAGGGCCACAGCTAATATCATACACAATAGTGAAAAGTTGAAAGCTTTGTCTCTATGATTAGGAGCAAGACAAGAGTGCCAGCATAGTACTGGAAGTCCTAACTAGAGTTATCAGGCAAGCAAAAGAAATAAGACATCTGAATCAGAAAGGGAGATGTAATGTTTTCTATTTTCAAATGAGATGAAGTTTTATAAAAAACACTAAAGATTGCCATAAAACTATTAGAACTATTAAATACAGTAAAGTTGCAGGATACATAAATTGGTTGCATTTCTATACACCAAAAACAAACGACTTGTAAATAATGAAATTAATATCATTCACTTTAGCCTTAAAAAAAATGTTGTACTTAGGGATAAATATATATATAGAAGGAAGTGAAAGATCTGAATGCTGAAACTTATGACATTACTGAAAGAAATTGATGATATAAATATTTTTAAAAGAATAGAATAGATATCCTATATTCATGGATTTGAAGAATTACTATTATTAAAATATTCATACCGCCCAAAGTCATCTATAGATTTAATGCAGTTCCTGTCATGGTTCAGTGGCATTTTTTGCAGAATAGAAAATCACTCCTAAATTTAGATGGAACCACACAAAATCCTGGAACATTAAAGCAATTGTGAGAAAGAGCAAGCTAGAGACATCATGATACTTGAATTGTAGTAAACCATACTACAAAGCTGTAGTAATCAAAAATATTATAATATTGGCATAAAAATAATATTACGCATATAGGCCAATGTAACAGAATAGAAGGCTCAGAAATACACAAATGCAATCAACTAAAGTTCAACAAAATTGTCAAGAACAGACAATAGAAAAACAATAGTCTCTTCAATAGATAATGTTGGTACTAGATATCTCCATGCATAAGAGTGAAACGAGACCCATATCTCATGCCACTTACAAAATTTTAACTCTAAATGGATCAAATGCATAAATGTAAGACCCAAAATTGTAAAACGTCTAGAAGAAAGTGTAGCTAGAGATCCTTGACAGTGGTCTTTGCAATGATTTTTTGAATGTGACACAGAATGTTCAAGGAACCATATCAAAAATAAAGAATCAGGATTACATCAAACTAAAATACTTCTGTATAGCAAAAAAGTGATCAAAAAATGAAAGGCAACTTAACAGAATGAGAAAAATACTTGAAAATACTGTATAAGGTATTAATATCTAAAATATATAAGGAGATTTTACAACTCCTAGCAAGAACAAAATAATCCAATTTTTAAAAGGGCAGTGGACCTGGAGAGGCAATTTTCCAAAAAAGATATACAAATGCATAACAGGTAATGAAAAGATGCTTGGCATCATTAATCATTAGGGAAAGGCAAACAAGAAACACAGTGGGTTAATGCACATCTGTTAGAATTATAACTATCAAAATGGAAACAATAACGTGCTGGAGAGGATGTGAATAGACAAGAACCCTTCTACACTACTGTTGGGAATGTAAATTGATACAACTCAGAATAGAAAATAGTATGCAAGTTCCTTTAAAAAATAAAAATAGAACTACCACCTAATCTGAAAATTCTGCTGTGAGGATTATATCCAGTGGAATTTATATCACTATCTTGAGGAGATATCTATTCCTCTACATTCATTGCAGCATTATTTACAGTGGCTAAGACATGGAGACAACCAGAATATCCAGTGAATGAACGGATAAGGAAAATAAATATCATTTAGCAGTATAAAGGAAGGAAATCCAGACATATGTGACAACATAGATGAAGCTTTCAGGCATTCTTTTAAGTGAAATAAGTCAGAGAAAGACAGACACTGTCTGATCTCGCTTATATATGGAATGTAAAATAAATTGAAGTTATAGAAAGAGAGTAGATTGGTGGTTTCCAGGAGCAGGGATGAGGAGGAAATGGATAAAGGTTGCTTATGCTTCCAGTTACAACATGAAAACGTTGTGGGGATCTAATGTACAGCATGGTGACTATAGTTAACAATATTTTGCTGTATATTTGAAATGATAAGAGAATCATAAAAGTTCTCATCTCTCTCACACACACACACATAGGATAAACTGTAGTGATCGTTTCACAATATATACATATATAAAATCCACACATTATACACCTTAAATTTATGCAATGTGATATGTTAATTATATCTCCATAAAGCTGGAAAACTAAAGGAAACCATTCAGGTTTTGAGGAGGCTTAAGGAGATGCAGTTTCTTCAAGGAACAGCAGTGATAAAGTCAAGGAAATGTCCAGATAAGTGACTGAACAAATACGGTATGCTGATAACTCACTGGGTAGAATGAATCGCATAAGGGCATGTGAATGGGATTTAGGGAAGGTAGTAGTGAAATGGGAAGTGATAGCAGAATCAAGATAGAATTTTAAGACAAAGAATTTTTTAATGCACTTGAAGTACCCTATGAGTGAAAGAGGAATGCTCCATGGTTTCATGCATGTGAGCCTGAGCATCTGAATTGTTACTGAGATAGGAAAGACTGAGAGAAGGACAAGAGAGTGAGAGAAATTGAAGTGGAAATTTGAGCATGTGGTTTTGTAGGTGCCTATTGGACCAAGAGTTGCTGACAGGCAAAATGGTTACACAAGGTCAAAAAAGCAATTGCTGTCATGAGAATATAACTGGGGTATGTTTATTATACTGTTTCTTTCTTGAAATGTATTTACAGGGAAGTACATAAATTAGGTATGTAAATAAAACATCCATTTCTGTTGTGGCTCAGCGGTAACGAATCTCACTGGCATCCATGAGGATGCAGATTCAATCTGACTGTCATCTATGAGGATGCAGATTCCATCCCTGGCCTCATCTCACACAATGGGTTAAGGATCCGGCATTTCCATGAGCTGTGGTGTAGGTCACAGATTGGCTTGGATCGGTGTTGCTGTGGCTGTGGCGTAGGCCAGTGGCTACAGCTCGGATTCAGCCCCTAGCCTGAAACCTCCATGTAATGCAGGTGTGGCCCGAAAAAGACAAAAGACAAAAAAAAAATTCATTTGCCACCATCCAGATAAAGAAATAGAGAATTACTGAGATCCCGGAAACTCCCTAACTTCAATATCTTTATCTAATCATAAATTCCTCCTTAATGCATACCAGAAAACAAACACAATCCTGAAATATAATGTGATACTAAATAATTTGTTTACTTTATAATGTTTACATCTGTAAATGCATCCCTAAACAATATAGCTCAGTTTTGCTCTTTTTTTCCTGAAATATACGTGAATGAAAACATATTGTATGTGTGCAACTTCTATTGTGCTTTTTTTTTTTTTTTGGTCTTTGATTTGTTTTTGTTTTTGTTTTTTTCTCAGTATTAGTATATGAAGTGAAGCCATCCTATTGTGCAATATTTTATTTTATTTTAATTTTTTTCTCTTTTTAAATTGTAGTACAGTTGATTTACAAAGTTGTGTTAGTTTAAGGTGCATAGCCATGTGAAAAATCGCTTGCAGTGCTACTAATTTCTATAAATTAAAAAAGAAATTAAACGTCTCTCCTACAAAGAGGTAACATGAAGGAATTGCTGAAACCTCTACTTTCTTCATATTTTCCTCCCTCTCTCTAAACCTCCTTTGATAAATGAGATTCACATTTACATAAGAGCCAGAAATCACCTAGCTATACTGTAATCTTTTCACTTACTAACTGCTACATTCAGTCTCTTCAAAAAAGGACTTAAATTTTGGCTGAGGTGGAATGTGGTGGTAATGATGGAGATTTAATAAAAGGTGTCTTCCTCTTTCTGAGAAGGAAATATGGCAGCATCAACCTATTCCCCATCATCTGCCTGTTTCCTCCATCCCTTTCAGATTTTTTTTCTTTATGGAATGTTACAAGGCATTAAATATAGCTCCCTGTACTATATAAGGACCTTGTTTAACTATTTTAAATACAGTAGCATATATGTTAATCCCAAACTCCTGTTATTATAGTTGATTTACAATGTTCTGTCAATTTCTGTGCACAGCAAAGTGACCCAGTTATACATGTATATATATATACATTTTGTCTCACATTATCTACCATCATGTTCCATCACAAGTGATTAGATATAATCCTCTGTGATATACAGCAGTATCTCATTGTTAATCAACTCCAAATGCCATAGTTTACATCTACTAACCCCAAACTCCCAGTCCATCCCAATCCTGCCCCCTCCCTTTGGCAACCACAAGTCTATTCTCCAAGACCATGAGTTTCCTTTCTATAGATAGGTTGCATATATTCGATTTCAGATATGTGATATATGGTATTTGTCTTTCTTTTTCTGATTTACTTTACTTAGTATGAGCGTCTCTAGTTCTATCCATGTTGCTGCAAATGGCATGATTTTGTTCTTTTTTATGGCTCAGTAGTACGCTGTTGTGTATTTGTACCACTTCTTCTTAATCCATTCATTTTTTGATGGACATTTAGGTTATTTCCATGTCTTGGCCATAGGAAAACTTTCATTTCTTTTTCAGTGAAAGTTTTGTTGGGATATATGCCCCAGAGTTGGATTGCTGGATCATATGGTAGTTCCATATTTAGTTTTCTGAGGTACTTCCATGCTGTTTTCCATGGTGGTTGTATCAATTTATATTCCCAACAGCAGTGTAGGAGGGCTCCCTTTTCTCCATACCCTCTCCAGCATTTGTTAGTTGTAGACTTACTAATGATGGCTATTCTGACTGCTGTGAAATGGTATCTCATTATAGCTTTGATTTACATTTCTCTAATAATTAATGATTTTGAGCACTTTTTCACGTGCCCTTCAGCCATCCATATGTCTTCTTTGGAGAAATGTTGATTCAGGTCTTCTGCCCATTTTTCAATTGTGTTGTTTGTTTGTTTTTGCTTTTGAATTATATGAGTTGTTTGTTTTGGAGGTTGCATCATTTGAAACTATTTTGTCCCATTCCATAGGTTGTCTTTTTGTTAATCTTTGACAAAGGAGGCAAGAATATAAAATGGTAAAAAGACAGTTTGTTCAGTAAGTGGTGCTGGGAAAACTGGACAGCTGCATGTAAATCAATGAAACAAGAACACACCCTCACTCCATGTACAAAAATAGACTCAAAATGGCTTAAAGGCTTAAACATAAGACAAGATACCATAAAACTTCTAGACGAGAACATAAGGAAAACATTCTCTGTCATCAACCATACAAATGTTTACTTAAGTCAAGTCTCCTAAAGCAATAGAAATAAAAACAAGAATAAACTAATGGGACCCCAAACTCAAAAACTTTTGCACAGAAAAGGAAACCATCAAAAAGAAAGTAATCAGTTTTTTTTCTCTCTTATGAGTTTATTTCTGACTTGAAACTAAGTTCATTTGTATCCTTTTTTTTAAGATGCTACACATAAATGATATCATGTGATATTTGTATTTCTCTATCTGGCTCTTTTCACTTAGTATGGTAATCTCTGGACTCACCCATGTTGCTTCAAATGGCATTATTTCATTCTTTTTGTTGCTGAGTAATATTCCATTATATATATGTACCATATTTTCTTTATCCATTCATTTGTTGATGGACACTTTGTTTCCTTCCATTTCCTGGCTATTATAAATATTGATGCAGTGAATATTGTGGTGCATGTGTCTTTTTGAATTAGAGTTTTCTCTGGGTATATGCCCAGGATTGGGACTGCTGGATCATACAGTAACTCCATTTTTAGTTTTTTAATGAACCTCCATATTGTTCTCCGTAGAACACCAACAATGTAGGAGTGTTCCTTTGTCTCCAAATCCTCTGCAGCATGTATTAGTCATAGGCTTTTTGATGATGGCCATTTTGACTGTATAAGGTGATAACTCAATCTAGTTTTGATTGTTATTTCTATAATAACAATGTTGAATATCATTTCATGTATCTGTTGGCTGTCTGTATGTATGTCATCTTTTGAGTAATGTCTGCTTAGGTCTTCTGCCCTTTTTGTTCCTTTTTTTTTGTCTTTTTGCCTTAGAGGGCTGTACCCACAGCATATGGAGGTTCTCAGGCTAGGGGTCTAATTGGAGCTGTGGCCCCTGGCCTACACCACAGCCACAGCAACATGGGATCTGAGCCACGTCTGCGACCTACACCACAACTCACAGCAACGCCAGATCCTTAACCCACTGAGCGAGGCCAGAGATCGAACCTGCAACCTCATGGTTCCTAGTTGGATTTGTTAACCACTGAGCCATGATGGGAACTCCGAGGTCTTCTGCCCATTTTTTGGTTGGATTGTCTGATTTTATGATATTAAGCTGTATGAGCTCTTTGTATATTTTGGAGATTAATCCCCTGTCTGTTGCAGTATTGGCAAATATTTTCTCCCATTCTATAGGCTAGATTTTCATTTTGTTTATGGTTTCCTTTGCTTTGCTTTCCTTTCCTTTCTTTGCAGAAGCTTTTAAGTTAAGGTCCTCTTAGTCTATTTTTATTTTATTTCCATTATTCTAGGAGCCATCCAAAACGTATTTCTGTGAATTACATCAAAGAGTCTTATGCTAATGTTTTTTCCTAGGTCTTTAATCCATTTTAAGTGTATCATTGTATACAGTGTTAGAGAACATTCTAATTTTATCCTTTTATATGTAACTGTCCAGTTTTCCCAGCATCAATTATTGAAGACTGTCTCTTCCCTACTGTATATTCTTACTTTCTCTGTCATATATTAATTGACCATCGGTGAGTGGGTGCATTTCTAGGCCTTCTGTACTGTTCCATTGCTCTATGTGTCTGTTTTTGTGCCAGTACCACACTATTTTGATTACTGTATTTTTGTAATATAGTCTCAAGCCAGGGAGCCTGATTCCACTAACATTATTTTTCTTTCTCAAGATTGTTTTTGTTATTCAGAGTCTTTTGTGTTTCTATTCAAATTTAAAAAAAAAATTCTGGTTCTCTGAAAAATGTCATTGGTAATTTGATAGGGATTGCATTAAATCTGTACATTAATTTGGATAGAATGGTCATTTTAACAATATTGATTCTTCCAATCCAAAAAGAATATCTTCCCATCTGTTTGGTCTTTAATTGCTTCCATCAGTGTCTTATAGTTTCCCTTGTACACTCTTGGCAGGAATGTAATTTGGTGCTGCCATTGTGGAAAACAGTATGGAAATTCTCAAAAAACTAAAAAAGAAGTATCATATGATCTAGTAGTTCCAGTCCTGGCTATACATCTGAAAAAAAACAAAAACATTAATTCAGAAAGACACATGCACTCCAAAGCTCATAACACCATTATTTACGATTGCCAAGATCCAAAAGCAGCCTAAATGCCTATCAAGAGATGAATGAGTAAAGAAGATGAAGTACATTTATATAATTGAACACTACTCAACCATAAAGAGAATTAAATTTTTCCATTTTCAGCAATGTGGATGAACTTGGAGGGCATCATGCTAAGTGACATAAGTCAGACAGCAAAAGACTAACACTGTATGATATAATTTATATGTGGAATCTAAAAAAAAATGCAACAAGCTTGTTAATATAACCAAAAAAGGGCAAACTCACAGATATACAGAAAGAACTAGTGGTTACCAGTGTGGGTGGGGGGAGGAGCCATATAGGAGTAGAGAAGTGGAAGGCATGAACTACTGGGTGTAAGATAAGCTACAAGGATGTATTGTACAACACAAGGAACATAGCCAATATGTTGTAAGAGCTGTAAATAGAATGTAACCATTTAATTTTTTTTTAATTAGAGTAGAATATGTCTGCCAATAAATATAAAATTTCAGGAACTAGAAGATATGTTTTAAAAAAGTAAAAAATTATTGAAAAGGAGAGCAAATAAAGTAGTTGCCAGGGGTTAGGTAAGGTGGTAGCATATGGAAAGAGAGTATAGCTAAATAAGGAAACCTGGTAGGAATGGAATTCTTCTATAAAACAGGTTAAAATACAAGCACTTTCTGAGACTTCAACAAAATGCTAAGAATGTGATTCTAAGGTATTTGAATTGGCTTAAAAGTCCAAGAGTCAAGTTCAGTTGTACAGGCAAGTCATGCATTTAACGCTCATACTTTTGTTTAATTATCTTTTCAGGATCTATGTTATGATATTGTACTTCAGTGAGGCTGGGTGCAAAAACTTACGAAATTAATACAATTCATCAAGAAGTGGAAAAGAGTCACTAAAATAGTGTAATGACCTAGTACTTATCAATATTAACATCTTTACTCTGAAGTATTTTTCAAGGAGATGAAGAAGGCCTTAAAAAAGTTCCAGGAAAATCTGTGATAAAGGAAAAAATTTAGCTATATTCAATTTATTGTGATCAACTGACCTCATATAAATGAAATCAATCAATCAAAATAAGAATTTTGTGTCATACCATTTATCAAAACCAAATTCTAAATGAAGATAATTCAGTATTTCTCCAAAGTGTGCCAACTATGTAACCAAAGTATTTCTTTTTCAGAATTAAAATAGATATGCTTTTTTGAGTCAGATCTTTTAAATTTATGTTTCTACATTTATCAGTTTCAGAAGTGGTGGTTTACTCCCCCTCATGAAAGATGAAATGATTAGCATACTTACTGCTCCTTCCACTCCTTCCACCCCCACACCTGCTGGTTTTATGGGCATCAAGGGATATTTTTAAGTGTTAATTTTAAAATTATATTTATGTCATATAGCCATTATTTTGAGAATTTTAATATTTATACTGTGTATTGTAATGTATCATATTAAGCTTGGTTCCATTTTTAAAGGACGAAATATTCTCTATATATTACTTTGCAAGCAAATTCCAAAGTTTTCTCAGAGTAGCTTTTTTGTAATCATAGCTTGAAGAGCTTTCTGGGTTTTTTGTTTTGTTTTGTTTTGTTGGGTTTTTTTGGGGGGGAGGTTATTTTTTCTTCCTCCATGAAAAAAAATCAGTAGTTATAATGTTTTCATATATAAGAGCATATCTGTGCTGGATTCAAATATGTAAAACAACTTAAGGAGATGTGGAAATCTCAGTTCAACACAGATATCTCTTCAAAGCTGTAGGTCATTTTCTGTTTTACTCTGAAATATGAATATGATGTTGTTGAGTAGAAGTCTGAGAGCAATTTTTATTTTTTCCTTTGATATTTCATTCCAGTCTCCATGTTGGTAGAATTTTTTCATTATGCTTAAAAATAAGTAAGTAGTCAAAAGTATAACTCATACTTCCCTCCTGTACACTTATTTGGGGGGATTACTAAATGAAGCTTACTAACAAATTCCTTTAGTACAAGATTTTTTTTTCTCTTATTTTACCTTGGAAAATTGTTCTTTTCATTATTACATTCTCTGAGGAATTTAGTTTTATAAATTTAACCTGCTGTTGTCTTTTTAATGAGATACTTCATTAGTTCTGAGGACTTATTACATTTGTAACCACATTAATTACCCTATTTGGTCATATAGATACCTTTTTGGCCTATGTTCTTAACATCATAACTTTAGAAATTGTTTTGTTTTTTAATTATTTTTAATAGTATTGTTTCACTTTATTGTTTTCCTTTTTATTTTATTATTTTCCTACAGAGTAAATAGTTCTGCTTAAAGTTATACTCTTTTCTAGAGCTCTTTTGTCCCATACTGTGTATACTCTTTGAAAATACACACAATTTTTTTTCTTTTCTTTTTTAAAAAGAATTTTGCAAGTCCTTTGGGAATAAAGGTCAAGGGCAAGTGCCATAGATTTCTCAGTCCGATAGGGCAACACTATCAACCTCACATTTGGGGGCTTAACAGAACTGAAGTTTGTTTTCCTGGCTACATAACAATACAATGCTGGTGTTTTTGGTCTAAGATATTTAAGGAACGGAGGCCCCTTCTATCTTGAAACCATGCTATCTACTAGGGCCCTGCTATTTCAGTTAGCAGAAGGAGAAAAAGAAGGTATGGGAAAATTCTGTTATTTAAATTGTCCTGGCCAAGAGTAACACTCACTGCATTTGCTCCCACTATGTTGACAAAATTAATCCCCTGGTCAAACCCAAAAATGGGGTAGAAGACTGGTAAATGTCTTCCCATGTATACCTGTTATTAATCTCTTGTTTGATTTTTCTCATGTTTATCTGTCTCATGAGAATCAAATTCTTTGACCATCCCGAGGAGTCTAGAAGGGCAGTGGAAACTTTCTTCCTCTCTGACAAAACATGATAAGAAAACCTTTCTCTCTTATGATATTCCTACCATGATTTCCATTACAATGCTTGGCATTGTGCAACTGGCAAAGAGAAGTCATTTCAGGACCCAGCTCTTCTATGATAAAGCAAGCAAAATTATGAATTTATAGTTGAGAGACAATACATTGATCACTGGCAGAGCAGGTAGTAACAAATCACCTCTGTCCATATAACATTTGCAAAAACAAGTCCCCTGGTAACGTTCAGTTAAGAAGGAGCCAGGAAAATGGGGTTCCTAGATAGGCAGCCATTTTGCAGTAAATGCTATGCTGTGGAACTAAGAGATGGAATTTTGGAGTAAGCAATCATTTCTGCTTGTCTGAGCATTGAAAGGCGTTGGTTGTGGAGAAGTTGAGTAAAGAAAAAAATCAGAATCTCTGGCCCTTCTGATTGAGGATAGTATATATTACCTGGCAATAACTGGTAGTGATCTTTGCTCCCTTTAATCTACAATTGTGAAAATACTTCTCCCTAAATTATTTTCTGAACCTACAAGATCCCTCCATTGACACTGGATTTCCCCAGTTGCCATCCTTGACTCCAATTCTATAATTCAGAACTGGAAATGTTAGTGATTTTTCTTAAATCCCTATACTTATCCCCCCCCTTTTAAGAAGAGGACTTGTATTCCCAATGTAACTTGGTCCTATTCTTCCTTATATTTGGGCATATATCCAGATTCTTGGAGGTGTGCTGGGGTTTTGGTTTGTTTTTTTGTTTGTTTTCTTTTTTTGGCTACCCAGTGGCATATGGAACTCTCAGGCAAGGGATCAAATCCAAGCAGCAGCTGTGACCTAAGTTGCAGCTGCAGCAACCCCAGATCCTTAACTCACTGTGCCAGGCTGGGGATCAAACCACATCCCAGTGCTCCCAAGACATTGCAGATCCCATGGCACCACAGCAGGAACTCCAGAAGCCTGCTGTTTCAAAGTCAATTTTATCATTACCATGACTACTAGGAATTCTTTGCATATTTTCAATTAAGTTAATTCAATAAAATGCTGATTATGAAAGAGATGTACATTAATTCTTGTTAAATATGAATAAAGAAGTAAAGTAATCCTCGATCTTATAATTCAGAAGGATCTATCATTAACTGGGGGTTATGTCTTTAAAGTCCCTTTTTGCGTGCAAGTTTAACATATTTTTAAATGTTAAAATAAAGTTTATCCTTTTAAAAATAGGACGTAATATTAAATCCTTGTGAACATGGTATGTTATGTTTGCATAGCATTTACTAATATTGGTATACCATGTTCGAAGTAGTCACTCTAATGCTTTTGGAATTTGAGTTGCATCTGATTTTTCACTGTGCTTGACATTGTGGCAGATATGTTTACAAATAAAGCACAAAAAAGTCTCCTCAAATTTAAATATCTAAAAACAGATTTATAAAGGTTGAATTTAAAATTAAAATTATGGAATTTTTAAGTCTTGCTATGTTAGCAATATTTTCTAAAATAATTTTTCATCTTTGCAAGAATTATGGTGGTGTCCTTTTAATGAAACCATCACCAGCACCAAAGCATATTTTTAATGTCCATCTACTTAACGTGATATTGCCAACTTTGTGATATCTTTGTGCCCAATATTATTCTAAATACGTGGGATTAAAACTTTCCATCATGTGAAATTGCAATTTTCTGTCACTAAAGTTCCCACATGCCCCTCTATTTGTGGAATGATCTCACGTTTGTCTTTTAATATTTTTGCTGATATTTTGATTTCCTTCTTGTGAGCTAAACAGGGTGCAGCAGCAGGAGATCGGAAATAAATGCAGGGGCAGAGTTTTGTGTTCTGGGCGAGGTGTTGGGTCTCCTTACTAGAATTTATGGGATGCTATGGACCTATTTTAATCAGAGTAATTTCATGAATAGGTTTTTATTTTAGATAAACATTCTGTCAACAAAATGATGAAAGTTTAACAGACCCTTTGAGAAAGACTCTCCATAACTTAGAACCTGGTTGGATGGGGCTGGTTGCAAGTGAGAAGAAAACGTTGATGTTTTCAATAAATAAAAAAAATTTTTGGTATACATATTAATTTTTAGTGATACACTTGCTGCCTAAAATGAGGTGTATGTGTACAGTCATGGATATGAGGAGTTTTCTAATAGGTGATACAGGCCTACAACCTTTTATGCAAAATTCTAAAATCCATAAAGCTCGAGAAAACATTTTTTTTTTGGTAACAGAAGAAGCTTACTCAATTTGGATGAGGCAAAGTTGACTAGAGTGGATATGAAATATCAAACATTTATTATTTTAAGTTTTCCCAACTAGGAAATTTTTATATTTATCATGATTTCCTTTTTAATATTGGGTGTGGATAGTACAGAATATATCATATAACTTACTGTACTACCATTCTAAAACATATATATGAATTCTAAAATACTTCTGGTTCCCAGAGTT
Source organism: Catagonus wagneri (assembly GCA_004024745.2). Lineage (NCBI taxonomy): Eukaryota > Metazoa > Chordata > Mammalia > Artiodactyla > Tayassuidae > Catagonus > Catagonus wagneri. The sequence continues at coordinate 28,672,256 of PVHT020000521.1, forward strand.
TCAGATAAAAGATCATGTCTCTGTGCTATATAATTATAAGAAATTAATAGCATTATTATCTGGATCACAGCAGGAAAAGTAGTCAAAATATCTAATTAAATGTATTTCAAATGGAGAAAAGAAAGTATTCTATATGCCTTACGTCAACTACAGCCGGATACTGTTAATTTCCAATCTGGTTGGCAACACCAGTTCTGTCTAACCTTGTTACACTCAATCATGACTTCAATGAAGGAGTTTGAATAAACAAGTCTGTTATGACTGTCATATCTTGTTAAAACAAGATAAAAACAGAGATCTGGGAGAAACACTGAATATGGTCATGAGACTGTAAAAGCAAGTGCTGAGTAGAAAGGAGAACAGCTCACACAACATTGTACTCGAACCATCTGCTTATAAACCAGCACTCCACTGCTGGCAAATTTATTATTTCATCCATTTAGAAAGATCCCCATGTATTTCCATATCATTTAGAAGAGTTAAAATTTAATTAATACGGGAAGCATTTGCAATGATTGTGTATAGCTTCTAACTCCACCAAAATTTAAAAGGTCTCAGGAGAGTGGTTCTGAATTGTCTTCAAACAATTATATGTTTGCCATAGAACCCAGCACATGGTACTTGCATGTTTGGCATCGGTAAACTCTTACTGGGGCCATTAATCTTCAGGTCTTCTTAGAGGCCTTCTAGGGATTGTTAAAATCACACACAGGCTGTTAAGCATTAAAATATATAATGTTCACTGTATTCATCTCTTAATTAGCCATGACCATGTGAGCTGTCCAGTTTTTCAAAGTCTACATGACATAAGGGCTCTCATGGATGCCTCTTTT